>RAPC01000004.1:0-1200000 GCA_009806235.1 Neurospora sp. CHS-2018c | reverse complement strand
GCGCATAGCACCCTCAATGCACTCCTCAACCGAGTTGAGCAGGGTCATGGGGTCGTGCTCGTGCCATCCTGACTTGGGGTAGAGGTTCTCAAACTCAATCTGGTGGCTGGCAACGGGGTCGCCCTCGCCGTTGAAGATAAGGAAGCGGGAAGAAGTGGTGCCTTGGTCGACGGAGCCGACGAACCAGTGGTTTTTCCTCTCCTCGGGCGTCTCGTGGATGCCGCGGGGAAGGTGCTCTAGGTGGGTGACAATGGGGCCCTTGTGGGCCTTTGTTAGGTTGCGGGCGTCCATGCCATCGTTTGTGAGAGTGGGTTCTACGCAAATAACGCCGGGCTCGACGCCGTCGTTGAGGTTGAGTAACTTCATGGTGACTGAAGTTGTTTTTGTAGGGCCGGGATGAGGCGGGGTAGTAGGTTGTGACTCGTGCGGGGTGTTTGTGTCTGTGTTTGTCTTTGTTGTGGTGGTGGTTGTGTGACTTGTGTGACTGAAACTGGGATGGCTGGTGTTGGTGGTGGTGGTGGTGTGGTGGTATGCCTTCTTGGTATAGAGAAAGGGAGATGATGATGAAGAAAGAAGCTGAAGAGGCTGATGGTTGTGAATGCTGTTTCGGATGGCTGAATAGACTGAATGCGGCCGGCTACTTGTAGTATTGAGACGGGTTGCGGATGAGGCAGGTCTGACGGGCTGGATGTCTATGACACAGCCGGATACAGTGACACAATGTGGGGAGGATGATGGTTCTGATCGAGATCGGGGAAGACTGATCGTCTGCTGGAGAAGGACCCTGGATTGACGTCCCCAAGATTGACGGGCCAAACAGAGGCCGCGGAGGTGAGTATTGCGTGGTCGAGTGCGGAGGAGGAGACGCTGTGGTCGCTCTTGCTGCTGTGATGGACGAGCTGCCGCGGCTACGTCATCAAAGGCCTGGCCCTAGCTTGACGTTATCGGTGGTGCTGATAACTCTTGGGAAATGCTGAGAGTGGTGCACGGGCCTCTTGTTCTTCGGATGATTGACTTGAGGGTGTTGTTTATGATGATGGTCGAACAAGACTTGTGTCGATGGTGTTCATTGATGACCTGGTGCGACCACCTCATCGTCCACATGGAGGGCGACATGTTTACCTTATTTATTCCAGACAGCAACCGCACCTTCGTCCTTCTGCTTCTGCTGCTGGCTATGCGAGCTATGCTAGTCTCGTTCCCCTGGCTAGGCGCAATCTGGGCTGGACTCTTGTGACCAGCTGCAATCTGCAACGAATTGGACTCTTTCCTGTCCCAGACTTCCGAACCGTCCCAGGCCTGGCTCGTGTTGTGCTTGCGCGTGCAGGGTGAGCAGGTGTGGCAGGGTGAATGCGCAATCGATTTTCTCGGCAGTAATCTTGTCAACTTGCCCAGCTGATTTTTTCCGTCTGCTTCTCTGGAGAAAAAAGAATTGATCGGCACCGCTTTGTTGCGCTTGCCGGCCAGTGGTGGAACATTTGCGGGGATCCACTTGGTGCCCAATCAAAAGAGTCCTTTTTCCCCTTTCCGTAGAATGTACAGTTCACCCCTGGTTTGTTCGTTAGCGTGGTACTTGCAGAGGGCTCTTTTACCACTTTTAGGTTGGCTAGGCGGGACTACTGGCGTGAACAGCATCCAGTTGGCTATTGCCCGCTGTGAATGGAGTCAAGTTTTGGTGCATGTGTACGGGACACGATCGATTGTTGTTCTTGACCCTGGCTTTGGGGTGGTTTAGGCCAATAGGAGCGCCGGAATCCCTTGTCTTCTCCCTTGTCCGAGGAGGTCGCAAGTCTCGAGCTAACAAACAAACCAGCATTGTATAGTACCTTTTTTCCCCTCAGCACCTCCACGCCTCGCTAACGTCGCATCCTGCAGCGCGGTTGCACTGCATCATGGCTGTTGGTGCTGGGAGAAGGTACCTGCTGCATGGAACACTCATGTCCAGGAGGTCGCGAATGCGGATGGGCGGTTGCAGGGGGGGATTTGCCCCGAAAATGCGGAGTCGTTGTCTCCAAGCAGCCCAAAGAACCACTTTTCTCCCTTTTACAACCACCAACACGGACAAGATTTGCACCGACAAGGAGCCTCGAACATTGAACACAAAGTCCAGAACGCTCGAATGCTCGCACTACTCCTCTGAACCCGGGAAAAGACTGGTATTCGCGACTGGAGTTTGTTCCGGTCTCCATTGCGATGCACCGGCACCACCGCGATGCACTAGCCAGGAGCCTCGACCATGCACCTCCCAGCACCTCGACAACCGCTGCAGAACTGACAACGTTATTTTAGGCTCATCAAACCTGAATGAACCTGTGACCTGTCTTGTCTTTCATCGTCTCCGCCCCTGATTCTGACAATGCTACCCCCCACCAACAACTTACACAGTAGACTGGTAGCAGACGGAGAACTGGAGACTGGCAAGTTCCGTCCAGGGGCAATGACCGGATTTCCCAAAATATACAATGCGATTCAGAGGAGGCCGAGGGGAGACCTGGGGACGGGAACGGCATCGACGGGAACAGGAAAGCGTATCGAGATTCAAGAAGCGGCCCTTACACTGTGCTGACTTGTTGGTGTTGTTGTTGGTGTTGTCACTTGTGTTGTCACTTGTCGTTGCTATGATGCCCCTTGCCTCTCAATGCCACCGACACCACCCGGCGGTTACGACAGTCGGCCGTCGATCGCTTGGATAAGGGCCTCTCGTTGGCTTATCGCACCTCGGCTATGAGATAAGAATTGTGGACTGCCAAGATGCTCAACCACCACGACGATGTGCAAAGGCGAAAACAAGCCACACAATGTGTAGCCATACAGAAGGCTGACGGTCAAAAACGTGCCCGGGCAATCATCATGCTCGGTCACGGTGTTCTTTTTTGACGTCAAAAACTACGGCTGACGTTAGAAAACTGGAGCAAAACGCCAAAAAGAACACTGTTCACTGGGAATTGAGCCCGACGTGGGGGGTCGAAGCCACAACCTTGAGATTAAGTTTCACGCTCTACCGATTGAGCTAGCCGGGCGAGTTCAAAGCGCACTCAGTGCTGCGCCTGTTGGGAGTGCGGGCGCCCAACTTTCGGTCAAGAATTGAAGCGTGTGTGCAAAAGGTCCATGCCTTGAGGTCCACGATTCATTGTGCTATCGCCAGTTGGCCGGACTTCCTAATTGGGAAGTGCCGAAGGGGGCATCGTCGATACGCGACCAGCAGGCGACCTTGGGCCAACACTTTGGTTTAGAATAACGAAAGGGTCGCATTTGCCGTATTTGTCGATCCGCTAAAATGCCGTGGAGTCGCGTCCCAAATGACGAAATTTTGTTTTGGGTCACGGGAATTGACGAATTTGACAGAATTCGGTGAGCATTCGAGAAGACAGCGTGTTCGGTGCCTGCAGCTGTGGAAGACTGGAAGAGGGGAAAGAAAAGAATCCGAGACATTGACGAAGAAAATTCCGTCCGCATCGCAGGAGTGAGAGTACTAGCTGCAGTCATGGTCATGGTCAGCTCCGACTGCGGGATGCTAGCAGATGCCCACCTTCCCGTCTTCCCCATGCTTCCCACTCTTTCATGTACGCACATATGGAGAAGATGGGAAATTACCTCCATCAGACACCACCATCGCGTCCAAAAGTTCCAAGCAGTAACAGTTGCACCGAATATGCAAGTTGTAAATAGTTCCGAGTGCCCAACAGCAAAGCACGAGCAAAGCCTTGGTGTTGAGATTCCACTTTCATGGACAAGCAGAGGACAAAGCCTGACGAAGCAGGACAGGAAAGCGCAGAAACGCCGAGGTACAGAGAGTGTGCTGGTCTTGTGATGTCAATTGATCTTCATGAGCCAAGGCGACTGGACTGTCTGCAGTGTTGACGTTGACCCCGCCCGCTTCGTGCTTTGCTTCGTTGCTCCCGCGCGTTGTTCAGGTCCGCCGGGCCTTGCCCCTTGTCTTGCTGCCCTACGGAAGTACCACTGTTGAAGACTGTCGGTCGCGGAAGACAAAGTTGGAAGCTCAACAGTCTACGGGAGAGGTACGTACCTCGTCCATGTCGGCCCTCGCCTCGCCAAAGTCGCCTTTGGGGTTTCCCCTTGGGGCTCCCACAATTCCCGTCAATCCCGTTCCCGCCGGCTTGTCCCAGCAGGCCCTCCCCTCCCGTCTTCGTCCCGTCGACAAAAGCGAAGACACAGGCTTCATGCCCAGGGCCCCCACTGAAGCCGGCCCCAGTGATGCGCCCTGTCAAACAGCGCCGTGGGTGCGCTTGGGTCCCGTCCGTGGGTGAGCATGATGCATCCCGCAATCCCGCAATCCCGCAACGCGGGGTGCTCCCGTCGCCGGCTTGGTTTTTGACCATCCAAGAAACCAAGCGAAGCCATCAATCATCCCGTCATGATGGGCCTGATGTTTTTGGACGCTGCACATCGCTTGTGAAAAAAATGCACTACAGGGGAAGATGAACAGGCGCCACCGGGGTTAAGCTTGATACCTCGACGGACGCAGTGAACAAATGACTGGTAATATCAACACCACCACTTCCCATACACATGAGAGTTCACTTCTCTGACAATTTTGGTCAGCCTCCAGAGTCCGATTGAACCGTCGCTCTATTGCTCAAAAAGGACCAATGTCCCGCTGTCTTTTGCACAGCCTACTTGGCTACCTTCATACTGGGCCAAAAACGCTGCGATGAGGCGCTCCGGCCTGGCATCGGCGTAAAGCCTTGGGATTGGTGAGCAGCGCCAGGAGTCTCGAGGCCTGGCCTGTCGTCTTGTCGCAGTGTTCTCTGGGCCTTGGGGTTCCTCTCACCGCGGGCCAGTCTACAGATTTGGGCTTGAAACCGGATACCTGCTAACCAAGGGAACGATCCTATCACAACCAGAGGATTTACCGCCCCATTTCGAGACATGGCACTTCCACCGCCTGCTCATTCGGTGTCTGTTCTGGGCGCCTTGTTGGGGCATTCCCCGCTTCAACAATCGACCAGCGAAACAAGGAAAAGTCACGACGAAATTTCATTTCTTAGTTGACCTTAGAAGACACGAGAACTGTGGATGCTTTGAGCCAATGCCAGCCTGTCACCGCCACCTATCGCGATCTAGCCTCATCTCGGTCCCAAGGTACCTGGAGCCTTTGCTGGCTGGGTTGCTTGGCCCTTGCATCACCCCCAAGCCCGCAACCCACCCTCCAACCCACCCCCTTTTTTGTCTTCCCGTCAATCGCTTCCCGCCGCTACGAGAGGGTACCTTTATCTTTCTACCCCAAGCATTGAGCAGCCCGGCCTAGCACGTGGGAAGCCGGGACTCAAATGTCCATCGATTCGGCCGGGAGCCAAGCCTCCCAGGCCATGCTCCACATGTTGGACTACATATCCACGCACGACCATGATCATTTCGAATGGGACGACCATGGCAGGGAAGAGTCCGAGGCCTGGCTCCGTCCAGTCCAGGACGCTGGGCTCAGTCCCCAGAAGCACAAGGTCTTCAACCATGCCAACAAGGAGTATCTCAAGCCTCCTCAGCCTTTTATCCAGATAGGTCCCGAATTGGGTGACTCCGGCTCGACCATCGTCTACAAGGTCACCCCTCCGGACGGTCAAGGCTACAGACGACCCCTGGCCCTCAAAGTTATTGTTTGCAAGGAAAACACGCGCCCGCCTGGCCCTGACAGCAATGTGCGCAAGCGAGCCTTGCAAGAGGTGCAGAACATGGTGGCGGTGCGCCATCCTCACATCGTCGTCTACGTAGCTTCGTTTGAGGACTATTGCATCTCCAACCGCCAGGTCCGCCAGCGCCGTGTTGCCGGCACCGGTGCTCGCGCCGTCTTCAGGAGGGTCGATCAACAGATCAAGCGTCACATACTCGGCATCGCCATGTACCCTCCGGCCCAATGCAATTTACGAACCTTTATGCTCGAGATTGCGTCCGCTGCTGCCCACTCACCACGTACTGCTGAAGAGGAGTACTGGATGGTACAACATCTCCATTCATATTTCGGTTGCTTGGCCCAAGCTGTTAGCTATCTGCACAAGTCAACAGTGCGGATACGGCACAAGGACATCAAACCCGAGAACGTTGTCATAGACGATTTTGGATTTCCCCTGCTCACTGACTTTGGGCTTTCCAAGCACTTTGAAACAGGCCAGCACTCTCAAGGACCTACCGCCAAGACGCTCAAGTATGCCGACCCAGAAGCAATGCAGGAGACGCAGCGCGATGAGAGGTCTGATGTCTTCTCGTTGGGTTGTGTTTTCCTCGAGATGGTGACCGTACTACTCGGGAAGCCTCCATCGTATGCAGAGGAGCAGCTTGAGCGCATGGCAGGCAACGCCGACCAAGTCGGCGAGTTCAAGTACACCGATGCGTTAGACAACTTACAGGAATACATCGATCATCTCGAACAAATGGCAGAAGATCAACTTGATGCGCTTCCGTCTCCATCACCGGACAGACCTACACCATCAACGAACTATCCGCCATCCATGCCAAAATCACAATCCTTTAAAGAGAGAGAGAAAGCTCGGCAAAGAGAGAAGGAAGCATCCCTAAGCGGCGTCATCAAGGTTCTCAGACACATCAGAAGAATGATGGATCACGACTACCACATGCGTCCCTACGCCAGGGACCTCTACCCCTTGTTCCGCCATCTCTACGACATCTACGAAAGCCCGGGTCGCTGCGAAAACTGCGAGGAACAGATGCTGACAGGCAGGTCGCGTCCGCCAACACGGGCGCCGACCATGGTGGGGGTGGCCAATGGCAGACAGCTACCGCTACAGAGGACAAGGTCGAACAGCCCGACTTTGACCAAGAGTCCTACGGCTGGTTCGTTTACCGTCAGGAGAGTGAGGGCGAATTCGTTGTATGTGGCCAAGCAGGCGTCACATTCGCCAACCGATGTGGTGGATATGGCCTACCCGCCGCATAATGGTTATAAGGTGTGATGGGCAATGGGCTGGCTGGCGTGGGAGATGGGATGGGCGGCCGACGGCTATGGCGAGACAGGCCGAATGCGGTTATTATAGCGACGGATGCATGGTGAACCATGGAATGGGGATATGAAGAAATGACTTGGTGATGAAAGTATAAACGTTTAGAAAAACTGATGGGCAGTGGGCCTGCCAAAGCGAGGCGTTAAGGAAAGGAGTTCTTTGGGTTATTCATGGTGAGAGCTGGCAGTTAAAGGCATATTAACATTGATAGTAGTCAATTTGCGCAAACTGTTTGCGACCAGCGACCCATCTGGTCTCAATCCATCGACACCGTGACAGACCGTGTGTTTTTGATACCGTCATATAAATTGTGGCTGTAGGCTGAACACGTGCGTGGGATAAAGCGTTGAGGCGGGCGGGAATTGGAGACCAGACTAAAGGATGGAGTCGCTTACCCACGCTTACTAACTTATATACTCCCGCTCTTTCCACATTCTCCCTCAACCTTCCATCCGATTGACTCCTTTATTCTTAGTCCACACTATTTATACAAAACTCTTAACATCCCCAAAAGAAACAAACAAGTAAACAGAACAGAAACAATGCCAGTCCGCGGCCCCGTCCCCGTCAACCTGGCCACCAGACAGGCCGCCGAGGTGCTCAAGGTCGGGCCCATGACCATCCGCGTCTACGAGGACGGATCCCGCACCGGCGACCGCATCAGCGCCATCCTGTTGGAGCTCCCAGCGGGGGTTTCGGGCCCGCCCATGCATTGGCATCGGTTTCATGATGAGTTGTTTTTTGTTGTCAAGGGTGGGTGGTTCAATTTCTTAGCCTTCTTGGCCCTTTTCTATGAGAGGAGGGAGCGGTGTGATGGGATTGAGCAGTGGTTGGAATGGGAGTAGGTTTGAGATGAGATGAGATGACATAAGAAGAAGTGGAGGAATATGCGACTATAGATGGTTTAAGAGGTCTCACTACGAGTAATATTCTCAACCCACAATGGACAAGCATGATACGATGCGACACGAGATCATCAAATCATATCTGGAAAACATAAAACACCTCTCTCTAACAACGTCTGACTGACTTGTTTTTCCAAAAGGGACATGTCGCTTCGTAACACCCGACGCCGAAGTGGACGCCTCGGCCGGAGACCTTATGACGGTCCCGCCGGGAGCCATCCACACGTTCAAGAATGCGTCGGAGACGGACGCCTGCGAGGTGTATATGACTGCCACGCCGGGCCACTACGTCGACTGTATGCCCTTTTTTTTCTGACCTTTGCCTGGACCCTTGATTTGGTCGGTCTCTCTGTAAGTGTTCTTCGGTATGCTAACGGAGGTTCTTGGATGACAGACTTTCGAATGCTCTCCAAGGCTGGTAAGGAGGGTAAAATGCTTAGCAAGGAGGAGATAGAGCATCTTATGGCGCTGTTTGGGACGTTTCCGCCGGATGTTGAGTCGGAGCCTTGAAAAGGGTGTTTTTACAGTTTCAGAAGTCGGTCTCGGAAGGAAAAACGTTGCTGTTTGAATTGAGTGTTCCGACTTGAATAAGACGTATGTGTTAAGCTAGACTCCCGGCGATGCAAAAGCTATCAAACCCCCTAAAACTCCCCTGGCTCAGGTAACAAGCAGGCTTAAAGCATGTGAGAAGGAAAAGGCCATTCCCATGTACCAATCAGGATATTATATGTAAACATATAGCCGCTCTTACATATTCACCATTCACTCTCGCTCACTCGCTCCTCTAGAACCCACGTCCGCGGCTGCTGCCATCGCCACGCCTCTCCCTCTCCAACATGGCATCAAACTCCCTTTGCGCCTGCTCCTTGGCCAGAGCCCTCTCCTGGTCGGTCTCCGAGTAGGAATACGACAGTCCCTCGCCGCCGCCTACGGCAGCCGCACGGCGCTCCGCCCACGAAGGGGACTGGGAAGGCTTGACGTAGGTGGCAGGTGTGGTTGCGGTCGTGCTTCCGGGTGCTTGCGCGGGGCCCCCCTTTGCTTGCTGTCTGAGTCTGTCCCATGCGGAACCGGAAGTTTGGGCGACGGGCGAGCTGACGGTACCCGTTCCTCTGGCGGCTGGCGCTACGGGGGAGGCGTCATCGTAGAGGTAATCGTCGTCGTCATGGTTATAAGTGGATTGTTGTGTCTGCTGCTGCTGCTGTTGTTGCACCTGGTGTTGTTGTTTCTGCTCCTGTTGGTGCTGCTGAATCCGCTGGTAGTATGGTGTTTGCGCCTGCTGTGGTAGTTGTTGTTGATCCTCCTGGTGGTCATGATCCGGCGCGTGCTCAACTGAATAAGCGTCCCTCAGTTCGGGCCTCTCGAGAGGAATGCCCTTCCTCTTCATCGCTTCTCCCGCCTCGACCATCTTCTGTTTGAATGCCTTGTTCCGCATCAATGTCGCTGAGAAGACGGTCTCGGCATACGCATCCGCGATCCAGCCGCCGAAAATTCTCCAGGTGACATACCAGGCGACAATGCGAGCGCCTTGCCAGGCCAAAGTAGCCCGGAGTCCGGTGGCGAGGGTGAATCTCTTGCTCGGGAAGATTTCGGGGTTGAAGGATGCCGGTTTTGGCTTCCAGAAAGGGAAGTTGTACTTGTTGTATCCAACAGCCCAGCAGACACCTGCGCCGAGGGCTATGGCGGGTCGGGCGTACGCATTGGTGACAGAGCGCTTGGCGGCGGCGTAGGCGACAAGGTCGACATCCTCCCGGTCCAGCTGGTGGTGGCCCAATAGGAAGGACGTGGCCATGAGCCTCTGGCCCACGTCCACCTTGTACTGGCCTTGGGTGACGTTGAACAAAGGGGCCCAGAAGGGCAGCTGCGGCAGCGTGTCCCACTTGACGGGCATCTGGTCGACAAGCTTGGTGATGATTTCGTTTCTTTCTCTGATGCTCCTAGCTCGGCGGTACTGTTCCCACCAGCTCTTGTCCCAGTAGGGCACCGCATAGCCGCCCTCGAACTGATGGGGCTCAACCTGGGCCTGCGACGCCCAGTCGCCGCTGTTGTCTTGGGGCATGGTGTTGTAGCTTCGATCGATCGAGGATGGGATTCTTGTTTTGTTGGTTGAGGTGTCGTACTTTGCGATGTTTGTAGCTTTCGTAAGTCGTGGAACAGCGGTTGAATGGGTTCGCAATGTCGAGGATGGTCGACGGGTTCCAGGGCTGGTGGGGAGACGATGATGTCAATTCGAAAGGAGGACGCAAGCACTCAAGACACGGAAGCTCCAAGGGTCCAAGGGAGCTTGGGCCTTTTGGATGGCAGAAAGGGGCTTGGCATTGGGGAAAGCTTGAAGCTTGCCGAGCTCGTCTTTCATCCCTTAAGGCGGTGAGTAAGTTTCTTTCAACTCTAGAATCTGACAGGCTCGTCATATGTAAAGTTTGAAACGATCAAATTAGTCTAAAATTGCCTGCCCGGCTGGCGCAATCGGTAGCGCGCAAGACTTCTAATCTGAGGCATGAGTGGAGGATTCAGTTTTGTTGCTTTTTGTACAGTAGGTGTTTGGTGTGTCGGGCGTAATCGTGTGTTGCCTCCGGCGGCCACTCCGTGGAGGCCCCTCCGGGGGTACGGTGGCCCAAGTGTGCGTTAGGTCGGATATAAAAAAGTTCAGTGAAAAAAGGTCTGTGCCAGCTGCAGGTACTAGGTACGCGCCAAAGGGTGTCATTCGAACTCTAATACTACTTGGAGGCTACCGTAGAAACTCGGGAAATAGGCAAAAAGCTATCCCTCTTTGAGCGCCCGACAGTAAGCACAGGAAGTAGTATACGTCTGTACATATGTCCGCTCAGTTAGTGAAAGCTCTACAACACTGCCCACCACTATCTTGCCTACGTTTCAATGCACAGGCTCGGACTTGAACATTACAGATGTAGGAGCACCCTGTCTGATATCCAGGTTTTTCAGGCAGTAGCTTTTTGCCTATTTCCCGAGTTTCTACGGTACTGGGCGCCAAGCTTCCTTTGCCCCCTCTTTGCTCTCCCTTAATTCCAACTCCCCAAACGCAATAAAGTAATAAAGTAACCAAATTCAATAATAGTCAACCGGAATTAATGAGAGTCAATGAGAGTCAATAAGAATAAGAGTCAATGAGAGCTACGAGGTGCCAAAATTTAGGGTGACAATGCAAATGGACCCTAGTCCTTCTCCAAATTTTGAGCCTTGAGTTGGGGTAGGGTGACAATGCAAATGGACCCTGGTCCTTCTCCAAATTTTGAACCTTAAGTTGGGGTAGGGTGATAGTGCAAATGGATCCTTCCGCCTCCTTAAAAAAATAAGAGAAGGAGAGAGAAAGAAAAGAGGAAAGAGGAAAGAAGAGAGGAAAGGAAAAAAAAGGGAGAAACGGAAAAAGAAGGGAGAAAAGGAAAGGGAAAAAAAAGAATAGCGAAAGGTGGAAAAAGATAGAAAAGATAAAGTTTAGGAAGGTTGAAGCGGAGGTTTCAAAGCTTAGCGCTTAATGGGTGTGAGTGTTGAACGTTGTAAGTGCTTTGGAGGCGTTGATATAAAATGGCCGACACTTGGCTGCAGCTGAAAGCTCGGACCAGTTTTATATCCGACCTAACGCACACTTGGGCCACCGTACGGGGGGGTGCTCGCTACGCTCGAGGGAGGGAGGGAGGGCGGCGGGAGTGTAGTTTAGTGTAGGTAGTAGTGTACTGCCCCTGGAACGGGGCAGTGGGGAGCGACTTTGTATTTTTTGGGGTGAACCCCAAAAAAAACCTGGAGTGTAGTTAACCCCAAATCCTGTTTAAAAACAGGATTTGGGGTTAACTGGCCGCCTCGGTCAAGGCTGTGGGTTCGATTCCCACGTCGGGCTAAGCTTTATATTTGACTTTTACCTCGATCTTTTGTGCTCTGCGCTATCATGATCTTTTTTTGGTTGGATTTTCATTTTCCCCTTTTTGGCTGTCCGGAGCCTCTCCTTCCTTGATCCCAGAATGGAAGATATCGTTATGTAATCAGCCAGCCTCTGGCTCATCATGCTCAGCCGGACTTTAGGAACGCGGTCGTCCTATCTCCGACCTCTGTCACTGCTCTGAGCCTTTGACAACACCGCCGTAGTACCTCCGGCCGTCACACTCTGGTACGATCATGGAGTTAATAACATGGAACTTGCGAGGAAATTCGTACCGCCAAACCGGCATCACGACTCCATTCTCGCCATGGGTGCGGGGGTAGGTGCTGCTTCCAACATAGAATAGTGACGCTGTCCCCCACGGTGGATGTAACCTGCCTTCCACTTTCTCCGGTGGTCTTGACTACTTGGGGCTCGTGTAAGTCCCAAGCTGCGCCTAGTGGTGTAGTATACCCATCTGTCGTCAATGATGCCTTGTTTATAATGCCACCGTGATTCCCAGCTTCATCTTCATCCTCATCTCCATCCCTTGACACTCCCTCACTTTACTCATCCATCGCCTCCGAGTGTCCATTGACGTCTAGCAACCTACAACACACACGCACAAGTCACAACTCACGAGATGCCCGAACTGCCAGCCAGCCTCAAGGAGTCTGTCGAGAACTCCAAATGTGAATATCGCCGACTGGGCAAGAGCGGTCTCCGCGTTTCTGTGCCCATCTTTGGCTGCATGAGCTTCGGCGATCGACGGACGCTGGACTGGGCCATCGAGGAAAACGAGGCACTCCCTCTACTCAAGGCCGCCTATGACCGTGGTCTGAACACATGGGACACAGCCAATGTCTATTCCAACGGCGCATCTGAGATCATTGTCGGAAAGGCCATCAAGAAATACGAAATTCCGCGCGAGAAGGTGGTCATCCTGACCAAGTGTTGGGGCGCTGTCGGAGAGACTCCCGATCTCCGTTCCTTCTTCTTCCCTTCCCAGATTGCCACCTCCAAGGACTACGTGAACCAACACGGCCTGTCGCGGGCCGCCATCTTCAACGCCGTGGAGGCCTCTCTCCGACGCCTGGACACACCCTACATCGACCTGCTGCAGATCCATCGCTTCGATCCAAACACTCCCATTGAGGAGACCATGAAGGCCTTGCACGACCTGGTTCAGTCCGGCAGGGTGCGCTACATCGGCGCTAGCAGCATGTGGGCGACACAATTTGCCCAGATGCAGTTCTGCGCCGAGAAGAATGGCTGGACCAAGTTCATCAGCATGCAGAATCACTACAACTTGCTCTACCGTGAGGAGGAGCGTGAGATGATCCGGTTCTGCAACGACACCGGTGTCGGTTTGGTCCCATGGGCTCCTTTGTGCCGTGGCCACTTGGCCCGCAGGCCCGACCAGTTTGGCAGCACCAAGAGGAGTCAAGGAGAGAAGGATGCCCAGCCTGGATCGCATGGCACTGTTGAGCCCGATCTAACAATTATCAACCGCGGGGTTGAGATTGCGGATAAGCATGAGTGGCCGGTAAGTTTTATAGACAAGATAACCCATCGATATCCCTATCTGAAGAGGTTGCTAACCGTAACTTATAGATCTCCCACGTAGCCTTGGCCTGGATTGCTAAGCGCGTCACCAGTCCAATCATTGGTTTTAGCAGCGTTGAACGTCTGGAAGAAGCAATTTCCGCTAGAGGCAAGGTTTTGACGGAGGAGGAAGAGAAGTATTTGGAGGAGCTGTATAAGCCCAAGGCTATCAACGGACACTCTTAGTCTGAATCTCAACCCAGACTACTCATCTCGGCATGAGGAAGGGACGTATAAGAATCATCAATAAACTCTTCAAAGCCATGGCTATATCAGTAGCGCCGTACAGAAGTAATCGTGTTCGTGATCCTTGTTATAGCACGGGATTTGATGATTGGAAGCCATTCTCATATGAAAAATTCTATAGGCCAACAAATGTCCAATCCAACTCGTCTACTTTCAGGTTCTCGTCACTGACTTCGATATGCACTCGTCTAGGCTCTTCCCCGGGGACCAAATCGAACCCGTTGTCGCTGAGCTTCATACCCTGTCTCTCTGCAAACACAAAGCCCTTGACTGGCTTCTGTGTTGAGACCTCTACCATAGAACCACCGACATCCCTGACTTCAACACCACGATCAGTGAAGTCAAGGTACTTGATCGGTTCAGGCCAAGATATGTCATAGGTGACCTGCTTGTTATCCACGACCAAGACAGCGCGAATGACAAAAGGCTCGGATTTATCGCTCTCCAAGGATCCCTCAACATGGTAGCCTGCTATGACCTCGGTAGACCCGTTCGGCCTCACTTCTACCTCTCTTTCTAAACCTGTATGTCATGTTGGTAATACCCTAGTGCGGGGGCGCTCACTTGACTTCGTCTTGCTGCTAGGTGCTAGCGTAGAGGTAATAAGACCGGTTATCATGGAGAAGCACCACCCATACAAGACATATAGCTCTTGACTCATAGTAAGTTCAGCATTAATCCATTCTTACATTGTTTGAAATACCATGTGCACTTGTCTTTGGCGGTCATCAAAGGAAGATGTCCAGAAAATTCAGGCATTGGGATAGGCGACAGTTGCAACGACATGGATAGAGGTACTATAAGAAGATCGTGAACAAGTAGGTAATTAGGATATAAGAACTATAAATGCAGGCGCCATTTCTACTTCTATGTACAGCTGATCACTCAAGCGAGCGTTAGGTACAAACGATTTAATGAAAAAAGTCAAACAGTGACAAAGAAAAAAAAAAGAAGAAAAAAAAAGAATGTCTGCTACTTCTAACGAGTGGCAACAGTGAACTTTTCTACTAGCCGCAGTTCGGCGAGCAGGCACCTGAAGGACAATAGTCTCTGGCGCAAGTGAAGGCGCAAAGTCCCTTATAACCGTCATCGAGACCTGGAGCTGGGCAACCTGGGGGCTTCGTCGGTGTCACACTCCATCCCGGCGTACCGAACGAAGTACACTTGCAGGGTCCAGGTGGGCAGTAGCCCTGAGAGCACGAGAAGTCGCAAAGGCCGATAAGGTTTGGCGACTCCCCGTCAGCAACCGTGCCGCCGTTGCAGTTGGTTGGGGTAGAGGCAGGAGGAGCCGTGGTGACGGTTTGAGTCGGGATCGTGCTGGGAGTAGGCGGAGGGTTTGAAGTAGGCGGAGGGTTTGTAGGCTGGGGATCATTTGATGGAGGGGCAGTACTAATCAAGGTAGGAGTCGGCTGACAAGTGCTCACATGGAGTCCAGCAGTCAGAGAAGCCAGGCCTTGCGAATCCAGTGACCCAAATGTCTTGAAAGGCAGCTGACCGACGAATGCATTGAAGTTGTAGATCCCGCAGGGGCATGTGTTGCTGATATCCCTCGGGGAGGTGCCGGTTAGCACAGACTGCCCGTTACGGACGAGCTCGAACCTTTGCTTCCCAACGCCCATCGGTACCTTCTGTGCAAAAGCACCCGCGGGGGCTTGGTAGGTAACGACAGCATTGCCGCCAGACGTCACCTTGATCTGCCCAGCGGTCTTCAAGAGAGAGACGACAAACACGGCATCCTCCATGGTCTCGTAGCCATTGGGTCTTCCCTTGAAGTAGTTCCCGCTGCTGTTGTTGGCATCCTGCAGGGTAGTATCTGTCGCATCGCAGTTCAAAGACTTGAGGGTCGGTCGGTACCAGTAAATGATTTGATCTTCGCTGATGTAGGCATCGGGTTTGCTGGCACCTGCCTTGTAAGCCGCAATGAACGGCTTTGCGAGGTCCATCCATCCTTCGTGCGGCATGTCGTTGACCCATTTGGAGTTTCCATCGTCGGTGTGCTTCGAGTCAAGCGGGCCAATGTAGTGGGATTCCCCGTAGTCATTCCAGGTTATGATTTCGACGTAGCGGGGAGCCAGCGTCAGGATCTCATTCCAGCGGTTATACCAGAGAAGATCTCCCGGGAACACCCAGTTCTTGCTGTAGCTAACCTCGGGGCCAAAGTGAGTTGAGAACCACGGGGAGATTGGGGCCATATATGGCTTGGAACCCAACCACGCTTTGTAGGCGTTGTCCCCATCAGCCACTGAAAAACTCTTTCCAGGCTGGGGGGCTTTGTTGGCCCCGTTGTTCGGCCAGGCCATCCAGTTGAACGCCGAGTCGAGGGCCCCGTTGTTTGGAGTCTGGGAAGGGTTGAAGTTGGGCGCCCAGAAGACGTCAACTCCCGCTGCTGCCCTCATTTGGGCTACATCAAGGCCATCCCCAATGAAGCTCGAGGCAAAGACTCTTCCGTTGATTTTCAGCTGTGCAGGAAGGGAGGCGTACTGAGCGATCTTGTGTCCTACGTCGGCAGCTTGAGTGCTCGGATGCCACCAGTTGAAGTCAAACGAGATAAAAACTTTCATGCCGTTGCGAGCCGCCGACTCGTAGGCGAATCCCAGCTGAGTGTCAGTGTAGTCATCAACTCCAATGTTGAGCGCAAATGCATCGATGCCTATCATGGAACAGTTAGCTTCTGACACGGCAGCCCCGGCAAATAGGGCGTGTGTAAATGAGATGGAAGCTTACCTATGGCCTTGGCCTTTTGCATATCATAATCGTAGTCGGCCGAGGATTCCCGGTTGCCCACAATACCAATCTATTGGAACACTCGTCAGCTCGTTGACCAGTTCAAGTACATGGAAGAAGATACTCTAGCTAGTGAGTCTTACCATGAAATGTGCAAACACCAGCTTGTCAGTGACTGATTGCCTTCGATTGAGGGAATCCGTAATAGGTGCGGGAGCAGCTTGTGCTCCGAGCATGTGGCCAGCCCAAAGGCAGATGGCAACAATGCCGAAAAGGAAACTGGAGAACGTTTTGACCGCCATGGCTATGTCTTCGGAGCCTAGACAATTATGGCTGCTCACGTGCCCGTAAACTCGAGTTTCCTTCCGTAAAAGACTGGAGGAAGGAGCTCCTGTAGGGGGAAAAGGGGCGAGTGAAGACAATGTCGGCTGGATATGATGGTTGATATAGCTCTAGCCGATGCTGAAGCTTGTGAAACGATGAATGGAATGCTGAACAAAGGACTTGTGGGTGGCCTTGACAACGGGGCCTTTATACTCAAGTTTGCCTCAAGCTTCCGTGCCGCGTTTGAGTTGAAGCTCGTCCGTAGCCTGATAATATTCAACTTCTGAAGCTGACTGAATGGCGTTCTGTCTATCGCATACCTCGGAGTGATTGCTTACTGATGTTCTGAATCCCTTTCCTCTCTGTATGGACTCGCGACGTGTGCCAACGGAGGATGTTCTGCAAGTGGCTGCCACTCCAGGTCACCTATTGATCGAGGTGCAGTTTAATATTGGCCGTGGGTGCTCGGATGCCTAGAGGTGAGTGCGGGCGATTCGGGGTCTTTGCCAATCTGGAGGATATGATATAGGGACATGATGTGTTGCAGCTGTGCCTCACCCTCATGTGAGATTCAACTTCGGATGGCCCCCTACATCTCAGGAGCCGCCGCTTTTTAAACAACAAGTGGCACATACACGGGAGAGTTTCGGGATCCTCGTTACAATTCATGTCCAATAGTCGGTTATATGGGTCTGTAAAGTGACCATCTGGGTTGTTTGTTTCAGTGGGCAAGGTGCCGCCTCCGAACCTGGTTATGCCCAAGAACATCATAATCCGTCTACAACCACGTTGAAGAAGCTTGCTCAGCTCACTAAACAAAACTCGGAGAGAAAGGGAATTTGGAAAAGTTGACTCACTACAGACGCTTCCAGTCTTGTCCTCTGCCAACAAAGCATGGCTGGCTTTTTGGGGTAAGGACCAATCGAGTGAGCAACTCAACCTCGATCGAAGAAGACCACGCGCCCCTGAGCATTATTCTTTGCTTGTTTTCCAAAACGCTCCATTCATGAATTGCCGGCCCACGGTTCTCTTTGGAGAGTAGCACAAAGAACGGTTGATCCGGATGAAAGGATAATTGTCGTGAGGGAATGTTGTGCAACGACTGGAAGATATGTTAGTAACGGTGTCCAGCTCAAAAGTTGTACAAACAACTGTACGCGCCTTACACTTTTCATTTCAACCGCACCCTTGGAACATTGGATAATCTTTGTTCAATGGTACCTCTAGTCACAAAGACAGGCGGATCAAAGAGGCTGCAGGAACCGTCTGGGGCGGGCCGTTACACCAAGAAAAGCCCCCAACTCACAAAGGCATTCGCAAACAAGGTACCCTAGGAGTATTTTCAGCAAGAGCAACCAGCCATAGAGAGCATAGCCGTCCTCGATGTCGTGCAGGGCACGGGATGGAAGTTGCCCCTGCCCACCCATTCCCCTGGCAGCTGTGCGTAAGACACATGCAGCTGGCTCGTAGTCAGCCGCACGTACAATGCTACCCCTTCCATGCACGACATCAGTAGTCGATTCGGTCTACCTAGAACTTTACATATGAGGCTATCATTAGCCCATACACTGATGAAGACTTCATCATAGGCCTCGGCCCAACTAGACATAGGCAGACGGGGTTCAATCTTTGGGTATTCGCCACGTTATGTCTGATGTCCTAAGTATCTTCGTGTTACAAATTCTTCTCCTCGCTGCACCACGCCATTAACCAATATTAAATCTACCTTACTCAGCCCCATGTGGTTCCGGCGTTTGCTCGCAATACTATTTTACCCAAAGTTGCATTCTGGCACCTCCTCTATATACGCCGCCAGTTAGCGGTACCTAAAACTTTCTTCCTTTACAAAATAGCGTCCTAGTTTCAGAACACTGTTACAGATAAAATGTGGATTTTCATACTGAGGCTTAATTCAACCTCCAATCTCTTCACGCCGAAAGGGAGTGAACTGGCCTACAGTATGCCATACACATTGAGCATGTCGCCCGCACTCAATTAACCCGTGAGTTGGGCGGCCTGTTCGTTGAAGAATGTAGAACGAAAACCAAAAAAAAAAGCACTTAGTAACGGCCAGTCTGCCTTCCTCCGAAGGTTTGACCGACCGAAACACCCTCGGCAGGGTGATTACTGTTCCAGCCCGAATGTGTTGGTCACATCGATGCGCCACAAGCGCTATATCGCCTCCGGCACACTTCCCCAATACACCTTACCATGCCCGCAACACCCTCTCGGCTTGTTCTACCTATCCAGCGCTTGAGCTTGACACTGTACGATATCAACATCACATATCCTCCAAGAGTCGCATGGTTGTCAAGAGCGGGGATGGAAGGGCACTTACCATCTGGTAATAGATTCCACGCATCTTCAACAGTGTCGCATGGTTTCCCTTTTCCAACACGCGGCCATCTCCAAGAACAAAAATGATATCGGCGTTCTGGGTAGTGGCAAGACGGTGAACCACCATGATCATTGTTCTGTTCTTCCTGGTCCTTTCGAAGACGGCCTGTACCGCCCTTTCGGTATCGCCATCCAGATTTGATGTGGCTTCGTCCAAGAGAAGCAAGCGAGGATTCCGTATCAAGGCCCTTGCAATGGCAAAGCGTTGCTTCTGCCCACCGGACAATGTCACACCCCTGGATCCGATCTCGGTATTGTATCCGTCTGGGAGAGACATGATAAACTCGTGGATCTCGGCGTCACGACAGGCCTGTTGAACCTGCTCTTCTGTGGTAGTATCAGGGTCTACTCCCAGGAGGATATTCTCTCTAATTGTTCCATCGAAAAGATTCGGTTCTTGCGAGACAAGAGATATATCTCTGCGGTAGTCTTCAAGGCAGACGGCTGAGATGTCGGTCCCGTTGTACAGAATCTGGCCTGAATCTGCGGAATAAAACCTGTACGTTTGTCAGCCGTCTGGATACTGTGCGCTGGTTGTGCTCCTCACTAGCCACTGACCTTTCGAGAAGCGAGACCACTGTTGTTTTTCCGCAACCTGGGTTGACGTCAGTTGTCGTCCTACAACTACCTATTCAATCTTTCCACTTACCGGAAGGCCCGACTATGGCGGCAAACTGGTTCTTCTCAACCTATTGCAACTGATGTCAGTCATAATGCCCTGCTAATTTCGCTGAAGGCGAGAGAAACTAACCGTAAGGTCAAGGCCGTTAAGCACCGGCACATCCCGTGTTGGATACCTGAACCGTACATTGCGGAACTCGACTTTGACACCGCTTTCATTGTCGCCCACGCTACCTCGGTCAAGTGGGGTGAGTGTTTCGTTTCCCTGGCCCTTGGCCCTCATCTCAAGGATTCTATCTGCCGCAACGGTCGCTTTTGCAATGTCTGCGATGCGTTTAGTATACGTCAAATATCCTAAATAGTGCTGCTAACTTACTGGGTCCATAGCTCAGCCATTGGCCTGCTCCCAATCCACCCTGCACCGCAGTCATTATCAGAACACTGGCCGAATATGAGAGGCTCCATTGGGACAGTCGGGTATACGCAATCTAAACATACCTGTAAGACAGCGATGTAAACGATCATGTACTGGAACGGCCAATACTCGCCCTTGAGCATTAGAGATCCACCATACCTGTGAGGCATCAAGTCCAAATTAGCTTTGTTGATATTCATTCGTGGGTGATTGGCCTTAATAATTGTGAATATACTTACCAGAGAACAAAGGCCATACACAAAAGAGCGATGCTGTCGGCCACGGCAAATATCAAGGTAACCCAACTGGACTTTCCAAACGAATGCTTGACATGTTCTCGAAGGAGCGTTTCATATCGCTCTATGATGGTATCTTCTAGAGTCAGAGCCGAAACCGTCCTAAAAGCAGTGATGGACTCAGTTGCGAACTTGGCACTCTCTGCGAAAACCTCATTGTTCATTTTCTCAAACCGCGCTTCGTATCGAATGCGAAGAAAAGAAGCTGCCACGATGAGCGGCATCGAGGAGCATAGCGTGACGATGGTCAGTTTCCATCCAAAGTAGAAGGATATAATCAGGCAGCCAACGACGTTAAGAATGGAAATGAGCACGAAAGCCATGTTGGTGCCCAGTATTTCTTGAAGTTGGCTTGGATCGGTTGCCAGACGAGCTGTAAGTGCACCAACCGAGTGATCGTCAGCGTCAAAGAAGCCAATAGGCTGGGATATGATGTTGTCGAAGTACTCGCAACGATATCGGTGTGTGATGTGCTTGTTCCTCTCGTTAGCACGATTCCGTCCTCATTTGATATCAAGAAAGGAAGTAGGTTCAAGAAGCGTACAAATGCAATTGTCGAAGACGACCATCCTAATGCAAAGTAAGAGATCGCGACCAAGATAGCAAGCATAACAAACATCAGACTCCAGAAGCTGGCGAGGCCTGGGAGCCATGGACCCCAAGATTGGAACAGTGTGAGCTCTGTTGCAAAGAGGTAGGCGGAAATTGGCTGACTTGCTGTAAGGCCCGAACAAGATTGTCAGCTACTCTCTCATCACTTCTTTACGACCGGGGGTGGACGGAAATGTCAAGTCCAAACAAATACGGATACATACCTCCGCCGCCGATTGCACTCACAATCAAGACAATATACCACTTCCAGTGCTTTTTCTGCTCGCAAAGGAGGAGCATGTAGTTTCTCAGGCCACCTATCGTTTTGAGCTCCTCATCAACAGTGGCGCTTGTTGTTATCATCGTACTCCCTGAATCAGCTGTGGGCGTGTCATATTCCGCAACCTCCAGCTTGCCACCAAGGTCGCTCGGTAGCTCATTAAGGTCGGTTGAATCCATCACAAGCTTCTGAGCGGTAGCAAGTGTCCAATAGGCGCCTCCCTCCTCGGCCAAGAGGTCCGAGTGCGTGCCTTGCTGAACAGCCTGACCTTTCCGTAGAACTATGATGTTGTCAGCCTTCTTGACGGTACCGAGACGGTGTGCAATCACTATAGTCGTGCGATCTTTCGACACCTTTTCCAAGGCTGCCTGTACCACCTTTTCCCCGCGAACATCAATAGAAGAAGTCGCCTCGTCCAGAATAAGAATTTTCGGACGCTTCACAATGCTTCGAGCGATGGCTATTCGTTGACGTTGGCCGCCACTCAGCTTGATGCCCGCATCGCCGACAATGGTCGAGTAGCCCTGAATCCAGCTGTCAGCAATCAACACACACACCAGGAGTTATTTCTCTGGATGACTCCAAGCTTGGAACGTTACCTCTGGTAACCGGCTGATGAACTCGTCGGCAAAGGCCTCCTTGCAAGCCTGTTTTATAAGCTCTTTCTTGGTCTCCAGGTCGGCATTTTCCCATTCAGTGCCTATAAGACCAAACTCAACATTCCGATAGATGCTACTGTTGAACAGAAACGGTTCTTGCTGCACGAGGCCGATTTGAGTCCGCCACCACTTAAGGTCGATCTCTCTCAGGGGCCGACCCCCAACTTCGACAAGGCCGTTACGCCATAACAGACTCTTCGTTTTCGCTCGCTTGTTAGCAAAGTATTTCGGTTTCCATTTTCAAGTTGAGAGCAATCAATTCTGATGTCACCTACCATATCATTGCTCTCGAGAGACTCGATTTCATACCATCGCAGCAGAAGCCCAACAATAGTGGTCTTGCCAGACCCGGATGCTCCAACAATTGCGGTGGTCTTCCCCACAGGGAATCGGATACTGAGTTTGTTCAGGATCACAAGGTCTGGTCTGGTAGGATATGCGAAGTTAACGTCTTGAAGGACAAGATCTTTGGATGCAGAAACGTCTGGTTCTTTAAGACCTGTTTTGTCCGGTCTTGGTGCGTCAATGATGGTATAGAAAACGGTGGCCGCGCCAGCTGCTCGTGCAGCTGCGGACAAGGGTGAGGTAATTCCACCTATAGAGGTGGTCATGAGCATGATAGACATCAGGACGCTTGGCACAAGATAAATCAGTCATCCAGTCCGGTATTTGGCAGTGAACAGGAAGTATCGCAGGTACGCACACAATCAAGGTCTCTGCGCTGTTAAAGCGAAGCTCGTAGTACATTTTGAGCGAGTACCAGAATGATAGGGCGAAAGTCCTGGAAGGTGTAAGCATTGACTCTTATTGTCATGACAACAAGGGCGGCATGTAACTCACGCGTATATTGAAAACTGTACTGTTGGAGAGACGTCAGATGATTCGGGAAGGGCCGCTCGACAATACAAGTGTGGAGGGCCGGTCGGAGAAAGAATGAAACCACTTACCTGGCGCTTGCTGCAGTGCGATGATGGGAGACATCTTCAAACCCCGATGGCGAGATTCGTCCACCCATTTGAAATACCTTTTAGCCATCTTCCCCTGAGCACCACAGGCTGCAATCATTCTCATAGAGCTTAATATCTCGTTTGCGACTGTAGATGCCTGGATATCGGCATATTGTACGTCATTCAAGTGCTTGACGAGAAAAGGGGTAGTTGCAGCATAGACCACCATGATCAACACAAGACCACTGCTCGTGACTAAGGTCAAGCTCCAACTGTATGTGATGGCAATCACAAATGCAGCTATTACGGTGGATATGGATTGGAGAAAGGCTGAAAGTTTCTCGGAGATGCCCGTTTGAAGTACACTAGCTGTTATAGTGATGATGGCAGCTGTTTGGCCGGGGGGAAGGACGTCTAGCGTGGAGACTGGCTGCCCGAACAAACACTTCAAGTATTCCAGTCGGATAGCAGCTGAGATTCTCAAGCTCGACATGCGAAAGCCTACCTAAACAATCGACATAACCTGTAAACAATGTGTGTGCTGCGCGAGAGGAGGGAGAACAAACGGCGAGGTACTTACGTAGGCAACATAATCAAGTACAAGCCTAATGAAGAAAAGTCCAACAAGATATAGACTGTGAAGAATTTAGTGAGCATCATGTTGACTCGCTGCTGCCCGAGAGTTGGAACGAGACTTACGCGCAGGTACTTATGGCGTTTTTGAACAGCTCATATGTTGTTGAAGCATCGGCACCGTAATATCCCGTGAATGATCCCACCATTTTGCCTATCTATGAGTTAATTCGCAGGTATCATAACTTGCTTATGGACAGTGAGATGAACAGTGAGTGATACATACCAAATATCATGTTCATGACGGGCATAGTAATGCCAGCACCTATAGAGGTCACAACAGCTGCGCTGATGAGTACTCTGTCGAGCCATGTCGAAAAGGAGAATATGCGCTGCCTGAAGTATGAGAAATTGGGTCTTCGAGCAGCTGCGTATCAAGATACTCACAACAAAGTCTTTGACAGCTGTTTTGTATTCGGGCTTCAGCAGAAGAGGGTTCTTTCCCGCTTTGCTCGCTGGAGATGGTGGATTCGGGGGCGAAACTGGCGACTCGGGGATGGGATGCTCGCCGCCAGACGCAAACTTTTCCTCGGTCATCTCTTTAACTCTCAAATCACTGAGGTCTTCTTGGGATTTATGCAGTCTGTGTAGGCGCTCTCGTAGCAGTGGCTAACAGAGCAAAAAGGGTGTATTGACGCGGATATCTCCTCAGTCAATACATGCGCGCAGAGATCTTCAAAAAATGGAGAGAGAGTTGAATGTGAGGCAAAGAGCGAAGGGATAGAGCCTCTCTCAAGCCGCATCTACCGTTGATCGCGATCGCAATCCAACTATTGTGCAACGAAATGTGCAAAGAAATGTGCTCAAGGGGAGATTGCAACTAGGAAGGATGGGTCGCAGGAAACCTTCGACAGGCGCGGTGAACAACATACATCGAACATAGCGTGGGGATAGCAAAACCCCGGTGTCCGTGCTTCAACAACCTGCTACGACGTTAATCTGGAATCTCGCATGACAATATATGGGTAATATATCGTGTGCCTGGTACTCGAATAGGGAAGTGAACCAAAACTTGGGTGGTGTAGCTTGTCTTCAAGTGGCACAATGTGATTTGTAGCCAAATTCTCTTCTTCTCGACGGCAACAGAGAAAAGAGAGTCGACTTGGCTGAGGTACGTGTTCAAGCTGTGGAGTGAAGAGAGGGAATGGGCGCACCCAGAGCCCCGTGAGGATCCAGAAACACGTTGAAATGAATCCAGATCCCGATCCTCTGTGATTGGAGGCTGTCAAAAGCGTATCTATGAGGTCTTCTGCGCGGGATACGCGAAAAGAAGCGGGTTGGGAAATAGAGATACTTTGATACCCAGCTTGCAACACATCTGAATACCCTGGAGAGTTGCATCGGTCTCGGATGATGGACCGACAACGCTACAGTCGAGCTGTGGTAATGTCGCGACAGTATAGAGTAAGGCAGTGACTGGTTCAAAATTCGATGGAACAGTCGCATCCACGGTGACGGGTACCTCGGCCTTGCCGTATCACCCTCCCGTCTCTTAGCATCTTGCCCGATATCAAGCGAGCATGTGCCGCTACTGTTCTCCGGGACAATTTAGCCTCAATTGGCCTATAGCATTGCGGTTTCATGCCCTTGTTTATCGGTAGATGAGGTGAATGGGGTGGCCAGGGTAGTAGGGGCCCTGGGCCCTTCTGTCCGGTTGTATACAGGCACATGGAATGTTACCTCCATAGGGAACTTTCAGTTTCCGTTCCCACTCCGATGCTGTTGAGATTCTTATCTCGCTTTTTCTCCATGTGATTTCACTGCTTGGCGCAGTCATTGGTCTTTGAACCCATACCGCCTACTGGTTGGTCGCCAACATCGATCCAGCCGTTTGATTTCTTGCGCAGCCAAAGCTGTGACCATTTAGTGTCGAGAGGATCCAAATAATCGATCAAACTGCATGCTCCTTTACTATGTAACTGCAAAGTGTGCGTGTCAGCGTCGTCGTAAGCTGCTCACAGTCGGGTCGCTTGCATTCAGAGTGCCTTGGAGAACACCGGTAGCTTCCGAGACTGTGCCGCGACTGAAAGCCACTCAGTCCCAGTATGCTGCTACATGATGCCTCGCTTCGCCAGGCTTCAAGCCGGTTGCCCGGTCCTTGACGGCACCCGATATTGATCCATGTTGGCCATTCACTTGGTTCGCTTGATGCTTCGGTTAGGGAGTCTTTGTGTTACAAACTCGTCATTTATGGCTGGTTTTCCGTTTACTGTTTCTGAGCGAACTGCTGTCCTTTGACATAGACGCCATTCAGGCGTGGATTTCATAGAGGCAGGCAGCATCCCGTACCACATCAGCCAGTTCCTTTACAGTTTCCTTGTCCCGCGGTAACGTGTGGCCCTTGGCGTGATCAAAGAGATAGGCAGTATCGGGATCGCAGACATTGTAAAGGGCCAGAGATCCGTGGACATAAGGGTCCAAGGAGCCGACTAGAGTGCAGACGCTGTCAGCCAAGTATCCATGGATAGCATTCTGGTAGGCACTTTTACTCACTAATGTGACATGTAGGGATTTCAATCATGACATCGGACTCGTCGCTCAGAATCATGTGGTGGGTGTCTGGGTCGACGGGGGGCCAACCAGCGAAAAAGATGGCATACTTGAACATGGGCTTGATGCCCTTTTTCTTGAAGCGCCTCTGCTCGTGAAGCAGAAGCGTGGCAGCAACGGTGGCGCCTTCCGAATATCCAATGATGGCATCAAACGGGCCGCGCTCGTCCATGATTTTGATCAGGTATTTGAGTGCGTTGTCGGTACTGCGATGTGAGGTGGCGACGCCTTCGCTCATCAGCTCTCGCATGGTGTCCTCGGGGCTCTCACAGTCGGGAAAGTCCCTGATTCTAGCCAGGACGTCATCATCTTCGGTCTTTTCCACATCCTGGTCGGGCTCGATAAAGCGGTAATAGGGCGGCTTTCCAAAGTACTCCTCGAAGCCCTCGGGCGGCACGGCTTTGCAGGGGCCGTGGATGAAGTGGAAGGTAGCCGTTCCATCCTCAGTCAATTCCTTGACGATGGGTGCTAGTTTGAGGTGTTGTTAGACTGGATATCCTTGTATGGAAGGCTTCTCTCCGTTTGGCACCCTTCATACCTAGCTGAACCTGGAACTTCTGACATGAGTTATGTCTGGTCAGCAAGGCGGTCCATCAAAGAAAGTGTGCCATGTACGTACATCGGAGCTGCCATAGGCTCCGGGAAGACAGAGAAACCGCATTGCGATAAATATATGGCTTTCTTCTCGTCGCAATGAGCATAGAAATCAGTCACGCAGATCAACAGTCTATAAAAGGCCGTGGGATGAAGAGAGGGGAGGCGTCAAGGTGAGGAGGCATCAGATATACCACACTACCTGGACCTGGACCTGGACCTGTACTGGCAACCAGAACATATCACATATGCCTATATGGTGCAAGTATGTCCCGTCCTCATATATAACCTCATGGGCACCCACAGCTAGGCGCCGGAGGGAGACGGAGTATGCCAGATGGCCATTGTAGCTGAGCGCCCGGGGGATATACGGCAACAAGTCCCGATGACCTTGACCTTGATCTTGACCGATTTGTGAATCCGGATTCTAGAGCGTCGGGGACATGGAAGTCGCGTCGCCGCGATGTTGGTAGATTGCGGGGGGGAGGAGAGGTAGAAGGATGTTGTGATATGTGGTTAATTAGGATGATACTATCCGGGCATTGAGTGAGAGATTGCCCTTGGGTTGGGGGTTGGCTTGATTGAATCGGGCAAGCCCAGGAAGGCAATCAGGACGTCAACTGAACAACACAAATGGAGCGTGGGTCATGATTGCTCAGAGTGTTTGGGAATGGGAGAGCTGTACTTGGCATGGAATGACCAACAAGTATCTTTGCACCTACGCATAGCGGGTCAGTACAGAAACAAGATTGATTAGAGGTGTCGATACCTTGACTCTTAGCACTTATGCGCGGCAAGTGCCGTGTTACCCCGTGTCTGGCCGTCCCTCCAATGCCGTGACAAGTACCGATCAAGCCACCAATCACAGGGAGCGGTTAAATGTTATCGATAAGAGGCTTCATCAACGACATGCCTTCCATCCGCTTCCACTTTCAACTTGGACAAAGACAACCTCGATGTTCACTCACTCGTCACTTCCGTGTCCGTCAACATCCAGCACCAGGACATCGATCATATGCAGCTTGTTCCTTCCCATCATAGAGGTTGTAATTACCTCACCTTCCATTCGTCCTTCAAGCCGCGCAATGTCAAGTAACGTGACTTAACCCGGTCCACTGCAGTTTGCATGATGCCGTCCGGGCGCAAAATTGGAAAAAAGTTGCATTGATCATGGCTGTGACATGCCAATCCGCCGTCGCCCTCACAAGATGCCATGATACTCCCACCCGCCGTCCATCCGCCGTCCACCCTCCCGGCCTCGTCAATCCAACCTCTCGCCGGACAATCACCTTGCCTACCTTGCCTTTCCCACATGGACGACACTCTGCGAGATTAGCCGCCGCACACGGGCCCGGGCATGTTACCTTGCTGGCGCTGGAGTCTGGACTACGTGGGATGGAGATGCAGATTCACTTTGATTGTGATCAAGTGAACGGCAAGTTGGATCGGCCCTCGTTCCCCTGGCCATCGGCACCCAGCCTGGTCTGTTCAAAGCTCCCTTCGCCCATGGCCGTCCTATCGCAGCTCCCCTCGCAGCAGCCCGCTTCTCCGGAGACTTCAGGTTTGGGACTCGGTCGACAGCCTCCGCTCTTCAACCCAGGAGAGTCACCGGGAGACCGGTCTAGTCTCGCATATTGTCTTCCTGCCAGATCGGGCCTGCGATCCCGATCCAATCTTGCACTACCCGCGTCATCACCACCCATGTTGCTCCCGTATACTGCAGTCTCTCCAGCTGCCGTCAGATAAGAGTCCAACTCCTCCGCTCTGTTGTCTTGCCCACTTCTGACCATCGTAATGCCCTTCTATATGCCCATCACAACAGACAACTTGAAGCTACTGCCCTCCTGAGACAGCCAAAAGCCCTGACAAAGAGACAAGTTAACCCGACCTCCTTGGCCTTCAATGGCGCCCATTGCTGTGACGCCGGATAGCTCAACCGCCAGTCCTTCTGGCGACAGCTGGAACGGCTACTTTCACGTGCGTAATGGTGACGGCCATAACAACATCAGCAACAACGGCCATGGCAATGGCAATGGTGCCCCTCCTGACGGCCTCCGTATCGACACCAATGGCCATGGCAGCTGGACTGCCGACTCTGGGCCCGGCTCGGGTTCCCCTCTCCCTCCCCCCCGCCATCTTCAAGATATGCCTATAGCCATTGTTGGAATGGCCTGTCGGATGCCCGGCAATGTCTCTACTCCGGCCGAGTTTTGGGAACTCTGCACTAGGGCCCGGTCCGGCTGGTCCGAAATCCCCAAGCAGAGATTCAACAGTGCCCGCTTCCACCATCCCAACCAGGGCAAAGGCGGCACCCTGAATCCCGTCGGCGGCAACTTCTTGAATCTTGACCTGGCTGCCTTTGATGCCCCGTTTTTTGGTCTGACTGAAAAGGAGGCCATTTCCATGGATCCCCAGCAGCGTCTTCTTCTCGAATGCACCTTTGAAGCACTCGAAAATGCCGGCATTCCAAAGCATACCGTTGTCGGAAAGGACGTTGGCGTTTTCGTCGGTGGTTCCTTTCCCGAGTACGAATCTCATCTCTTCAGAGACCCAGATACCATACCTATGCACCAGGCAACCGGTAAGCCTCTTTAGTTCCCTCCATCGAAACTACACCTGGTAGAGACATCAAAGACCTTGCGAGTCTGACACTTTGCTTTGTACATTGGCTTGAACAGGTTGTGCATATGCCATGCAGTCTAACCGCATATCCCACTTCTTCGACCTACGAGGCCCCAGTTTCACGGCCGATACAGCATGTTCCTCTAGCATGGTAGCCATACACCTGGCTTGCCAGAGCTTGCGAACCGGTGAATCTAGCTCAGCTTTGGTCGGCGGCTGTCACCTCAACATGCTTCCCGAGTTCTGGGTCTCCTTTTCGACTTGCAGGTGAGTCTAATACAACCAGCAAGGCTTCCCCTGCTACCATAGCGTCGCCTTATCGGTTGCATCTGATCGTTCCAATGTTCTAACCATCACGGTCGCAGACTGCTCTCGGATACCGGCCGTTCATTTTCCTTTGACAATCGAGGCACGGGGTTTGGGCGTGGAGAGGGCTGTGGCATGATTGTCCTGAAGCCACTGGACCAAGCCATAAAGGACAATGATCCCATCAGGGCTGTCATTGCCGCAACTGGCCTCAACCAGGATGGCAAGACGCCCGGCATCACTATGCCAAACGGGTCAGCGCAAGGTCAGTCAGCACCCATAGTCACGATAATTGATCTGACTCAAATGAGAAACTGACCCCCAATATCGACCTGAAGAGGACCTCATGCGCCAAGTATATGGCAATGCTGGCCTGGACCCGAACTTATGCGGTTTTGTCGAGGCCCATGGAACCGGCACTAGGGTCGGTGACCCCATCGAAGCTACTGCCATTCACAATGTTTTGGGCCGAGACAGAAGCCCACGCAACCCTCTATGGATCGGCTCTGTAAAATCTAACATTGGCCATCTGGAAGGGGCTTCCGGTATGTCATTATTACCCCGTTACTCTCAAACATTGGCCGCCCTATTCAAGACTAATGTGTCCTGCTTCTCCGTCTTCAGGTATTGCCGGTGTCATCAAAGCAGCCCTCATGCTTGAGCGTGGCTTCATCCTTCCAAACCATGATTTCAAGCAGCCAAACCCAAAGATACCCTGGAAAGAATGGAACCTAAAGGTCCCAGTGACCCAACGGCCGTGGCCGCGCGTCAAAAAGTACATCAGTGTCAACAATTTCGGTTTTGGTGGCACAAACGGCCATATTGTACTGACGGCAGCACCATTCCTGGGTTCTAGAACTTCGGGGCCCTCCCATGACGACACCATCATGGCGTCGGATAAGTCAGGGCCAGGCCGCAAGCTTTACGTCGTCACGGCCAATGACAAGGCGGCTCTTTCGCAACAGATGAAGAACATCGTGGTCTACCTTGAGCAGAGGCCGGAGATCTTCCAGGTAGATCTGACCAGCAACCTTGCTTACACGCTTGGACAGCGGCGATCCCTCCTGCAATGGAGAGCTGCCATCCCCGCCATCAACTCCTTTGAGTTAATCGAAGCTATCAACGGAGAAAAGGTTATAACCGGGAAAGAAACCGAGCCTCTCAGACTTGGTTTTATCTTTACCGGTCAAGGTGCTCAATGGTATGCCATGGGTCGGGAATTGTACGAGCAATATCCAACATTCACCGCGAGTATTTTGCAGGCCGACGCCTGTTTAACTGCTCTCGGGGCGGAATGGTCACTTATTGGTAAGCATGGGTCGCCAACATAAAGTCCCTAACAGATCTTCGGAAGGATGTTACTGACTCAATTACTACTCTGGCAGAGGAACTCGGAAAAGATGCCAAAACCAGCAGGATCAGTGAGGCACATATCAGCCAACCATCATGTACTGCGGTACAATTAGCACTCGTTAACTTGCTACGAGGCTGGGGTCTGCGGCCAACTGCTGTGGCGGGCCACTCGAGTGGTGAGATCGCTGCTGCATATGCTGCGGGCATCATTGACTTCGAGTCTGCCATGACAATTGCCTACCATCGAGGCAGACTGATTCCTATTCTCAAACAAAAGTACCCTGAGCTTCAGGGTCGCATGATGGCTGTTGGAGGAAGCAAGAAGGAATTCATACCCCTTATCGAAGGACTACAAGCGAAGGAAGTCAGGATTGCTTGCTACAACAGTCCTTCCAGCTTGACCATTTCCGGCGATGAACCTGCCTTGGCCGAACTGGAGAGGATCTGCGAGAAGAGGCAGCTTTTCAACAGGCGTTTGGTTGTCGACGTCGCTTACCATTCCCACCACATGAACTTGGTCGCCAAGGATTACCGTGCTTCCATCGCCAGCCTTCAACCGCCAGCTCGAACTGACGTGCAGTTTCACTCTTCTCTGTATGGCCATCTTGTTGACGGTACCGATTTGCAGCCTAACTACTGGGTTGACAACTTGACTTGTCCTGTACGCTTCAGTGAGGCGTTACAGAGCATGCTTGCGCCGGTCGGCGAGCACAAGCACGGAGTCAACATGCTCGTCGAACTCGGCCCCCATTCCGGGCTTCAAGGACCTATCAAGCAGGTGCTCAAAGAGGTCGGTGGAAGCGCACCAAAGATTCCCTACGCTTCTGTTCTTATTAGGAAACGAAACGCCGTCGAGACCGCTCTGGAACTTGCCGCACAGTTGTTCACCAGAGGGGCAAACCTTGACTTAAGTGCCGTCAACTTCCCTAAGCCAACCAAACCACCAACGCTGCTGACAGATCTACCACGGTACCCCTGGAACCATTCTACCAGGTATTGGCAAGAGTCACGTATGACAGATATGCACAAGAACGCGGTTGGTTCAAGGAGCGACATCATCGGTACCTTGGCCAACTACTCAAGCGATCTAGAGCCCACATGGCGCAACATCGTTCGCCTGGACGACCTGCCCTGGCTGCGCCATCACAAGATTCAATCCTTGATCATGTTTCCCATGTCTGGCTTTCTTGCTATGGCTATGGAGGCCGCCTCCCAGAGGGCGAAAAGCAAACACTGCTCATTTGATAGGTTTCAGATGAGAGATATTGCCATAACAAAGCCCCTAGTGATCCCAGACAACGACATTGAGGTTACAATCAGTCTCCGTCCGCACCAGGAGAGTATCTTTGTTTCATCCGAGACATGGGACGAGTTCAGGGTTTGCTCATGGTCTTCTGGCCAAGGTTGGATAGAGCATTGCGTTGGTTTGATCGCAACGGTGAAAACTACGGACAATGATGTGGTTCAGGGCCTACAGACCGGTAATGGCTTTGAAGACCACCTACATTCTGTTACACCCACCATCGACAACATACAATGGGCTTCGGTCAATCCTCAGCACATGTACGAGACCCTCAACAAGCTTGAGGTTGTGTACGGGCCTACCTTTCAAGGTCTCGACAATATCAACGCATGCGATACGCAGTCAACAGGAGATCTTTTTGCTCCAGATGTCGCCAAAGAGATGCCGGGTGGGTACTTGACCGAAGCCGTGATACAGCCCGCATTTCTCGAGTCGCTCATTGGTATGTACTGGCCAATACTTGGGGCCGGGCGCCGGCAAGTTGACACGGTCTACCTACCCTCCTCGATTGAGTACATGACCATCTCTTCAAGCATAACCCAACTGGCAAACGAGCCTAGAAATACGCTGCGCGCCATCTGCAAGGGCGAGGTCTTTCCTGGAATTCATCGGCCGTTCAAGGTTCACCTGGTTGCGGCCCCTGCGGCTTCTCTGGAGAGCACGATTTCAATTGATGGCTTGACAGTCTCTCCTGTGCTGAACGGAGATACTCTAGAAAAAAACAGCTCTCCTCGCGACCTCTGCTACAAACTGGAATGGGAACACATTTTGGAGCCTGACCATATGAGAAATCAGCTTCCTGTCGGTGCCCAGATCGTAATCATTCACGAGGATTCCAACTTTCAGCAACTTGTCGCTCTGGGGTTGGCGAACGCACTCGAGCAAGCCACGGGGAGGTTACCTGAAGTTGGTAAGCTCGACACAGTTGATCCAGAAGGAAAGACTTGCATCTTCCTAAATGAGATGCATCATCCTTTCCTGGCTACTCTTTCGCCATCGCAGTTCTCTGGCTTGCAAAAGCTTTTGACCGGGGTTGAAGCCATTCTATGGGTAGTCAAGGGAGCCTACGACAAGTGCACCGAACCGGAAGCAAACATGGTTACCGGTCTCAGCAGGTCCATCCGTTCGGAAACTGCACTTCGGTTTGCTACACTGGATCTCGATGCGGCCTCGCCTCTATCGGAAGCTAAGGCCGCAGAGGTGATTTTCAGCGTCTTCAAGATCGCTTTTGGGTCTGCTTCCTCGTCGATGAGTGAACTGGAGTTTATGGAAAGGGAAGGATCGCTTTTCACCCCGCGTATCACCCATGACAGAGAAACTGACGAAGAAGTGCACAACTTGACAAATCCAAGAGCCTTAGAGCCCACCGCTTTTGGTGACAACGGCCGACTTCTGAGGCTAGAGATCTCTGCGCCCGGTGCTTTGGATACACTTCACTTTGTCGACGATCACTCACTGGAAGTGCCGCTGGCAATTGATCAAATTGAGATTGAGGTCAAGGCTGTCGGCATGAATTTCCGGGACGCCATGGCCGCAAAGGGTCAAATTCCCATCACCATGTCGGGCGCTGAAGCAAGCGGGATTGTTATCGCTGTTGGGAGCAGTGTCTGCGCTTTCAAGGTTGGCGATCGCGTTGCAGCGCTCACACAAGGTGCTTTTGCGACACGAACGAGGGCAACTGCCAGCCTAGCATTCAAGGTCCCGGGACACATCTCCTTTGAAGCAGCTGCCACATTGCCCCTTGGATACTGCGTTGCATACTACAGCCTGGTTGATGTCGGGCGCTTGGCTGAGGGAGAAACAATTCTCATTCACCAAGCAGCAGGGGCCGTCGGTCAAGCAGCCATTTGCCTCGCTCAGATGATTGGAGCTGAGATTTTCGCAACGGTTGGGAGTGCTGAGAAGAAGAAGCTGCTCATCAATGAGTTCGGTCTCCCTTCCGATCATGTCTTGTACAGTCGCGACACTAGTTTTGGGCCTACTATTCGCCGTGCTACATATGGCAGGGGGGTAGATGTTGTCCTCAACTCGCTGATCGGCGATGGCCTGCGGGAATCCTGGGAGTCTCTCGGCAAGTTTGGCCGGCTCGTTGACATAGGCAAGCGCGACTCTGCCTCGAAGCCTCGAATCGAAGTATCCGCTGCCAATAGAAACGCCAGCTTTATTTCGGTTGACATCTTTGCTCTGCTGGCCGAACGGCCAAAGGTTCTCAAACGCGTGTTTGCCGTTGTTGCCCGACTGCTCAGATATGGGAAGGTCCGGCCGGCGAGCCCACTATCTGTCTTCCCAGTTTCAGATGTTGAGGGTGCATTGAAGATGCAACAAAGCGGCTCTACTATCGGCAAGGCGGTGGTGGCTCTGGGTGGGTCTGATCTTGTCAAGGTACGTCTATCAAGAAACCACACTGCACCTCCTTTCTCTATTACGTCCGTACTGACTCTAGGTCACAGGCCCCGCCATCACGCCGGTCAAAGGACCTCCTTCATTCCGATGCGACATATATCTTGGTTGGCGGCACCGGTGGTCTCGGAAGGAGTATTGCGCGATGGATGGCAGGAAAGGGGGCGAAGAACATCGTTCTTGTCTCGAGGAGCAGTTCCGTTACCGGAAAGGTCAAAGAACTTGTCGAAGACCTCTCCGTGCTGGGAGTGAGCGTCCATATCCGCCGCTGCAATGTGGTCAACAAAGCTGAAGTGGACGAGCTCATCCAAAGTGGGCTACGGGGGCTGCCCCCTATTAGGGGTGTTGTGCACGGAACGATGGTGTTGCGCGTAAGTCCAGTGAACGCTTCGCCTAGCATCCAGCTGATAATAGTTATGGCTAACGTTTCTCTGTAGGACGTTCTTTTCGAGAAAATGACATGGACTGACTATACTGAAGTCATTGAGGGTAAGGTTCAAGGTGGTTGGAACTTCCACCGTGCATTGTTATCCTCGCCACTCGACTTCTTCGTGGCTATTTCTTCCGCAGCCGGTGCCGTGGGGAACCGTGGGCAAGCGGCATACAGTGCCGCAAACTGCTTTCTGAATGCTTTGGTCCAGTACCGGCTTGCCCATGGTCTTCCCGCGTCATCCCTTGACCTCACCGCTGTTTCCGACTCCGGCTATCTAGCTGAAGATCTTGAGAAGGCTGCTGAGGTAGCCAGGAACCTTGGGAGCGATTCAATATGCGAGGCAGAGGTTCTCGCCCTGTTGCATGCCGCCATTAGTGGAAAGCTGACGTTGGCCTGCAACAACCATACGATTACCGGCATGCGTATTACCTCTACAATGCGACCGTTCTGGACCGAAGATGCGAAATTCAAGGCTCTGCGCATGGCAGCAGAAGATGAGGCGGCAAAGAACGCATCATTGAACACGGTTGTGTCGTTCAATGCAGCTTTTAAGGGTGCCAGGTCACCCACCGAGGCCGAAGACGTCGTGTGCAAAGGATTGGTAGAGAAGATTTCATCCGTGTTGATGCTTGACGCAGAGGACATGGATATCACACGATCTCTCTCACACTATCCCCTTGATTCTTTGGTTGCTATCGAGATCCGCAACTTCATTACCCGTGAGTTTGAAGCGAATCTTCAGGTGCTGGAGCTTCTGTCAAGCGGGTCGATTCAAACATTGGCAAAGGCGGTATGTGCAAAGACGAAGATCGTCTCATTCAAAGGATAGGGACGTTTTGTATATCACCATGTCGTCTTCTCGGTCTCTCCCTTAGTTCTTTCTTTCTGTGTGTGTATATGGTGGGTGAAGGGCAACAGCGATTGGAGTGGCACAGGGACATAGTATGACCTATATCAGTATCTCATTTCAGGTTACAAACAGGATTCCTGTCGTGGATCTAAGCCTGTGTGTCTTAATACAATGTCATATACCTCGAAATGATAATGACTGCGAGCCTCTCTACACGGCGTTTACATCGTGTTTAAGGCTAGCTTGAAAAGACACTCGGAACCTAAAAAGAAACAACAAGATGTCATACTGTGTGATAAATGACAAGTATGATTATAATACCTTCCAACTAACTGGATTGCATCACGGCTTGTTGGACAGGAGGAAACGAGGAACTAGACTGGACCTTGTATCCAGGAGCACTTAGACATCGAAAACAGAAACAAAAAAAAAAGCTGCTCGAGGCGGGACTTGAACCCGCGACCTTTGCATAACAAGTATCCTGAAACACAAGTATAAGAGCAACACGCTAACCACTGCGTCACCCGAGCTTAGGTTGTTACAAAACTCCGGGTTCTTAGCTTATACAGTGTCACAACAATAACTTATATAGTGTCCTGCCACTAACAGAGTCATGTGCTCTTATGATGGAAATAATTAGAGTAACGCATTTAACTTGCAATAATTAACTTGTACTAAAAATGAAAAATTAAAGAAGGAAGGAAACTTTAAAAGGGAAGATTAATAATAGGGGATAGAATGCCCGAAGGTTGGCTTCCCTAAGAAGACCTTGTATTGAGTGAGGTATTCTAATTGGGAAAGATAATAATTAGAAGAAGAGGAAGGTCTAGAAGCCAGGCCGAAGGCCTAGCTTAAGTACTAGGTCTGGGTACAAAGGTCCTAAGGACCTTTATCCTACTTCCAACCTTTACGACTAAGCTAGAATACTCTACAAGGTTCCAGAGGTAACTAGAGGTTTCCTATATCAATTAAATAGGAAGGATTAAATTTTATACTTTAAATTTAATTTAGAAAGTGTAACGGGTCTACAAGAATAAAGTACAGCGAGCAGTTATATAATAGTTGAAATATTATAATTAATAAAGAGGGAAGGAAGGATTGCACTAGAAGGGTATAGTCGAACGAGGGTCTTATATACTATAGTACGAAGCTTAAATTAGGTAAGCGAACCCGAAGGCGCGTAGGCTTAGCATTAGCCAAGTTTAACCTATTACGGGTCTACTGGGTATGTACGGCAGTGGGGGTAGAATAGAGCTTAAGATTGTTAATAAGGAGGAAAAGGTTTGCAAGCCTAGGAGGGTCTATAGAAATATAATTAAATATAGGAGAATAGGTAGCGTAAGCACTAGCTAACTAGAGAGTATACTTTAGCCTAAAAGGCTTGGCCTAGCCTATAGAGCCGGGTATTATATCCCTAAGCGCTAGCCCTATTATATTACCCTCCTACTCCCTCTCCCTGTATATATAAGTGAAAAATTATTATATATAAAGAAATGTCCCTAGCGTCTAATAAGCGGCCTCCTATCTACGCCGTAGAAATACTCTTAAACACTCCCAAACCGAATATTTATACAAATAATTAGAAAGTAAATAAATAAAACGACGTAGATAACTAGAGTACTTACAACTAACGTAAACCTTCTATATATTATAAACCCCTCCTAAGAGTAAGCCCCCGGGAACTATAATATTATAATATTTTACTTATACGTATACGTCTTCGCTAGAGACCTATTGGTTCTACGCGCTTCCTAAACTACTATATATAATCTAACTTATTTATCTATACAAATCTTTACTTTATATTACCTAAGGAACGCTACAAATACTTGAAAGCCACCCTATTTAAACAATAGCGTTCTACAGCCTCCTACCTCTATATAAACGTAAAAGGTAGTAAAGCTTTAATATAAAATCTTAATATAATTAAGTATCAACAGCTCGAATTAATTAGAATAACTCGATACTACCTCTCCTTATAGTAGCCCAAGTCTTAATCGAGTATATAGGAACTGCGGATACCGTGCCAGTACCGTCACAGGACGGTACCTTTATACCGTACCTAACGAATCTACCGTAGCTCTATAATAAATAGATTTGGACGGTAATTTAGTATAGGGCAAATTTCCTATAGTAAATTAGCACCACACCAGATTTCCTATAATAAATTAGCACTAGGTTTAGAAAAATTAATCCTTATTAAAAGGTAGGTCTAACTTATAATTAGCATTCACTCGGGGGGCACCCGGGTCGTCTTACGGGGGCACCCAACCTTATCGGGGCACTTATATTTCAATGCTTGGTACGTTATTTTAATATAAAATAGCATTTACATCGTAAATTCCAAAGTTTTACACGGACATAAAAAAAATGACAGCGATGTTCAACGATATAATTTTGTATAGAGATTTCTATAGTACACAATATTCGCTTTTATACATTGGATAGTTTTATAGTATTTATTTATACTACGAAAGATTATAGTACTAGCTATAAATTAGGTAAGGTAATTTCGTAATCCTTGGTATAGTGTTTACCTCTATTACTACCTCGCCTTCTAATTAGGCCTACTTATATTCAAGAAGGTTAGTAAATGCTTCTAGTAATTGATGCGATTGATATTCACGTACGTGCGGTCGATTCTAGCCTGTTCTCGCGCTTATAGCTAGTCTAATTGTAAAGAGAGAGTTAAAAGAAGGTTGTATGTATAAAAATCGCTAAGTTTAAAGACGGGGGTTGTATATATACAGGTAGTAAATAGGGGATCTGTCACGAGCGACGTAGTTACGAGAGATAAGCTTAACACGTTGATTCCAGGTCTATAGTAGAATTACAAGATGAAGAAGAAAAGAGGGAAACGTATAAAGGCGCGCCCAGAGTCTAGGGTTTTGACCTAAGGCTTTAGCGCTCCGTGTGCGCGGTACGATATTACGTACGCCATAGCGGACCCGTAGCCGGGCCGGCACCCTAGCACCCCGGTGCTAGAAGTTATCCGTTAGTATTGTAATATTACCCCCCCTATACGAAAAGATTCGTCCCGAATCGTATAAAATCTATTACAAGTTATATATATATATAAAGTAGGTCCTTTAGCCTTTCCTAGCGCTTACGTTCCTCCTTAAATACTTAATGCCTTTTCTTATAAGTATATTATTATTATTATAGTCTCTATTAAATTCCTTAGCTTCCGCTGCCTTTAACTATTCCTTTAATTGCTTAGGGGGTCCCGGTTAATTTAGGTACTATTTGTAGAAGGACTTTACTAAATATATTGAGTTTTTGAAGTTGCGAATATTATAATACCGCGGATCCGGGTCGTAACTTCTCTAATTAGCCCGGTATTATAGCCTTCCCCTATATACTCTCGTAGCTAAAACTTCTTCTACTTCTTATTTAATATTATTACCGATATACTTTTTAACGGACTCCTTTACTTATTAGCCAGGTAGAAGGTTATTTAAGTACTTCTTTAATTAATTGGTATAAAAAACGTCAATACTGCGCTATTTTTTAAATACTTCTAAATGGAAGGAATAACCGTATTTCTCCTTAATAGTAAACTATTAATTGGTAATTAAAAAATCGAATTTCCAATTTAGGCGGTTAGAAAGTTCGCTTCGTTTAATAATAAAGACTTTATCTCTAACCCTAAAGTTGGGAATCCGTTGGTATTAATTGGCCTATTTTATTATCCTTTTTTATATTTTTGTTATAAGTTCCCGCGCCTTTTCGACGTACTTTTAAATCCGTTGTATTATTTTTTAAGCGTTATTGCGATTTAACTTCTCCCTTATTATTAGGCGAACCCCGTTTAAATTCGTCCGCGCCTCCTAATCGAATATATTAGGCATTAGGAACCCTTTTAATACTTTATATAGCTATATGCTATTTAAGCTCTTATAGGGTATTCCTATTTAAATTATATTTATTATTAGAATCGCTTTTAACCAATTATTTTAAAAGTAGTTAACAAAGGGCCGAAGGTATTAATTTAAATATTTGTTTATAATTTCGGCTTAGCCGGCCGTTTAATTATAATTTAATAATATTAATTTCTATTTAATATTAAAGATTTTAGCTAGTTCGTTAGTAAAGTCCGTAACGAATTAGGGGTTATAATCCGAAATAACCTTGCGAAGTAAGTTATAAATGTAATATAGCCCTTTGTAGTATATACGGGCTATATTTTTAACCGTTATATTAATATAATATAGGATTATTTATATTGCTTTATTTAGGCGATCTACTATTATTAGGGCGTTATCGAAGCCCTATTTATCCTTTGGTATTAATTTAAAGTCTATAATAAAATTCTACTAAGATTGGTCTAGTAGGGGTATCGGATATAATTCTCCCGGGGTTTTATTACGAGGGATTTTCGAGGTATAGTATATTAAATAATTAATTATATAATAATTTATATTTCCTATTATTTTTAATTATTAATATTATGCAACGACTAATTGTTTTATTTTATTATAATTAGGGTAAGCCGTTGTAATTTTGGAATGTAATTCGTAAATTACTTTTATTTGTAATATTTTAGGTAAAATTACTAATTTGCCGTATCGGGTTAGGATTTTGTCGTAAATAATAAATTAATATCCGTTTTCCCTTCGACGAATTATATTTCGATAAATTTCGAACTCTATATAAGTCTTATTCTTTAGGATTAACCGGTCTATTAAAATATAACCCTCTAAGAGCTCGTCCTAGGATAGGGGCGTCTTACCTTCTAATTCCCGGATTACTTCCGGGTCGATTTCTATAATCGTCGTATCAATAACTATAATAGCCGACGGTATATAATTAATTATACTTATAGCCGGAATATTATTAGAATAAATTATTATTTTATTTTCGAAGGTTTTAAAAATCTAAATTATATAGTAAGCGTCTTACTTAACTTTTTACGTTTTTAGGTCCTCCGACTTTCTAATTAGGGCATCTACTATACTATTATCCTTTTTAGGTTGGTAGGAGATGATAAAGTAATATTAGGTTAGGAATTTAACCTACTCCGCTTACCGAAAGTTGAAAAGCCTTTTAGTATTAAAGTATTTAAGCGTTTTGTAGTTTGTAATAATTAAGAACGGGCTCTATAAACCGATAAATTCCGCTTTCTAATACTATAATATATAAATAATCGCTATAAGTTCTTTATTGTAAATGGAGTAGTTATATTCTACCCTATATATAGTCTTTAAAAAGAAGGTAATAGGTTTTTATTCTCCTTCTACTTCTTATAATAGTATTCCTATAATAATACTATTAGAAATATTTATTTCTATATAAATTAGGTAATTATACTAAAAGTAATTTAAAATAGGGGTGTTTAATAACCGCCGTTTAAATTCTTCGAAGGCCTTTTAACAATCTTTATTCTAATTATATTCCTCCCCCTTCTTAATTAATATTATTAGCGGTTTAGCTATCCGACTATAGTCTTTAACGAATTTTCGGTAGAAATTATAAAATTTTAAAAAAGATTATACTCTTCGTACGTTTTTAAGGACTTACTAATTTTTTATTATAGTAATTTTTTAGGGGTTTACTACTACTCCGTCTTTTCTAATAATAAAGCCGAGGAATTTCGTTTTCTCGATATAGAATTCGTATTTATTTAGGTCTGCTTATAAGCCGGCCGCTTCTAGCCTAACTAATACTTTTTTAACGTATATCTTATACTCTTCTAATAAATTAGAGAAGATTAAAATATTATTAATATAAGCGCTATAAAAATCGTTTAAATACCCTATTAAAGTATTATTAATATACCTTTAGAATATTAATAATTTATTAATCAAGCCGAATAATAATACTTTATATTTATAAATATTATATTGTATTTTAAAGGTCGTTAATTCTTTATTATTAGGATATATCCGTATTTAGTAAAAAGCTTAACGGATGTCGATTTTCGTAAAGATTTTTACTTAGTTAATATATATAATAATCTCCTCTATAAAGGGTAGAAGGTATTGGTCCTTCTTTATAATAGCGTTAAGTTTATAATAGTTAATATAGAACTTTAAATTTCTATTAGCCTTAGGAATGAATAGAATAAGTATTACTTATAGTACGGAATTATTTTTAATAAATCCTTTTATAAGGGCCTTATTTATATACTTCTAGTAAGTTTTTAATTCGTCGAACGATATCTTGTAGAGGGGACTATACCTTAGGTCCTCCGGCTATATGCCTTCTTCTAATTCGATTTTGTAGTCGCTTAGCCGGTTATTAAGTAGCGTATTAGATTACTTTTTACTAAAGACGTTAAAATATTAATAAGCGTATTCCGGTACTTCCTTCCTTACTTTCTCCTATAATTCCTATTTATCTTCTACTTATTAACGTATCCTTCCTCTTCTAGTCCTTAATAAATTTATCCAATTCATAGAAATTTATTACGCCTATATATTCCTTTTCCGCGAATTTTAGGAATACCTCCGCCCTTATTACTATTATATTATTATAATATTTATACTAGTCGATTCTATCCCTCTTCAACCGGTATTAACCCCGTATATCCTCTCCCTATAATAGGTTATTCTTCTATTCCGCATCTAATATTATAATATATTCTCGTCGTAAAAGTAAATTAGGTTCTTCTTCCTAATATAATACGTATTAATTATATAGCTCCCTTTCCATCTTTATTAATTCCTCGACTTTACTTTTTTTAATCGGCTATACCTTTAATTCTTTAAAGAGTTCTATAGGTCGGGTAATTGTCTTAAGAATTATTTAGAATATTAATTAATTTATAGCCTTTTCTAATTCTTAAATATAATAGTTAATCCTCTTTAAGGTTCTCTATTTCTCTAATTCCTCCTTTTCCTCTTTTAACTCCTCCTCCTTTATCTACGGGAATATTAATTAGCCGTTAAAGGTATCTACTAGAATACGGTAACGATGTATTTAATACTTCCCCAAAATTAGGTTATAGTTAGAATTAATAACGATTATTACTTCGTCTAGGAGGATTCGATTCTAGATTTGTAATATGCCTCGTAGGCATAAACTAATTATTTTATTATATTAGCCGTTATAATTACCTACGGTATAAGGTTTAAAACCTCGAAATTATTCGATTTAAAGATCGGTAATTAATCTATTAGCGAACTTCTTATTTACGAAGATATTTCTATTTACTCTCGAATTAATAAATATATTAAATATAAATAATAATTTACTATTATATATTATAGTACAATAAATTAATAATACCTCCCTATTAAAGTAATTAATTAGGAAATCCTTTTCTACTTTCGTTTCTACTACTTTTATTATTATAGTTACTTCTTTTAGGTCCTTTTTAGAATAAGTATTTATTGATTTATCCTTTAAGAAGGAGTCTAATATTCCTAGGGTAATTAATTTTTCATCTTTATAAATTCCACTTCCTTTTTAATTTTATAAGCGAATTGCTTAACGAATTCGTTAATATAATTAGAATTGCTTCGCTTATTAAAGCAATCCTTAAAGCGATAATCGGTTTATTTATAGACGAAGTATTTATCTTCTTCGAATAACTTGCGCGTTTCCTCTTTAAATATATCGGAAGGACGATAGGAATTACTATTATCCGAGCCCTTGGTTACGGATAACGAGGAATTAGAATTAGACGAACCCTTAGCCTTACTAAAGGTATTCGATAAAAAAGAAGAAGAAGTTTTACTATCCTTATCCTTACCCTTATCCTTTTACTTACTCTTATATAGACGTTAATTATTCTCTATAGCCTTCTTCGCTATTAGGGCAAACTATATAAAAGTAATGGTATCCTCGCTGTAACCTTAGAGAAAGGCGTTCTAAATATTAATAGGAAGCTTTTAATTGAATTCTTATTTCTAAATTTTAATAGGACAGTTATATTCGCCAACTAAGCGGACGAAGGTATTGCAAAAGTCTTAGAAATTCTCGTTTATTTCGTACTTTAATTCATTAAATTCGAAAATTACTTTTTCCTTATAATTATAATCGTAATATTTATTCTTCAAATAGTCTAATAACTACTATAAAATTTTAATACTATAAGGACTATTACTTAAATACGGCTCGAAATCCTATACGGCCTTACCGGCCGTATAATTCTCGATATATATTTTCTTCGCCTCGTTATTATAAAAGTAATCGGCGTTAAATTTCAACTTATTTTAAATATAATAATATTAAATATTAAAAGTAATAATATTTTTATTCTTTTCGTTATAGAAGTAAGGAGGGTCTTTCTCTTTTGCCGATAGCCGACCTATATTGAAAGTAGACGTATTAGTAATAAGCGTATCTTCGCGATTAAAACCTAATTCCTTATCGGAATCGCTATTATCGCTACTTCCCGAAATACCGGTATAATTACAATTGTAATCGCCGTAGCTATAATTATTATAATTACAATTATTCTAATTTAAAACCTTAAGGGTAAAGATAGTAACCTTCTTCTTAGCCTTACGTAAATCTATATTTTCTTTAATAAGGCGAGCGATTACAGTATTATAATTAATAATCTCGCTCTCCTTAAGGGCTACCTTAATACCTAATTCTTTAGCTTAAATAGTAATAGTAATTAGGTCGTTATTGGCCTTAACTAAATCGTCTTTAATCAAATTCTATTAAATTAACAATTTAGGGCAATTACAGCAAATAGGTAATTTAGGGGAATTATTACGTTTGGTTTCGAATTCGGGCGAATTCCGGTCGTCGTACGAACCTCAGGGGTTAGGACGGGAATTATCGGTATTAAAATAATTATTCTCTTTGCGGGTATAATTACCTAAAGCGGTATTAAAATAGGCCTTTATTAATTAAACCTCTTCTTTAAATTCGCGATTCTTCTCGCAGAGGGCGGCGTTTTTATAATAGAAATAATTAAATTCGTCGTTATTACTACCTTCGACCGAGGGTAAATAATTTATTTTACCGAATTTATTACGGAAATCGACGAAATCCTCTTTGAATTTAGTATTTTCGTTTTTAATAGCCTTTTAAAAGTTAAGGAAATTAGCGGCGTATTCGTATATCCTACTAAAATTAGTATTCAAATTAATAGCGATAACCTAATAATTATATTACTAAATTAAAGTAGCCTTGGCTAAGATAACCCGTAATTTAATCTCTTAGAAAAGAGCCTCTTAACCGGCGGAATCTTTAATAATATCCTTAAAAGTACCGAAATTAATTAATAGGGCATTAGAGCCCTCCTCTAAATAATAAGTCTAATATCCCTTACCAATAGCAGTAAGTAATTTAAAAGCGAAGGCCGGGCTATTACTTTATCTAATATAATACTTCGCAATTATATTAATCTTCGTATATAAGAAAGTAGATAGATCTTCTATACGGAAAGTATATTATATAGCGGCTATTTTATTAGTAATTTCCTAATTAAAAAACGCGATAGTTTTATTAATAGAATTTAGGGCATTTATATCCTCTAAATTAAATATATTAATAGATTTAGACTAGGTATACTATTTATCTTTAATAATTACCGAGTTTAATAAAAGGCGACGGAAAGTATTATCCTATTATACTATAAATTTAGGGGTAATCGGAATATCGTCGATATTAAACGTAATTTATTCTACGGCGAATTTATCGAATTAGGCCTAAATAGCCTTCTTTTAAAACTCACTAACTTAAGCACTCTCTTCTATAAATATTTTCTACTTAGGTACGGACTTAGCCGACTTCTCTTTAGGCGTATACGCTATCATAAGGGAGTTGTCGCGATTAATTACAATTGATTTAACGATACGATATTAGGGGGTCGTTGCGATAATTACGACCGATTTGAAAGCTGTTTTCGAAAGTGATAGGATATTTTGATTCCTCTTTAGAAATATAGAATTGATCTTATAATTGTTACGAGCGACGTAGTTACGAGAGATAAGCTTAATACGTTAATTCTAAGTCTATAGTAGAATTATAAGATGAAGAAGAAAAGAGGGAAACGTATAAAGGCGCGCCTAAAGTCTAGGGTTTTGACCTAAGGCTTTGGCGCCCTATACGCGCGGCACGACATTACGTACGCTGTGGCGGACCCGCAGCCGGGCCGGCACCCCAGCACCCCGATGCTGGAAGCCATCCGCTAGTGCCGTGACAGGATCCACTTGTTAATTAGGCTTAGTATTATCTATACGGAAATGCTATTATACGATTACTATTTAACTATATTATAGGTTAGTAAAAAATAATCTACACGTTAAACCCTAACCCGATAAGTGCCCCTATAAGGCTAGGTGCCCCCGTAAGACGACCCGGGTGCCCCCTAAGTAAATGCCTTAATATAGTCTTTCCTTAGGCGGAGCCTAATATGCCCACGGAAGACAGTGAAACGCCCATAGGATCTACATTTTTCCTAGAACTAAAATACCAAGAAAAATATCACCAGATATTACCAAATTCAAAATACTAGCTAAAATATTACTAGATCTTACCTAAATTCACTCTCCCGCTTAGATTTTTATTATTATCCTAAATAATCTTAATACTCTAATAATACTCTAATCGTCTTTATAATTCTTATCTTTCAACCTTACTATTACTAGCCCTATAAGGGGTACCATAGGGACGCTCGTAGTATAGCGGTTTATACAAACGTATATAACCGCTACTGGTGTATATAGCGTAGAAACTCTCAATTCGATTCCTATTTGTGATTACCGTTTTTATACTAATTCTAGCTTTCTAATTTCAAAGACTATATATACTAATTCTAGCTTTCCAATCTTATCCGAATTAGGGTAACCGAATTGGGGAAAAACTGCTTACAAAAGTCCTATAACGTTAATATAAGGTAAAGAGATTAAAGCGTAATTAAAATGGGCTATCCCTCGGAGTAGGCTTAGGATGCTTCGCGCTCTAGAGATTTAAGGGCGGGCGTACTTTATAAGTCCTGAACTCTTTTTTGCGTTTTTTTGACTAAGTTCTTACTTATTATATAGTTTTAAACGTTAGTTACAGTTACGAAAGTACTAATTTACATATTCATTTACTAAATTCTTACTTATTATTCAATTTTAAACGTTACGGTCAGGAAAGTGCTGATTTAAATATTCATTTACTAAGTTCTCACTTGTTATTTAGTTTTAAATGTTACGGTTAGGAAAGTGCTGATTGAAGAGACTTATTCTCTTTTACTAAGTTATATCTATTATTATATATTAATATCCCCTCAATCGTTTAATATCCATCTTGAATCCCTATCACAATCTAAACCTCTTAAATATATCCCTCAATGCATCTATAGATTGTCCTCCTCTCAAATATAGCGGCCTAGTATTTTTACGGGGTCTTCTACAAGGCCTTCCTAAACTTGTGCCTAATTTGCTAGAACTAGTTGTACTGCTAGTTTTACCTCTACTAAATGCAGCTATACTACTAATTTTACTTTTACTAGATGATGTAGTTATACTACTTACTCTAGGTCTCCTACGGCCTCTACTACGGGGTCTACCGCGTCTACCCCGGGCCGGCCGGCCGTTATCCGAATCATTATTATCCGGGATATTACCTAGGCCGGGCCTAACCTTACGTACCCTATTAGATGTTGGAGGGCTCTAATTACTAAATCTACGTAGCGGTAATAGCTCTCTAGGAACTAGTTGTTGATTACGTCTTTTAGTAATATTGAGGGCTCGGTAACGATGTGTATAGCTAGTTTTGATACGTAATATATCGATTTCGAATATTTTATCAAATATTATACCTTATAACGTACGTATACGAGATACGGCTATATAAAATAGCCTAGTTGCAAAGTCCTTCTTCGAGATATCGTATATAACCTTATCGAGCGTTTATCCTTATAATTTATATACTATAATAGTATATATAATCGTAAGGGGGAATTGGATCTTAGTATAGTGAGTAATACTTTGTTAGAATTTTCGAATAATTCGAAAGATAGGAATAACGTAGATATTAACGTTTAGGTAGTCTTCGAAATAGGGCGGTCTTCGATAATTATTAAAGTGAACTAAAATAATAAAGGGGGGGTTATTAGTTTCTAGGCTATAAAAGAATTAGTAAGTATATTTTAATATTATATTAGAGATATTGATATTATATTGGAAATAATTTACTAAATATTATATCGTCGATTTATATTCTATATAATATTAATAATTGTACTAATCGAGCCGTTAATTAAGAGAAACTCTACTCGCACGTGGAGAAAACTCTATTCGCACGTGGATCCACTTTTGGTTTTCTAAGTATAACTTAGCCAAAAAAGGTCGGATGAAAGTAAAAGTAGCACCAAATTACTTATTGATTTTTAACGGATTTTTGAGTGTACATACCCCTATTACCAGCCTAAGCGTTGGCTAAATTCTATTTTCACCCCCTTTAATATATTAACATTTTTAATATTTTCGTTATATTTCTCCTTTATTTTCTAAGATTACTGGATTTATAGAGTGAGTACCTTTTGGCACCAGAACCTGTTAAATAGAGAAAAAAATAAGAAAGAATCTTATATAGTTTTTGACCCCTTACTAAAATTCTTAGTATTAGAAAGGTGTTATTGAAGTTAGCCTTTTTTTCCACGTGCGAATAGAGTTTTCTCCACGTGCGAGTAGAGTTGCTCTTAATTAAACCTCCTTTAATTTAGAGATTTTTAATAAGTATGATTCTACTGCTAATGACTAAGCTAAACCGGTTGTGCAAATTACTAGTATTAATATAATTAATAGCCTTTATACTACGAGGATTATTATAAATAAGAACCGTGAATGTCGGACTGTTCAATACCTCTAAATAAGTAAGATTGTATATATCGACTATAGTATTAGTCGGGAAGATTCGTAAGGTATTAGCAAATTCCAATTGTTTAGGGATTGGTAATACTTACTTGTAACAGGTTGATAATAATTACTAGTAAGTAATAGTAAGGACGTTATTTTATAAGCTTTCGAGTATATTACGGAATCTAACTTGGTTATTATTCTGTTGGCGGACGATTTGCTTAAGCTTAATACTCTAATCAAAAGTAAAATAGTAAATCCGACTACTACGTTAGACAAAGTCTAACTTCCCCTCCTTTCTTTTACGCTTTTACTCTTCTATTTCGTTAGGAAGTCTATCGGTATCGTTATTTCTAATTACTTCTAAAGGGGTATTAGGATTATTAGTGAATTTTAGAGGTTCTTAGTAATATAATACTTTTTAGCTAATAGGGGGTAATTGAAAGAAATTTCCAAGTAGAAGAATATTAGTACTACTAAATATTTTATACTAATTCTCTAAAAATACTTAACGTAACCGTTTATTAATAAAGTATATATTCCTTATTCCGAGTATAGACTTCTCGTTAATAATAAAATATTTATATTGTCGAAGGTCTCTTTGAATACTAGATAGCCTAATATTATTAAGGTTATTTAAAGTAGTAATACCGAATAGTAGTTTAAGTAGGGAGTGAATAGTATAACCGTCGATATTATTGGCGGCTACGCTAATAGGAATAGTACGAATAATAGGCTTCGGTAGACCCTTAGTTATAGTTATTTCAATAAATTTATAAGAAAGTAGCCGAATGAGATGAGATTTACCGGTACCACTTTTGCCGTTAATTTAAAGAAGTAGTTATTTAAGCCCGGGTATTTTACTATTGAGAATAGTTCGGTAATAGTTGGTAAATAGGTTAAATACTATACGTTATTCGGCATTTAAGGTATTATATATTTGTTATATAATAGGTTTTGGATTTAGAAGGTTAAAAGTATTCTTTTATAACTTCTAGTAATTACTAACTTGATTAAGAAATTCTTAATACTAGGTAGTATAATATTTATGCCAATTATAATTAATATTAATAGGGCAATGTCCTAAAACCTTATTAAAATCTTAGTTATTATTAATACGGTTAGGCATATCCCTATAATTTATTAATATGAAAGATATAGAATTAATATTATCGATTATCTTACCTGGCTATATTTTCCCAACCCGGTTTATTTGCTTCTAGTTCTTAATTGGGTGGTTTAAAATTATCCTCTAACTTTAGAGTTAGAAGGTAGCCGTAATAATTATTTAGGTATTACTCTTGATAACCTTCTCAATAAGCTACGAAGGCTTCCTTATATAAATCGTATCGAATACTATTAATAGTATAGAAGTCATCGGGCCTTCGATAGGGGTAATGAAGTATAAGCTTGATACGTATAAAGTTCTCTTTCTCTCGGTTATTTTTAGCCTTATAAACCGGGAAGTAATTAAATACTCTTAGTTTAGCGCGGTTAGTAAGGGGTCTTGGCCGTAATCCGAAGTCGAATTTAATAAGGAATTCGAAGTATAAAATGTCGTTATGCTTATCTTTACGACTTATATACTTCTAGTAAGGGGATTTGGTCTGTCGTACTTCGCCGGCTACATTAATATAAATACTTGCAATAATATTATTATCGTTAAGAGCGGCATCTATAGTTTCTATAGGAGTATTTTGTCGTCTCCTTTTATTAACCTATAGATCTACATTAGGATTAGCGATAATAATGCTTTTATAGTTACGGTAATAACAATTAACTAATACGATAATACGAGTGCTTTTTTGTAAAGGAAGCTCTATAAGAATATAATAGATTTCTTGAGTAGACTAATTACGTTTAGTAATTAGTTTATTTATGAATTTTATTACAAATTGTTTAATTAGTTATTTTGAATTGATATTAGGAATGATTTTAGTAGTAACTTCTTTATAAATCTTAGTCCTTTTCTCGGCTTTCGATACATATTTAACTACGTAGTTAAATATAGTATTTATACTTATATATAATTGTATATCGGTATTAGCTATCCAATTTAGTATAATACTTGGATTATATTAGTTGAGGACGGTATTATTCCGTTTGCTATTAAAGAGCTAAAATTTAAGGTTAATATAGGTAGTAAGAATAGAATTATCGTATAGTTTCCGGGGGAAGTGGAAACGATAGACTTTGCGTTCCGGCTCTAGAAGATTAAGGTTTGGAATTATACAATTACCTAATAGGGCTCAAACTTAACGACGAGTTCGAAGATAATAAGTATTACTATATATATATCTTTATATTCGGTTGATTATATTTGTAAGTTCTCGAAATGTAGGCTTAATTTGGTTGTAAGGCCGATTTAAGATATTAGTATAGTCGATATAATCTCGTAGAATTGAAATAGGTATTTAGTTAGCCGGAGGCGGAGCCGGATTATAAACCGGAGCCGGATTTTAAGCCTCTTAATTTCCCGGCGGGGTATTATCTTCGATTTGAATCCCTTAAGCTTCTTAATTTCCCGGCGGGGTATCGTCAACTTCATTTTCAATTTAAGTATTTTAATTATTTATTTCGGCTTAAAATTATTAGATTTGTATTTAAAGATTGTCGATCTAGGCTTAAAGATCTTAGCCTTAAAGATTTTCGACCTGAGCTTAGGAATTTTCGGCCTAAGCCTAAGCATTATCGGGATCCGGAGTATTAGTATTTTAATTTCCGGTATTTTAACTTCCGGTATTCTAACTTCCGGCATTCTAAGCTACATTTTAGGGACGAGTACCGGGAAGTGGTCCTTTTAGGTCCTTATTTGGGCTAAAGTATGCCTCCGCTGGCTATTTAATACGATAAAGTATTAGATTATATATTGTAACGTAATAACCTTATAGTTTAATAAATTCCCGTCGAATTGTTGGATTACGTAAATTAGGGGTATTAATATTATTTACCTAGTAAATACTATAGGTATACCTAATTCCTCGAGCTTAGAATTCCAACCTCTATTAATAATCGTCAAATTTGAATTTTGGGATTAAAATATATTCTTTGAAGAGTTCAAATCTCTTTTAGAAGTGATATGTGGCGATATGGGGGTTATTAAGAATATTCCTTCGAAAAATTGTACGGCGGTTAACGTTATTAGAGGCTAGCTATTAATTATAATTAAGCATATACTTTACCAAATTATCCTAATAATAATTAGTAATATTGAATATTATAAATATAGCCGGTATACTTAGGAAATTGACGTATGATAAAAGATCCCTAGATTTCTAGATCTAATATAAGCGGGTGCCCTAAAGTGATTTAGTAAATCGAATAATAGAATTCGTTAAAGTAATAGCTTCTTTACTACGCTCTTCGAAGTGTTTTTAAAACCTATTCTAGTTAGCGAAGGTTTTAATATTAAATTTAGGATAATTAATGTAAAATATACTTTTACCGTTAATTTGGCTATATATAATAGAATTAAAGGCGATATAGTAAAATCTTTTATATCGAGTAAATTGGCTATTATACTACTTTATTATATGCCGAACCTATTTATTAAACTTTATTAATTTTAGTCGAAGGTTAAGAAATTTAGCCTTGCTATAAGGAAATAATATTAGGAATGCCCAAGATAGGATAGGCTAGTTATAGCGGAATTCGTTAATGGGCTGGCTTCGAAGGGGGCCCTACTCGATATAAATACGGAGGGCTAGTATAAGTTAACCGGGGACGGGGGCTGGGACTTAAACCCGACGTTAATTACCGGCTCCGGCTTAACTACCGGCTCCGGCTTAACTGCCGAAATTTGGAGGCGGTTCCGGGCCGAAAACTAGTGCTTAATTGCCGGGTTGTTAATTATCCGGTAAATTTATAATTTATACCGGGGTAAAGTAGGGATCTAGTATTTAGTCTCTTTAAAATTATATTCTTAATTAGTCAATATCGTTTATTAACTCCCCTATAAAATCTAGTACTATAGCGACTTCAAATTCATTAGCTTCTTCGAGAATCTTTATTAATCGTTATTGACCTTTTTTATTAAATTCGAATTCCTTAATATTAATTTTATCGGCCGGTATAATAGCAATAATATCGAGGATATTTCTATCTTTTAGTAGTTAATTTAAGCGAATTTAGTCGATTTCGATATTAATATAGTTAGGGTAGTTGTCTTTGAGAAATCGAAGTTATATTTCGATATTACAACAGTTAATTTTGAAATCCCTTCGAACCTAGTTAACAATATATATTTAATTGCGAACGTTTCGTAGTCTAACTAATATTATATCGATTTCTTAGGGTAATTTGGGGAGTTGACGGCAGATATAGTTAATATTCCGAAGAAATAATAATAATAATAATAATCTTATTCCTTAGCTATATATCTATAGCGCCACAATTGGTATAAGGTACTTCTCCTAGTTCTCTAAAGGAAAAACCGTTCGGCGATAAGCGCCGTTGGATGAAAACCCCTAATTCTATTCCGGTTACGGATAGGCCGTACCGCTCCTTCCTAGCTTCCAATTGTAACGGTTTTTACCCACCGCTATAGCGAATAAACGCGCTTTCTATTTTATTCTACCCAATATTAGAACTATCGTAATACCGCTCCCCCTTCCGTTCCTTCCTCCCGTCCCTTGGCCGCCGTCCCGTCCCCGTTTGCCCTATTCCCTTTTATTTACTTTCTTGCCCCGCCTCCTTTCCTTTACTCTCTCCCCCTTTATTCTATCCCCTCGTCCCTATTACGATTTATACCCGTATAAGGGCCTCCTCTACTATCTATATAAACTCTCCTCGGGCGTTAGTTTTAGACCTTCTTCTTCTTCCCTAAATTACTACGTCTTTAAGATAGCTTCCTTTTCGTCTAGTAGCGCTCCCGGCCGTACCCCTTCCGGCTGTAATATTTATAATTTCGGTATTTAGACCGGTTTAAACCCCGATTTATCTTTCCTCGTAGAGTTTTCGCCCGAGCTTAAGGCCGCGCCCTCTACTCTTTACGCTCTTTAAGCCCCCGCTATTCTTACGGTTCCTTTTTAGGATTTTATTACCGTTATTAATACTCTATTTTACAATCCTAAGCTTCGTCTCCTTAACGACTAGTAAAATTCCCGCCCTTATATTTTCGCATCCTCTCTAATTAATTCCATTATTTAATATCGTTCGTACTCTTCCTTACTTCGGCTATATTTTAAATTTTACCGATTATATTATAAATATTCCAAATATTACTATTTTAGGCTAAGATAATTTCCGGGCTCTATTCGTAGAGTATACTTATATAATTAATAAACGGGGTAAATATCCTTCCCGGTATTATAATATTACTTCTTTTTAATATTATTTAAGCGCTACGGCTTAGAAAATTCTATATTTTTTCGCCGCTTTAAAATATATATTTAACGTCTCCTTCAGCTATTACGATAAATATAACTTCGTTTAGGCGGCAGCGGTTATTATTATAGGCGTTCCGACCGATTCCAATAAATTTATTAAAACCTTCTAACGGGTTTGTACGTTCTTCTTCGGCCCTATATATACCCGCTTAATTACCGACGAACTCCCGGATTAGCTAGATACTTTCTCTTTTCTTTATTATTACAACGATTTAAAGGTCTTGGATTATAAAGCGAAGGGTTATTATAAGAAATTTATAACCGATTATTACCCTATTATTACTCCTCCTCGTATTATATCCTCCGGTTCGGCTAGTAATAGTATTAGCCCTAATATTAATAGTCCCCTTAATTCGCCTATAGCGGTCGATAGCCCCCGTACTACTAAAATAAGTCCCGGTTAAGACGAGTAATATCGTTAAATTATTCGCAATTTAATAGAAATAAAGGAATTACTTCGTACCCTCGTTAATTACTAAATATTAATTAGATAGTTCTTCTATAATTCCGCCTTCTTCGCTAAATATAAACCGGAGCTAATTCAACCAGTCTTCCTACTACTCCTTCCATTCCTATATTTCAATATTCTAATATTATAAATAAATAAATAATTTTATACGTACTATACTATTTCTCTACACTATTCCCCTTCTAATTCGATTACTAAGTAGTATTTATTCAATTTATTTAATCGGAGTATTTATAAAAAGATTTTCTCCACTTTAATTTTATTATTTAAATAAATTTGGAATTCTTCTTATATTTGCGGCCAATTAATCGTTATTATCTAATATTCTTCTATTTATAAATATTTATAAACGAAGTATTTAAATATTTCCTCCCCGGCCCTATATAAATAGAATAGTATTATAACGTCCGGCACTTTCCTCCGAAAAAAGAAGGATTGGAATCCGATAACTCCTATTCGGGTTTAAATAAGGAAGGAGTTTTACGCTTTCGTTAACAGGTATAGTTTATTATTATCCTCTAATAATTGGTTTTTCTTCTTCTTCTTCTTTTTTACCCCGACTATATACCGTTTAATAGTATTATCGCAAAACCTCGCGTTAAAATCAATAATAATAAATTTATATTGCCAATTTAATTTAACTATTACTACTATTACTTAATAATTATAATATAATACCTATTCTCTTTTTATAGCGTCCTCCAATTACTCTTCTCGGTCGATAATAATTAATTTTAGTATTTACAATAAGGGTAAAGGCGTTCCCGTTTCCGAGGGCAGTCCTACCGCTAATATAATAAATTTTTTTATTAATACCTAATCCTCAACCTATTTAATTTTAGCAGTACCGCTTTCGGGTCGGTTAATAGGTAATCGATTTCTTACTCTTACTTAAATACAACTAATTATTTAAACCGTAGTCCTTCGGACGAATTTAATTTGGTCCGTTCGGGTAAATTTCTCTTCGAAGGCTTTTACTTTTTTATTAAAGTAGAAATTAAATAGTAGATAAAATATTTCCGTTTCTAGGTTTTTTACCGGCGTAGCTTTATACGCCCTAGCGATAATTTTTAAATATTTAATTTAATATTTGGCTAGTCCAATTACTATCCTTCGCGGTTTCCTGTAAATTTTAATCGGTTAGTAGAAGGCTAATATTCTATATATAATAGTATTTCGAATATACTTAATATAGATTTTCTTTATTCGCATAAAGGAATAACCCTAAGTTTTCGCTATTAACCGCATTAAGGCGTTCGTCTACATAATTATTTTTTTTTTTACTACTTCTATATATATCCGATAATTAAACTTCCAATCTAGTTAAACCCCTAGGAATTTTATCAATTCCGTTAGTTAAAATACTATTCCGTTAATTTAAAGAATTTCCGTCCGCGGTTCCTTCGTTTATATAAAATATATAAACTCCGTTTTACTCGCTTTAAATTCTATTCCTCTTTCGGCTACCTATTCGGAATAGATTTCCTATACTATTTAGAAAGTCCTATAATTTTCTTCTATCGTTTTAACTACTACAATAATATTAATATCGTCGGCGAAACTAATTATAATTGCATTCTTAATTATAATTAACTTACGGTATAATAAAGTAATAAAGAGAATAAAAAGGATTAGTAAGAGGGGGGAGCCTTAAAGTATTCCTACTATAATATTGTAAGGGTTCGAAATTTCGTCGTCGAAGAAAAAGGAACCTTTTCTTCCGGTAACGAAATTATCGACTTATTTAAAAAGCTATTATAGGAATTATATTTCCTATAAAGTATATAAAAGCTATTTGTAATTAATTCTATTGAATACGCCTTTTAAATCGAAGAATATAAAAGACGTTACAGCTTTAAGTTTTTAAACCGAATAGACTATATCGGTTACTACTTTAATTATAAATTTTATTAAACGGCCCGCCCGATTGCCTATTTAGCCTTCTAGGAGGAAGTTAAACTCTTTTACTACTTATATTAATTTTATAATAATTAAAGCTTTAAAGATTTTTCTAATATTATTTAATAGTAAAATTAGCCTCTACGCGCCGGCTAGCTTTTATTATTCGGCGCTTTTTCCTAATTTTTTTAAAATAATTACTTTCGTATTTTTAAACCGTTAGGGGAAATATTTAAACCGAAGGCTCGCTATAGCGAAAGCCGCTATAACTTATTTAAATAGTACTTTACAAATCTTTAAAAACCTATTTGAGAATTAATTAATACCCGGCGTTTTATTCGGCGCTATCCTTAATAGGATTTCTTTAATATCCCCCTCGGTAATTTAATTATTAATAATTACCGGGGTATCGCCGTTTAATAGTTAAATCCAATTAGGTAAATAATTTATAAGAATGTCTATTTTAAAAAAGAATTAATCGGTAAAGATATTCGCCTTACTATTATAGTCTTCGATTTTGTCTACCCTTTTATTTAGTTTAAAGGCTAGTAATTTAGGCGGATTTACTAAGCGGTAATTCTAAGTTCGAATTTACCTCTTTAATAATTAAAATTTATTTAAATCCTTTAACGTAGAGGCGATATAATTTTACTACTTTACCGTTTAAATTTTCGAAATAAATCGTCTCTTCTTTATTACTACTTCTATAAACTCTTTCTAATTTAAAGGTATTCTATTCCTGAATTATACTTATTACTTCCGCTATACGTTTTTCGTCGCCGTTTTATACTCTAAATTCTACTAATCCGTTTATTTTCTCCGACTTTTCTTCCGGTATAGGACGAATTCTTCCGCAATACTAATAAATTTTCCGTTAAATTTATTAAAAGTTAATTCGAAGTCTTTTATTATTACGATTTCTTTTAAAACTAATATCTATTTCTCCGCCGTATCCTATACCTTCTCTACGTTTATAAGACTCTAATTATATCCTCTTTCCTCTTCGGCCTTCCCGTTCTACTTTCTAATTTAAATCTAAATTTCTTAAGGATAATAATCTAAACTAATTTATTCGTACTATTAGGCTCCCTAATACTCAGCCTCAATATTACGCGTAATCTATATATAGTCAATCGTTTTATCTTTCTCTCTTCGAATTATATTATTAAACCGTATTAATTCCCCGCGAGGAGTTAATAAGTTTAATTTCTACTACTATACTTAAATATAAAGTCGTTTGATTCTTAGGTTAGACTTATTTTCTAAATCCCAATCGGGATAATAGAAATTAAAATCCCCGACGGCTATTTAATAGCCCTTTAGGGGTTTCTCCTCGAAGAGTTCGAAGAGGGGAAATCCTTATTAATATTCTAATATACTACTTATTAAAATAGGGGAGTAAATAGAGTAGATAATTATTAGTTTTCGTAAATTCTTAAATATTGCCGCGGCCTAATCCTTTTCCGATTAAAAGTTTAGGTTTTTAAAATTCCACCTCTTATTTATATAAATCGCCGCCCTCCTTTTCTTTAAATAATTAATACTATAATATTTACTATTTCGTAACTAATAAATATCTTTATTTATATTTCTACCCGGCTCTTAAATCGCTATAATATTATAGGTTTCCTCTTATTCGAATAAAAGCTTTCCTTTCTTATACGACTTCCCTATATTTTAATAGAATATTTTTAATTAGATTATTAATTACCCTATAAAAGGGTTCCTTCTAATTTAACGGCAGATAAGGTAAATATTACATTTTTAGTAGCAGTAATATACGTAACGGCTATAAAGTCGGTACAAATATAGTCGCCGACGCTTTAAGAGTATATAAAGGCGTTTATTAGGCCGATTTAGCCTATAGGTTTCGGCCGAGAACTATTTCCGATTATTTTATTCTTAAATCGGCCTCTCTTTACGTTTCTAATAAATAATTTCTCTAAAACTATAATAGAACGGGAATTAAAGGGGGCGTTAGAAATAGCGACGTCTTCTTCTAACTCAATTATCGGCTCTAATACTAATTTAGCCGGTCCTTTATAAATAATAAAGCCGTAGGGCCTTTCGGTATACGCAATTAAAGCCTTCGTATAAGCCGTTTTAATAAACGGATATTACTTTTTATCGAAGGCGAAATACCCCGATTTCCTATATAATTTATAATAAATTAGGGAACTATCCTTATTCGAAGGGTAATTCTCTTCGCTAAAGCGAACTCTATTATATTTAAATTAATTACAACGGCTATAAACGTCCTTTAGGCAATAGAATTTCGCCGTATATCCGAATCCCTAATATTTGAAATATTATTAGATAGTAGCTGTAGTTTAAAACGGTTCGTATAAATAAACTCCGCTATTTTAGAGGAAGAGGTTTTTTTAGAGGAAAATCGCCGCCTTCGCAATCGTAATTTCTATTAAAATTATCCCCTTATTCTCCCTATTATATCTCTTCTAAACTTTTACATAAATAATATTTACTTCCTTATTCTTCTCCCTTATTTCCTTTAACGTTACATTATCCGATTTTCCGTTGAAATTAGCCTAGGGGATTCCCTTAATTAGAATTCCTATAGTATTAAAGGTTATAATAACTTCTATTCCGAAGACCTCTTTTACCTAAATATAGTATTTCTAATACTATTTACGTATAAGTTCGTCGAAGATTATAATATAATCGCTATTTATTACTATTCGGATAGCCGTTCGGACTCCCTTATATTATTTCTCCTTTAAGGCGTTCTCGATTGCCTACTTCGTATCCTCGTTCAATTACTTAATATATTAGGCGGAGATTAAGACCTTTTTAATTGTAAATTAGTATTCGTAATTAGAGGGAATAAACTTCGGGGTAATAATAGTAGTTAATTATTAAAGAGTAATGCCGATTTTGCCTAATAATTTCGTAATAATATTAGCCTATTTCTTCGGCGCCTCTTAAATACCCTTTTTAAATTCCTTAAGAATATCCTTCTTTAAATCGTCGAAGTCCTTCTTAGTAATAAATTAGTTTTCGCTAGCCTTATTTACCTTAAGCATCCGGGACCTATTTTTCTTCGCCTAAGTTTTCGCGAATTTGAAAAATAATTTTCGAACCTAACGACGGTCTTCGGGCGAAACGGTATCGTAATCCGTAGACTTATTCGCTTAGGCGATAAATTTCTTTATAATTTTATCGTCGTTTTCCGTTTTTTCCGAAGTCTTTATAGCGAATACGGCGTTAGGGTCGTTGTAATTAGAAATACCTCCGAAGGAGTTGTAAATACTATTTTCGAATCTACGCGCGCCTCTATTAATCGTTATTAGCAGCGACGGTTCAACGCTATCGCTATATTCGTCGTAGGACATCGCGAAGGGGGTAAACGACCCTCCTAAGTCGATTGCCGTTATCTGTTTTCGTTTTAGAGCACTTCCTAACCAGAAATCGGCGTTTCCGGTTTCAGCGTCGTTTTTCCCGGCTTATTATTCCGAAGAAAGTTGATACAATAACCCTTATATTTCCGCTAGACATTACCAAAGGTATAAATATTAATAAAAATATAAACCCTAGAAATAAGCATCTCTTCAATAGGGTTAAGCCTTAGTAGCTGAGATACTGGGTCATTTTCATCGAAAGTACTAAAATCTATGTCGTTTTTAATATTATATAGGAATAGGTCGTTAGGTTATAAATTGGCGTTTGTACGACGGCATCGATTATAAATACCCTTTTGGTTAACCGTTATTTCGAATTACTTTTCCTTATACTTTTCGTAATACCTTTAAACTACTTTATTTAGTTTTTAATGAAAGGTAAGATTCCGTTGATAATCCGATTTTAGGATAGCTTTAGTAGTTATATCGCCTTCGAAAATAGGATTCCGATTAAATTTAATACCTTTTATACTAAGGAATATACTAGGGGTTCGCTTTTGTAAAGGTCTTATACCGGGTAGTCGACCTCTTTTCGGTAGTTGGGGTTGTAGTTGTAGTTCGGGGGTTTCGAAAATACTATACTCTTTAATATAATCATCGATATTAAATATAGTATCCGGATTTTGGGGGGTAGCGAACGGGTTTTTTATTCGAAGAAGACGGGTAGGATTTTTAATACCGAAGAAATTATTATCTTTATTACCGAAATTGTAAGTGTATTAATTATCGTCTTTATCCTGGTTAAAGTCTTTTTCGTTAATTTAATCCTAGTATAACCGGTAATAATTATACTCAACGTTATACTTATTAAAGAAATTCCGCTTAGTATATTCCTATTTACAATAAATATAGACTTTTAATTTATTACGAATATTGTAATTAGGGGTATCGTATATATATATAACGTAGAATTTGGTAGTAGGGTCGCGATTAATTAGCCGGCGTAGTTAGTAATATACTAGGTAAATGAAATACGGTATTTCGTCGTTGGGATTAGGATCCGATTAGGCGATATTACTTTAGCTGGGGGGATTATTAGGGGGATTGCTTCTAAGTTGCTAATAATTAGGGTATATATTTACCTCCTTATAGAATAGATCTAGGAACTCCTTACGAAGCTATTCTTTATTATAACGAATATAGATTTTTATTTAATACTAGATATTGGTATAGGGGAGAGGAATATAAATAATATAATATAGTGAATTATTTAGGCGGCGATTACGGAGGTCGCGGGGAAGGTTGTATATTTAGTATATAAAAGACTGCGATGGATTTGTCTCTTACAAATTAGGATATTATTGTGTAATTAAGGTTATTAAAGAAGGTATTAGTAAAATACTTTTTTCTTTTCTACGTTTTCGATAATAATAATTACGTTTAATTTACTTCTATTTTGTACGTATTCGAGCCGTTTCTTTATCGTCCTATAATAATATTAGTTGTTGAATGTTGTGATTTGTAACGAAGAATATTGATTAATTATATTTATAAATATTTGCCGCTAAATAAAAATTTGGGAGTATTCAATGTAATTTGTTTGACCTTTTCCTTAATTTGCTAGAATTTAGGTTTATATATTTTAAACTAGTAAAACTTAGGTTGCTAGGCGGTTAGGGGGGGTTACTAATTTGGAGATTACTAATTTGGAAATTATTGATTTAGAGATTACTAATTTAGAGGTTATTAATTTAGAGGTTATTAGACTAGGGGTTATCGAAGTTCCTAGATAGGGCGTATAGTTAGCAACTGGGGAACCTATCTATTAATACGTTGTTTAACCTATTTTTAAATATATTTAATAGTATTACAATTATTTTAAGATTCGCTTTCTAATAAACTTTATTATTATAGATTCTATTCGGCCTATCGGTTTTAACGTTGGAATTAGGAATATTGCAATTGATTCTGCCTTTACCGTTCAAGAAATTGTAGTCGTCGTTATCCTTAACCGGCCTACTAAGCTAGTTGTTATAGTTGACTAACCTATTATTATTGTCGCCTTTTTACTTCAAACTCTTTTTGTATTATTGTAAGAGCTTTAAACATTTTCTCCTCCTACGGATCCTATTTAGCCTATAATAATTCTTAAGTAGAAATATTAATTTCTTCGCTATTAAGACGTTAACGGGGATTGAGACGTTAAAATACTTAAAATATTAGACGTTGAATTAGCGGAGGCTAGAATGCCGGGGTTTAAAATAACGGAGCCCGAAATAACGGAATTCGAAGTTGGAATACCGGAGTTTGAAGGGGTTAAGCGGCGGTATTACAGAACTCTTGCGGGATCGGTAAATAGGGATTACGCTTAGGAAGGCGGACGCGAATATTTTCTAGGGAGGAAAATAGGGCATCGGCGGGAAGTTTTTTACTACTAGTAAGGGTAGATAAGGTATTAGAGGTAAGTATTCGGATTAACGATTATCCCTTTTACTTTAAAGTCTTTTACCTTTGAATTTCGTTTTAGAAAGACAAAGGAAATGTTAGTTATTCAAAATAGTAGTTAGCCAGCCAACTAGTATACCTAAGTTGTACCCGTAACCCCCCGCGGTTCGGATTTTAACCCTCGAAGGCACTATTCACCCGTAAGTAGTAGAATAATGTAGTATATTAGGTTTATAATAGGATTTACGCATTTTGAAGGATTTACTATTAAGTAGGCAATATTAGTTGACTAACTAATTGACTAATTAAAGGGAAGGGTGGACAAGAAGTTATAAAAGATAAAATATTAATTTACCGCTTTATCGCGATAGGTATCGTATATTACTATATAATTATTAGGATTTCTTTTGCCGACAAATGCTTATATTGGTTTGACTTTGTTATATAAGCGATACTTCCAAGTTGTTTCCTCTATTTTAATTAATTGAACTAATAAATAGAAAGCTAAAAAGCCAAAAAGATAAGATATTAGAAATAATATCCCTGTCTTTAATATCTATTAGCTCGTCTTTCTCTAGTCGTTAATCGCTGTCGTTAATATACGTTCCTAAAGATAGTGAAGACGTTAGTAGAGGAATAGGCAAATAGTAAGGAGCAGGGAGGGGAACTAACGATTGAGAGCCGTTATTTTAATAGAAGTTATCGATCTTATTATTCTAGCATTAATTGCTCTCGTACGATGCTAAAAGCAGTATAGACGATTGGTTCGTCTTTATCGAATCGTTAATCGCTTTCGTTAATATACGTTCCGTAAAGGGAACCGAAGTTTGAATAATAAAGATAGTAAGTAAAAACGTTAGTAGAGGAATATATAAATAGCAGGGAGTAAGGAATAGGGAGGGGAACCAACCAGGCTAAGTAATAATCTTATTACTCTAATACTAATTATTCTCGTAATTAACGTCGGAAGTAATAAAGTAATGAAGTAACGAAGCAATAAAATAATAAAGTAATAACTACAATATATCGCCGCGAAAACGGATAATCGGTAGAAGGATGTTGTATAGATATTATAAGGATATTATATTAACGAGATTGAGAACGCAGACTTAGGTAAGTCAAAAAGACATTAGCAAAATAAATAGTCAAATAGGGTACGGGGAGAGGAATTCACGCCGGCTAAATAACCAATACGTTTTAACTTAGTACTACGTTTGCTATAATAGCGAGTAGCTATTGTCGATAAGGGAATAGTTAAGCCTAAACTACTATAGGATAATATTGAAATTAAAAGATGTTTGAAATTAAGTATTGAAGTTAATCTCAAATATAAGAGTATAAATATATTGAAGAAGAGAGAGTTCGAAGGTCGAGGAGAGGTAGGGGGAGCTAAATTCTTATACCCTTTTAAGAGGGAGCCAATAGATACCAGAAATTTCCGCTAGTCGTCAGAAATTTCATTACCAGCCGTTTATTATCGTCGCGACTATCTAGTCTAGCGGTAAAAAGTATATTGAAATAGAGAGGGTAGCGGGTAAATAGTATCGCAATTACCGTTATTAATATTAAAAGACGGAAAGTAGTAATAGATTTAGAGTAACGGTAGGGTAGGGCACCTTCTTTATACTAGGCCGATACTAAAATAATACGCGATTAAATATATTTTAATAAAAGTCGTATAAATACCTACGCAGTCGTTTAAAGGCTTAATATCAACGATTCCAATATTTTCTTAGTATTATACAATAATTATAACGATAAAAAAGGTAGTTATTAGTTAGTATTAAGGTGAAGGGTAGTAAGGTAGGGTTTACACCTACCCCGTTAACTTATCTAGTACGGGACCGAAAGTAATGTACGATTGAATATACCCCAATAAAGTCGTATAAACGGTCGTCGCAATCGTTTAAAGGCTTAAAATTAAAAGATATCAAAAATTCCAAATAATTCCTAGTGTTGCACGATAGTTATAGCGATAAAAATAGTAGTATTATTAATTAAAAGTAGTGGGGTTGAAAGCGATAACGTAAAAGGTAGTGGCCGGTGCGCCGATTTGCCGGGACTATCAGAGGGTTAATAGGAATATTAGATTTGCCGGGATTATCAGAGGGTTAACGGGAGTATTAGAGGGTTGACGAGAATACTAGAGTTAACGGGAGTATTAAATAGCCGGCATACGAGCCATAGTCGTATATAAACTACATCGTATATAAATCGAACTTTACAATACTACTACAACCGTATTTCAACGTATATTAATGTACAAAACGGGATTCTTAATAAAATAATTACACTGTATACGGTAATATCTTTTGTATATCGGTACACTTTGTCGTTGTTGAGCAATGACAGCTTGAATGCGATGTCAAATGCCAGAACGCACGGGCCTCAAGTTTGGCAACCTATCAGAATCTCCCGATTAGGCAATGGATAGGTCTATAGGCTCCGTAATTAAATGCATTTGGCCTAGTATAGATAGAACCGCCGCTCCTTCCGTCGCTTCGTGGTGGGCCCACGGACTACGACCTCTAGTGTGGATCCAATTGTGGCACCTGCTGGGAGGTGGGCCCGACGACGAAGCTTTGGCGAAGGAATGGGCGTTTCAATAATTACAAATATATATATATAGGATTATTATAGAAAAAGTCTTTTCGAATAGTTAAAAAAGTCTTTAGATATAGTCGCCCTACTTACTCCCGCCCTCTCCCTACCCTTCCCAGCCTTCCCGCGTTTTGAACTAATTAAAATCGGTATATCTATTTCAATTTCTATATTCGTTTTTATTAAGGCTTTTACTCCCCCGATAGCGTATTCGCTCCCTCCGATAGCGCGTTTGCTCTTACCAACAACGCATTCGCATTATATTTAATTAAATTGCAATCTTTTTCGCGACGTTTTATTATATCGCATTCAATTACATTGTATTCAATCGTATTGTATTCAATTATATAATATTTATTACTATCTCAATTACTAATCGTTAGATAAAAAGTTTGATTTTAAGGAGCGAATACGCTATCGGATAGAGCGAATACGCTATCGGAAGAAGCGAATACCCTATAAATTCGAGGTACTTTGGGGAAAAAATAGAAGGTAGAATTAAAAAGGGATATAGCCCTTTTAATTAATTATAAATACGGGATAATAGAATTAAAAATAATGCGGCCCTTTTAATTAGTTGCAAATACGGGAAGGATAGGGAGTAAGTAGGGCGATTATCCCTAAAGACTTTCTTAACTATCCGAAAAGACTTTCTCTTATTATAAGGAAGTCGTAAGGAACGCTTATATTATCTATTACTACAATGCTTAATACCCGCCCGCCCGCCTACCTACCGCCTACTTAGCGTACGGTCTACCCCGCTACCCGGCCCAACCTACTACTTATACCCAGCCCCGGCACCCACCGGCGTATAGTTTAGCGCCGCCCGGTATTGTACCGCTGCCCGGCGGCTAACGCTACGCGCTAGTTCGGGATGCGATATAATTAAGTAATACAATTTAAAGCAATAGGAATAAACTTACAATAGTACTAAATAATACAACTAAGCGATGCGATCGAAACCGATACAATACAATACAATACAATACAATAATATCCTCTCAAAGATTATTATTAAACTATAGTTAATTAAATTAATATAGTTCAAACGCGGGAATATTTTAATAGAGACGTACCGCTATCCAGCGCCCGGCTATACACCTAATTACACGGCACTAGGACGTTTCGATTCGCACTTAGTAAGCGGTATATAGAAACCGACGTACCGTAATATAACCGTTTTGGCACCGTACCTATTTTTCTACCGTGTAGGTAACGTAACAGTATAGTAAATACCAAACTACTGTAGTTTGCCAAACTACCGTAGGAGTTTTCCCCTACAATATAACTTTTAAATAGTTGGGGGCAATTGTAATATAGCGGTCCTTCTTTAAAAATATTATAAAATTAGATATTATATGTATGTTACAGGGCTGGCTCACGTGCCCTGTGCCAGTCGTGTTATAGCCAGTACTATACTATAGTCGTGCATGCCTCAGCCGCATGTATAGCCATGGTATTAGGCTCAGCCATAGTAATAGTCACGGGGTAGATCTACCTAAGTAGATCTTATCCGTACCCTATATCTACCCTAATTATCGCACACCTTTCTTACTTCCTCTATATAATAACAAAGATTATACCTTATACCTAATAGTGCCTTTACCCCGTAATAGTTTATTATACTTATATATTTACGCTATACGCGTTTATTTATTATAAATATCGCAACGAACGTCTTTCTTAGCGATTTATTAGTATTCTAGTTTTTGGATTATTTCCGACGTTCTCGCGCTTCGTAGGACGGGAAAATCAATCTAATAATAATACCTATCCGTTTAGCACTTTTAATTATAAGCGGATTCTACGACTATTGTAGTTATAGCTTTGAAGTATTAACCGGCGTATTGAGTCCGTACGTTTATTTCCGCTTTCCAAAAGATAATAACGATACTAAATCGGTAGTTATCCATTTCGATACCGATAATGATATAGAATCCGTAGTTGTTAGCGAACTTTTCAATCTCTTAGGCGAAACCCCTATTATCGATCGAATTTCAGCCCTTAATATGGCTGATAATTACCCTATCCCTCCTATAGAGTAAGGTTTCTAAGCGGAGCGGCCCCCTAATTACTATTATCCGGATTATGAATTCTATAGCCCTAATTTCGTTCCTTAAGGCTTTAGTAAACCCCTTGCTAGTAATTCTAACGAGATAATTACCGATAATCGGCTAGCGGTACTAGCCCTACGCATATAGGGCGCCGATTATATACGCCGCTATATTTAGGCCTATTTATATAACGAATTGTTGATTAATAACCCTATTGCCCTTTACCCGGTTATTTTCCGTTAGTATACTTCCTATATCGCTTAGCTACTTACCTTTATTATTATAATCGATGCTATTGCGGAGGCCTTTCGTACTTCTAAGTAGCGCTATAATTATTAGTTTTTAGAGAAGGAGGCCGAAGTGCGTATTAATGTTTAGTTATAGAAGGCCCTATAGAACGAAGTTATTAAGTGGAGGTCGGAGGCTAAGAAGTAGTACGACTTATTGAAGGATAAGGAGGCAATTTATACTAATTACGACAAGGAAATATTGACTATGGTGAACGATAACGGTATTATAAAGGTATAGATCCTATTATTGCAGAACCGTATTATAGAATTGTAGATTAATAACGATAGCCTTATAGCTTTACTCAACGATAATAGTATTATTCCTCCTAATGGTTTCGGCCTTAGTAGTGGTACTAGTAGTTCTAGCGGCTTTAGCGGCGGCGGTAGTACCGGAAATAACGGAAGAGGAGGTAGTCCCGGCCCTGGTGATTAAGGCTACGGCCTTTCCTCCTAGCCCCCGGCTCCGGCCTACGATAGCCGTCGTTGTATAGCTCCCGATCCCGATATTTTTAATGCGTTGGGTAAGACGGCTAAAGATTGTAATAACGCTTATACTACTTAGCGTTCAAAAATACGTTTATGCTAGGGATATAACGAGTAGGCTTTCCCTATTGAGCGCTCTAAGCTTCTTTATATTTACTCCCGTTTTAGTAAGGCTCTTATAGCTAATATCGAGGTTGGTATGTAGCCTATCCTGAAGAAGGTTGACCCCGATATTTAAATTTAGAAGGAGGCCGAGGACCTAATTATTTACTTCGATATTCGTTATAATATAATAGATATAAGGCTAAACGTAGAGTATTACCTCTAATAGCTGTAAATAAAGTTTATTTTCTAAGATTTCGAGGATAAGTTTACCCTTAATGCCGACCGCTGTAGTATGGGTAACTCTATACGCGTGTTCCTGATTAAGTAGAAGATTAATAATCAATTTAAAGACTTGGTTATTTATTAGACCAATTACCCCGCTAACGACGATATTGACGGTTGGATCGAATTCCTATGTAAGCTTGCTCGCAATTACGAGGAAGCCGCCTTCAATAAAAAGATGTTCAACCCCTAGTCCTTTAGTAATAACTGCGGTGGATTTGGCGGCGGTAATAATTTTAGTGGTAATAACTTTAGTGGCGGTAATTCTTCTTCGTCGTCTTCTAAGACTACTTTTCAAGGCGGCGACGCTATGGATCTCGACTAGCTTAAGGTTATTATGCGTTGCATTGTCCCCTCTAACATTTGGAAACGTTGTTAGGATGCCGGCGAGTGCGAGAGATGTGGTAAAAAGGGTTACAAGTAGAAGACTTATTGGCAGTTCGTAGATTTAGGTAATGGTAAGGGTCCTATCCCCGGTATTAAGATTATTCGCCCTAAGAAGGGCGGTGGCGGCAATACTAAGAAGCTTGGCTAGAGCGGTTACGGTAATAGTGGTAATAATGTTAATACGGTTGACGGCGGTAACGAGATTGTTCCCGAGGCTAACGCCAATACCGGTACCGGTACGGGAAATACGGCGCCTCCGTTATAAGTCGCTAACGGAGGCTATTGCCAAAAGGAAGGAAGGAGAGCTTAGGAATGGAGGGATAGCCACTAGGTGATGTAGATAGGTAGTTGGATTAGGATTAGGTATAGGAAGAATCTCTAGAGTTATTGTTTATTAATTCAATTGCAACTAGACTAGAGAAATTAATCCTCGTTTTAAGTTATTTTTATTATAGTAGGCGTAAAGTGTATTGTTTAGCGCTAATAGATAACGGTTATACGGGTAAAGCTTTTATTAATATAAATTTTATTAAACGACACGGATTACCAATTTGGAAGCTAGAACGGCCAAGGCCTTTGAGGTTGGCAGATGGTAACGTAAACACCCATATTACCGAATATACGAGGTTGACTATAAAGATTGGCGTTTATAGCGAAGAGATCGATATATTAATCTTTATATTGTTACTAGACAACCCGGTTATTCTGGGGCTCCCCTAGCTATAGCAGTACAACCTATTAATAGATTGGGAATCGGGGGAGTTCAAATTCAATAGGAAGTGCCGCGGCAAGTATCTCCCCAAGGACACCCCAAACTTCCAGATACGGGCGCCCAAAGTCTTGAAGGGCGATATTATTAAAGTCGTAAAGGAGCAAACCGTAGAGGCGGGTCTAGAGGATCAGTAAACCGTAGAGGCGGGTATAGAGGAGCAAACTGTGGAGGCGGGTATGGAGGAGTAAGCCGTAGAGGCGGAAACGGAGGAAGAGATTAGATAGGCGTTAATTGCGGCGCCGCCTTCTCTAAATGACGGACCGGGTCTCGAGAGTATACCGCTGTCGGAGCTAGAAGCTAGGCCATTATTAGTGCCCGAGGCGGCACGTCCTTCGTTACTACTAGCCTTATTACAAACCCGCCGGGCTATTTAATACCGAAGGGTAAGGCTAAGGGAGAAGATCGCTAAAGTAGTAGGCAATATAAACCCCAAGTAGCTTTGGCCGACGAATTCACCCGACGGCAATCAAATAATAATACTACTATACGACCCAACGGTACTTAAAACCCCCGAGCCCAAGAAAAAGCCAGTCCCTTGTAGGATAGTCGGCGGTAAGCGTATCCCTATCGTAGACCCTGGCAAGATGCCGATAATACTACTATTCGTAAGGCCTATCGACGTTAGCGGTGTTCCTATCAATATGAATAATATCGTAGAATTCAACGCAGCCAGCTTCAATTTCGCGGTTCGTACGGAAAACCTAGAGGCGATTGTTACAACCAGAGGCGAGATCGAGGAGGCTATTAGGTAGATAAAGGAGGAGATTAAGCGAGGACCGATAGAGCTAAGAAAAGACAAGCTTTAAGTTACGGATCGTATATACAAAGATATCTATGCGGGCAACGGAGCGAAGTATAAGGACTAGTTTATAGACTATTTTCTGAGGATTTTGAAAGACGAAGGGAACGTAGGCGAAGTCATGGCAAAGATCACAAAGGAAGACGCCAGGAAATTCTACGAGAAAGCGGACAGACCCTTGGCCACTAAGTAATAGATTAAAGTAAAGATGCCGGCTTATTACTACAAATACTAGAACGTAGCGAACCCTAGGGAGGCCAAGGTCATCCCCTAACACCGATCTTATAATTATAAAATCGAACTAATCCTAGGAGCTAAGCTACCTAACGCTCGCTTACGCCCTTTCTCACCATTAGAACTAGGCGTTATTAAGAAGTAGTTGGATGAGAATATCCAATAAGGGTTTATCCGGCCATCCCAATTACTAACGGCGTCCCCCGTATTACTAGCAAAAAAACCAGGCGGTGGCGTCCGTATTTGCGTAGACTACCGCAGTATTAATAACGCTACCTTAAAGATAAGATACCCTTTACCGTTAATTAAAGAGACGTTAGATGCTATTTATAAGGCCAAAATCTTTACTAAATTCGACGTTATCGCTACTTTTAACCGGATTCGTATATACAAAGGCTATAAATAGCTTACGGCGTTTATAACGCAATTTAGACTCTACAAATCATTAGTATATCCCTTCGGTTTATAAAGCGCGCCGGCAACCTTCTAGAACTTCATTAATAATATTCTCTATAATATATTAAATAAATTCGCCACCGCTTACCTCGATAATATCCTAATTTATTCGGATAACGAAGAAGAGCATATCAAGTACGTCTCTAACGTACTAGATCGTCTTAAGCGTTCAAATCTACAAATTAACATCGACAAATATAAATTTCATACTACTAAAACGAAATATCTAAGCCTAATTATTACGCTAGGAGGCATTGAGATAGATATAGACAAAGTCAAAGCAATAACCGTATAGGAAGCCCTAAAGTCAAAGAAGGCGTTACAATCGTTCTTAGGGTTCACCAACTTCTACCGTCGATTTATCAAGAACTTTTCGAATATAATTAAACTACTCTACGAATTCACTAAAAAGATAGCCGATTGGCGATAGGATATCGAACATTAAAAAGCATTCGATAACCTCAAAACAGTATTTACAACAATACTAATTTTAAAAATCTTTAATTAGGGCAAAAAGACGGTAGTTAAGACCGATACTTCAAATTAGGCTTCTAGAAGCACCCTTTCCCAATAGGGAAATAACGGCGTTCTCTACCCGGTAGCCTACTTTTCGGCCAAGTATATTACAGCGGAATACAATTATAATATTTATAATAAGGAATTACTAGCCATTATAAAGGCCCTCGAAGAGTAATCCCTAGAATTAGAAGGAGTATAAGAGCAGGTAGAGATCATTACCGATTACAAAAACCTTAAGACCTTTACTATAACTAAACAACTCACCCTACAGTATATAAAGTAGTCGGAATTCCTCAGCCGTTTCAACTTCAGAATTACCTACAAACAGGGCGCGGCGAATATCAAACCTAATACCTTAAGTAGGAAGCTAGAAGATAGGCTACAAAATATAGACGATAAATGCCTACTAGCTAGGAAAAAACCTTTAATCGACCTAAATCGCTTCGATCCAGCCTTTTTCGAAGACGACGAGGATAAACCGATAAATATTACTTACCTACATCTGAAAGCCATAGAGGAAATCTACCACATAAACTACGCCATAGATCTATACAATTAAGATTTAGATTTCTAGGACCTCAACCTCTACGAGCTCAATACTAAGTCCACTAACGATCTAATCGACGACAATTACGCCAAGTCGAACCTAATACAGGAGATAATCTTATATTTACAAAAGGATAGCTAAAGGAGCTGGACGCTAGAGGTTAAAAAGAAGTTCAAAATCGCATTTATAGAATATTCAACTAAATAAGGACGAATTTACTAGAGGAAAGACGTAAAGGAATAGGTATTTATTAATCCAAACGATAAAAACACTTAATTACAATTTATCTACAAAATGTACATAGCTAAACCAAGTAGTTACCCAGGCCGTAAGAGGACGTATAAAACCTTCAATAAGTTCTACTACTAACCGGGGATATATCAATCCGTCAAGGAATTCTATAAAGTATACCTGGCTTGTACGAAGACCAAATCGTCGAAATACTCGCTAATTAGTTTCTTAAAGCCTTTCCCAATTCCGTTTAAGGCCTGGACGGAAATCTCAATCGACTACGTTACGCCTATAACGCCCTACGTTAAACGCGGCCGCACATTCAAATATATAGCTATAGTAGTAGACCGTTTAACTAAAATAAGGTATTATATTCCTATAAAAACCTTAGAGACAGACGAATTAGTTAAGAGATTTATTAAAAAAATCTATAGTATTTATAAGCTACCGGACAATATCGTTTCTAATAGAAGCTCACAATTCATTTCAATACTCTAAAGAACCTTGTACGAACGATTAGGCATTATAATAAAGCTTTCTTCGGCTTTCCATTCTCAAACCAACGGCCAAACCGAAAGGATTAATATTAAAATAGAGTAATACCTTCGGCTTTACGTTAACTAGGCTCAAAATAATTAGGCGGACTAGCTGCTTTTAGCCGAATTCGCTTATAACAATACAATATCAGAGACTACGGATATTAATCCCTTTTACGCTAATTATAGTTTTCACCCCCGGATAGGCACCGAGCCGGCCAAACCTTACCCTCCTAACCTTTCGGAGGTATAGAAGAAGGAATTTTTTAGGGCTTCTAAAGTAGTTAGTCGTTTCCAAACTATTTTAGATAGGGTAATAGCCTTATTAAAACAGGTATAAGACCGGTATAAGGCGAATACGAACGAGAATTGTAGTAATGCTCCTAAGTATTATATCGGTGATAAAGTCTTATTAAATACCAAAAACCTCGCTACGGGAAGACCGCAAGCCAAGCTAGTGCCCAAATAGGAGGGCCTATTCTACGTTATCGAATGTGATTTTTATTGTGTGAAGCTCAAGCTCCCTAAGAATATAAAGGTCAACCTAGTATTCTATATGTCTATAGTCAAGCTATAGGAGATATTTAGACTCCCGGGACAATAAGATATTGAGTAAGACATTCGGGCCAATAAGGGTCGCACTATAATTAGGACCGACGACTGTAATAACGACGAATAGTAGGAATGGGAATTCGAAGACATTATAGGTTATAGCAAAGCAAACAATAGCCGTTGGATATATTACGTTAAATAGAAAGATATCGATAAGCCTAATTAGCAACTAATCAAGGACTTAGAAGAATGCGACAACGCAATCTAGAAATTCTACGATACTAACCCTAATGTACTACCACCCCCAGTTTGGGTTAAGAGGAGGCGAGGTAGGGGAAGGCCGAAGAAGAGGTCGTTATTCGAGACACCCTTGTTATCAATACTAGTCACCCTTGACTCAGATTTATATTAACAATAACAACCCCTTCGACGAAGTACTAGAGTCGTATAGTAAAAAGGATGAATTTAGTAAAAAAGGAGTTCAGACCGATTTATCCGCGTACCCTAGTCGAAACCTTATGGTATACCCTTTTTTAGAGTAGCCGTTACAAGCCCGAGAGATAGTACGTCTTATAGTAGTCTTACGTCTCCTATTTCCCCAATAACGGATAGAGCTAATAACCTACAAAGCTAACGGTCAAAATTGAAAAGGCTAGAGTTAGTATAAAAACGGCAGTTATAGATGGGAATCGAATAGAGGGTTTCTACGCTATCTACACCAATAGCGGCTAATCGTACGTCTACGCAAACTGCTATACTACGAACGTCTTTATAGTACCCCTCGCGGGGTTGGTAATAGTAGAGGAGGGGGATATTGGTTATAAAGGCGATTGGAGCGTTGTTTGGGATTATTTGGTATAATAATGTAGATGGAGGAAAGTTTTGAAGAAAGGGGTACATTTAGTAATGTTTTGGCTAGCGGTTAATTCCTAAGTAAGAGTTTTAGCGCCGAGCAATTTGCCGCCTTGGTATGGACGCTAAAGTTTTTATTGCGATTTAATTAGGCGTATCCACGGGATGACCGGGAGGACCCACTTTAGGCAAAATAATATATTTAGATAGCGATTTTATAGCCGGGAACTTTTCTTAAGGGGAGGTAGTATTATAGGGCTGGCTCACGTACCTTGTGCCAATCGTATTATAGCCAATACTGTACTATAGTCGTGTATGCCTCAGCCGTATATATAGCTATAGTACTAGGTTTAGCCATAGTAGTGGTCACGGGGTAGATCCACCTAGGTGGATCTCACCCGTGCCCTATATCTACCCTGGCTGTCGTACACCTTTCTTACTTCCTCCGTACAACAATAAAGATCATACCTCATACCTAACGGTGCCCTTGCCCCGTGATAATATAGGTTACGTTTGCTACGACCAATTAAATGCTAGCTGGTAGGTTAACGCTAAGCAACACTAGCGTGTAGTATTAGAATTGCAGTGTTAGAACTTAGCGTATAACGCCCTATAAATACGAGTATTAGGGGGTAATAACAGCGCATTTACAACACAGTCGCACGACTGCGTAGCGATTAATTAAATGCGATAATACAGAATATAAATAAATAAAACAATATATAATATAATAAATATAATAATACAAATGAAAGGGACGGCAAAGGCAAACTAAAAGGTATAATAAACGATATTAAACTATTTTCCTAAAGCGGTTTAATAACCGCTAATATTCTAATGTTGGTGTCGGGAACAGAGGCGATAGCGACTATAATAAGGCTACAATAATGGCGACTATAATAATGCCGCGGTAATGTCGATAAATCGGCTGGCTGCTAAGGTATCGCTTAGTCGGATATATAGGAACTGCGGATACTGTACTAGGACCGTTATAGGACGGTATCTCTATACCGTGTTCAACGAGTCTACTATAGCTTTACAGTAAATAGATTTAGATTGTAATTTAGTATTAGGGCAAATTTCCTATAGTAGATTGGCACCACACCAGATTTCCCACGGTAGATTAGCACTAGGCTTAGAAAAATTGATCCCTATTAAGAGGTAGGCCTAATTTGTATACAAATATATATACGGCGGGGAATATTATAAGGAAGTCGCGAAGGACGCTTGTATTATTTACCTATTACTATAGTATTTAGTCGTCGCCTACTCTGCTGCCGCCTACCCGCCTGCCTGCCGCCCACCTAGCGTACGGTCTACTATATTACTATACGATACCCGGTATTGCACCGGCGTACGGTCTAGCGCCGCCCGGCGCCCGTATTCCCGGCCCGGCACTATATTATTGCCCGGCGCCCAGCGCTATGCGCCGGTTCGGGATGCGATGTAATTGAGCGATGCGATTGAATGCGATGCGATACGATGCGATGGTATCCTCTTAGGGATTACTGTTGAAATGTGGTTAATTAAATTAATACGGTTTAGAATATAGATAGCCTAGCCGTATACTCGATTATACGGTACCGGGACGATCTAATTAATGTGTAGTTTATTTAGATTAATTGTTAATTGTTATACGACGGTATATAGGTATAAGAAAGTTATATTAATAATATAGATACGGAGAGGAATTGATATAGCGATTAAATATTGAGGGGATAGTATAGAGGCGAAGTATATTATAATTAAATTTTTGATTTTACGACGGATAGTATATAAAATAAGACGAGAAATAAGAAATATTAGAAGAAACGACTTTATTATATTAAATTATAATTAGACGGTTCGATACTCCTATCCGTTGGGGAGGTTGATAAATTTCCTGTCTATTCCCTTCTAATAGGTAATTATAAATATATTTAAATATTGTGTATATTAGACTTTATTAGGAGCTCGTACGGTAGTAAGTATTAAAATAGTTTAATATAATTATATATTATTAAATAGTATATACTTCTTTAGTACACCTCTAGTATATATAATATAATCTATTATATTTAAATAATATCTTAAGATATTAATGTTAACGCCGGCCGATAATCCCGCTTCTAGTGTTTGTAAAGTTTCGAGACGTCTATAATATAAACCCTTTCTATAAGAATAGTTGGTAATTTAATAATTAGCGCTTCTTGTATATAGATATTATTACGGTACAAAAGTACAAAGTACCTAGGTAAGAACAAATATAATTGCACAAGGAGAAGAAAGGGGAAGGTCTAAGGGTATACTCTAAGACTAGCTTTTATAGGCTAGTTTTAATTAGTAACTCTACAATAATCTTATAAACGCTGTAGAGCTAATATAACCGTTATATAGCGATAACGATTAAAGTTATTACGAACGTTGTAATAGCTTTATATAATAGTTTAAACTATAAGTTAATCTCTGGCTTAGACTTAGTACTATTGCTACTATAAACCGTTATAGGGTTAACCCTATAATATTACCCCGGGCTAAAAGAAGTTATATAATTGACTAATAATATATAAAATACTAGAAATGCCTAGTAATCGCTTAATTTATACTATAAAAACTTCTATAGCCGCCGCTACCCTATACGGCGACCTCCTCCGCCCTTTATACTATCTATTCTCCTTAGCCTTTAATAATTAGTCTACTCCTCCGCTTTACTAATTTATTCTAACTTCTACTTCGCAATCCCTCCGTCTTTCGGCAATAGTTTAAGCCGGTAATATTAGAACGTCTAAATTATTATTATAGAACTTCTTAATTTCCTCCGAATATATTTCTATATTCTTATATAATTACTAATTAAATACGTATAGTAATGCTTATACAATATAGTATTCCTATCGTCTATTATTTAAATTCTTCTAATAGTCGTTAATAATTTTAAATTCCTATTCTTTAAAGTCCTTCCTATTATTTATCCGCCTTATAATCCGCCTATAATTTGCTTTAATATCCCCTTTTGTCCTTCTTATTTAAAGTTTAATTTTATTAACGTAGAAGGTAGGATTATACTTTATATTAATTAGTAAGCGGAGTATAATAGTATAGTTATAGATTTTAATAATTTCGAAAGGCCTTTTATAGAATAGTATTAACTTTACGTATAGCCTCCCTATTTCGAAGTTCTCTATACTTAATAGAACTTTATCCCTAACCTTATATTATAAGGTATTTAATCTAATCGTATTAGTATTATCCTTATACCGTCGTTAAACTTCTTTTACTTTAACTATAACGAAATTTAGAATTGCTTTAAAATAATTAGTAATTTCTAAAGCTTTAAAATATTCATTCTACTAAATTTATAATATATTTAAAGGGTACAATTTGGCTAACTCTATACCTATCCGTAAATAAAAACCGTAATTAGCGAAGAAGGGTAATATTCCTATTATTTTTAATACGAAATTATTAATAGTAAATTCCGCTATAGGGAACCAATTTATTTAATCGTTTTATACCTAATTAATAAAGGTTCGTAAATATTTTTCTATTTCGGCGTTAATCCGCTCTATCTATCCGTTAATAATTAAATAGAAAGTAGAGGAGGGAGTTAACTTAATTTCCAATTTCGTTAACAATACCCTTTAGAATTATAAAATAAATTAAAAACCCCTATTTAATATAATAGTATTAATTAGATTATAAATATTATAAATTTATTCGATAAACTAATTAACTAACTCTTCTATTATTAACGTACAATATTATTTATTAACCTAAAAAAACGACGCTGAAACCGGAAACGCCGATTTCTAGTTAGGAAGTGCTCCAAAACGAAAACCGATAACGGCAATCGACTCAGGAGGGTCGTTTACCCCCCTCGCGATATCCTACGACGAATGCAGCGATAGCATTGAGTTGTCGTTACCGATAACAATTAATAGAAGCGCGCGTAGATTCGAAAATAGCGTTTATAACCCCCTTAGAGGTATTTCTAATTATAACGACCCTAACGCCGTATTTACTACAAAGACTTCGGAGAAAATAGAGAACGATAATAAAACTATAAAGAGATTTATTATTTAAGTAAATAAATCTACGGACTATAATACTGTTTCGCCCGAAGACCGTTATTAGGTTCGAAAGTTATTTCTCGAATTCGTAAAAACTTAGGCGAAGAAAAGTAGGTCCCGGATATTTGAAGTAGATAAAGTTGGCGAGAATTAGTTTATTATTAAGAAGCACTTCAACGATTTGAAGAAGGATATTCTTAAGGAATTTAAAAAGGGTATTTAAGAAGCGCTAAAGAAATAGGCTAATATTATTACGAAATTATTAGGTAAAATCGGCGCTATTTTCTAATATTTAATTACTATTACTACTCTAAAGTTTATTCCTTTTAATTGCGAATACTAATTTACAATTAAAGGAATTTCGATTTCCGCTTAATATATTAAGTAATCGAATAAAAATATAAAGTAGGCAATCGAAAATACTTTAAAGGAAAAATAATATAAAGTAATCCGAATAGCTACTCAAATAGTAATAAATAGTAATTATATTGTAATTTTCGACGAATTTATATATAAATAGTATTAGAAGTACTATATTTAAACGAAGGAAGTCTTCGGAACGGAGGCTATTATAACCCTTAATATTATAGGAATTTTAATTAAGGGAATCCTCTAAATTAATTTTAATAGAAAATCGGATAATATAACGCTAAAAGAAATAAGGGAGAAGAATAAGGAAGTAGATATTATTTGTATAAAAGCTTAGAAGAGATATAATAGGGAGGATAGGGGGATAATTTTAGTAGAAATTATAATTGCGAAAGCGGCGATTTTCCTTTAAGAGAACTTCTTCCTTTAGGACAGCGGGGTTTATTTATACAAACCATTTTAAATTGTAATTACTATTTAATAATACTTCAAATATTAGGGATTTAAATATATAGTAAGGTTTTATTATTTAAAGGACGCCTATAGCCGTTATAGTTAATTTAAATATAGTAGGGCTCGCTTTGGCGAAGAGAATTGCCCTTCGAATAAGGATAATTCTTTAATCTATTATAAACTATATAAGAAATTAGGGTATTTCGCCTTTAATAAAAAGTAATACCTATTTATTAGAGCGGCTTACGCGAAGGCTTTAATTACGTACGCCGAAAAGCCCTACAGCTTTACTACTTATAAAAGACTAATTAAATTAATATTAAAACCGACGGTTAAAATTAAAGAAGATATTACTATTCCTAACGCCCCCCCTAACTCTTATTTTATTATAGTTTTGGAGAAATTATTTGCCGGAAGCGTAAAGAAAAGCCGACCTAAAAATAGGGTAATTAGAAATAATTTTCGGCCGAAATTTATAGGCCAAATTAGCCCGATAAACGCTTTTATATACTTTTAAAGCGTTGGTAACCGTATTTATACCGACTTTATAACTATTACGCGTATTACCGCTATTAAGGATATAGCCCTTACTTTATTTATTACTAAATTAGAAGGAATCCTCTTATAGGGTACTTAATAATTTAATTAAAAATATTCTATTAGAATATAGGGAAGTCGTACGAGAAAGGGAAATTTCTATTTAAATAGGAAGAGATTTACAATATTATAGCGATCTAAGAATTGGGTAGAAATTTGAATAGGGATATTTACTAGCCGAAGGGTAATAGGTATTATAATATTAATTATTTAGAAAAGGGTAAGGCGGCGATTTATATAAATAAGAAGTAGAATTTTAAGGATTTAAATTTCCGATTGGAGAAGGATTAAACTATAATAATATTTAAGAATTTGCGGGAATCGACGACTATTTACTCTATTTACTCCCTTATTTTTATAAACAGTACGCCGGAATATTAATAGAAATTTCCCCTCTTCGAACTCCTCGAAGAAAGACCCCCAAGGGGCTATTAAATAACCGTCGGGAATTTTAACTTCTATTATCCCGATTGGGACTTAGAGAATAGGACTAATTTAGAGGTTATAAGGCTTTTTACTTAAGTATAATAGTAGAAGTTGAATTTATTAACCCTTTGCGGGGAATTAATACGGTTCGGTAATATAATATAAGGCGAAAAAAACGGGACGATCAACTATATATAAATATTATATAGTATTAAGGTTAAATATTAGGGGGCCTAATAATACGAGTAAATTAGTTCGGATTATTATCCTTAAGAAATTTAAATCCGAATTGGAAAATAGAATAGGAAGGCTAAAGAAGAAGGAAATTATAGTTAAAGTCTTATAAACGTAGAGAAGGTATAAAATATAGCGGAAAAGTAAATATTAATCCCAGAGGAAATCGTTATAATAGAAAACTTCGAATTAATTTTCGATAAATTCGACGGAAAATTTATTAATATTGTAGAGGAATTTATCCTATATTAGAAAAAAAATCGGAGAAAATAAGCGGATTAGTAGAATTTAGAATATAAAACAACGACGAAAAATATACAATAGAAGTAGTAAATATAATTCGGGAATAGAATACTTTTAAATTAGAAAGAATTCGTAGAAGTAGTAGTAAAGAAGAGACGATTTATTTCGAAGATTTAAACAGCGAAGTAGCGAAATTATATTACCTTTACATTAAAGGATTTAAATAAATTCTAACTATTAAAGAAGTAGGTTCGAACCCGGAATTACTATTTAATAGATCCGCCTAAATTACTAACCTTTAAACCTAGCGAAGGGGTAAACGAAATCGAAAACTATAGCAATAAAGCGAATATTTTCGCCGACCGATTCTTCCTTAGAGTAAACATTTTTATAAATTATTTACTAAATTAAATTCAATTATTAAACGGCGATACCCCGGTGACTATTAATAATTAAATTATTAAAGGGGATATTAAAGAAATCCTTTTAAAAATAGCGCTAAATAAAGTACTAAGTATCGACTAATTCTTAAATAGGTTTTTAAAGATTTGTAGGGTACTATTTAAATAAATTATAGCGGTTTTTACTATAGCGAGCCTTCGGTTTAAATATTTCCCCTAATAGTTTAAGAACGCAAAAGTAATTATTTTAAAAAAGTTAAGAAAAAGCGCTAAATAGTAAAAGCTAACCGGCGTATAGAGGCCGATTTTGCTATTAAGTAATATTGGAAAAATCTTCGAAGTTTTAATTATTATAAGGTTAATATAAGTAGTAAAAGAGTTCAACCTCTTCCCGGAAGGCTAAATAGGTAATTAGATAGACTATTTAATAGAATTCGTAATTAGGGTAATAACCGATATAGTCTATTCGGCTTAGAAATTCAAAGTTGTAACATCTTTTATATTCTTCGATTTAAAGGGCGTATTCAATAGAATTAACTATAAGTAGTTTTTATATACTTTATAAGAAATATAATTCCTATAATAACTTTTCAAATAGGTCGATAGTTTTATTACTAGGAGAAAAGGGTTCCTTTTCTTCGATAATAAAATTTCGAACCCCTACAATATTGTAGCAGGAATACCCTAAAGCTCCCCCTTCTTATTAATCCTTTTTATTTTCTTTATTACCTTATTATATTATAAGTTAATTACAATTAAGAATACGATTATAATTAATTTCGCCGACGATATTAATATTGTTATAGTAATTAAAATAATAGAAGAAAATTATAGGACTTTTTAAACGGTATAGGAAATTTATTTCGAATAAATAGTTAAAAAAGGAATAGAATTTAAAGCGAATAAAACAGAACTTATATATTTTACGCAGACGAGGGAACTACGGACGGAAATTTTCTAAATTAGTAGAGTAGTACTTTAACCGACGGAATTAATAAAATTCCTAAAGGTTTAATTAAACTAGAAATTCAATTATCGAATATATACAGAAGTAGTAAAGAAAAAGATGGCTATATAAATAAATACTTTAATACGGCTAGTAGTAAAAATTTAGGGTTATTCCTTCGCGCGAATAAGAGAAATCTATATTAAATATATTTAAAGTATTATTATATATAAAGTATTAACTTTCTACTAATTAATTAAAATTTATAAAAAATTACGAAGGATAGTAATTAGATTAGTTAAATATTAGATTAAATATTTGAAAATTATCGCCGGAGCGTATAAAATTACGCTAGTAAAGAATTTAGAAATAGAAATATTTTATTTACCGTTCGACTTCTATTTTAATAAAAGGGTAAGGGCCTTCGAAAAGAGGTTTACCCGAACGGACTAAATTGAATTCGTCTAAAGGACTACAACCTAAGTAATTAATTATATTTAGATAAGAATAAGAGGTCGACTATTTACTAACCGACCCAAAAGTAGTACTACTAAAACTAAATAAGTTGAAGAATAAGTACTAATAGAGAAATTTATTGTATTAGCGGTAGGATTACCCTTAGAAACGGGAATACCCCTACCCCTATTATAAATATTAGAACTAACTACTATCGACCGAAAGGAGTAATTGGAAAATATTATAAAAAGAGAGTAGGTATTATACTATAATTACTAAGTAGTAGCGGCGGTAGCTAAATTAGGTTAGCGGTATAAATTTACTATTACTAACTTTAATATAAAATTTAGTAATAATATTATTAAATAGTATATAATTAGGGTAAAAAAGAAGAAGAAGAAGAAAAGCCAACTATTAGAAGACAATAATAAATTATATTTATTAACGAAAATATAGAGCTCCTTCCTTACTTAAACCTAAATAGGAATTATTAGGCTCCGGTTTTTCTTCTTCTAAAAGAAAATATTAGATGTTATAACGCCGTTTTATTCGTACAGAACCGGGGAGGAAACGTTTAAATACTTCGTTTTTAGATATCTACGGATAGAGGAATATTAGACAACAATAACCGATTAATTGCAAATATAGGAAGAATTCTAAATTTACCTAAATAATAGAATTAAAGTAGAGAAAATCCTTTTATAAGTATTTAAATTAGGTAAATTAAATAAATATTACTTAGTAATTAAATTAGAAGGGGAATAGCGTAGGGAATTCGCGTAGTATATATAAAATTATTTATTTATTTATAATATTAGAATATCGAAATATAAGGACGAAGGGAGTAGTAAGGAAATCGGTTAAGCTAATTCCGGCTTATATTCAACGAAGGGAATAGAATAGCGGAGGAATTATTTAATTAATATTTAAATACAATTAATAAAAGTACAGAATATTTCTATTATTTACGCTAAATCGCAGGTAATTTAGTAATACTATTCGTCCTAGCCGAAACCTATTTTAGTAGTATAGGGATTATCGACTATTATAGGCGAATTTAGGGGGTTATTAGTATTAGGGCTGGTACTACTACTAATTAAACTAGTAAAAACAATATAAGGAGGAATAATAATAGGATAATCGACTATAATCCTCTTATAATAACCTTTAATTTTATAATTTATAACTTTTAATTTATTAAAGTAATAGAGGGAAGAAAGGGTATCCGGTTAATTCAGGAGATTATTATTAATTAGGCGAATATATATAGCGTTAAAGAAGGATGTATAGGCTTAATAGAAGTTCTTAATAAATTTATTAGGGTTGGCCGGAGCGTTTATAATAATAATTACCGTTATTTAAACGAAATTACGCTTATTGTAGTAGCCGAAGGGGACGTCGAATATATATTTTGAAATAGCGAACGGATATTAAATAGTTTAAAACGTAATAATTAAACGATATTAAAAAGAAGTAATACTATAATACTAGGAAAAATACTTATACTATTTATTAATTATATAAATATTCTCTACGAATATTATTTAGAAGGCCTTTAAGTTTAAATTAGTAATATTCGGGGTATTTATAATATAGTCGGCGAAATTTAAAGTATAGCCGAAGTAGGGAAGAGCGCGAACGATATTAAATATTGGAATTAATTAGAGAAGATATAAAAGTATAAAGGCGAAGAATTTTACTGGTTATTAAGAAGCCGAAATATAGGGTTATAAAATAGAATATCGGTAATAGTAATAGGATTTTAAGAAGGAATTATAAGAGCGCTAGGGGTTTAAGGAATATAGTAGGGGGTAGAAGGCGTAATATTAGGTTTAAGTAAAGATTTTACAAAGTAGGAAAAGTCGGGGCTTTAACCGGTCCGAACGCCGAAGTTACGAATATTACGACTAGGGGTACGGCTAGGCGCGCTATTAAACGAAGAGGAAACTATTTTAGGGACGTAGTAATTTAGGAAAAAAGAAGAAAATTTAAGGCTAATACCCGGGGAGAATTTAAATAAATAGTAGAAAAAGCCCTTATACGGGTATAAATTGTAATAGGGATAGGAAAATAGAATAAAAGGGGAAGGAGTAAAAGAGAAGGGGCGGGGCGGGAAAGTAAATAAGAGTGAATAAAGGCAAACGGAAATAGGACGGCGGCTTAAGGACGGGAAGAAGGAGTAGAAGAAAGGAGTAGTATCGCGATGGTTTTGGTATTAAGTAAAATAAAATAGAAGAAACGCGTTTGTTTACTATAGCGGTAGGTAAGAACTATTATAGTTGGAAATTAAGAAGGAATGGCGCGGCCTACCTATAACCGGAACGGAACTAGGGGTTTTTATCCGGCGGCGCTTATCGCCGTACGGTTTTTCCTTTAGAGAACTAAGAGAAGTACCTCATGCCAATAATAGCGCTATAGATATATAGCTAAGGAATAAGATTATTATTAACTCTTCTATTATTAAACTAATTATAAAAATAAAATACCGTATTTTTATTAACCGGTCTATAATTACGGCGACGTATTTAAACATTTACCTTCGCCGTTTATATAGTATTAATAATATAATATAATCAATTGAAATGTCTTTCTATAGCGTAAATAGTATTACTAGCAATTTAAATAGCCTATATAGTATATACTACACTAGCTTTATCTTTGCGTACATTAGGCAATTCTTATAATAAACCCTAACGGCGTTATATATCCCTAATTAGAAGAAAAATTATAGGAGGAGGCTATATATTTTCTCCCTCCTTAAATACCCTATACCCGGTATATTATAAGCGCGGCGGATTAATTAATAGTAAATATCCGTATCGCTAAGGTTAAGGAGGATAGAACCGCAATAGTAGATCCGCTTTTAAATAATATAATACTCCGCGAATAAAAGCTTTTTAAAACTATTCTTTACTTCTTTCAATTACGCTTTCCTAACTAAATTTAATATATAGGCCTATACGTTTTATAAAAAGGTTGATTTCTTATAGTAATTTATAATAAAGTCGTTTATTAATATTTTATTTATAGCTTCGAAGTTATAAATATATTCGGTACCGACGAAGACTATAGAAATTTCCTCTTCTAATATAGAAATTTCCTCCTCTAGTACAAACGCCCTATTAATAAAGACATTCTTATTTAATAATACTTTATTACGTACTAATAACCTTTTATTTCCTATATCCTTCGGGACGTCTTCTAATTTACAATTTAACGTATCCGGACGGACCTATAAGGAACCCGGCCGGTATTAAATAGTAAAATTAAAATATAATAGGAATTAAAACTATTATATATACTTTAAGGTTAATTATTTATTAATTATAAAAGATTTTAGGCCTTTATAATCGGTAATAATTTCTACCGGCTTTTATACTCCTTTTAATTCTAATTTCTATTCCTTTAGAACTTTAACGATAGCGAAGAACTCCTTATTATAGATATTATAATTGTATTCCGTTAATAAATACTACTAATTGAAATAAACGATTAGTTTTAATTCCTTATTTTTATCGTATTATAAGAATATTCCTCTATAGGCCTAATTTAACGTATCCGTCTCTATAACCGTTTATTTTAATTAATTGAAGATACGTAGAATAAGTCTATTTATAAAAGTTTTCTTTAATACTTCGAAAGACCGCTAATAGTAATCCCTCTACTCCTAATTTTTAATATCCTTCTTTATTAATTCGTATAGCGGACCAATTAATATAGAGAAATACTTAATAAACCGATAATAGAAATTAGCGAACCCTAAAAAGCGCTATAGCGCTCTCTTAGTATTTAGAGCCTCCTAAGAAATTATAACCGCTACTTTTTCTAAATTTATTTTAATACCTCCCGGGGTAATAATTAGCCCTAAATATTTAATACGTTTAGTATAAAATTCGTATTTATTAATATTAATTTATAAATTTACGTCGATTATCCGTCTTAATACTTAACTAATATACCTAATATATTCCTCCTTATTTTCTAAATAAACGAGGATATCGTCTAAATAAACAATAGCGTAGACGTTAAGGATATTATATAGGACGTCGTTAATATAGTTCTAAAAAGTCCTTAGCATTCCCTATAACCTAAATAGATAAATTAACGATTTAAAGAGCCTAAAACGAGTAATACAAATTATAAATTACTCATAGCCCTCCTTTACCCGTATATAATTAAATATAGAGATTATATCGAATTTAATAAAGATTTTCGCTTTATAAATTATATTTAACGTCTCTTTAATTAATAATAATAAGTATTATATCTTAAATATTATATTATTAATACCCTAGTAATCTACGTAAATATAAATTCCGCCCCCTAATTTCTTTATTAATAGGATAAGTATTATAAAAGCAAATTAAGAAAACCAGATGAATTTCTTCCTAAGGTTTTTATCGATCTACTTCTTAATAACAATAGCTTCAATAGGCGATATAAGCCTAAGTCTAACGTATAGTACCTACTCTCCTAACTGAAATTCGATTTTATAATTATAAAATCGGTAAGGGGGGAGTTAATTTATTAGTATTAGTAGAAAAATATTAACGTAGAATTAGTAGTAAAGTAATAATATTTTACTAATCTCCTCCTTAATCCTCTATAGCTTATCTATTTTATTTATAAATTTCTATATATCTTCCTTTAAAACTTTGGCGAAATATATATATTAAATCGTCGCTTTATAAAGTAGGGTATTCTTTGCGAAGTCTTTTATTAATACGACTATTCGTATAATAATTATTATTTCCCGCTTAATATTAAATTTATATTTCCCTACTATATTATTAATAAAATTGTAAAGGGATAATAGAAAGTCTTTTTTATACTATTCTCCTCTCCCTTTAATAATATCTTACGCTACTTCGTATATAAAATCTATTTTGCTAAATTCCGAAAGTACTACTAGCCGTTCGAATTACGTATAATTAGTCGTATATAGTTAAAATTAATCTCTTTTATAAATAAAATTGAAGGTAGCGGTATTTAATTCGCGAATATCCGTAGGGTTAATTTTATTATTAACCGGTTTATTAAACCGGATTAGTATTTAATAATCCCCTACTAATACGCGCCTCCTACTTAGTCTAATATAAAGTTAATATAGCGCGTCCCTTTTAATTTTAATTAGTATTACAATAGTATTAATAATAAATTTAACCTTCGCCCCCGCCTAATAACCGATAAAAGCGTAATACAAAACTAATAGTAATAAAATTTCCCCCTTATTCTTAAACGCGGAGGTCCGCTCCTCGGGTCCTTTATCCTTAAATTAAAGTCCCTTAATAAGCGGACTCTCGCCTTCCGCCCTTAAAATCTCCTCTTTATAGAAATAACCCTTAGGGATAGTACTAGTACTATCCTTAGGAAGGGTATTACCCCTTTTATAAAGTATAAATAGTATAATACCCTTTTTAATAGAAGTAGGGGGAAGAAGTGCCTTTTTATAAATACGAGTAGTAGTAACGGAGACGGGGTTAGAGAGTGCCTAAGGCGCCTCCGTTTAATCGTTAGAAAAATTTGCTAGTAAATAGTAGTTATAGTAATTAGGATAATTGAATTATATACCGCCGTTTTTGTAATCGATATATAGTTTGTAGATTACTATTTAAAAATAGTTTAGAATAATAAAATATTTCTTATAGAAATCGTATATTAAGAAGGTAATAGTCTCCTCGTAATAACCGATCTATAGTCTTCCCTTTACTACTATTTTAATAATACCCTTAATATTACTATCTACAAATACTAGCTTTTTAGGATAAAGTAACGGAAAACGAGGGAAATTATATTCTTAAACAAAAGAATAGTCGATAAAAATATATACAGAATACCTACTATTAATAAAGGTAATATAATAATTTTTACGCGTACTAATAATTATATATATAGATAATAGAATTATATTTAGAGGAATAGTACTATTTAGTAATTAGATCCGTACCTCCTCTAAACTAATAAAAGGATCCTTAGGGGATTTGGGTGGGGGGTGGTAAACCTAGTACAGACCGTTGATGTATAGTCAACAAAATAAACCGTCTAAAATGACTAAACGTTTAGTAAGGTGGTTTAAAATTTTAGACTGCTGACATAGTAAACGGATAAACCTATTTTACTAGTTATTTGAATCACGGTTAACAATATAAAGAAGTTAACAAGTATGCCGTCGAGTCAGTGAGTAACTTATTTTATCAATAGTCAACTGCCTACTAATTTAATAAGATATTGAAAAAATTTACTATTGATAATAAGAATTGATAAGAGAATTTACGGTTGAGATTGTAAATTTCTTTAATAAAGGTTTATTAGTTTGGTTAATGATTGATGTAATTGATAATTGATATAACTGATAATCCGATTCACAGTTGACTTCGTTAATAATTAACCTTGTCAATAATTAACTTTATTAGTAATTAATAATACTAGTAATTAAGAAGGTCAACTATAAATCGGATTATTAATTGTATTAATTATTAATTAACCTTATTAGTAGTTGATAATACTAGTAATTAACTTATTCAACTACTAACGCTTTTATTTATTAATAAATTTAATAGTTCATATATTCAATATATTAAAAAGTTTATAATTGAAAATACTAATAGTTCAATATTTCAATAATTGTTCAAGTTAATAGCGGATGCGATAAATCATTAACTATGTCAATTATTAAGATAATAGACCGTTAAGATAATAGACCGTTAAAGATAATAGACTGTTAAGGATAATAGACTATTAAGAATAATAAATTAGTAAAATATTTATACGCCTAGTTACGTACAATTTAAATACGCCTTCCCCTCCCTAATTCTTACTTACCCGGCTCCTACCTACCCGGCTCCTCTACCCGGCTCCTTTACCCGGCTCCTCTACCCGGCTCCCCCGTTGCCCGGCCGGCTCTAGCTCTTAACTCCCCTACTATCCGGCCGACTCCAACTCCTCTACCCGGTTCCCCCGCTGCCCGGCCGGCTCTAGCTCCTAATTCCCCTACTACCCGGCCGACTCTAACTCTATAATAGGGCTGGATTAATAGGTAATAGTATATATTTATATCTATTTATAAATATTATTATATATAAGATTTATCCTATTAAATAAATATAAGCTAAATAAATTACTATATTACTTTATTAAGTATTTCAATCACGGGATATTTATTTAATTATGTGAACTATATACGCTAGTTTACGAATAATAAGCAGTTATTATTCGTAAACTCTACTATTTCATCTATTTATATTAGTCGGTCTATAGATTTAGACTTACTAAATAGCACTATATATAGTATATCCCGATTGAACGCCGGAATATTAATAATATCCTATGCGGAGTTATCCGGGTATTAGGCGCTATTAGCGGTAATACCGTCGGCTTTGGCAATATATATTACGGGGAGACCGGTTAACGGATCCGGGCTATTATCGCCGGCGTTATTAATTAGCTTAACTACTAAGAATACGAAGACTAGTTTATTCGAGAATGTACTTCTATATAACCCTATTGTAATAACGGTATTAATTATAGTAATATACTATCCGATACGGACAACGAAATCTCTCAATATAAACTTTTAAATCTAATATTTAATAAATTATAGTAGGTACGTACTAAACTCTACGTCGTACGTAAAAATATATTCTAGTCGAATACGCTTAATATATTTATAACTAATTACGTCTAACCGTCGATATATAATAAAATAACCTTAGTAGAACATATACTAACGAATAGAAATATTAGCAGAACTATACTATTAGAATATAGTTGTATTTTAGGTAAATCGTTACAAATATAATACATACCTATTATTAAACGAAATTCTCTTCTACTACTTAATATATTAATTACCCGAGATAATAATATTATAACTATACTCTTCGCAATATATATATCGCAAAAGGGCTCTAAACCCTCTTAATATCTACTTTTTACGTATAAGAAAACTTCGTACCTTATATACAATTTCTTTAATTCTAGTAATTATAGTAGGGTTAATATACTTATTATCGCCTATTATCGGTATTGCCTTTATCGGGTCATTGGTATTATTATTATTATTATTATTAATATCCGGTAGGGCATTGTCAAATAGAGTATTATTATTAAGTAAAGCATTATTTAGCCGAGTATTATCTAACCGAGCATTATCTGGCCGAATATTATTTAATCGAATATTATTTAGTAAAACTATAAATATTATAAATAGCATCGGTATAAGGGATACTAACTGTTAAAAACGTATAGTCAATTTAAACTCGTTGTCTTCGAAACCCCTTAGTACTAATAAGTATAATATTTATACGATATTCTTATATATTAAACAATCCTTTTCTAGTTCTATATAATTTTAACGAACGATAATAGTCTTCTATACTTTATATATATAATAATTATTAGTAATTTCCGGCTAGATAGTATACGAATTTTATATACGGGGTTAAAATAGCATTAACGAAAATAGTAGACTTAACGGAGCTAAATTCCGTATCGACAGTTGCTTAATTTATTATATATTAATACGGCGTTGTATTACCACTTATACCGCCTACGAATTAATCGATTCTATTAAATATTATTCCGTACGATATAACAATTTATAAGTAATCTAGTCCAATATATTAATATTTAAAGACAAAGAGAACTTGAATTTATTTATATTTCAATTTGCTAACTAATATTATTAATAACGATACCGTATTATACCGGCGGAATACCTCGATATAATACTACCTAAAATAAATATTCGGTCTCCTAACCTATTAACGGTATTTAATAGCTTTTTAAACTACGGTAAAAATACCGACGTTAATATTATCGGTAATATTTATATTATTCTTATCCGGCTGTATAATACCGGTAGGCTCGTCTTCTAGAATCGGAATCGTAGGCTAATTCGGTATAGGAAAATTCGTACGGGAACTTGATCGAGAATTAGTAGGTGCAATACTAGGTAATACTATTTAACCGGCGTAACGTCTTCTAATATTAGTAGCGGTATTGCCTTTCGGTATTAATTTTATCGCTTACGCTACGGCTTTATATAATAATTAGAATAGCTATCGACTAGTACAATATATTATATAGAAGTAATTATACGACTATTACTCTTTATTGAATTGGGGATTCGATAAAAGGATATTAATTTTTACTATATATATTATAATTATCGTTAGTATATTAATAACCCGTTTATAGTCTTCGATAAAACGGCCGATCTCTTAGTCGTATTCCGATTCGTTTATTTATAGATTAATTAGATTAAATACGGCCCTTATTTCCCGGACGAATATTATTTTTAGGTTAATATCCTTTAATTATAGTCGAAAAATAATAATAATTAAGACTGACCATCGAATATATTCTTATAGGGTGTATGATAGTACTTTATAAGGGGGTTAAATACACTACTAGCCTAAATAGAACGGTATCTATTTTAAAACTCGAGTATATTTAACTATAGTAATCGGCTATAATACCGTATCCTTTAATAATTAATTAATCGAATTCGTAATGCTATTGAATTCTAAGTATATAGAATCGGCCGGGCGGCAATATATTAAATCGAATGCGGGTATAATATAGCGAATAGCCGGTAAATTTTATAATATACTATAATCGGTCCCGAATATTTTTCGCTCACCTACCTTTCGTAAACCATTGAGATAGCGGCGAAGGCGTATTATTTCGAAGTACCTTCGGGGATTAAATAATATTCTAATATTATTATATTTATCCGCCGGTACTTTATATTCGCGATAATCGAAATTGGCTATTAGGCCGAATATATTGCTACTCTTATTCTATTAGGGTATATCTCTAGTAAAAGCGATAATCGGTGTATATAATAAAATCTATAATATATTATAATTAATAATTATTTTATATTATATTTTAAATTTAAATTCGTTATTATATAGGGTATTAATTAACTAATTTATTTACTATTAATTATAAGGCTATACCCTTTATCGAATACTCCTAACGGTTCGAAATATTATATTACGTCTTTGAAATTAGACTTATGCGGGCTAAGCGTAACGGGTAAGATATTGCCCTACTTAGTATATTCGAATCGAGGAAGAGTTGCGATCTAAATATAATATCCTATAATAGATTTATATATCGAGCGGTATAGTCTAAAGCCGTCGTTGTAGTTAAATATTAATATAGAATATATAATACTATACCTTTAACGTACGAAAGTATTTACCAACTCTTATCGACCGAAGTATTAAACTTCGAATAGGCCGGGAATTGGCAATACTTTGTATACCGGCTTTATAATTTTATCGATATTGAATACTACTTATCGGATATATAGATTAGGCGCTAGAATAGGATCTTCGTTAAACTCTATATAGCTTTTAAATGTATAGTCGAATTTAATATCGATACGCTTACGAATACTAATTGAATTAATATATTCTATAGGATCCGATACTAGAACGAACTCTCTATTAATAATATTATCCTTACGTATATTATCGATAATATCGGGATGGAATTTGCTAAATTTGGCCAAATTATTTACTGTAAATACCCTTAATATAAGGAGGATAATATAATCCTTTTCGATAGTTTTAATAGACGATAGAGTAGGCTATTTCAAATTACTAGTACCGGTAAATCTAAAATAGCGAATAATCCTTAGAAATTTTAAAAATTAGTGCTAATTCCGGAAAATTCCTTATACTTGGCCGTAATAACCTCGTCCCGTATTATAATAGATTTAATATACGAAATATACGTATTTAAATTCTACTATATCGCCTAGGAAAATAGGATCCGGCTAAGTCTTGTCGGCGCCGGCGGTAGTCGGGTAATATACGAACTGGCCATTCGTAATACGAATAGAACCAGCCTATTAGAGACTATACCAAACTTTACTAGGCCTATCGACTAATTTAGCTATACCGAAATATATTTTATATTTTAGGTATAATTATAAAATACGACGATATATATTAACCGGGTTAAAAATATAAAGATCTTAAGTAGGCTTCTCCCTATTTATCCTTACTATATATTTCCGTAATAACGATAAACTAATAGGCTATAGTAGGAGGTTTTTAATAATACGGATATCGATATACAGGAGGTATTCTTATATATAATATTTAAATATATTTAAATTCTTAGGTATAGTATTAGCCTTATCGCTATTTAAAACCTTAAAGATATTACGCTAAGCCGAATATTACTGCCTCGAAATACTATAGATAATATAATACAACCCCTATAGAAATTAGAAATTTATTAACTCGGTACATTCCTTATACTCGAACTTTATTAATTCTAACTTCGAAAAAGTATTATAATACGCTAATTAATATAGTATATCCGCAATTCGTATATCTAATTCTAATTCTAATCTAAATAAACTCTCTAAGCCGTTAATACCATCAGCCTCGTCGGTATAATCGTCGGCTCAGTTAATATCCTAGTAGTCGAAGAGATCCGGGAGGTTATTATTAATATCGATATCGATATCGTCGGAAAGAATACCCAATGCAATATAAAGTAGTCGCTCAATAAATACTATTTCTTCTTTATTGGTTTCGTCTTCCTCTTCGTCTTTTAAGGGGTCTTTATCCTAATCGGCGATATTAATATAATTAGAATAGGCTTCTAGTATTATAATATCGTCGTCGTCGTTATCGTTATTATTATCGTTATTATTATCGTCGTTATAACCAATTGCCTATTCGATAATTATCTACTAATTAACTACAATTATATAAATTAAAAGGGAATCCGAATCAAACGTATAGCGACGGACTTACCGGTTTGTAGTCGACGCTATTGGAGTTTATATTATTATTTTAATCGGTATCGGCTATAGGATTCAATAAGCTAGCCTAATTATTATCTTCGTCATTTCGGTCTTCTAATCGTAACCGCCTACGAAAAAGAGGCTACTAGTAGTATAAAGACGAACTATTTTTATTATTATTATTATCGTCGTTAAACCGAATTCTCTTTTTCTAACCCTCTTTAATTTTACGGGCTTCGTATTTAATAATATTATATATACTTTTTCTTTTTAGGACGGGTATATTAGTGGTAGGATAACGGTAATTATAGGGTACTAAGAGTTGAATTAGTTAATAAAAACTCGGTTTTCAAAATAGGAGAAAGGGGGGCATAGGTTAAATTTAATTAAATTTAATAAATAGATAGCGGGATAGTCTTTTTCGTAGAATACTCGCGGGGCGAATAGTACTAACGGTATTAAGGAATTTACTAGTAGGATCGAGGATATTGTATTAATAAGGATATATTAAATAATTAAATATAATAATATAATCGTTATATATTAATTTAATCGATTATAGAAATAATAAACGCAATAGGACTTTAAAATAAGCGAAATAATCGGCGGGGTATCGATATATTACGGTTATGTTATTTATACTAATAATTGGGCAACCGCCTAGCCGCCGCTCGTAAACGACAATTTAAAAAAGTATAATACTTAATATACTAATAGTCCGCGCAACGGCCGGCCGGGGCCGGTATTATAATCTTACGTATCGATCGACCACGCGGCGCTATAATTAAATTTGGATCGATTAAAATAAATAACTCTTTAAATTAATTTTATATTCGAATCTATATTTAGAAAACCAATTCCTTAACATTTAATATAACCTAATAATTAATAGTTAAAAGCAATTATTATTCTAGGCTGCGGACCCCCTCCACCGACATACCATGGATTGACCGTCATTTCACGGTTAAAAAAAAAGTTACTATACTTAGCGAGTCTACCGTCCCACTGCGGTAAATAGCTAACAACGGTAATCTATCAGACTACGGTAGTATCCTCGCACCTTCCCAAGAGGTTAAATCTATACTAGTCTAGCGCTACAAGTCAGAAAATTGATCCCTATCAGAGAAAAAGGATCCCTATCGGCCGTAGGTCGCACTGGGACAATACAAAAAAAGATTATTAGGAAGTCGCGATTAATATATATATATTTATCTACGGAACTACCTATCTACCACCCGTCGCCCACCTACCTACCGCCCACCCGCGCACGGTCTACCACACTACTACACCCGGCCTCGACCCCGACCCCGACCCCGGTACTATAACACCGGCGCACAATCTACTACTACACCGCTGCCCGGCGCCCGTATTCCTAGCACTATACCGTACCGGCGCCCGGCGGCCGGCGCTACGCGCCGGCCCCGACTACACGGAATACAATTACAGCTAGTATATACATAGGATAGGAATAATATAATACAATGCGATGCAATAGTACTATATAATTATAGTCAATTAAATACTATATAGTCAATTAAATCATTACAACTTAGACAATTACGTACTACGAACTAAATAATATAGAATAGTCAATAGAGAATATAGAAAAAGGATAAAGCGCTACACTAGTAAATCGAGGGAGATATAACACTAAATTATACAATAAATTTATTTATATAAATAAATTATTAAAAATCTAATAATAGTAGGAAATTCCAATATAATATAATTTTCCGTACAGTAGCATACATATTAAATATAAGATTAAACGATATAAGGGGGATACGGCCGAAAATACTTCAATATATTAATATCGAATTATACGAGAGTTTAAATACTATAGTAATATTAGTATTAATACGGTAATCAATACTTTAAATACCTACTATTAAAAATGTTATAACCAGATAATATCCCAAATCACTAATACCTATTTTAACTAATAAATACCACGCCGGTTACATTCATAAATCTTCAACATATTAATAATATAAACCTTTCTATCGATTAATACTATTAGCAAACCGATGATTAATATCTCCTCCGTCTCTTCAATTAATAGAAGCCTAAAGCTTACGACCATCCTATCTATAACTATTATCTTAATTAGTATAAGGAATATACAGCGTTTATTATACTATTTCTACTTATAGACGAAAATATAGTCAATACGCCCTATAGCAATACCGTTTCGGTACTTAATATAATCGCCTATAGAGAAGGTATAGCGCTTAAGAATACTATAATATACGCCAAATAGCCTAGTTAATATAGTTTTTATACCAAATTTGCCGTGGTTTCCGACCTCGGGGCCAGACATATACGAAAACGAACGGGATTTCCTAAAATCGAATAGTATTTAGTAGATTTTAGGGAATTTTAAATATTATTATCAATTTCGTATATTTAACAATATTAACCGTATAAATACGTCATATTTAATTCGCAAATACATTACAATTACATAGTATTATAGCGTAGAATAGAATTTAGGCCTTTACTAAAGGTATAAAATAAGGAAGATGCCTTAATAAATAACTCCTATACTTTGGGGGGGCTCAGTATACAATAGTATTAACTAGGAGGGCGTTCGTAAGGTAGGATTGGGAATATATATTAGGATATGGGATAGCGTATCGAATTGTATGTACGTACCTGTCTAAAAAGGACAACTCCTTACTATACTATAAGGCACTAGGAATAAACCGCAGGATCTTAATATCGTAGTTTAATTCGTACGCCCGTAATAAGGTACAACGGAAATTATTAATCATTATACGAGATAAAACGGGTAAATATTAGCCGGGATTAGTAATAGGGTAAAGGGTTCTGCGTATTATTATAACTTCGAACTTTCCGATTAAAGAAGGCCAGATATATATTTAATTCGCCGCAATCGGGATATCGAATTCCTACTCTTCTCGTAGTAGCCTAGTCAATTCTATACGCTATTTATCTTTTCAGTAAAATAAGTTATCGAATAAACTAAGGGTTTCCCTAACTATACCCTAGATCTACTTTATTAAATCAAAATCGGTGATAATAAACGAATTGAGCAAGGTAAATCGAATAATATAAACAATACGTTCTTATTCGAGGATTTATTTTCGAGATCTTTACCGTTCGTAATTTATACTATCGCTTTAAATCGTCTATTATATTATTAATATATCCTCAAATATCGTCGTCGACTAGCGCGGCCCGGGTTTTATACGTCAAATTTGCGGTATAAGTTACATAGGTCGGACCGTAGTATATCCGCTATACTACGGGCGCCAAAATATATTTTCAGGGGTAATTTATTTGTAATACTTTTCTTCCGCCATTATATTCAATAGTCTAGGAAGACCGTACTCGTTATAAATACGGCTATAATATACACCTAAATAAATATTTAATCGAAGAGCTTTACAAATATATTCTTTTACACGTTTAGGTAGATTCGGAGGGGGTACTACTACAACTATACCACCTTCTTCGTCCTCGTTATCGGCATTTTCAACTATCTAAATATTATCTTCTAGACCACTAGTACTAGGACCGCTTACTAAAAATAATCGAAATATTAATATATATGAAGGTCTAGAATCTATACGAATACAATTCTAAAATACCTTCTATACCCAGGGGTTATTAGCTATAGCCGCCAATACCGCCTAATATAGCTTTTTATACTACCGTCTACTATATTTAGCCTCGATATCGACATTATTATATACCTCCCTAATATTCCGGGTATTTATAAGAATCGAATTATTAATAGCTATTATAGCCAATGCTCGAACAAAACAACTAACTAACCTATCGTCTACTACAATATCTTCATTATTATCTTTATCTTCGTCTTAACGGTATAGTTAATAAATAGCCATCTATACCTTCTAGGCGTATAGATTAATATAGTCTTTACAAAGCCATACTTCGAATAAAGTTAGTACAATAACTGACCATTAAGCATAGTAGGTTAGGTTATAGCTCAGAATATACAAGAGGGGTAATGGCAAAGCACTACACCCAGGGGGAAATGGCCAATTTTGAAGTACCCGACTATACTCGAATTTTACTTTAGGGGTCAAAAATACGTCCAATAGCATTTCGTAAGTAGCTGCTATAATGCCCTTATATTCCGAATGAGCTAGATCTAGCGGCCGGGTTATAATAATATCGAATACAGGTATAAAATCGAACAATACTAGCCGGAATTTACTAACACCCCATTACGTACGGTATACTATTTTATCACCTATTCGCCAAAAGTTAACATCCACCTCGTACCGCATTTGCATATACTAGTAATAATACCGGTTAATCTCCCGACTATCTATAAAGACGTCTTTCTTATTAATAACGTATTCAAGGCCGATAAAACAAAACCGGCAAAATTTATAGCCAGCCATACCGACGACACCAATATTTTAATTCTATTATAGCATATCACCAATATAACAAAGGGTAAATATCGACACCAGTATAGGTCGTCCCTACACCTCCATAACAATGCCACAGTCTAATAGCATTATACACCCAATGGCCTTGACCACGTTGTCGAAATTAAATACATACGGGCCGAATACTACAACAGGAAAAATATTAACATCTCTGGCGCGGGTATTAAAAGATAGGCCGGCCGGGGATTAATACACGCCCATAACAGATCTATAAACATTACGATAAACACCAAAACTATCAATGAAAATAAACACCGGACAACTCAAAATATCGTTGCCGTATCGTACATATACTTTATCCCATTCTTCCTCGAAATACTACCTGCCAAATATCTTAATTTCGAACTCGGCCCGTACGGGTAATATATATACAAGAGGGTAAATTTTCATAATAGTATTATCATTTACATAGTAAAAACCCGGCTCGGATTCAACGACATCGTCCAATACACGGCGAACCAAAAATACCTTTTTCTAATATTCAATATCTAGCTCTATCGTATATTTTAAGAATATTTTCCGACTTCGAAGCGCACGACCTCTTATAGCAGCAATCGACTTAGGTTCAATAACCGGGCTGGGATCGCTCAAATCGTTACTATCAAAGTAATTAACATTAATAGGTGCAAACTAGTCGGCCCATTCTTAGGGAATCTATTCATCCCTATTAAAGCGCATCACCAATTCGTACTTTTTAAACTTCATATCATAATTAAACTGGAAATATAGACCAAGACCCGGGAATTCTTCCTCGATTTAATTAATAGGGATACACTCGTTAACTATTAGCGTAATTTCGCCTTAATATTCCCTAAATTCGTTAGTGAAATTCTTACCTATAGCCTTAATACGACCAATATATATCCGAAAATCTGGGTAATTATTAGTTAAACGGCAATAACAACGTACTCGTACATTATTATTATAATTGTCGCTATTATAATCGTGGTTATTATTATCGATGTAATTATTACTATCAACGTAGTTATAATTATCGACGTCCCTAACATTTTGGATAGTATAATCCCTGCAGCAGTAAAAGTAGATAAAATCTGACGGGAAAATCGGCTTGCCATTATCTTCAGAATTGCTAACAAAGTATATATATTCGCCAGAGGTAGTCCTAATTGACGAAGACCAATAAAGGGCATAATATAGTTCTATCGGGTTATCAATAAGATAGGCCATGCCTTTGTACATCCCAGCAGCAGTATCAGAATTCAGGAAGGCCTGAAACAATAACTTGGGGTCCATAAAATACAACAGCGCTGGCACAGTCGACTGATCTTCGGATTCGCCAGAGTCTAATTCAGGCGCAGGGACAACTCCTGATTCACCCATCTATTATTATTGTTATTATACCTGGCGTTTGGCTTATTCTTTCTTTTAACAAGCCGATTCTATCTTCATCCTATCTTTTTGTAATAGTACCTTTACTATACGCATATCCAATAATAGAAGCCGTTATATAAATCGACTTTTAAAGGTCGCTAACTATTTTGGCAGGGTTTGAATCGCTAGGATAAGGCGGCCGTTATAACCCCGTAATAGATTAAATATTTCCAACCAAATTTTATAATCTTTTAATAACATACGGCGCAAATAAGTATATAGACCGAACACTATTCCAAAACTCGACATATATTCGTACTTATTATAATAATGCCGTATCAATTTCGAAAAATCGGTAATTTAGCCAGTAAGCACCTCTAGCGCTAGGGGCTCCTCCACAAAATAATCGGCTTACTCGGCCACCCATTCATCGACAAAATCCTTATCAAATTCGACAATGTCCGGCTCTAGCCTTTTAAATACGCGTTCAGCATACTCGATATCAAGCCGCATCTAATCTTCGTCAAGAAAGTCATCGTTTTCGAACTCGGCCAATCTGCAGCGTATATCTACTAAATCCAAGTCTACAAGCAGATTATCTTAATCGATAAACCTTATTTATAAATTAATAATTAGATTTATTTCAATTATTTAGAAATATCAACCGACCTTAATCAACATTATCACCAATATCCTCCTACTTATTAAAGGGTGCCGCGAGGTTAAATATTATAATATTATTATCGTTATTTTCAAGAAGAGGACTAAAACCGATACTCTAAGCGGTTAGTAATCTAAACTAGCGCGGGGTTAGTAATTTTAATTAACGCGGGGTTATTAATAATTTTAACTAACGACCGGGAGTTTATTATTATTAATATCGTCTAGAATAAGGGTAAATATTAGGGACTAGGACTCGTCTACTATAACCAACTCTAATTCCTACCGGTTTATTAACGACGACGTCTACCTAAAAAAGGTCGTCTTTAAGCCTAGGCCGGCGAAGCATTACAAATCTTATCGTCTAAGGTCTTATCTTCTAAGGTCTTATCGACTTAGGACTTGGTACTAGAGAAAATTATTATAAAGGGGAGAATTAGATTTAAGAAGAGAAATCTCGATAAAACTACTTAAACCACACAAGGCTATCAAATCCAAGACCTTACAAATATACGGGTACGTACTTATCCGTTCTAACATTTATTATAATTTATTTATTAAAAAGACCCCGCAAATATATAAGTACGTACTCTAATCTAATTATTTACGGATAATATATAGTACAAATAAATTAAATAAGGCTAGTACTCACTCGATAATAGTCTTATAAACGTCTCGTCCTATTTATAAAAAAATAAATAATAAGATATTGCCCCGCGTGAACGTCTGGACTTATAGTACTATATATAGGCAATATATAACAGCCCTACGTATAATTCACAGAATCTTCGAAAAGTATTAAAGTACGGATAGATTTGAAATTTTAAAGAATCTATCCCTTGAGAATCTCTTACACTTTTATATACTTTTAAAAACTCTCCCCCTTTTACAAACTTTTAACTCTTCCCCCTTTATACTTTTCAAAATTATTAAATCATTTTTCTTACGTAACTATTACGTATATTTAATATTGAGATTACCTCCTATAATACTTATTTTATTACTATTATTATTATTATTGTTATTTTTATTCATCTTCACTTATATACTATAAGCTTAGGCACGCAAGTAGGTCGCTAATATTCGTTAGTATTAAAGGTATTGCTATTTTACTAATTATATTTCTCTAGTCCCTATTAAAATAATAGTTTTAGGCCGCTTCGATAACCTACTTTCAACTTTAACGACCTTTCATCTAAAATACTATTACTATATTATTACATTTACTTATTGTTATTAATAATACCCCGCTATTTTTACTCGCTAACGCCGTAGTCCCCACTATTTAATCCGATATCTATTAGGTAATTAACAAATATAAATACTATTTACGCGTACGTAATAGAATAGAAAGCGGTAGAAGTCTATTATTAGTCGTACCCTGCGTATATAAATTTTATAATTGGAATTGAAATTCTCTTCTATCTTTTATACAACTAAACTTATATAACTAAACCTCACCACCAGACTTATTTATTATAAATACCTTCTTAATTAATCAAATTCACTTTGAAACTAATTAATTAAATCATTTAACTAAATTAACCGAATTAACTACCCCAAGCGCATCGTATAATAATACTAGTCTATAATTACTGTAAATATTATAATTATACTTACCTCAAATTCATTTAATTAATATATATCTAAATACCTACTAAGAAACCGAGCAGCGGTCGCCCGCGCAATCGCCCTTCTAAAAATACCAAAGACGCGCCAACTAATCTAATTAATAAGGGTAAAAGGACCGTTAATTTCGATATATAAGGTCTCGAAGATAACGATAACAATAAGCCCGATATTACCAATAATCAACCGAATTTACCTACTAATACGCCTACTAAGCCTAAGCCTGCTTTACCTAATATATCGTCGATTAGAGGCTTGTCGCGCTCTTTTACTAGCCAAGCCAATATTTAACTTCCTATATATTAAAATCCGGTAAATCAATCTTTTCTTCTTTTTTTTTATATATCTTCTAACACTATTTTAGCGGCGCAATATTACCTCGCCTTACAAATAGCAATAGTAATAAGGTAATCGCTTCAAGCGTATAGCTAAATATATAAAGTCGACCACATCGACCGATATCCTCTAAAAGGATACCTAGCGTACTAGTACTAGCACTAATATTACCCCAGCAACTAACGTAATATCATCTGCCTATTAACGTCAATATTAGCAGTAAGGGTAAGGTTTATAAAGTAATAATATACGGCGCCCTAAACTTCCCTCGGACCCGCCTGGACTATTTAATAGTCAAAATATACCTATATCTAATATTTAATACCCTCCTACTACTAGATATCCTCCTACTACTAAATACCTTCCTACTCCTAAATACCCGGTTACCTCCTAGGTATTTTCACCTAGCCATCGGTTTACACCCTACTAGAACTTAATAATACCGGTTTAACTATTCTCGCCTAGTTATATTCTGCCTAGCTATATTCCGTATAGTATTTTTCCGCCTAGCTATCGCCCTGCTTCTAGCTTCAGGACACCTATACCGTATTAACAACAGCCTTATACATTTTCGCCTTATACATTTTCGCCTAGTTACCAGCTTTCCCCTGGCCAGATAGTAGTAGATCCACAACTGGTTGAACAAGAAATCCAGCAACGAATTCAACAGCAAATATAGCTAATATAATAACAGATGCAACAACAGATGCAGCAGCAAATGCAGCAGTAAATGCAGTAAATGCAATAGCAAATACAATAGCAAATGCAATAGTAGCATATTTAACACCAACAAGCCTAAGGCCAGCAGCCTGCTATTACTACTACTCCTGCTTAGACATCCTCACTCGCTACTATTACCCAGAATACCCAACTAGCTGCTCCTACCCCCAATAATACTAACTAGAAGGACTTAGAGCGTTTTCTTCGTAGTAGAAGCTTTGCCGATACGAATGATTTTTCATATATACAAATAGGTATATTAGAGTAAATTAATCAATAGACCCGTAATTATAAAGCAAATCGACTTAGGAATAGCGAGTCAGCTAATAACTACGAGCAAGAGGGTCGTAAGGCAGAAGCTATACGTAAAGTAGAAGAAGTTCGGAAGGCAGAAATAATACGCTAAAAGAAAGCCGAAGAATTTTATTAAGCGTAATAAGTAAAAGCCTAAGCCTAAGCAAAGGCTAACAGACCGCCTATACCTCTATTCAACTAAATTGCCTCAACTACTAGCACGTCTACTACTCTTAACTATAGAACATCCAATACCTATTTTAACTTCAATATCGAAAAGGCTTTCCAATAGCTATTTTAATAGGAGGATAACGATTTTAATATTAATAACGATAATAATTCTAATCTCAATAATATTAGGGTACCTCCTCGTTGCTCTGGTAGTGCTACCTCTAGTACTACCCCTAACGGTAGAGGTTCTAGTTCTAATTCTAGTCCTACTTCTAATTCTAGTACTGCCCCTGGCGGTAGAGGTTCGGGTTTTGGTCTTATATTTAGTACCGCCCCCGGTTTTAGTACTACCCTTAGCGGTAGAGGTTCTAGTTCTAGTCCTACCTCTAGTACTATATCTAGTTCTAATACTACCCCTAATAGTAGAAGTTCTAATACCGCCGCTTCTAATTCCGGTACTACCTCTAGTACTACTCCCGATACTACCCCTAGTTCTAGTATTCGAAAATGGAAAAAGAGTGGCAAAAAGGATAATAGCCGGCCGTTATAAGAATATTATTGTAAATTTTTCTACGAACCTAACTGTAAAAACTTATAAAAATTCTAATAAAAAGGCGTACCTACTAGGCTAGATTTCAATATAATAAATAACAATTATAATAGTCCTACTAATATCGACGATATATAAATCCTTCGAATAAAGGGTATTAAAGTTCCTTAAAATAATACTATTATCCTCAACAAATTAAATAAAGAGCTTTAATAAGCTTTATTCTTATACTATTACAATTGGTTTTCTAGCGCCCTCGTTACTAATACGGTCGATAAAATTAATACCCGTTCAAAGCGCTTTAAAAATCTTCGAAAATACGTTTTTAATACTTATTGCTCCGAAAAATCGAACTTCTTCAACTACATATTAATATCCTTTTTCTAAGATATCGTTTCCGATAATTTATACCTTCTAGAATACGACTTCGATAATAACGCCGAATATAAGGCTTAATACTTAGAATTAATCGAAAGTTGGATTAATAAACGGACTTTCAACTAAATCTATATATACGTTGTAAAGTATATTAATTATAAGGCTACCTTTAGCAATCGGATTAGTCTTCTATTCTACTATATTAAAATAGAGCTATAGGATATAGGCTTCGTAATACTAAATATTATTAAATCCGAGCGTATTATAAATAAGGGCCGTCCTAGCTCTAAGAGGGAAACCGACGAAAATCTTCGAAAGATTATACGCTAAACCTTTACAGCCCTACCTTTTAAGGAGCGTTATAAGGAAATTGACTAGTAATAATTTATTTAAATACTATTAGAATTCGTATTCAAATAAATTAAGCTAACTAATACCCCCAAATTAGACCGCTTAAATAGAAGTATTATTACGGAAGAACCGCCGCTACCGCCGATAGTAATGGCCAATTACCCCTATACTAGTAGATAACGTCGTATACCGCCTATTGACGAGGGCTTCGAACCCCCTAGAATTCCAAGCGGTAATTATAGTGCCTAGCGCAATATTGGCCCAGGCTTTGGCAACCAAAGCCCTAAATATAGTCTATATGGCGGCCGTCCTGACAGAGGTGGCTGTAATAACCGGGGTGGCGGCTATAATAATAGAGGCAGCCGTGACGAGAGGGGTGGTTACGATAACCGTGGTAGTTGTAATAATAGAGGTAGTAGCTGTAACGAGAGGGGTGGTTATAATAACCGTAGTAGTCGTAATAATAAAGGTGGTAGCCGTAACGAGAGGGGTGGCTACGATAACCGCGGTAGTCGTAATAACAGAGGCGGCCGTGATAACCGGGATAATAGAGGCGGCTTCGATGATAGAGGTGGCCGTGATGATAGAGGTGGTTATAACAACTGTAACAATAGAGGCGGCCAAATTCAAAGCTCTTACGAACAATATACGCCTACTTATCCTTCTTCTACTTCTAGATATTAGCGCCAACGCCCTATTAGTACTCGTAGTAGTGGCGGTAGTAGCCGTTATTTAGAAGAAGATGACGAGGAAGAGGATAATGAAGACGAAGGACCGGTTCATCTACGCTAAAGGCGTAAAGGTCGTTGTAGTAGTTAAACTATATTTCAATCGGCCTTCGACATTACCCCTTATATTCCTAGGCGCAATTGTAAGCCTCCTATCGCTACCTCAACGCCGATATTGCAATCGGCTACCTCTACCTTGGACGAGGGTATAAAGTCTTTATACCTTTGAGCGTTATATCTTTGAACTCTTACGCTTTTAGTCCTCTAATATCTAATTCTTCCCCCGTTATTATCTATTAGAATTCTATATAATACCTACATTTACTTAATAATTTAACATCGCATTCAATAGTATATAATTCAATATCGCAACAATTATATCGCAGCAATTATTGCAGCAATCATCGCATCGCATTCAACATCGCCCCCAAAAAAAACACCGAAAATCGTAGATAAGTAGCCATTATAATATTCTTTTACTATATTATTTTATTCCCCTATCTTATTCCCCTTTGTAATCGTTATCGTCGTCGTCGTTATTGTTGTTATTATCGTTGTCGCAATCAATTAATTTAGGGGTCCAATACTACGTAACCGTATTGCAAGATGCACTATTATTCCCCTTAAATATTTCCCTTAAATACCGTATTTATAAGGGTGCTAAGCGCCGCCGACCGCCAAATTTATTCGCAATACCCTTACATCCTCAATTAAGGTAGGAGCGCGCCGGTATACCTTCTACTTTAGTACGAACACTATCAACGAGCGGGTCGGCGACCCACTCTCGTACAGCGCTAGGCCGGATTAATCTGACTTACGACCGTAATACGGAAGGACCGCCATTATCGTAATTACCTTTAATATAATTTGACTAACTTACGACCGTAATATAGGAAGGACCGCCATGATCGTAATTGCCTCTGACTGTCTTCTTGTCCGTTCCTCCCCATTTCTAGGACTTAGCGTTTCAGAACGCCTAATAGTAGTTTTTCTAATAACGCTATATGGCGCCCAACGACGGTAGCTGGAATTTTAACAGTTGATTAACGGTAGTGAAGCAGTTACCGTCTTTTCACGGTCATCTAATTGCAAGTGCTTTCCTAGGACCCCGTAGCTAAGTTCTATCTATTAATACTTAGGTTAATAGTATTCCGGGCCTCCTTTTATATATCGCAATAATATTACTAGATTTCAATTGAATTTCCGGTATCGATATCCTACTACGTTCGAAGTCAATAGTATATAGTATAAAATAATTGAATTAATATTATAATAATAATTAACCGGGTTGGCTACTAAAGAACGTACTGGGTAATACCCGCTAGAAATAATATTATAATCGAAATTATATTGAATTGTATTAATTTATACTTAGCGCACCGCTTCTAACTCGAATCCTATAATACTATCTAACTTAATTAATTATTAGTATATCCCTAGTCTAAATAATTTTGATACTAATAGATTGTAATTGGTAATCTCCAAAAAAATCCAAAAAGATTCTAAAAAGATTCTAAAAACGAATGATTTTGTAAGTATATAATATTAATATACTAATAAGTAGACTAAGAAGAATACTAAAATATTATTCGACGTATTAACCTATTAAATCCCCTACTTTAAATACCGAAAACTATACGAAGATCTTACAAAAACCATACGAATACGAAAACTATACGAAAATTATACAACAATTATATAAAATAATAGACGAAATAATGGATGAAAAAAATAAGGCGGCGGCGTAGACGGCACGACTATTCCGAAGTACGGCCACTATAAGACCGGGAGGACTAGGAGGACGACTTAACCGGCTTCTTAACTGGTTTAATAGCGGCGGAAGGGGAGGGGCGACTATTTTTCATCTACGCTATAAAAGTATTTAAATTAGATTAGAATTAAAGTACGTCGAAATCTAACTATATTAAAGCAAATTTATATAAATTCTTATTGATATCGGCCTACGCCCTCTTAGTAAATATTTTACCGCGGCCCTACTTTTCGAAGATTTAGTAAAAATAGTCTTTAATAACCTCTTCGAAATCTATTATAATAAAATATTAATATATTTAATACTATTACACTAATATTCTACTATTATTAATAATTTACCTTTCTATTTAGGTATATCGTCGTAAAAGTGTTAAAAAACTCGTCTCTCTTTAAGGCCTACATCCTTAGGATCGAAACCTAAGTGCCTATCGAATTTAAACCTCTTCGCCCGTATATATATAGCCGTCTTAAACGCTATATTTATAAATAGTTCTATTATCCTATATTAGTCATCCAAACCTTAAAACTTTAAAACCTTAAACTTTAAATTAACTTTCGATATAGAATTAGCCTAGCTTATAGGATTTAGTATAATTGACGCGGCTATTTATATACGTCTATACTTTAAAAAAAATTTCGATTAACCAAGCGGTATTAATTATTAGCCGGAGCTATTTTTCTACGGCGGGATCTACTACCAAATAACTATCCTCCTCAATCCCTTCGAAGGAGTAGAAGTCGATCCCCTCGGGGGAATAGGGGTCGAGCATATCCGCCTACTACGGATCTTCGGTATAGCGCTCTAGAATTACCTATAGTTATATTAGCTAATATTACTATAATTTACTCTAGTACCGAAGAATCTATTTAGAATATCGATACCGAAAAATCTATCTAAATAGAAAATTAAAAATACTAACCTCTATATAGTCGATAACTTAGTACTTCTCGTACTTCTAGGCCGCTATTAAGATCTCCCGAATAATATCGTATATCGGATCGTAGGGGTCAATTTTACCGTATACCTTCTTAATATTCTACATACGCAAATTTATTAGTAATACGTATAAATATCGTCTTTTTCAAATTTATTATAATATTTTGTACTAACCTCTTTCTTATTACTCTTAATATACTTATAATATAGAAAAATCTATTAAGTAGTAATATCCCTTAATTTTTTATCCTTAGAGCGTATTATATTTATAGCCTCTTAGATAATATTATTGGATATATCGTCGTCGTAGTCTTCTTTAGATAGGAGTTTCGACCGACGCTTCTAGGGTTAGTCCTTCGAACTAAGTTCTTTTAAGGCCGCCTTACGCTTATTCTATAATATAATAATATTAAATATAATCGATATTTCAATAAGACTATAATAACGATAATAGACAATTTAGATTTATTTGGGCATATACGCAACGAATTATATCTCTCATCTCCAAATCTATTTCGAATCCGACGTCCCCCTCCTCTCCCCTCTTTCTCATCGCCTTATCCTTACTATTATCCTCATCCTCACCCCTACCCCTACCCTTAACCCTACCCTTACCCTTACCTTTACTCCTACCTTTACCCTCTACCTAATTTTTCTCTATTACACTCTTCCTTTTCTTCTTTACCTCTCTATCCTCAATATTCTTCTTCTTCTCCTTCTTCTTTTCCTCTTCGTAGTTCTTATATTACTTCGACATTTGCCTATCGAAATCCGCCAGCCGCTTTCGCTTTTCTTCTTACTTCTTTTTCTTTTCGGCGGCGGCGGTAATATTAGTGCTCTCGCTACCTTTTCTACTTCCAATAAGAGGGAATTCGTTTTCGTCATCGTTATTGTCGTTAGGAATTTCGATAACTTTTTTAGCCTTTTTAGCCTTCTTAGACTTAAAGGGAGGGGGGAGGGGAAAATTAGCTTAGTAGTCGGCTTCGAGCTTAGTATACTCCTCGCCGTATTAATTGGCATATTTTTAAGCCTCCTTCAACTCATCCGCCTATATTTTCAATTCTTTTTTATATACAACTATAAATTCCTCTTATTCCTTCCGTCCGACGTTACTATTCTTCCAATCTTTTAAAAACCTAGAATTAATCGCAATGCGAATTACGGCTACCTTATACGCCCGTATAACCGATCTAACCGCGTTCTAGGCACAATCCAAATACGCCTTAAAACGTATAATTCTAGCAAATTCGGCGGAGGGTTCGGCGGGAGGGTTAGTAGGAGCGGCGGGCTTGGGGATTTGGGTGGCGGGGACGGTATCGGCGGCGGAATCGGGGATATCGAGGAGAACGTCGTTTTTAATAAATTAGTCTTAAAATAACGGAGAGGAAGGGCGGGCGACGGTCTCGGGGAGGATATTGGCTTAGGACGATATAATTTATTATGTAGGCGATAGATATCAACTTTATTCTAGGAATAATTTAATTTGAGATTAAACGGAATTTGAATAATAAAATATAGCGGATATGAATATACGATAGATTGGAGTAGACGAGGTAACGAGATAACGAAATAATAACGAGATAGCGGTAAGATAACGAATAACGAAACGGCGGTAAGATAGTAGCGAAACGGGTAGGTAAGATAGCGAATAGCGAGACGGGTGGGCGAAAGCTTTAATCACTACGAGACTATAGAATAGAAGAAATTATAGATAAATTAAGATAGGCGACGAAGTACTTTAACTAAAATTATTAATTATATTATAACGCTATTACTATTCGGAAGAAAGTACGACGTCGAGTAGTCTTATTAGTACTTACTATCCCAAACTTCAAAATAAATTCTATTCAATATAAGTAGATATTAAGGGAAGTCGCCCCCCTAATTTCCATTAATTCGTACTTAATTAACCGTAACGTTCAATCGATATACGGTTAAATAGATTAATTCGCTAACGTACAGACTATAATACCGGTCTATTTGGAATTTAACGGTCTATTTGGAGTTTGACGGTCTATTTGGAATTCGACGGTCTATTTAGAGTCTAATAGTTTATTTAGAATCTAACGGTTTACTTTTACGACGATTTACTTAATTAATTAACTAGTACTACTAAATTTACTATTAACGGTTTATATAATTAACTAATAAATCTATCAACAATTTCTATAGTCAAACGTTAATATAATAAATTGTAAACTTCTTTAAATTATTAAGCGAATAACCCGGCCGTATTATCAATTGTAGATAAGCGGTTAAAATACAACTATAAAAATAAACCGTTATATATATTAATTATTAAATATATCAACTATTCAATTAATTACTTATTAATTAAGTCAAGTACTAAATATATTAACTATTTAATTAACTACTTATTAATTAGGTCAATTATTAATTATATTAATAAATTGCAAAATACAAACCGTTTTTCAATAGTTAATATATAATCAATCCAATTGACAAATAATTACATCAACTATCAATATAGTTATTAATCAATCTAATTAACCATCAATTATTAATATAGTCATTAATTAATACTAATAATAGTATTTCGATTGTTAATATACGGTCTACAATATGTTAACCGCCGATGTACGGTTAATCGCATTAACTATTATATTTCTATATACCAAACACCATGAACCGATGATGCACGGTTGATTTTGTAAACCGTTATGTTTATCATCACCAAAATCTTAGACGGTTTAAAATTTTAGACTTTCATTGCACGGTCAATTGAAATTTGACGGTCTCTACTAGGTTTACCTCCCCCCCCCCAGTTCGGCTAAGTCCTATTTTTTCTACAATATAACTAACCGGTTAAACCTTTATATACGATTAAATATAAAGGCTACTTATTTCCCTAACCGTTATAATATTCGCCGCCTATAGTAAATTCGTTAAAGTTTTCGGTATTAATAGTTCTAATAGCCCGGACTTCCATTACATCCCTTCTTCCGCTTCCTAATCCGCTCTTACCGTTTCCTTTACTACCCCGACTTCCTTATCCCTTATCCTTATTCTTCTTCTTTTTTTTATTAATAGGGACCCTATTAATATAAAGTTTACTACTCCAATTAATCGAACTAAAATAATTACAAGCTATATATCCCTATTAGTTATAACGATAGTAGAATCCCTTTTCCTTACATTCCCTAAAGACCTCTAAGTTGAATATAGTAAATATATTCGCTACATCTAAATCTATTTAATTTCTTCCTTAATTTATTATTCTATTATCGGCCGAAGCGGGAGGGGTAGATCTATTACCGCTATTATTATTACTACTAGAACTACTACTACCGCCCTTATTAGCAGAATTAACCGAGAAGCCGGTTATAACCTTATTACGATATTCGGTATCCTCAATCTTCTTATTGACTTTTCTAACTAATTATAACTATTTAGTATATTCGTCGTTACCCGGGAAATTTTAAAAGATTAAAATTTAACGGAGCTTTTTATTAATCTTATTACGAAGGTAATAAATTTTTATAGTATTAATAAGACCGTATTTATTTATAAACTTAGTAAACTCGATTTCGAAGCGCGGGAATAGTATACCGCCTTAGTAGAAATCGATTAAACGTTTATAGGCATCTAATTTAATATTTATATTATCGTACCGATTTACTAGGTATTAAAAAAAGATTTCGCCTATTTTCTACAGTTATTAATCGGAATTAGTAGGGAATTCTTTAATTTTAGTAAGGCTACCCTTAAATACTATACGTAGATTTAATCCTAAACGGAATATAACCCTTATAATTTTAATCCGTTTATTAGGAAAATAAATTATATCGAACTCCTAAGCGGCTTCAATTTAATAGCACTACGAGCGGAAAATATTATAATATTTAATATTATTTTTCTCTTTACTAGTAAAAACAGGAAGGTCTTCGATAATACGCTTAGGAAGGCGAGCGGTAAGGATTATTAAAATTACTATAGGCGTAATTAAAGCGCTTTTATTAGAAATAATAAGGGTTATTAAAGGGGTATTAGAAAATATAGTAGTAATCTACTCGCATAGGGTAATAATAACCTATTAAGCTTCCTAATATTACTATTAAATTTATTAATATTTTATAATAATAATATTATAATTAATAAGGATTCGGGTAAGTATTCGGCTAAGCGTATTAATAATAAATTAAAACGCCGGCTATTAATTAATATTAGTAGCGATCTCCTAATATTCCTTAAATACAGGAGAAGAGTAGAAATCGAATACAATACCGTTAACAAAATTCTAAATATCGGGAATAATATCCAAAATAAATAATACTACTCTTATAATAACTATATTATTAATTAACTCATTATTAAAAAATTAGGAAAACGTACCCAAATCGTAGATATTAAATTTAAATCCGGACCTTGGGTTAAGTATAATATAATTAAATAAGTAAATATTACTACTATTATTACTAGTAAAATAGTAATCGTAATCGTAATTATTATCTTCTACCGCGTAATTTTATAGCGATATAGAAGGACTATAGCAATAAAAAGGCGTAGTCGTAATAACTAGCCCGTATTTAAATTATAATTCTAATAAATCTACGGCTTAGCGAGGCGATTCTATATACCGGGGTCCGCGATTAACGGCGACTTCAATATAAGGGATAGATTATATAACTAAACGCCGTACGACTCTAAGGGTCGAAAAAGATATATGTAAAACGTAATAATTATTAAATATAATTAATTATTACAGTATAAAAGTATAAAATAAGTAAGAACAAATATAATTGTATAAGGAGAGGAAAGGGGAAGGTCTAAGGGTATACTCTAGGACTAGCCTTTATAAACTAATCCTAATTAATAGTTCTACAATAGTCTTATAAGCGCTATAGAATTAGTATAACCGTTGTACAACGATAATAATTAAAGCTATTACGAACGCTGTAATGGCTTTATATAATAGTCTGAGCTATGAACTGATCTCTGGCTCAGACCTAGTGCCATCGCTGCTATAAACCGTTACAGGGTTAACCCTGTGACAGATGTAGGGGAGCTTAAAGTTAATATTGAAGTCGTTTGATGCTACTATTTTCGTAATTACTAGAAAAATGTAGCGCTCGTTGTAACGGCTTTATTTATATGTGAAAATGTAGTTAATACGGCCGAAGGTATTATTATTGCGGTATCTTAGGTTATTACTTATATTGAATATATACTTTCGGAACGTCCTATATAGGCCTTATTAATTATAATCCTAATTTCGGTACGATATACTCGGATATTTATATATAGGATAATATAATATCGGCTAAAATATATTATAATGTAGCCGTCTAGTAAAGCACGCAAATAATTATATATTAACGTTATAATATATTATTAATATAGATGAATATGTAAAAGGGTAGTAAAGCCGTGTATTTACTAGAGTAATATATTAGGATGCTGGAATACTAGCTCGGGGAAGTAGGTTCGGGGTTTCGGGATATATACGTAGTATTTAGGTATATAGGTAAACGCTAGGCATAGTAGACGCCATATATATAGTAGTATAGGTAAATACTAGTACCTACTTTAATATATAGCTAGCGTTCGTTTAATAATAGGGATATAGAATAAGGCATATTTATAGATCTATAAAGGATATTCGATTGGAATACTATATAGTACCTAGATTAAACCGTTTAATATCGATGTTGTAGTCTAATTCGTATACTATAAATAATATTCTATAGAAGGTATTTAATATTTAATATAATAATAAAGGTAAGTGATTACTATATTCAATAACGAGGTAATATATATTACGTATTTCGCCTTTTTCGAATTTACTAATAAGAGATAGCTATAAGTGGTTATTGCTTACGCTCGGAATATCTAATTCCTCTTCTTCTCGTATTAGGCTACTTCTATTAGTAGGGAAAGGGGTAATCCCGAACCTAACCTTATTATTACGTTGAAGTAGATCTTCGAATAAAGTAGGCGTTTGCTAAGCTAGGGCGTTAATTTACTCTATTAATACGCAGTCGGTATTTACAAACGAATTGAGTAGCGCAAAACGGATAATATAAATAATGCGCTCCTATTCGAGGATTTATTTCTCGATATCTTTACTATTTATAGTCTACGCTATTGCCTTAAGTCGTCTAATTTTAAAGATATTATCAGTTTTAATCTTTCAATATCGCCCTTTTTCACTACGGGCCTAGGTTTTATATACCTAAATTTACGATATAAAATGTGGGGCGGCCCGGCGCCGGGCCGAGATTTTATATAATATACGTAATAGGGATTCAAGGGTAATTATTAGTACAAATTTATTTATTTATAATATTTCTCTTCCGCTAGTATATTTAATAACTTAGGCAGCCCGTATTTATTATAAAGGCGGCTATAATATATACCTAAATAAATATTTAGTTATAGTACTTTTCTAATATATTCGTTTATACGCTTAGGAAGGTTAATTACTTCTGCCGCTATATTTACAACCCCTTATTCTTCGTCTTTTTCGAATATCTCGATATTATTTAATATTTTAATATTATTTTCTAAACCGCTGCCGCTACGGCCGCTAGTATTATAACCTCTAGTATTTATTAGTCTGCTTACTAATAACCTTTGAAATAATATTTATAATAAATAACGAATTCGGCTGCTGAATACTTAGTAGGCTCTAGGGTTTTTAATTATTATATATGCCGTAGCCTAATATAATTTCTCGTATTATATTCTTCTATTAATAATAATATTTTCGATTTTCTTATATACCTACTTAGTATTTTTAATATTTATTAATACCGAATTACTTTAAACTATTATTATTATTATATATATAATACAACTTAATAATTTACTATTTACTCTATTATTTTCTTCTTCGTCTTCGTTATTATCTTCCCTATCCGAATTTATACGGTCTAGTTATACTACGGCCTTCTAGGCCTTCTAAGTATACCAGTTAATATAATCCTTATTGAAACGCCCATGCCCAAACGAGAGGAGATGTCGGGCCCACACCAGAGGTGCCACAATTGGATCCACACCAGAGGTCGTGGTCCGTGGGCCTACATCGACGCGAGGCAGGCGCGGCGATTTCTGTCTATCCGGGCCCAACGTGTAGAAACATGGACCACCTCTCTAACCTAAATAGGAATTAAAGTGGGGATCCTGCTATTGACACCGTGTCTCGCAACCCAAAAGGGAAATCTAAAAATTGGAAATCCTTTTTATCAATACTAGCCTTCAACTATCGCGTGCATCAAAGTGCACTTAAGTGTAGATTGTTCGCCTCAATTTTGCGGTTATTTTGATATTTTGTGCACGTTGTTACGAGGTTTGGTTGTTGAGAAAATCAATTGGAAAGGTGGTTTTTTGGTCCAAATGCGACCGTTGTTGCAAATGACCAAGTTTTGAAAATGACCAAGTTAAATTGTTAGGGAGATAAGAAGATCGGCGATAAAAAGATCGGCGATAAGGAAATTGTTAAGGAAATTGTTAAGGAGATAAGAAAGTTGGAGGCGATAAGAATTTGGAGAAAAAATCTAAAATGGCCAAGTCTTTTCAATAACGAATAACCCTAACCCTAAAAAGGGTACCAAAATCATCAGAAGGAGACGACGAACATTTTGGTCCCGGGTATAAGTTAATCCGCCCTCTGGTTGAGGAGGAAATCCGATTTTAAAAAATTTAACGAATGAGTCTTTAAGAAGAAAAGTCTAGAAAAAAAAAGGAAAAAAAAAGGAAGAAAAAAAGGAAAAAAAAAGGAAAAAAAAAGGTAAAAAAAAGGGAAAAAAATAAAAAAAAAGGAAAAAAAAGGAAATAAAAAGGGAAAAAAAAGGAACATTAAAGGAAAAAAGAAATCTAAAAATAAAAATATTATTAAAATAATTAAAAGGAGAGGATAGTTACTTTATATATAGCTAGAAGTTATTCCGGCCTTTAGTTAAGAAGGATTTTTAAATTAGAAATAATAAATAAGTAATAATTAAAAAGGTTTTTTTCTTTTTTTTTAAAAAAAGTAGAAGGAAGAATGGGCGTTTCACTGTCTTCCTCGGGCATATCCGGCTCCGCCCAAGGAAACACTATTTTATAACTATACTTCTAGAAGGGGTACTATAATAATTAACTATTGGGTATATTATAATAAATTATATAAATCGAAGTATAAAATAGGCGAAAGCAAGTCACTCCAATTAGAAGGGAACGGCCAATTACGAAGTATATAATTATACGCAACCCGTACTTTCGACGTAAAAAATATATTATAAAATATTTTATATATAATAAATATTATACTTTTATACTTAAAATATATTAGGTTAGGAATGCGGGTTATAATAGTGTTTAATACTAGTATGAGGTCGAATAATATTAGCCGTATTTTACTAATACCCTATTAGGTCTTATAAGCGGCCCTATTTCCTTTAGTAAATAAATTATTATTTACTTTATAGTATATTTATATATATTAATAATAGAATTTATTAGTCTCCGGGGTTATTATACTACGGATAATATTTTATTGGTTTACAACGTATTCTAGACCGACGAAGTAAAAACGATAGAATTTATACCCTACTATACTAATAATACTAGTATTTTAATTCTATTATAGTATATCGCCAATATAATAGAGTATAAATACTAATACTATAGTAGGTCTATTATAGATTTCCATCGTTACTATACTTTAATTAAGCGGTATTAAAGAATTAAGATATTTAATAACGTCGTCGAAGTTAGAAATATAGGGGCTTAAAACCAAGGGAAAAATATTAGTATTTCGAATACGGTTGTTTTTAAAAGATAGGCCGGTACAATTCTAGTATATGCCTATAATTAACCGACGGGTATTATAATAAATGTTAAAGCCGTCGATGAATATAAGTACCGGATAGTTTAATATATTTATACTACCGTTGACTTTGTCCTATTGCTCTTTAAAGATTATACGGCCAAATACTTTAATTTCTAGCTCTATTCGAAGGGGTAAGGTATATATAAGGGGGTAAATTTGTCTTTCGGATTCGGAATCCTCAAGGTCTATTCGATAGCCAGTGCCATCTTTTTCGTTAATCCTTACTTTATCGAAAATACAACGGATTAGAAAAGAGTTCTTCTTTTTCTCGATGTATAGCTCTATTAAATATTTTACAAAATTCGGTTTTGGTGCCCTTTTACTAGGAATAGCAGGACTTAGGTTATTTAAATCGTTATTATTAAAATAGTCGGCGTTAATTAGTATAAATTGATTAGTCTAGTATTAAGGAATTTAGTACTCTTCGTCTATACGTATTATAAATTCGAATTTCCTAAAATGCATGTCCTGACCAATTTAGTAGTATATACCTAATCTTAGAAATTCTTACTCCATAGTATTAATATTTATATATTTATTAATAATAAGTATTATTTCGCCGGTATATTCGTAAAACTTATTAGTATAATTCTTACCGATAGCCTTAATACGGCTAATATATATAGTATAGTTAGGATAATCGTCAGCCAGCCGATAATTATAATAACTACTACTTTCTTTATAGTAATAAAAGTAGATAAAATCTGATGGAAAAATAGCCTTCCTATTGTCCTTTGAATTACTAATAAAATGAGTATATTCTCCAAATGTCGTACAAATGGATGATGACTAATAAGGTATATAATATAGTTTTATTAGGTTATTTATTAAATAGGCTATGCCTTTATATATTATTGTAGTTGTATCGGAATTGAGAAATACTTAGAAAAGGGATTTGGGGTTTATAAAGTATAGGGGTGCCGGGACGGTATTTGGGTCTAATTGTAGTTAGTCGTCTAGTTAATCGTCTAGTTGATTGTTTAATTAGTTATTTAATTAGTCGGAATCGGAACCCGCCTAAGGCTTAGTATTGTTATTATTATTATCTTACTGGTTTTATAATTTCTAATGTACTAATTCGGTTTTTATTTTCGAAATTTGTAATAGTACCTTTACGACCCTTATATCTAATAAAGGCAGTCTTCGTAAAATACGCTTTTTAAAAGTTATTTATTATTTAGGAAGCCTTTTAATAATTAGAATAGGGTGGCTATTACGACTTTGCAATACGCCTAATATCTATACCTATATTTTAGACTTCTTAGGTAATATGCGATTAATATATACGTATAAGCCGAATAATATTTCGTAATCGGAAAAACCCTCGTACTTATTATAATAATATTAAAGTAATTTAGATTTATTAATTATTAGGCTATAGGATATAACCCCTTCGATAATTTCGGGTTCTTTAAACTAATTAACCTACTTAATAACCTATTTATCGATAAAGTCTTCGTTAAATTCGATAGTGTTGGGCTCTTATCTATTAAACTCTCGCTCGTCGTATTCGAAATCTATACGTAGTTCTTCTTTATCGATTAGTAGTTTTAAATCGGTAAGTCGGGGCCGGATATTAGCGAAATTAATATCCCTGCTAAGTAGGGCGTTTTGGTCGATGGTATTTATTTTGGATTAGTTTTAATTCAAATAATTTGGTATTTAATTAGTACTTACCTTTATTAACGATATTATTATTATCCTTAATATCCTCCCAATCGTTATTATTTAGTCCGGCTATATTAAATATAATACTGTTGTTGTCGTTATCGTTGTCGTCGCCAAATATAGGGCTAAAGTTTACATTTTATACGTTTAGTAATTTTATTAGTAATCTTCTCGGTTAATTAGTATATAGGTAGATATTAGGGATAGGAATACGTCGGCTATAGTTAAGTTGAAAGAATTGTAATAGCCTATTAATAATATTATTAATACGTATAGTAGGTTAATACCTTGGCTTAGGCCTACGCGGTATATTAATCGTTGTCTAGGTTATTGGTTGCCTTCCTCGGTGATTAATAAAGAGTATAAAGAAGAGAGTTGGTTGTAAAGGGGAGAGTTAGTCAAAGGTCAAAGATTTCTAAGTAAGTTAGAAATCTCTTGATTTAATTGAAGATATTAGAATTACGAGGCCGGGACGAATCTAATCCCTTCTATTTACTATATAACTAGTCTGAGATATATAGAGTATTTATAAGACTATGTATCCTATTTATAAGTAGTAAATACTCTATAATTATCGCAATTAAGTTATTTTCTTATGTATTTATTATTATTCTCCTATTTATATTATTTATATTAAGTATATACGTTAATATTATTTAGGCTTAGCTAAGGGTATATAGGAGGCTGTTTACAATTATATTACTATCCTAGGGCCGTAAATCAATTTTTACCATTAGATTACCGTTATAGGATTGTAAATAGTATTTTACCGTTGGTTTACATTTTACCGTCGGGGTATATTTTACCGTAGGGCGCTAGGATATGCTAAGTCGTCGAAAATACCTAGAAAGGCAGTTATAATCGTAGGCTCTTACCCATTCAATTAGTTAAGTTAAGGTACGTACGATTGCAAATATTATAGAGAAGGTCTTTTCGCACCGCCGGAAAAGTCTTTATACACCGCTATCCAAAATACTTTCCAAGATAACTCTATTAAAAAAGGACGTTAGAATTACTAAAGTAGTTCAGAATTTCTGCCTTTTCTTTCTCTATAACGTGGTATCATTATCCGATTTCTACATTACTCCTAACCCTCGTTATAGAGGAGACATTGGAAATTAGTTAAATTAACTTTAAAGTTTAAGTCTTGCTTTCTGCTTGGGCTATCGTAGGGCTGCGAGGACGCCGTAAGTCTGGTAATATAGAGCGAAAAATGAGAAAAATTCCGATATTACTATTGTACATATAACCCTACAATTGGCTAAGTTATACTTGATTTAAATTTAGATAGCGGTGTATAAAGACTTTTATAGCGGTGCGAAAAGACTTTCTCATATTATAAAAGCAATTGCAATTATTAGAATTTTACTAATTGAAAACCGCTAAATCCGGTCGTAAATCAGCGCGTACAGGCTACGTCAGCGCGCACAGGCCACGTCCACTAAATATATTATTACTATTAATATTAAATAATAATATTAAATTACAATATAATATAACAAAATGAAGAATTAAATAGTATATTAAAGAATAATATAACGGTCTACCTATTTATATGACTATAGGGTTTACCATTGGTATAATTAAAAGTATTATTAAATACGACGATAAATACGATAATAAATACTATAATATTAGAAGTATTACTAATTGTAATACTAAATATATATAACGACTGGGATCCAGTGCCATAGACCACATCCCATTCGTCTCATCGACAAGACCCACAGGACCCACCGGTGCTATTAATGCGAACACCCTAATTGGTTACACGAGCGGCATTGACCGCACGACTATTTAATTGGCACCGCGACCTGTATATTGCATTCACGTACATTATTAAATTAGATAAGGAAGGCGGTCGAAGCTGGCAGAATTTAGGCCCATCCCATATAAGGATGCAACTCCAAAGCCCAAATTTCAACCTCTCCCTCTTTCCTTCTTTAATTTTAGTTATTTATTTCATTTGTACCCAACTACGCGATACGGAATTACATAAATTAGCGCATCGTAATACTTAACTAAAACTCATCCACATCCGTCTAGGAAGGTATTACAATATCCCAATTTGAACCCGGAACCCGACAAGTCGCCTCGTCGACTTCTAAACCCCGAACTTTATTACTTCGCCGATATTGCGAATTTAAACCCGATTACCCTACCGATTACGACGAAAATTAACTATTATAACTAATCCCGCTAAGGACGCGCCTTCGGGCCGTCCTTTCGTCCCCGATAATAAATAATAAACCGAATAACCCTATATTATTAATTATAATAATAATAATTACTATTATAACGACGAATCCTCGTTCGAACAATTGGACGACGTCGAGGGTAACCCTAATTAAGAGGACGAAAACGACGACGAATCGTTCGAAGAACTAATCGATACCTCTACCCCTTCTAAAAAGCGTTACACTCTTAATAAATAACCTAAGGGAGAACTATTCCTCTTCGATACCTCGAAGGAAATTCCCTTAAAATTCGCTATACAACTCAAACGAAATATAAAATTTACCCCCAAAGTTAACTCGCCTCTAAACCCTAATATAAATAATAATAAGGCCGCAAAATTTAATCCTAATATAATATGTAAATACGTGCCCCTTTATAAATAATACGCCGATAACGAAGTCGCTTATCGCCGTATTCGCCTGAACTATAGCGGTTTCGACCGTATTTCCAATACTCGTCGCAATAGTATTATAATTTATAACTCCTAAATACGCTGTATTTCTATTAACGCTAAGGAATTCAATAATAAAATAATCGATTTATCGGCTAAATTTCTATCCCCTTCAATTACTTACTTAACTGATAATAATTAATAACTATAATAAAATTTAGTTGGAAACTTTACCCTCTATATAAATAACCTTTACCTATTAATAGAAATACGCTACTACGTATTAAAGGCAAATAAAATCATTATAAATAGTACTAACCGTATTAATCTTATTAGTAATAATAATAAAAATAATAAAGGAAACCGCATTATTAACTTTTACTTTATTACTTAATAAAACTAGTCTTCGTTAGCCATCCGAAATTAGAATAGTCCTCTAACCTTCTAGGAGTTTCTAACTCTAATTAATTAAAATCCCAATACTATATAGGGAGAGATTAGTACTAGAACTTATATATTAAAGGCCTTTATTAATATTATTAAAGACGTAGTATACGTACTTCGCTATACTTATAAAATTATTATTAAAATAAATAAATAGGTTATATACTTCGCCTAGAAAGCTAAAAAATATTAGGTTAATATCGATAACCGTTTAAGCGCTAGCAACGACGAATTAGAATTAATTAACCGGCTAATCGATTTAGAATAATAATTAACGGCGGCCGACGCAAATAAAGACAATCTAAGTAAAAAAGTCTACGACTTTTAAATTAAGAATAATAATCTCCGCTACGAATATAATAAATAAAATAAAAAAATTAACGACGCGATCGATATAATTACTAAAGCTTACGAAATATCGATACTAATTATAAAGGCTTATGTTTACAACTAAGTAAAAGGTATTAAAAAAGATTATATCGAAGATTTTAAAATAATTTATAACTAATATAACCTTAAAGTTTTATATTTATAAGTCTAAATTAATAATTTAAGCCAATTATTAAACGTCGCTAATATAAGCGCGAAGGAATTAGCCGCTATTAAATTTAAAGCCGCTAAACTAATTAAATTTAAATTTAAAGAGAGAATTACCTTTATCGAATCTATCGAATACTCTCCTAATTTTATCCCTATAATTAATATTATTCGTTATAAAACTTCTAATTATCGACTTTCTAAAACCCTTAATAACGGCCGCTATAATAAAAATTAATACGCCCCCTCTAAGCCTACCTTATATTACTTCAAAGCTAATAATAGCGACTTTAATAACGATAGAAATAATAATCCTATTAATAATAATAATAATAACGACCGCAATCCCCCTCGTAACCCGCGTTATACCCCTTATAATAATAATAAGTATTCCTATCGTAAGAAAAGCAATACTCTATTCAGTACCGTCTCTTTCGAAGGAAGCCGTCGTCGAAGCAAAATAACTAAAGTAGATATCCTTACCTTTTCTAATAACGAAGATAACAAATTCGAATTCAATATATAGTATTTCCAAATAACTAATCGTCTTCGTACGAATACCGATTACTTCGCTAATAACGAAACCGCCTTTAAAGAAATTATCTCTAAGCTTTTTAAATAAACGTTAAAAAATCTTTACCCTTTTATTCGTCCTAATACCGGTAAATTACGTATTAATATAGTCGAAGACCTTATAAATTACTTATAATTAAATTACTATAATTTTAATACCGACGAGAAGGCTCGTAAAGAATACGAAAACTTAGTAATACGTTATTCGGACCGTTTCCGCGACTTTAAAATAACCTTTACTCATTTAGTTGGCTACTATAGTATTCCCAATTCCTAATAAAAGATTAAATTCCGTCGTAAAATTATTACCCGGCTCCGTAATTATATTAAAACTAATTACTGTACTAACTATACCTATAACGCCTATATCGAACTTCTTTAAAATCTCGACGAAAACTTCTATATAAGTCAACCTAACGATAAAGATAAAAAAGCATCCGCTAATAAAGCCCTAAGTAATTTTAAAAAACTATTTAAAAACGTAACTTTCGGTCCCCCTTGTAACCGCTTACTAAGATCTTTATTTCTCTATAAGAAGCCTTCTAAAAAGGAGACCTATAAACTATAATAGGAAGGAAAATATTTTATCTACTATAAGCCCAATTATATAGTACCCGACTATCTTCGTCAAAAAAAGTTTTTCAAAGCCTACAACGCCAAAATCCACACTATACATACTAAATTCCCTAATAAAGAAATCGAATTAAACGAGGATAAGGGCGACGACGGCTACGAAATTAAAATTATCGTTAAGAAGGATTCGGATTCAAATTCGAAAAATTAAAACGCCTAGAGAAATTAATCTCCCGTCTAAGCGAAATATCGATATATATATTAATAAGAAAAACGGATAATATAGATAAATTTAATCTACGAAATTATTTAGGAAAGGGCCCGCCTTTTACCGTTAAATATAATATAGTTCACAATAAATTATCTATTTCCACTTTCGACGCACTTATCGACACAGGAACAAATACTTATATTCTTCTAAATTAGAAATTCGCTAATAAATTAATTAAGTACTTAAAACTCGATAGTAAGACCGACTTCTAACTAGGGTACATTAGACCTTACAAAAACATTAAACCTAATATTATTTCTCAAATTATAAAGGCCGCTATCCAAATACAAAGCTACAAATTCTTTAATTAATAAATAGTTATCCTACCAATAATATCGAAAAATATAATATTAGGGAAGCTATAGTTAAACGAGAATAAAATCCTACCCGACTATAGTAACAACCAATTAATCTTCCCCGAAGGTCTATTAAAAACACCGCTAAACAAAAACATCAATATTAGCAAACGGCCGAAATTACTTCAAGACCCTTCTTTTTAAGAAAACGTAAGGCGAAGAAAACGTCTTATAAATATAGAGGACAAGAGGCGAACGGATAGCGCATTATCACAAATCTATTCACCTCGGGAAAAAGTAGTAGAAGAAGAAGTCAGGGAATTAAATACTACTATTGAAAAGCTATAGGCTAAAACGGAGGATATAAGGAAGAAGAACGAGGAGGCCGCAGCTAAAGCGGTAAAGAAAACGATTACTAAATTAGAAAAGTAAAAGCAGGAGCTACCGATAATAATAAAGGAGGAGATCCAAAGGAGGAAATATACCGAAACCCCCAAAGGAATCCCCAATACTAATTAAAAGCCAAAGGGTATTTATATAGCCAAATATTACGACCGTAGAGACCCCCTAACGTTAATAAATATTAACCAAATAGAATAAGAGCTCTTTAACAATATTAAGTATAAACATACCTCCGAAATAGAAATTATAGAATTAGAAATAATTCGAAATTTATATAAGCAAAGCAAGGATCTATATTTATACTATAATACTCAAAGCCTATATCGCCTAAAACGAACCTTTAATTAGACTAAACAACGCCCTAAGGATTATACCCTAATAAGCGCCGTAGCTATAAATTTCTACACTAAACGTAAAAAGATCCTTAAAGAAACTAATCTCTACAAAATCAACAGCATTATCGAAACAAAATAATCTAAATTACTATTAGAAGATAAAGAAGAGCACAAACAATTAGTAATAGAGAAATTTCCAAAGAAGTATTAGAACCGCATTAACGTCTTTAATAAAAAGGACTCGGATACATTCCTAAAGCTTAAAAAAAAAATCAATTACAAAATCGAACTCGAAAAAAGCAAATCCCCCCAAAATCTCAATTACAACTCCTTATATAAAATAACATTCGAAGAACTAAAGGAATATAAGCAATATATTACCGACAATCTCCAAAAGGGGTTCATCGAAGCCAATTCAACACTATAGGCGGCGCCTATATTATTCGTACCAAAGGCTAATAGAAGTCTACATTTCTACATAGACTATCGAAAGCTCAACGCCCTATCGAAGAAAGATTAATACCCATTACCCCTTATTAACGAAACATTAACGCAAATCGGCCAAATAAAAGTCTTTACTAAAATTAATATCCGACAAGCGTTCTACCGCATTCGAATACACCTAAATTACAAGGACCTAACGACATTCCGAATATAATATAGAGCATATAAATATAAGGTACTACCCTTCGGCCTTATAGGAGGACCATCGTTATTCTAAAGGTTTATCAACGAAGTTTTAATAAACTACCTCAACAATTTCTACAACGCCTACATCAACAATATCCTAATCTATTCCAATAACCAAAAGGACTATAATAAATACATCGATATAATACTATAATATTTCGAAGAAGTAAGGCTATAAACCGATATTAAAAAATACGAATTCAATATAACTAAGACCAAGTTTTTAAATTTTATTATTAATACCGACGGTATTATAATAGACCCAGAAAAGGTAATAGCCGTAAAAGAATAGAAGGAACCAACTACTATAAAAAATATATAAGCCTTCTTAGGGTTCTATAATTTCTATCGGAAATTCATTAAAAACTTTAACCGGATAGTAAAGCCATTAACGAACTTAACGAAAAAAGACTTAGCCTTCAAATAGGACAACCGCTATAAAAAAGCATTCAATACCTTAAAAAGGAATCTCTTTAACGCACCCGTTTTATATTACTTCGATTATAAAAAAAAAATACAAATCAAAACAAATACCAATAATAGAATTTATATTAATATAATAAATCAACTCCAAAACGACGGCGATTAACATCCGGTCGCATTCTACTCAAAGACTATAAACTCGGTAGAACTCAACTACCTTATCTATAATAAGGAATTAATAGCCGTAATAAAAGGTATTAGGCAATAATAACCCGAACTAAAGGGTACAAAACCCTTTACAATATTTACAGATTACTAAATACTCGAATATTTCAATACGAAGAGGGTATTAAATAACCGACAAATTCGATAATCCGAAACCCTATTAAAATACTAATTCCGGATAACCTATTGCCCTAATAAGGAAAACGTTACCGCCGATATACTATTTCGTAAACTAAAAGATTTAAAGACTATCAAAAATAAGAAAGAAGACTAATTTACTTTACAAATACTCAAACCCGCCAATAACAGATTCTTTACCTTCGCTAGCGATAAACCAGCGGATACACTAATTAATTCGGAAGGGGAAAATAAATCGGTTAACGTAGAAATCGCCGAATTAGAGATTAACTACAATTTAACTAACGAATTAATCCAAGCCAACCAATTTACAAAATGGTTATCGATTTATAAAGAAAAGGCGAAATAAGAAGGCTTACCCTTCATTATTAAAAATAGCCTACTAATTAAAGATTATAAATTAGTAATCCCGGAAAACAATAATCTACGAACTAGATTTATCGAAATAGCTTACTACCCAATTATTTTAATATACTTAGGTAAAAATAAAACCAAACGAATAATTTATAAGCAATATTAATAAATAAAATTAACCGCTAATATAAACCGTTATATTACCAATTATTAGACGTATAAAATATTAAAAGCGCCTAAGGACAAAATACCTAAATTAATATACTCGATTCCCCTAAAAGAGGACTACCGAGCCTAGAAATCTCTAGTAATAGATTTCAAATCGATGCCTAAAAATAAGTACAGCTATAATATATTAATAATTATTATAAACTAATTTACTAAAGCAAATTAGAACATCCCCTACAAGGACACAGTCACCGCCAAGGACGCCGCTATCTTATACTACCAAAGCCTATATCGACTCTTTAGCCTTCCCAACGAAATAATTAGTAATAGGGGTCCTCAATTCGTATCGTAAATAATACAAGAAGTAACCTCCTTACTAAATATCAAATAGAAACTAACTACCTCTAATTACTTACAAACCGCTAACCAGATTAAAAATCTATATTAATATATTAACCAATAGTTGAAACCTTATATTAATTATAACTAAAATAACTAGTCGGAATTCATTCCAGTACTAAATACCGTCCAAATAAACCTTCCTCACGACAATCTAAACGGCCTATCTCCTAGAAAAATCATTATAAATTACCCTATACCTAGCGTATTAAATTAAGAGGATAAAATAGAACCCAAACCCCCCAAAATAGAAATCAATCGTCAAAAAGCTTACCAACTAATTAAACGATTAAAGACGTTCTATACAATAGCCCGGTTTACTATTAATAAGGCATAGGAATAGCAAATAATCCAAGCCAACAAACATCGAAGGGAACCCAATTTTGGAATCGGCGACCGAATCTTCATTATTAAGAGGGGCTAAATTACGGACCGCCCTAGCGACAAACTCGACTAGCAACAAACGTATATCCCTTACAGGATTAAAGCTATAAAAGGATACTCTTACGAATTAGAAATCCCTAAAAGATAGAAGGGAATAATCGTTTATTACACTAACCGTTTAAAGAAGTATACCAATAACCCACTTCCCAAGTAGGGTAATAAGAACCCAGCCGGCGAATTAGTAAGTAATTAAGAGGAATAAGAAGTCCTAAAGGTTATTTCATCAAAAGTAACCAAGGGGAAGTTAGAATATCAGGTAGAATAGAAGGGTTAGGACCCCGACCTAAAATTCTAACTAGCGAGCAACTTCATCAACTCAACAGAACTCTTAAAGGAATATCACAACGCGAACCCTATAATGCCAAGACCCCCCAAACGGTTATTTCAATAACTAATTAGCAACAAAGCGCCCCACAATAATAATAATAAACTAATAAAAGGATTACGAATTAATTTAAAGAAGAGAACGATAGTAAAGAAAAAGTAGGAAGGACGTTAGAGGAAGTATTCGAATTATATTTATATTAAAATTTTTTTCATTCTTAAAGCTCTAAGGCTGAGCCTCAACCCGGGGGGGAGGGTAATATAACGACTAGGATCCAATACTATAAACTACATCCCATTCATCTTATCGACAAAACCCACAAGACCTACCGGTACTATTAATACGAATACCCTAATTAATTACACGAACGGCATTAACCGCACGACCATTCAATTAGCACCGCGACCTACATGTCGCATTCACGTGCATTATTAAATTAAATAAGGAAGGCGGTCGAGGCTAGCAGAATCTAAGCCCATCCTATATAAGGATACAACTCCAGAGCCCAGATCTCAACCTCTCCCTCTTTCCTTCTTTAGCTTTAGTTATTTATTTCATTTGTACCCAACTACGCGATACGGAACTACGTGAGCTGGCGCATTAAGGGTAATAGGTTTAGGGGGAGGTCGCCGGATTACCGCCTAAGAATCCTTAATTAAAAGATCGGTTGAATTCGTTGTAGTAAATTTAATATAAATACCTACAGTCTTTTTCAAATTCTTTTTAACTACAATACGAAGGCTTAGTCTAATTAGTGAAATAATATTGCGTTAGCCCTATTAAAATAAAAATTATTAATATCTTTATATTAAATATCTATATAGGATATTAATTTACTTAGGTTTATACTTTAAAAATTTATTAATAGGTATTAGGGGTTTATATATAAATAAGAATATACACTAGCTTTATAAGACTTATAATAAGTAAAATAGGTATACTACTAATAATTTACTATTCTACATCTTTTTTATATTTAAAATTAAAAGCTTCGTCCTTATAAAACTCGTTACGGGTATTATCTTAGTAATCCTCGAAATTAACAATCCTCTTAGCCTTTAGGTTAGGCGTAAAGGCGGGTTTCTTCTTCCTCTTTACAAAGCCCTCTATTTAAATAATGTTAATTATAGGCGTACTATATTAAATTAGGGTAATACTTATAATAATAGTAATTTAGAATAGTTTATAAAGTGGGGAAGTAGATTTAATAATAATAATTGTAAATTAATTGTCGAATTTTATTAAAGGGAGCGAGGTTAAAAATTAAGGAAATAGGGGTTTTCAATTAGGGTCTTCGATTTATCGGTTGAAAGAGGAGGTTAACGAAGGGAGAATTAAAAAGTTTGAAAAGGGGAGGAAATTAATAAGGAGAGAATTAAAAAATTTAAAAATAGGAAGAAGTTTGGCGGGTCGAGGTAGTAAGTCGAAATTTAAATATTTATTTAATTATTAACTAATTTAAACTACGCAATACTTTTAAATATTAAAATAAAATAATAATAATAGCAAATAACTAATAATAACAATAATTCTACTACCTTCAATAGGGTAATTATTTATTTATTTACTACCTTCTAATTTATTTTAGCCGACGTAAATAATTTTAAAAGTTTAAATAAACGGCAGAGTACTACACAAGTAATTATAATCACAATCATTCTACCGCTTTCAATCCTCCTACTACGTCTAGCCGGTGAATAATTTCATAAAATTAAATAGCGGAGTATTAATAATAATAGTTCTAGTACTTTCGCTATTGGTAAATAGTTTCAAAAGACAAGATAAAATAGCGGGGTATTTAATAAACATAGTCTTTCCTTGGGCGGAGCCTGATATGCCCAACGAAGACAGTGAAACGCCCATAGGATCCACATCTTAAGCTATAAAAAGCTAAATCTACATTTTAAAGTAAAACACCAAGAAAAACATCACCAAATCCAAAACACCAGCCAAAACATTACCAAATATCCTAAACTCACTCTCAACTCAAATTTCTATTATTATTATAATCTAAATAACTTTAAACAACGTTCTAACGTCTTTATAACCCTCATCTCTCAACCTTACTATCACCAACCCCATAAGGGGTACCATAGGGACGCTCGTAGTATAGCGGTTTACATAAACGTACGTAGCCGCTACTAGTATATATAACGTAAAAACCCTCAATTCGATTCCCAGCTATAACTACCGTTTTTATACTAACTCTAGCTTTCTAATCTCAAAGACTATACTAACTCTAACTTTCCAATCTTGTCCGTCTAAGGTAACCGAACTAGGGAATCTGCTCACAAAAATCCTATAATATCAATAAGGCAAAGAGATTAAGGCATAGTTAAAATGGGCTATCCCTCGTAGTAGGCTTAAGATATTTCGCACTCTAGAAATTTCGGATAGGGCGTACTTTATAAGTCCTAAACTCTTTTTTACTAAATTCTCACTTATCTTTTTACTCATTTCTCACTTATCATTCAATCTTAAACGTCAATTATAGTCACGAAAGTGCTAATTTAAATATTCATTTACTAAATTCTCACTTATTATTCAATCTTAAACGTTACGGTCACGGTCACAATCACGGAAGTAGTCGTTCAAATACTTATTAACGTAGAAAGACTTATTCTCTTTTACTAAATTATTACATCTATCATTACATATTAACATCCTCTCAATCGTTCAATATCCATCTTAAATCCCTATCACAAACCAAACCTCCTAAATATATCCCCTAATACACCCATAGACTATCCTCCTCTCAAACGTAGCGGCGGCCTAATACTTTTGCAGGGTCTTCCACAAGGCCTTCCTAAACCTATACCTAATCTACCAAAACCAATTACACTACCAACTCTACCTCTACCAAATACAACTACACTACTTAATCTAAGTCTCCCACAGCCTCTACTAAGCAATCTACCACGAGGTCTACCGCGACCTCTACCCCGGGCCGGCCGGCCGTCATCACCAAAATCGGAATCATCATCCGGAACATCACCAAGGCCAGGGCCGATCTAGGGAGCCCGGTTAGATACTAAAAGGCTCTAATTACCAAGTCCACGCAATAGCAACGGCTCTCCAAGAACCAATTACTAATTACAACAACGGGCAATATCGAAGGCTCAATAACAATATATATAACTAGTTTTAATACGCAATACATCGATCTCGAATATCTTATCAAATATTATACCCTATAACGTACGTATACGAAAAACAACTACATATAACAACCCAATTGTAAAATCTTTCTTCGAAATATCGTATATAGCTTTATCGAACGTTTATCCCTATAACTTATACTGTCGGTGGGTCCGGCAGGCACTGGCCGGCCAGAGTCACATGCTCTGTGCCGTGCCCACTCTGTGCCCTGCCCAGACCGCACCACATTTCTAGCCTTCCAGACTAGCCAATCTCTCCTCTTCTCTATAGTATTATTATATATCTACTCAATCAACCGTATATACGTTTGCTCTCGTTGTTCGTAATCTTATAGGTTATAAGCCCTCTCAGACTTTCCCTATAATCGAAACCAATAGGCGCATTCAATCAGAACATTCATTAGGGCGCTACAGCACTAGGTTAAATACTCGCGATAGAAGATCGCGACCTTCGTTTGCCTACAAACTACCCCGCTATATGAAGATTCTCGCCAATACCTATTATTCGACCTCCTTCCTTCAATTACGTTAATCGACAAATTAAACGATTTAATCCCTATCTCTAAAGTAATTAGCGCCCAATCTAACGATACGTACTAACCTCTTACTTTATTAGATATACAATACTATTAATATTATCGCTATATCTCTATTTACTTCGTTATTCGTCTACTTCTAAGGCGAAACTAATATCGACGACTAGGAATAAGGATTCGAAGCTAAATTCGACTACTTTAATCTTACCGACTATATCTTTAGTACTATTAAAGAGCCCGACGCCGATAAGGTTAATAAATATAAAGCCTAGTTTACTTAGCGCGCTATAGCTATAAAGATTCTACTAACGACTCTTAAGAATAAAATTATTATTACTACTCTTACTATTAATAATTGGGATAGGAAAGATAAAGATCCTAAAGTCCTTTATACCCTTATTCAATCTTGTATTACCCATATTATTAACGAGGCTCGTAATAAAGTTCTCGCCGAATTCTTAGCCATTAAGCGTAGTAATTTTAATACTATAATATCCTTCCTTACCCGTTATACCCTCCTTCGCAAACGCGTTCAAAATGCTAAATTTAATATCGATGACGACTTCGAGGTTACCTTCCTTTTCAACGCTATAAAGTACGACTACCCTATTAATGTAAAGTATTAGGCTACCGCTATTGAAGAGAAGGATAAGGACAAGACTCTCACCGTTAGCGGTTTATTAATTAAATTTAGCAACTTTAATAATACCGAGGCTCGTATAATTAATTTTAACGTCAATATTTAGAAGTCGGCTAATAGTAATAATAATAATAAGGATATTGGCTTATTAAATAAGAAGAAGGATAAGGATAATAATAAGCGTATTAATTGCCCTAAATATAATAAGAAGATATATCCTACTCAGAAGTATTTGCCTTACGGTTATTACGTTTCGGCTAAGGCTAATATCTACTAGTATTATTACTTAAAATAGGCACCTAATAGCTAGAAGTTCAAAAAAAATATTATCGCCAAAAAGGCGGCCGCCTCTACGGGCACTAGTACCTTAAGCAATAATACCTCTACCAACTTTACTACCCCTACTACCGCGAACTCTACCCTACTATATAGAGGTGGAATATTTATAGCTTTTAGTAGTATAGATTTTTACTAGAGCCCCTAATAGACGCGATTTAGCGTATTAATAGTATTTAATTTAATTATTCAAATTAAGACTCTAATTATCTTTAACTTCAATATGCTTCTAATAATCTCGCTAAAGTCTAATAGGTTTAAAGGCAACAACCAAACGGTCTTCGTAACCTCGTTATCTACGACTCAAGCTGTACATCCAATATCTTCAACTACTTCAAATAGTTCACAGATCTACAGCCTCTCCCCCACCCCATCGTATACATAGTCGGCAATGGGAGCTCGACCTATACCTACTATATGGGCACCGTTGAGCTGTCTATGCCTACCCTCAATAATAAAATGAACGTTAGGGTTAGGATTAAGAACGTCATCTATAGTCCTTCTACCCTAGCAAATCTACTAATAATTAAGGGTCTTTTCGATAACGGAATGTCTTGGGACATGCGAACTAATTAGATTATAGCCTATAAGGTTACGATTTAATATAAATGGGTTAATAACCTCTTAGTACTACTGGTATTCGCCTAGTAAGACTTCCCTTAAGACACCCGTTATACTATAATGGTATTAATTAACTACTTAATAATATATTGTCGCTTTATATACGCTAGTAAAGAACAAGTCCTTAAAGCCTATAAAACGGCCGGTATTAAATTGAGTAATACCTAAGAGTATTTCTATAAGGTATGTATTAAGGCCAAGGCCTACGATGTTATCCTTAAAATTGCCGGTAAAGTTACGATTCAACCTATAATATATATTTACGTTAACGTCGTCTCTTATATTATCCCCGGCTATAAAAGCTATAAATATATAATCTATTTCATCGACGAAGTAATTGGATTCTACTAGGTTAAGTTTATAGTTAATAAAGGTGATGCCTTTATTTAAATTAAAGAGTTTAAGAAGTAGGTAGAGCTCTAAAGTAGTCTCAAAATTAGGGCCTTTGGCCTTGACGGTGGCCTAGAGTTTGGTTTCAATATTAAGGAATTCTAGCGTAGTAAACTCGTTAATTGGGTACGTACCGAAGGAATTGAACTTCTTAAATTAATACCCTATACCCTATAGATATAGGGAAAAATCGAGTGCGTAGGCACTATTATTATACAATATACTAGAGTATTAATAATAGATCTGGGTATCCTAAAGCATCTCTAACCGTTTGTAGCTGCTTATATCGTTAGGGTATTCAACCTACTCCCCTCAAAAGCCAATAAAGAAAATAAGAGCCTATAAGAGCTCCTAATAGAAGCCGCTAATTTCCTAGAGGAGATTAAGATGCTATATATTAAGTATTTGAAATCCTACTTCTATATTGCTTATTATTTCATTAAACCAGAAAAGCGACCTAAGGGCGATAAATTTCGTACTAGAGCTTAGAAAGGCTACTTTATTAGCTTTAATAACCTCTACGGCCGAATCGTCTTTATTTAGAACTCCGCTATTAGCGAAATTATTAGAGCTAGCGTAATAACCTTCCTTAAAAAAGACCTATCTAATAAGAAGCTAATTATTAATAGCGAAGGCAATATCGTTAAATATTACGTCATTTTTTCTAATTAGATAGTCGATAAGATTAATAAGGTTATTAATAGCGGTTACCAAATTTGGATTAAGGTTGACGGTAAAATTCCCCAAACCTAGTAATCTTAATAATAATAGGCAATTATACCCCCTACCCAATATATTAAGAAACTATAGGAAATAATTATTACACTACCCCTCTCGCTAGACCCGATACTAATACTTCTAGAGGTCGTTCTAATACCCTTAATAATTCTCCAAAACCTTCCAATTCTCCTAGTACAACTACCGGTCGTTCTAACTCACTAGAATTCGTTTCTAAACTCCGTATCTATTTCCCTATTACCAACTCTAACGTTAGAACTCCTAATTAATACGACTACAATATTTCTAACGCCTTTATCGCCAAACCTACTTTAATAATTACTTCTTAAATCGCTAGACGTTAAAAACTCTATCGAGAATAACGACGACGACCTCTTAAACTTCGAGAACTTCAATAAAGAAGACTCTATACCCTACGATCGCTATAATAATTCCTCTAATAAAGATAACGAACTAACCGTATACACCGTACTAAGTATTCCCCTACTTAGTAATTTATAATAACTAACTTCAACGGCCCGTTTACCCCCTATAGGCACCCTTAATCCAAACCGTTCTCAATAATTCAACCCTACTTTAAATAAAATTAGTAAATTATAACTAAAACCGGCTCAAATTCAATAAATCTAAAAACCTCCGACTTAAACGTCGGAATTTACAATACAACCTTCGGAGCCTACGTATAAACCTTCGGAGCCTACATATAAATCTTCGGAGCCTACAATTTAATAATAAGTCTAAATACAGCCGATAATATAGGGAAGCCAACCCTCTAAGTCTGACGTATAAGCATTACGCCCAGAGGTATACGAAGGTAGACCTCGTCGTAAAGCGGCTAAACCACCTAATTACAACTATTATAATTAAAAGGTCAAAAATAATAACGGCAATATAGTTTAAAATAAAGTTATATTACCTAATAATTTCTATAGTACTACTAAAAGCCGTTTCGTTAAATACGACCCTCTAGTATATTGTCTTACTACTATAAAGGTTAACTATAATATACTTTACTTCGCTATAGTACTAATTCAATAGTATATCCCTAAGAATTATCGAATCGTACGTAAATAACCCAATTACGAATTATATTAGCTCTTAATTATAAGGAAATAAACTAAGGCCTTAGAGGATCGAGAGGTCTATATCCTTATCCTTAAAATACTTGAAATAGACGTCCTCCCTAGTAAATAGGTATATAACGAGAAGTATATTATCGACGATAAAGATTAAATAATTAGAGTAAAATAAGTAGTTTATAGTAATTACGAAGAAAGTAATTAGGCCGTATAAGAGATCTACGCAGCTATAATATATATTATAAGCGTTCGCCTCTTCTTAGCCCTTATAGTAATTAACGACTACGAATACTTCTAATTCGACTTCGATACCGTATTCCTAAATACCCCTATTCCAAACGATATTAAATATTACGTTAAATAGCCTATTACCCTCGAGAAAACTCTACCCGGCTATAATATTAATAAAGGAAACGTCGTCTATTAATTTAATAAGGCCTTATATAGTCTTAAACATTCCCTACTTTACTAGTTTCAAACCCTATTACTAATATTTAAAAATATTAAATTCGTACCTATTAGCGCGGACTCCTATCTCCTTACTAATAAATCCCTAGGAGTAATACTAATCCTTTACGTTGACGACCTTCTCATTACTATACTAACTATTACTATTATTAATGAGGTTAAAGATTAATTGGCTAACTATTTCAAATTCAAATAATTAGGAGAGGTATATACCTTTCTAAATTATAATATAGTTAGGGACTACTAAATTCGTATAGTCTTTATTTTATAAGAATAATATATTCGTATAATTATCGCTAAATATAACGATAGTAAGATTAGATTCTACGGCGTTAAAATACTATGGCTATTAGATTATAAGACTTATAGGGGTATCGAGGTATCCGTTGAGGAGGCTAAATCCTACCCTAAGAAGACTAGCTCCCTAAATTAGCTATTAATAAATATAAGACTAAATATTTCGTTTACTATTAGTAAATTGTATAAAGCGAATAAGGCCCTTATTAATAGATATATCGTCGTTGTAAAGTATTTTTGGCGATACCTCTCTAAGTTTGTAAATTTAAGTATTGTTTTAGGAAGTATATTTTTACTATTAATAGCCTTATCCTTCTACGTATACGCAAACGCCTTCTTTGTAGACGATATCCTATTTAGGAAGAGTATTGTAGGGCATATAGTATTCTTTACGTATAGCCCCGTCCTTTAGAAGTTAAAACGATAGGATTTTGTTACTACTAGTATAATAGAAGTAGAGTTTACCAATTTAGTCCTAATAGTTAAAGCGCTAGACTAGGTTGGAGGGATATTCGACGATTTGAATATAGATCTAGGTTTTAATAAGGTGAATAGGATTTTTTATATAGATAGTAGTAATACTAAAGATTGTATCCTCAACCCTAATATGCCGGCGCGTAATAGGTATATCGATATTCGATATAAGTGGTTGATTTAAGAGGTAGATAGGAAGGTATTCACTATTAAGTATTTGCCGGGTGAAGAAATGCCAGCTGATGGCCTTACGAAGCTATTCAAACCTAATAAGTACGCAAAGTTCGTCAAGTTGATCGGTATGGTTTAGAAGAAGGTTCCCTGGGCTTGATTAATACTATGAAAGAATATTACAATGTAAATAGTATATAGTAAATAGAGGGTATGACTTTATTAGTAGTCTTCTAGTCTATAGGGGTGTATCGGTGGGTCCGGTAGGTATTGGCCGGCTAGAGTTATATGCTCTGTGCCGTGCCTATTCTGTGCCCTGCCTAGACTGCACTACATTTCTAGCCTTCCAGACTAGCTAGTCTCTCCTCTTCTCCATAGCATTATCACACATCTACTCAATCAACTGTATACACGCTTGCTCTCGTTGTTCGTGATCTCACATATACACCGTAATAGTATATACAATCGTAAGAGGGAATTAAATCCTAGTATAGTAAGTAATACCTCGTTAAAACTCTCGAATAACTCGAAAGATAGGAATAACGTAAACATCAACGTCTAAGTAATCTTCGAAATAGGGCGGTCCTCAATAATTATTAAAGTGAACCAAAATAATAAAGGGAGGGTTATTAGCTTCTAAGCTATAAAAGAATTAACAAGTGGTTATAAAAGAGTTTATACTAGAAATAACTTACTAAATATCATATCGTCGATCTACATCCTATATAATATCAATAATTATACCAATCAAACCGTTGACTAAACCTCCTTCAATCTAGAGATTCTCGGTAAGTATAACTCTACTACCAATGACCAAACTAAACCGGTTATACAAATTACCAATATCAATATAATTAACAGCCCTTACACTACGAGGATTATTATAAATAAGGATTGTAAATACCGGACTATTCAATGCCTCCAAATAGGTAAGGTTATATATATCGACTATAGTATTAATCGGGAAGATTCGTAAGGCATTAGTAAATTCTAACTATTTAGGGATTGGTAATACCTATTTAAAATAGTCTCGGACACCGGTGCGATGCTGGATCCCTAGGAGTCAGCAAACGACCGCTGTATACGTTGAAGCGTGGGAATCTGTGTCTTTTGTAACGTTCTTTGTTCGGACGGCTGCAGCCGTCCTCACCTAATTGCTCCCTTTTCGAAGACGATGATGAAAAGTGGCTTTGACTCCTACCGATTCTAGTTAACTTTCATTAACTTCGGTTGCTTCATTACTTCATTGCTTCATTGCTTCATTACTTCATTGCTTCATTACTTCATTGCTTCATTGCTTCATTGCTTCATTGCTTGGTAGCGATGAAGAAGGCGATGTTGAAGACGGCGATGGAGAGGATAACGATAACCTTATCGATAGGCGATATTGAGAGATTTGGCGACTTATTTGTAAAAACGGAAGGACCCAGTGCGGTTTGGCACATACTGTCGTCGACACGGTGCGCGAAATAGCCAATCAGAAGCTTCTTGAAAAAACGCCCTGACCAGTTGTAGGGCCGTGCCACGCCTCTGACCAATGAGAGCATAGAGAACTATTGCACGAAGACCTGGCTATAGACGAACCGTCCTTCAACTCCGCTTCGGTGGATGTGGGTCCATTGAACCCCCAGACTGTGAAAGTCATCCACCTCTTCATAGTTGAAGCACGCTTCAATAACGGGTTGACAATAATTACTAGTAAGCAATAGTAGGGATGTTATTTCGTAAGCCTTCGAATACATTACGGAATCCAGCCTAGTCATCACCCTATTGGCGGACGATTTACTTAAATTCAATACTCCAATCAAAAGCAAAGTAGCAAGTCCGACTACTACATTAGACAAAGTCCAACTTCCCCTCCTTTCTTTTACGCCTTTACTCCTCTATTTCATTAGGAAATCTATCAGTATCGTCGTCTCTAGCTACTTCCAAGGGGGTATTGGGATTATTGGCGAATTTGAGTAGTTCCTAGTAATATAATGCTTTTTAGCTAATAGGGGGTAATTAAAAGAAATCTCTAAGTAGAAGAATATTAACACTACTAAATATCTTATACTGATTTTCCGGAAAGATTTATCGTAACCTCTTATCAATGAAGTATATATTTCTTATTCCGAATATAAACTTTTCGTTAATAATAAAATACTTATATTATCGAAGGTCTTTTTGAATATTAGATAGCTTAATACTATTAAGGTTATTCAAAGTAGTAATACCGAATAGTAGTTTAAGTAGGGAGTAAATAGTATAACCGTCGATATTATTAACGGCTACCCTAGTAGGAGCAATACGAACAATAGGCTTAGGTAGGCCTTTAGCTATAACTATTTTAACGAATTTATAAGAAAATAGTCGAATAAGATAAGATTTACCGGTACTACTTTTACCGTTAACCTAAAGAAGTAGCTATTTAGGCATTTCACTATTAAGAATAGCTCAGTAATAATTAGTAAATAGGTCAAACACTATACATTACTCGGCATTCAAAGTATTATATATCTATTGTATAATAGGTTCTAGGTCTAGAAGGTTAAAAGTATTCTTTCGTAACTTCCAGTAATCCCCAACCAAAGGAAGATATTCCTAATAGCGGGTAGTATAGTATTAATACCAATCGTAATTAATATCAATAGGGCAATATCCTAAAACATTACCAAAATCTTCTTCATCATTAATACGGTTAGGCATATCCCTATAACTTATCAGCATAAAAAATATATAATCAAGCAAAAGACATATAATCAAGGATATTATCGGATTATCTTATTTAACTATATCTTCCCAACCCGGCTCATCTACTTCTAGTTCTTAACTAGGTAGTTCAAAGTCATCTTCTAATTCTAGAGTTAAAAAGTAGCCGTAATAATTATTTAGGTATTAATAACCTTCTCGATAAACTACGAAGGCCTCTTCATATAAATCGTATCGAATACTATTAACAGTAAAAAAGTCATCAGGCCTTCAATAGGGGTAATAAAGCATAAGCTTAATACGCATAAAATTCTCCTTCTCTCAGTTATCTTTAACCTTATAAACCGGAAAATAATTGAGCACCCTAAATTTAGCGCGGTTTATAAAGGGTCTTAGCCGTAATCCGAAGTCGAATCTAGTAAGGAATTCGAAATATAAAATATTATTATACCTATTTTTACGACCTATATACTTCTAGTAAAGAGACTTAGTTTATTATACTATACCGGCTACATTAATATAAATACTTATAGTAATATTATTATTAAGAATAGTATCTACTGCATTAGCGGCTTCGTTCTACCTATTTCTTTCGCCTTAGAAAAGATCTACATTAGGGTCGGCTACAATAATACCTCTATAATTATAATAACAGTAATCAACTAATACAATAACCCGAATACTTTCTTATAAAGGAAGCTCTATAAAAATATAACAAACTTCTTAAATAGACTAGTCACGTTTAACAATTAGCTTATTTATAAACTTTGCTATAAATTACTTAATTAATTATTTTGAATTAATATTAGAGATGATTTCGGCAGCGATTTCTTCGTAAGTCTTAGACCTTTTCTCGGCTTTTAATACGTATTTAACTACGTAATTAAATACAACATTTATACTTATATATAGCTATATATCGGTATTGGCTATCTAACCTAGTATAATACCTGGATTATACTAATTAAGGACGGTATTATTACGCTTCCTATTAAAGAGCTAGAACCCAAGGTTAATATAGGTAATAAGAATAAGATTATTATATAATTTCTAAGGGAAATAAAAACAGTAGATTTTGCGTTCTGGTTTTGGAAGATCGGGGTTTAGAATTATACAATTATTTAATAGGGCTCGAATTTAACGACGAACTCGAAGATAATAAGTATTACTATAAGTATATCGTTATATTCAATTAATTATATCTATAAATTCCCAGAAAGTAGGCTCAATTTAGTTATAAAGCCAATTTAAAATATTAATACAGTCGATATAATTTCGTATAATTGAAATCGGCACTTAGGCCGGAAGTAGAAGCGGAACCGGACTATAAACCGGACCTTAAACTTCTTAATTTCCCAGCGGGGCATTATCTTCGGCCGGAATATCTTCCCAGTTAGCTTAAGCCTCTTAATTTCCCGGCGGAGCATCCAGGCCATCTTCATCTTCAACTTAAATATCCTAATTATCTATTTCGGCCTAAAGTTATTAGATCTATATTCGAAGATTATCAATCTAGGCCTAAAGATCTTGGCCTTGAAGATTTTCGACTTGGGCCTGGGAATTTAGGGCCTGAGCCTGGGAATTTTAAGCCTGAGCCTAAGAGTTGTCGGCCTGAATATCTTGATTTTCGGCCTGGGCCTGGGAATTTTGGGCCTGAGCCTAAGCATTATCGGGATCCGGAGTATCGGCATTCTAACTTCCGGCATTTCGAAGACGAATACCGAGAGGTAATCCTTCTAAGTCTTTATCTAGGCCGAAATATGCCTCTACTAGCTATTCAATACAATAAAATGCTAGATTATATACCGTAACATAATAACCCTATAGTTTAGTAAATTCGCGCCGTATAATTAAATTATAAAGATTAGGGGTATTAATATTATTTACCTAATAAATACTATAAGTATACCTAGTTCCTCGAGCCTAGAACTCTAACCTCTACTAATAATCATCAAATTTGAACTTTAAAATTAAAATATATTCTTTAAAGAATTCAAATCTCTTCTAAAAATAATATATAGCAATATAGGGGTTATTAAGAATATTCCTTCGAAAAATTGTACAGCGGTTAGCGTTATTAGAGGCTAGCTATTAATTATAATTAAGTATATACTTTACCAAATTATCCTAATAATAATCAATAGCACTAAATATTATAAATATAACCGGCATACCTAAAAAATTAACGTATAATAAAAGATCCCTAAATTTCTAGATCTAATATAACCGGGTGCCCCGAAGGGATTTGGCAAATCGGATAATAAAATTCATTAAAGCAATAACTTCTTCACTACGCTCTTCGAAATATTCTTAAAACCTATCCTAATTAACGAAGGTTTTAATATCGAATCTAGGATAATTAATATAATAAATATTCTTACCGTTAACCTAATTACGTATAATAGAATTAAAGGCGATATAACGAAATCTTTTATATCGAGCAAATCGGCTATTATACTACCTCATTACATACCGAACCTATTTATCAAATTTTACTAATCTTAATCAAGGGTTAAGAAATTCAGCCCTGCTATAAGGAAATAATATTAGGAATACCTAAAACAAAATAGGCTAATTACAGCGAAATTCGTTAATAGGCTGGCTTCGAAGGAGGCCCTACTCAATATAAACACGGAGTACTACTAATACAAATTGGCCGGGGACGGGAACTAGAATTTGAATAACTAAAGCCTAATTACCAGAAACTTAACTACCGGTATTTAGAAGCGGTTCTAAGCCGAAAACTAATACTTAATTACTAAGTTAACTACCGGGTTAATTACCGGGATTCGGGGCCGGAATTTAACAACTACCGGATTAATTATCTAGTAAATCTACAACCTATACCGGAATAAAGTAAGGATCCGCTATTAAGTCTCTTCGAAGTTATACTCTCAATTAATCAATATTATTTATTAACCCCCCTATAAAATCTAAGGCCGCAACGACTTCAAATTCATCAATTTCTTCGAGAATTTCTACTAATCGTTATTAACCTTCTTTATCGAATTCGAACTCCTCAATATCAATCTTATCAGCCGGTATAATAATAATACTATCGAAGATATCTCTATCTTCTAATAATTAATCTAAACGGGCTTAGTCGATTTTAATATTAGTATAATTAGGGTAATTATCTTTGAAAAATCGAAGCTATATCTCAATATTACAGCGGTTGACCTTAAAATCCTTTCGAACCCAGTTAACAACATATACTTAATTACGAACGTTTCGTAGTCTAACCAATACTATATCAATTTCTTAAGGTAATCTAGGAAATTAACGGCAAATATAATTAATATCCCGAAGAAAACTAATATAATAACCCTTATATTTCCGCTAAATATTACTAAAGGTATAAACATTTATTAATAGTAATATTAATAATAGAACTACATTAAAGGGAAAGAAAAACTTACTAATAAAAACATAAACCTTAGAAATAAATATTTCTTCAATAAGGTTAAAGCGTAGCAACTAAAACACCGGATTATTCTTATCGAAAATACTAAAGTCTATATCGTTCTTAATACTATATAGGAACGGGTCGTTAGGTTATAAATTAGCGTCTATACAACGGCATCAATTATAAATACCCTCCCCGTTAACCGTCATTTCGAACCACCTTTCCTTACACCTTTCGTAATACCCTTAAATTACCTTATCCAACTTTTAATAAAAGGTAAAATTCCGTTAATAATCCGATTCTAAAATAGCTCTAACAATTATATCGCCTTCGAAAGTAGGATTCCAATTAAATTCAATACCTCCTATACCGGGGAATACACCAGGGATTCGCTCTCGTAAAGGTTTTATACCAGGCGGTCGACCTCTTCTCAGTAATTAAGGTTATAACTATAATTTAAGGGTCTCGAAAGTACTATACTCTTCAATATAATTATCGATATTAAATATAGCATCCGGATCTTGGGGGGTAGTAAACAGGTTCCTCATCCGAGGAAGGCGGGCAGGGTTTCCAATACCGAAGAAATCGTCATCTTCGTCGTCACCGAAATTATAAGTATATTAATTATCATCATCCTAATTAAAGTCCTCTTCGTTAATTTAATCCTAGTATAACCGGCAATAATTATACTCAACGTCGTACTTATTAAAAAAATTCCACCTAGCATATTCCTACTTACAACAAATACAGACTTTTAATTTATTACGAATATCGTAATTAGGGGTATCGTATATACTTACATATAACGCAGAATTTAATAGTAGGGTCACAGTCAACTAGCCAGCGGGGTTAATAATATACTAAGCAAATAAAATAGGATATTTCGTCGTTAAAATCGGGATCCAACTAAGCGACATTACTAGAAGGATTAACATTGCCTTAACTAAGGGGATTACTTCCAAGTTACCAACAATCAAGACATACATCCACCTCCCTATAGAATAAATCGAAGAACTCCTCACGAGGCCATTCTTCATTGCAACGAACACAGACTTTTATCTAATACCAAATATTAACATAGAGGAGAAGAACACAAATAATACAATATAGTAAACCATCTAGGCAGCGATCGCGGAAGTCGTAGGGAAGGTTATATACTTAGTATATAAAAGACTGCAATAGATCTATCTCTTACAAACTAAGATATTATCGTACAATCAAAATTATCAAAGAAAGCACTAGTAAAACTTCTTCTTTTCTACGTTTTCAATAACAATAATCACGCTCAATTTATTTCTATTCTACACGTACTCGAACCGTTTCTTCATCATCCTATAATAATATTAATTATTGAACATTGTAATAAAAAACAGTACAAGCATACCTATAAATATTTACCGCTAAACAAGAACTTAGGAGTACTCAATATAATCTATTTAACCTTTTCCTTAATCTACTAGAACTTAGGCTTATACATCTTAAACCGGTAAGACTTAAATTGCTAGGCGGCTAAAGGGGGTTACTAACTTAAAAATTACTAACTTAGAGATTACTAACTTAGGGGTTACTAGACTAAGGGTTATCGAAATTCCTAAACAGGGCGCATAGCTAGCAATCGGGGAACCTATCTATCAATACGTTATCTAACCTACCTCTAAACATATTCAATAGCATCACAGTCGTCTTAAGACTCGCTTTCCAATAAGCTTTATTGTCGTAAATTCTACTCGGCCTATCGGTTTTAATATTGGAACTAGGAATACTACAATTAATTCTACCTTTACCGTTCAAGAAGTTATAATCGTCGTTATCCTTAACCGGCCTACTAAACTAATTATTGAACTAATTACTATAGTTAACCACCCTACTATTACTATCGTCTTCTTACCTCAAACTCTTCTCGTATTATTACAAAGGCTCCAAACATTCTCTCCTCCTACTATTAACCTTATTCTACCTCCAACTCTTAAGTAAATATATCTACCTCTTCGCTATCGAAGCGTTATCAACGGGGATCGAAACGTTGAAATACTTAAAATACTAGACGTTGAATTGCCGGAGGCTAGAATGCCGGGGCTTAAAATAAGGGAGCCCGAAATACCGGGATTTAAAATTAGAATACCTAAACCTAGGGAAGTTAAACGGCATCGCGAAACTCTTAGGGAATAAATATCCGTTAATTACATCTAGTACGGGCTTCCTCTAGGGAAAACAGCAGGGCATCAACGGGAAGTCTTTTACTACCAATAAGGGTAGACAAGGCATTAGAAGCAAGTATTCGGATTAACGATTATCCCTTTTACTTCAAAGTCTTCTACTTCTAAATCTCGTTCTAAAAAGACAAAGGAAATATTAATTATTCAAAACAATAACTAACCAGCCAACCAATATACCTAAGTCGTACCCGCAACCCCCCGCGGTTCGGATCTTAACCCTCGAAGGCACCATTCACCCGTAAGTAGTAGAACGATACGGCATACTAGGTTCATAGTAGGATTTACACATTTTAAAGGATTTACCATTAAATAAACAATACTAATTAACTAATTAGCTAACTAATTAAAGGGAAAGGTAGATAGGAAGTTGTAAAAGATGAGATGTTGACTTACCGCTTTATTATAATAAATATCGTATATTACTATATAACTACTAAAATCTCTTTTACCGACAAATATTTATATTGGTTTAACTTTATTATATAAGCGATACTTCCGAATTATTTCCTCCATCTTAATTAATTAAACTAACAAATAGAAAGCCAAAAAGCCAAAAAGATAAGATATTAGAAATAATATCCCCGTCCTTAATATCTACTAACTCGTCTTTTTCTAATCGTTAATCGCTATTATTAATATACATTCCTAAAAATAGTAAAAATATTAGTAGAGGAACAAGTAAATAGTAGGGAGCAAGGAGGGGAACTAATAATTAAGAGCCGTTATTTTAATAGAAGTCATCGATTTTATTACTCTAATATCAATTGCTCTATACGATACCAAAAGCAGTACAGACCGAACTCGTCTTTATCGAGTCGTTAATCGCTTTCGTTAATATATATTCTATAAAGGGAACCGAAGTCTAAATAATAAAAATAATAAATAAAGACGTTAATAGAAGAACATATAAATAGTAAAGAGTAAGGAATAGGGAGGGGAACTAACTAGGCTAAGTAATAATCTCATTACTTTAGTACTAATTATTCTCGTAGTTAACGTCGGAAGTAATAAAGTAATAAAGTAACGAAGTAATAAAGCAATAAAGCAATAACTATAATATATCGCCGCAAAAACGGATAATCGGTAGAAGGATATTATATAGATATTAGATATAGATATTATAAGGATACTACGTTAACGAGATCGAAAACGCAAATCTATACAAATTAAAAAGACATTAGTAAAATGAACAATTAAATAGGGTATGGGGAGAGGAATTTACGCCGGCTAAATAACCGATACATTCTAATTCGGCGCTACGTTTACTATAGTAGTGAGTAGCCGTTGTCAATAGGGGAATAGTCAAGCCCAAACTACTATAGGATAGTATTGAAATTAAAAGATATTTAAAATCAAGTATTAAAATTAATCTCAAATATAAGAATATAAATATATTGAAGAAGAGAGAGTTCGAGGGTCGAGGAGAGGTAGGGGGAACTAAATTCTTATACCCTTCTAGGAGGGAGCTAATAAATGCCAGAAATTTCCGCCAATCGTTAGAAATTTCACTACTAACCGTTTATTATCGTCGCAACTATTTAATCTAGCGGTAAAAAGTATATTAAAATAAAAAAGGTAATAGGTAAATAGTATTACAATTACCATTATTAGTATTAAAAGACGGAAAATAATAATAGACTTAGAATAATAATAAGGTAGAGCACCTTCCTTATACTAGGCCGATACCAAAATAATACGCGATTAAATACACTTCAATAAAAGTCGTACAAACGCCTACGTAGTCGTTTAAAGGCTTAATATTAACGATTCCAATATTTTCTTAATATTATACAATAATTACAACGATGAAAAAAGTAATTATTAATTAGTATTAAGGTAAAGGGTAGTAAGGTAGGGTTTGCACCTACCCCGTTAACTTATCTGGTACAGGACCGAAAGTAATACGTAGTTGAATATACTCTAGTAAAGTCGTATAAACGGTCGTCGCAATCGTTTAAAGGCTTAAAATCAAAAAATATCAAAAATTCCAGATAATTCCTAGTATTACACAATGGTTATAGCGACGAAAGTAGTAGTATTAATAGTTAAAGGTAATATTATTAATTAAAAGTAGTAGGGTTGAAGGCGATGACGTAAAAGGTAGTGGCTAGTACGCCGATTTATTAGGACTATCAGAGGGTTAACGGGAGTACTAAACTTACCGGGACTATTAGAAGGTTAACGGGAGTATCAGAAGGTTGACGAAAATACTAGAATTAACGGGAATATTAAATAGCCGGCACGCAAACTATAGTCGTATACAAACTACATCGCATATAAATCGAACTTTACAATACTACTACAACCGCATTTCAACGTATATTAATATACAAAACGGGATTCTTAATAAAATAATTATACTGCACACGGCAATATCTTTTGTATGTCGGTACACTTTATCGTTATTGAGCAATAATAATTTAAATACGATATCAAATACCAGAACGCACGGGCCTCGAATTTAGCAACCTATTAGAATCTCCCGATTAGGCAATAGGTAGGTCCATAGGCTCCGCAATTAAATACATTTAGCCCAGTATAGACAGAACCGCCGCTCCTTCCGTCGCTTCGTAGTAGGCCCACGGACTACGACCTCTAGTGTAGATCCAATTGTGGCACCTGGGGAGGTAGGCCCGACGACGAAGCTTTGGCGAAGGAATGGGCGTTTCAATAATAGGTAAATATAATAATAATTTATAGTATTGATTTCATTTACTTATATTTACATAAGTATAATATAGTATTGGGTAGATTAAAAAGGCGGCTAATTATAGGGGCGGGTATTTATCCGTATTCTAAACCCTTAATTTAACTAATTTTAATAGGGGAAAGTAAACCCTAGTAATTACAAGACCCTATATATACTAGCCTTATCTAATTATTTATTAATATTTATATTAATGAATATCTTAAATAAATCGAATACTTATATATACCAAACTTCTAAATTAAATAGAATACTATATACAATTTACCCTCTACGTAATGTAAATACTAAGTATATATAACTCTCTTCTTATATTTAATTCTTTTATATTTAACTCTTCCCTTTATATTTAATTCTACTTTAATTACCCTACCCGTTTTTATTACTATACTTCGTCGGCGGACTAAAGTAATCAAAAACGATAACCCGTTATAAGTAGAACGGATTATTAATAGACTACTCCGGCTTAGAGTTAGGTTCGGTAAACGCGTACCCCTCCCTAGGATTTACCTATATTATTAATAATAATAATAATAATTTCGATATTCGAAATCAAAATTACTAAATTTCGGCCCTCTATTTAATTATAGCGATAACGATATGCTTATATCTAATGCGGGTACAGTATATAATAATAATACTAATAATTGGGAGGATATTAACGAATAGGGTAACGACTAGAGTAATAACGAAAGTAATAATAATAATAGTGAATTAAATTTGATTTCTAAATTATATCCGTCGATTTACTTAACCGCATTACTAATTTCAAATCAAATATCATTAATTACAACGATATTTACAAAGGTATAGACCTTACAGATATCTAATACCGGCTTAAAGATTTAATAAATAATATACTACTTACTAGATTTGACGAAGAATAATTACGTTTTAATATCGAATATAATGAATACGACTTTAATAAAGAGTTAGAAATATATGTATTTGAAGAAGATTTTATAAATAATTGGGTAGCCGAATAAGCTAATTAAGAATTAAGAATAAATATTTCTTAAGGTATTATAGTACGCGGCCTTATTTCTAATATATTAGAATTGATCTATTATTATTGTAATTGGTACGAATATTTAATGGATTTCTAAATAGCTTTCAGTCTATATATTATTATTAATAAGCGTTTGTAATAATAGTATAGGGTAATAATTAAAATTCTAAGTATTTTGCGTAGTTAAAATAGGAGGCCTATTATTAATATTCAATGCTTACTAAAACAATTCGAGACCTTTAAGAATTGTATAATTAAATAATTACTATTAATCGATATACAGATAGTTAAAGTACTATTATATATATTAAAAATAAAAATGGAATCGGCTAATCGAAAAAAATAATAATAATAATAATAATAATAAAAAGGGGTATTAAGCAAAGGGGCATTAGGCGAAGATAATTTAGACCTATTAATAGTTCTTAAACCCTTATATTTTATAAATCCCAAATTGTTATTTTAAGGCTTTTTAAATTCTAATACAGCTACGTCGATATATAAAGGGATAGCCTATTTTGTAAATAACCCGACGGAATTATATTATATATTCTACTAATTATTATCTATTCGGACTACCTCTAGTAAATATATATATTTTATTAATAATTCTAATAATAATAGTAAAGCCATTTTTCTATTAGATTTTATATACTTCTACTATTATAGCGAAACCGAATTTAATACCCCTAAATACTATTATCGATTATTAGAAGACGACCCCTAATACCGCATTTATATTAGCCGTATCAAAATTATTAGAAAGAATTTCACTTCGGATTTCTATAAATATACTGGCGAAATTACTTTAATTATTAATAAATATATATATATTAATTAGGTCGATAAAGATTTTCTTAATATTAGTGTATATTATTAAATCGGTTAGTATATATTATTTAGGAAATACGAATTAATTATTCGGCTCGATAAAGAACTTTAGGTTCTTTAATACTAGGCTAACTAATTTATTCTTATTATTATTAATTATTTTAATAGAAATATTTTAGATAACTCTAGTCTACTAGTATAAAAAGGAAAGTAAAAGGAAAAAAGATTATTTAAAAAATATACGACTAAACTAAAAATCGATTAGAAAAATAATTATTTTCTTATACGCTGTATTCTAAACCAAATTCATAAGGATAACCTAAATAAATACCAAATCGATATTTCCTAAATCGAAGGAATACTTACACTTATATAAAAAAGATTTAAAATATATCCTCTTATTTTTACGCTACCTATCTAAACCTATTTAAATATTAAGGAATTTAGTCGTACTATATTCGAAGAGTATTGGGACAAAATTAATAACTGGCCTAGCTTTAACGTAATTAGCTATTCTATTCTAATTTTTATTAACGGATTTAGTATATATCGTAATATATATAGATCTATTATAGGTATTTACTAATTACCGGCCGGCCTACCCTATAATATTCGAATTCGAAATACTAATATCTTTCCTATTATCTTAAGACCCTATATATTAAATTTCAACGATGTCGTCAAAGCCTTAGGATATTTAATACTATTAAATAAAAGTATAATTATAATATAAGTAGAAGGAAGGCTAATACTAGTATTAATATTTATATTGTATTATATTAGTAATATACCCTAATAGAACTAAAATATTAGTATAATAAGTATAGGAGGTCAAAAGTTTTACCGCTTTTACTTTATTAGCCCGAATTACATTATTACCCAATAAAATATATTAAATAATTTCGTTTTCAACCTAGAAATTAAATAGTATTAGTATTAATATTTATAAATAAAATAAGAAATCAATATTAATATTATAACTAAAAGTAACTAAACGGCATATAAGACTTAATAGGGTATTAGCTTAACCCGGCCGGCCTTATTTAATCTAACCCTAGCATTAGATATTATTTTAATAAGAATTCCTAATCCAATATATTCTAAATATAAAAGTATTATAGCCAAAATATATAAAATACTATTAAGGGTATTCCTAATAATAAAAATAAAGATTAAATATAAATAAATACGAACTCCTCCCCAAAGTTAAAAGGCTTACTTCTAATACTTATATAATTTTACTATTCGATATTAATTATTTCTATTTAATTAGACTATATTACCTTTGCTAATATCCTACTTTAAAAGCTATACCTTAACCAACTATACAAAATATTAATTATAATACCTCTACTATTTATAATATAGCTTCGAAAAAATTATATTGAAAAATATATATAGGAAACCTAAAAATCTATTATTTAACTAGACTGTAAAGACAACGAAAACAACTAAATAATATATAAAGCAAATATTATATTAGTAATTGTATTTGCCAGAGTATTAGTAGTAATAGCTTAGAGTAATAATATACTAATGAATATTAGAAATTCAAATTATAACAATTTGGAGTATTATATTTTAGGGGCTAGAAAATAGTATACTAAATTGTATAATATAATAGTAAAAGCTACTACCAATAATCCGAAGGTAAGGAATAACCTATACAAATCTCGTACTCGGCCAAATTAACTACCTTTATAAATATTATTTCAACGATCTTCAATATTAGCTATAAATACTATAGTAGTAAGTAGCCTTAACGACGAAAATAATATAAATAGCGATAATATTATAATTAAAGACGAGGAAGGAGGAGTAGTAGCTGAGGCCGCTATAAAGGCGATTATAATCCCGAAGCGGGTAAAGAAATATATTAAGAAAGTATTACGGCTAAATATATATATAGGTATATATTACGGCGAATTTTACTAGTAATATAATCCGCCTAGTTTGTTAAATATATTAGTAGAAGAAAAATATTATAAGTAAGTTTATATATAGTATTTACCCCTAAATTTTACCCCTAAATTTAAATCTTAGTGCCTGCTAAATATAAATATAGAAATATAGATAATATAAGGTAATATAATACGTAACCTGGGCTATAGATCTAATGTATAAAACCGGTATTAGGATTATAGGCGACGATATTAAATTAAATATATTAGACGACTAATAATAATTAAACGATAGGCGCTTGAAAAAGATAGTAGAGATAACTAATAGTAAAGACGTTAAAAAATAAATCTTCGAATAAAAGCGTATTATTTATACTATCTGATTTACCCTACTAAATTCGTTCGCTAACGATAATATCGAATTAACCGATTAGATTAAGTATATTATCCGGGATGCCCCTAATCTTTTCGATAGTTTACTCTACGAAGATGAGCGATAACTTAATGCGAAGAAAAAGAAGTAAATCGAAGAATCCGAATTCAATATCTTAAATTCTACTAATGATACGTATATTCGGCCTAATATTATTGGCAAATTAATAGATATATAGCGAATTTATTACTCTATTGCCGAATTTTATTTATTATTATCCGTTATATTAATATTTAATCTATTTCGCCGTACTTTATTTCGGGTATACGATTTAAATTATAATATACGGGTATTGCGATTTATTGCTGGTAGTCTATAATATAGTAAGAAAGTATTATTTACCGATAAGTATACCTATATCCTCTAATTCTTTATATATTCTACCTATACCTATACCCTACCTATATCTTTTATATTCCTACTTATATCCTCTAATTCCTTATTATACCCTACTTATACTTATACCCTATTTATACCCTACTTATACCCTACTTATACCTTGCCTATACCCGTACCCCTAAAAGTCCGAAATATTGAATTCGCTAATAATAATTAATAAATATTATTAGCGGTATTTATATTAATATATTACTTTAGGAATATTTAATATAATGTATGTATATAATATATATAATATTGGTAATTCGGTATACGTTAATATAAGTATACTATAAAGATATACCCTAGAAGAATATGCCCGAATATTAATATTACTGAAATTACCCTAAAGAATATATTTAAATACTATTTTTAATTAAGATCGGAAAAGATTACTAATAAAGGCTATTATATAGTCCGTATTTAGTACCCTCCGACGTTATACTTTTGGTATTGGTAATTATATTAGGTATTACCGCCCCGGCCCCGGCTATAGTACCGACGGCTCCGACGATAATAATATCGGCTATATTAATAATATCGGCTATATCGACTATATTTTCGCCTACGAGTAGAAAAAATATAATAAACGTTGTATCTTCCTTATATTAATTAAAGTTAAACCTATAAATAATTATATAGATTTATCCTTTAAATTACTATTTATTGAAAATACGGATAAATCCCTAATTATTGGTTTGCTAGTTTTACTTATAAATAAAGTATATATCGTAGATATCTCGAGGGTTTATAAACGAAGTTAGGCTGGCTATTAACCGCGTTTAGTCTAGGTGAATTAGGATATTATATAAATATAATAAATAGTATATATTAATTTCCTTAATCCTCCTATTTTTAATATACTAATATAAAGATTTAATAGGATTCTTTTTATTAATAATATAATAAATAGTATATATTAATCTCCTTAATCCTCCTACCTTTAATATACTAATATAAATTCGTAAGATTCTTTAGGTTTAATTAGTTTAAATAATTTCGTTAGAATAGGAATTTATAGTATATTTAAATCGTTACTATCTTCTACCTTATTTAGTAGTATATTAATTAATATTAATGCTATATAATATCTAGTATAAATTATCTAATATAGAAATTTGATTACTATAAGTATTTTTAATATTGTAATATCCTAATCGATTAATAGTTATTTATATACTATTAAATTACCCCTAAATAAATTAATATATTCCTAGGCACCGATTGCACCAATTTATATATTGAGGAATTCGTTATAAATTGATTATATTCCCAAATACTAATTATATTAAATAATATTGTATCGCACCGCATAAATTTAATTACATTCCTAAATATCGTATAGTATTAATCTATATACTATAATTATATTAATTATATTATTCCTATATAAATTCAATTCTATTATTTAATTGTATTTATATATATCCTTAACCGGCGCGTAGCGTCGGGCGCCGGGAATGCTGGGTATAAGTACCGGGTAGTATAGGTATAAGTACTAGGCCGGACGCCGGGTATAAGTACTAGGCCGGGTATAGGTGCCGGGTAGTATAAGTATAAGTACTAGGCCGGGCGGGCGGTAATAGGGTAGATTGTACGTAAGTAGGCGGTAAATAGGTAGGCGACGACGGATAGTAGATTATAGGTAATTCCGTAGATAAATATACGCTCGTTCGCAATTTCCTAACGTAAATCCTTTACCTCATATAGGTAAATATAGGTCAATTTGCCTAGACCAATTAGAACCCAAGATTTTAGACCTATATACAATTTACTATATCTGAGTAATTTATTGTAAGGAATTATAGATAGTTGATAGATTGCAAGTTCATTTAATATCGTAATATGTGAAACTTACAGTCCGGAGACGGTAAGCAGATGGTAAGCTGCAGGGGGGGACCCGCAAGGTAAGAGGAATTACTAGCTAAAACTAATATCGAAATTAGTATTACACCTAATATTATAGGTAGTCTACTCAGGGATATCGATTAATTTAAAGTATAACTTCGTAGAAATCCCCTCCCCGACCCGAATGCCCTACCGGTACGAATTGTAAATCTACCGGACAATTAGCAACCTCTAAATCCCGAAGGACAACCTCTAGGCCCGGGAGGACAACCTCTAAGTCCGGCTTCGGCTCCGGCTATACTACCAATTTTCGGCCCGGCTCCGCCTCTAAGCCCAACTTCTATACCGGATCAAGGTCCGGCATAAGCTCCAGCAAATCCAATTATAAATCCAATACCCCCCTAACGTTATTATATCGAACAAGGCCCCCTTCGTAGTATACTATAGCTAAGGGTATATAGAGGCCTATTTACAATACGCTTACCGTCAGATCATTGTAAATAGATTTCTTATAATTAGACTACCGTTATAGGACTATAAGTTACATTTTTACCGTTGGTTAACAAATTATCGTTAGAGAACAATTTACCGTAGGGCTCCATGCTACGCCAAGTCGTCAAAAAGGCCCAAAAAAGAAGTCATAATCATAGGCTCTTACCCGTTTTACATATTAAAATCAATTGCGCGGTCGTAAAGGCAATTACGACATTAGGGTCTTACCAATTGAAAACCGCCAAATCCGGTCGCAAATCAACGCGTACAGGCTATATCAGCGCCTATAATCGTAAAATCAATACGTACGGGCTATATTAACGCCTACAATCGTAAAAGTTAATACGTACGGGCTACGTTTACTAAATATATTATTACTAATATTATTACTAATATTATTACTAATATTATTACTAAATATATTATTACTAATATTAACAATACCACTACATAAAGAACTAAACAGTACATTAAATAATAGTATAGCGGTCTACCTATTTATAACTATCGAATATATACCTAAAGAATATATACTTAAATATATCGCTAATTACTATAATATTAAATACGCCCCTAAATATTATAATACTAAATTTATACCTAAAAATATCGTTAAATATAACGTTATTAATATTAAAGGGCCCCCGAAATACTTTAACGCCGAATATATACCTAAATACTATAATATTATAAGTTTCAATATTAAATATTATAATATTAAATACAAAATTAATATTATTAATTTGACAATAATTATATAAATAACTTTAACATTACCGAAAGCCAAAAGCCAAACGCTAAACTTATATACTAGTAATAACTTAAAGGTATAAGGACTTTATAGTAATTAAAATCTCGGATTCGAATATCGAAATAACAAATATACTCTCAAACTCTATTACAATAAAGGGCATACAAATACGCTTAGGAATAGGCGGAATAATATCAATAACCTTCAAAAATACCTAACTATTACAACTACTATTAAAACTACTAAGGTTATTAAACGGCGGCGGCGGCTATCGACGACGTCTATCTCGTAGGTCACGGGGTGCTACGGCTTCGCCGGGGACATTACAACGGCTACTAATTTAGCGCTAGCACTCGAATTTAAATTGAATTGGTATATCTTTACAAGTCTCGTAAATATTATCTTAATTATAACTACCCCTACCCATACCTATACTCTAATAGTTTTATTAATAACCACCTTAAGGACCGCCATATTAATATTAACTACCTCTACCTATACTCTAATAACTTTATTAATAACCGCTATAATATTAATTACCTCTACCTATACCCTAGTAGTCTTATTAATAGCCGCCTTAATAGCCGCTTTAATAGCCGCCTTAATAGCCACCTTAATAACTACCTCTACCTATATCCTAATAGCCTTATTAACCGCTATAGTATTAACTACCTCTACCCATACCCTAATAGTCTTATTAATAACCGCTATAATATTAACCGCCATAATATTAACCGCCATAATATTAACCGCTATAATATTAACTACCTTTATTATAATAACCGCCTTACTCTATATTAGCAATATCGTCATATCTTTTATCATAGCCAATACTATAACTCTTATCGCCGTAACTATATCTACTTTAATCGTAACTACTATAGTCCATATAACTACCTTAGTAACTACGACCAGTCCTATCCTCATAATACCTACAGCCGCCACCTATATTATTATAATAACTTCTATTATCGGGATAGTTTAAATTAAAGACATTATATTCTTCCGCTAATATAAAGCGCCATTTACTAACTATAGGGTAATTATCGGTTCGTCTTAGAGGAGGTAATTCGTTATTAACGAACGTATCTTTAAAATAATCCAAATTAGGGGCTTTAACTAACTAGATAACTTTGGGTACAAATTCCAAAGGTATATCAATAAACTAATCCCGTTCAATACCTTTATACCTTTTCGAAAAGGGTAAACTCTTATATTTTTTACGTATATCCCGCCGCATATTCTCATCGGTAACCCAAATTTTACTAGGGGGTCGGCCTTCGTTTATAGCCCATTTAAATTTAATAACCTTAAACCAAACTATACCTATATCCTAAAATTCTATCTTAAAGTAAAACCAAATAAGTAATTACTTATTACTAAATAAAGCCTTATAATTAATATACTTAACAATATAGGAATAAACTTAATCGAAAGTACGTTTATTAATCTAGCTCGAAACTAATCGTTTGAATGTAGTCTTATACTCTAGATTTGGAGTATCTAAATCGTACTTAAAGATATAGGGGTTATCCAAAATAATATCGTTAAAAAAGGATTATATAATTACAATAAAGTAGTAAGACTTTAATATTCGATAAATATTTAGAATATATTTACAAAGGTTTTTAAACCTACTTTTTCGGGGGTTAATTTGGAAATTATAAACCCGTTTAACAATAGAGCCGGCGAATTAATTATAATAGAATAAGAATAATAACTATCGGATTTCCTTATTAATTTTATTAATAACGGTTAGATTATCCTTCGGTATAGTAATACTTTTAGGAATATCGGTATATAAAAGTATTAAAAGAAAATTGGGGTTAAGAATATAACGGTAATCGTCGGCAATAGGGTTATATTAGAGGCGGGAAGGTACACCAATCTCTCGGAGATTTTAGAGATTAATACAGGTTGGTTTATAGAAATATTCCGGGTAGGAATCTTCTAAGCGACCAATACCGTTATATCTTCGACGACTTCTACTTAAACCGCTATAACTATAATTATAGCTACGGCTACTACGGTCGGGCGTCTCTAGTAAGCCACTACAACTACTACGAATATTATAACTACTACGAATAGAAGTACTAAAATCGCCAAACTCTTTATCGTTATCGCCGAAGATAGGGCTAGGTTCTTCATTAAAATTACTAAATATACTAGAAATACTATAACTAAATACACTAATACTAAATATATTAATATTAAAAGGACTAGTATTAAAAGGACTAATATTAGAAGGACTAATACTAGAAGGATTAGTACTAAAAAGACTAGGAGTATTAAATTCGCTAAACTCTTCTTTATTATCGAAACTACTAAATATATTAAAAATATTATAATTAGAAGTACTAGGACCGCTAAAAGGACTAGGAATACCAATATCGCTAAAGTTATTATTATTATCTTTATTAAATCGCTTATTATCAACCTTTATAATTGAAAATATTCTTTTAATACCTATTATTAAATAAACACTAATAGTTTAACTTATAATAGTTATAAGCTTTTAAGAATTGGATATAGTATTAGATTTAATAAAGAATAATAGCGAAAGCAATACCCTCTTATTTTTCTTATTAAACTATATAATTATCTTAACTAAATTCTCTTTAGCTTTTTTAGCCCGCTTCGGAATTAAAAGTTCATTATTAAACTCTTTATCGTTATTTCTAATTTCAATTAACTTAGGCTTTTCCCGAAGTTATTTAGCTATTTCCCGAAATTACTTAGCCTTTTCCTATTACCTTTCGAATTATCTCTATTTATCTTTAAATTCTTCAATTACTTTACCAATATAATCTTCTTCATCTAATTAAACTTTACAACGTTCCTTAACTTTATTAGCCAACCGTTTACACTCAATTTCTTAATTTTATACTTCCCGTTTATTTACTTTAAACGACACTAAAACCGGAAACGCCGATTTCTGGTTAGGAAGTGCTCCAAAACGAAAATAGACAACGGCAATCGATTTAGGAGGGTCGTTTACCCCCCTTACGATGTTTTGCGACGAACGTAGCGATAGCGTTGAGCCGTCGCTACCGATAATAATTAATAGAGGCGCGCGTAGATTCGAAAATAGCGTTTATAACCCCTTCGGAGGCATTTTTAATTATAACGACTCCGACGCTATATTTACTGTAAAGATTTCGGAGAAAACGGAGAACGATAATAAAACTATAAAGAAATTTATTATTTAAGCGAATAAGTCTACGGATTATAATACTGTCTCGCCCGAGGATTATTATTGGGTTTGAGAATTACTTTTTGAGTTTGCAAAAATTTAGGCGAAGAAAAGTAGGTCCCGGATATTTAAGGTAAATAAAATTAGCGAGAACTAGTTTATTATTAAAAAGGACTTCGACGATTTGAAGAAGGATATTTTTAAAGAATTTAAAAAGGGTATTTAAGAGGCGCCGAAGAAATAAGCCGATATTATTGCGAAATTATTAGGTAAGATCGGTACTACTTTCTAATAATTAATTATTATTATTACCCCGAAGTTCATCCCTTTTAATTACGAATGCCAATTTATAATTAAAGGAGTTTCGATCTCTACCCAATACGTTAAATAATCGAATGAAGATACGAAGTAGGCAATCGAGAATATTTTAAAGGAAAAATAATATAAAGGAGTCCGAGCAATTACTTAAATAGTAACGAACGGCGATTATATTATAGTTTTCGACGAATTTATACGCGAATAATATTAGAAGTACTATATTTAAATAAAGGAGGTCTTCGGAATAAAGGTTATTATAACCCTTAATACTATAGGAGTTCTAATTAAGGGAATCCCCTAGGTTAATTTTAACGGAAAATCGGATAATATAATATTAAAAGAAATAAGGGAAAAGAATAAAGAAATGGATATTATTTATGTAAAAGCTTAAAAGAGATGTAATAGGGAGGATAGAGGGATAATTTTAGTAGAAGTTACGACTATAAAGGCGGCGATCTTCTTCTAAAAGAACTTCTTCTTCTAAGACGGCGGGGCTTATTTATATAAGCCGTTCTAAATTGCAGTTACCGTTTAATAATATTTTAAATATTAAGGATTTAAATATATAGCGAAGTTCTATTGCTTAGAAGACGTTTACGGCTACTATAATCAATTTAAATATAATAGGGTTCGCTTTAGCGAGGAGAATTACCCTTCGAATAAGGATAATTCCCTAATTTATTATAAATTATATAAGAAGTCGGGGCATTTCGCCTTCGATAAAAAATAATATCCGCTTATTAGAGCGGTTTATACGAAGGCCTCAATTATATACGTTAAAAGGCCTTACGGCTTTACTATTTATAAAGGACTGGTTAAACCGGTATTAGAGCCGACGATTAAACCGGAGGAGGACGTTATTATTTCTAATACCCCCTCTAATTCCCGTTCTATTATAGCCTTAGAAAGATTATTTACTAGAAATATAAAGAGAGGCCGATTTAAAAATAAAGTAGTCGGAAATAGTTCTCGGCCGAAACCTATAGGTTAAATCGGCCCGATAGACGCCTTTATACACTTTTAAAACGTCGGCGATTATACTTATACTAACTTTATAGCCATTACGCGTACTACTACCGCTAAAGATATAACTCCTACTTTATTTACTACTAAATTAGAAGGAACCTTCTTATAGGGTAATTAATAATCTAATTAAAAATATTCTATTAGAATATAGGGAAGTCGTACGAAAGAGGGAAACTTCTACTTAAATAAGAGGAGACCTATAATATTATAGCGATTTAAAAGCCGGGTAGAAATTTGAATAAGGATATTTACCGGCCGAAGGGTAATAAGTATTATAATATTAATTATTTAGAAAAGGGTAGGGCGGCGATTTATATAAATAAGAAGTAGAATTTCAAAGACTTAAACTTCCGATCGGGGAAAAATTAAGCCGCAATAATATTTAAGAATTTACGAGAATTAACGACCGTCTACTTTATTTACTCCCCTATTTTTATAAATAGTACGCCGGAATATTAATAGAGGTTTCCCCTCTTTAAATTCTTCGAGGAAAGACCTTTAAAGGACTACTAAATAACTATTAGGGATTTTAACCTTTATTATCCTAATTAGGATTTAGAGAATAGGATTAGCCTAGGAGTTATAAGGCTTCTTACTTAAGTACGATAATAGAAATTGAATTTATTAACCCCTCGTAGAGAATTAATACGGCTCGGTAATATAATACGAAGCGAGAAAGACAGGACGATCGATTATATATAAATATCGCGTAGTATCGAGGCTAAATATTAAGGAGTTTAACGATACGAATAAACCAATTCGGATTATTATCTTTAAAAAGTTTAAGTCCGAATTAGAAAACGGAATAGGAAGGCCGAAGAGGAAAGAGGTTATAGCTAAAGTCTTATAAACGTAGAAAAAATATAGGATATAATAGAAAAGCGGATATCGGTCCTAAAAGAAATCGTTATAATAGAAGACTTCGAATTAACTTTCGACAAATTCGACGGAAAATTTATTAATATTGTAAAAAAATTCGTCCTATACTAGAAGAAAAATTGGGGAAGATAAATAGATTAGTAGAACTTAAAATATAAAATAGTAATAAAAAATATATAATAGAAATAATAAATATAATTCAGGAGTAAAACGCTTTTAAATTAAAAAGAATTTATAGAGGTAGTAGTAAAGAAGAAACGATTTATTTCGAAGATTTAAACAGCGAAATAACGAAATTATATTACCTCTGCGTTAAAAGACTTAAATAAGCTCTAATTATTAGAGAGGTAGGCTCGAACCCAGAATTACCGCTTAATAAATCCGCCTAAATTATTAACTTTTAAACTTAGCGAAGGGGTAAACGAAATTGAAGACTATAATAATAAGGCGAATATCTTCGCCGACCGATTCTTCCCTAGGGTAAATATTCCTATAAATTATCTATTAAATTAAATTCAACTACTAAACGGCGATACCCCAATAATTATTAATAACTAAATTACTAAAGGGGATATTAAAAAAATCCTTTTAAAAATAGCGCCGAATAAAGTATTAAGTATCGACTAATTCTCAAATAGGTTTTTAAAAATTTATAAGGTACCGTTTAAATAAATTATAATAATTTTCGCTATAATAAGCCTTCGGTTCGGATATTTCCCTTAATAATTTAAGAATATAAAAATAATTATTTTAAAAAAGCTAAGAAAAAGCGCCGAATAATAAAAGTTAACCGGCGTATAGAAGCCGATTTCGCTATTAAATAACGTTAGAAAAATCTTTAAAACCTTAATTACTATAAGGTTAATATAAATAGTAAAAGAATTCAACTTCCTCCTAGAAGGCTAAATAAGTAATTAGGCGGGCTATTTAATAGAATTCGTAATTAGAATAGTAATTAATACGGTCTACTCAACTTAAAAATTCAAAGCTATAATATCTTTTATATTCTTCGATTTGAAGGGTATATTTAATAGAGTTAATTACAAATAGCTTTTACATACCTTATAGGAAATATAATTCCTATAATAACTTCTTAAATAAGTCGATAGTTTTATTACCGGAAGAAAAGGTTCCCTTTTCTTCGATAATAAAATTTCGAACCTTTACAATATCGTAGTAGGAATACCCTAGGGCTCCCCCCTCTTATTAATCCTTTTTATTCTCTTTATTACCCTATTATACTACAAATTAATTATAATTAGAAATACAATTACAATTAGTTTTACCAATAATACTAATATTATTGCAATAGCCAAAATAATAGAAGAAAATTATAGGACTCTTTAAGCGGTATAGGAAATCTATTCCGAATAGGTAACTAAGAGAGGAATAGAATTTAAAGCGAATAAAATAGAATTTATATATTTTACGCGGACGAAGGAACTACGGACGGAAACTCTTTAAATTAATAGAATAATACTTTAACCGACGGAATTAATAAAATTTTTAAGGGTTTAATTAAACCGGAAATTTAATTATCGAATATACGTAAAAGTAATAAAGAAAAAAATAATTATATAGACGAATACTTTAATACAATTAGTAGCGAAAATTTAGGGTTATTCCTTCGCGTAGGCGAGAGAAATCTATACTAAATATATTCGAAACGTTATCGTATATAAAGTATTAACTTTCTACCAACCGACTAAAATCTACAGAAAACTACGAAGGATAATAATTAAGCTAACTAAATACTAAATTAAATATTTAAGAGTTATCGCTAGGGCGTATAAAACTACGCCGGTAAAGAATTTAGAAATAGAAATATTTTATCTACTATTCGACTTCTATTTTAATAAAAAGGTAAAGGCCTTCGAAGAAAAGCTTACCCGAACGGATTAAATTAAATTCGTCCGAAGGATTACGGCCTAAGTAGTTAATTATATTTAAATAAGAATAAGAAATCGATTACCTATTAACCGACCCGAAAGTAGTACCGCTAAAGCTAAATAGGCTAAGGAATAAATACTAACGGAAAAATTTATTATATTAATAGTAAAACCGCCTTCGGAAATAGGAACGCCCCTACTCCTATTATAAATACTAAAACTAATTACTATCGACCGAGAAGAGTAATTAGAAGATATTATAAAAAGAGAATAAATATTATACTATAATTATTAAATAGTAGTAGTAGTAACTAAATTAAATCGACGGTATAAATTCACTATTATTAACCTTAACGTAAGGTTTAGCGATAATACTATTAAACGGTATATAATCGGAGTAAAAAAGAAGAAGAAGAAGAAAAGCTAACTATTAGAAAATAATAATAAGCTATACCTATTAATAAAAATATAGAACTCCCTCCTTACTTAAGCCCGAATAGGAATTATCGGATTCCGGTCCTTCTTCTTCCAGAAAAAAATACCGGACGTTATAACGCCGTTCTATTCGTACGGAGCTAGGGAGGAAATATTTAAATACTTCGTTTTTAAATATTTATAGATAGAAGAATATTAAATAATAGTAACTAATTAACTATAAATATAGGAAGAACTCTAGGCTTATTTAAATAATAGAATTAAAGTAGAGAAAATCCTTTCGTAGGCATTTAAATTAGGCAAACTAAATAAATACCGCTTAATAATCGAATTAGAAGGGGAATAGCGTAGGGAAATCGTATAGTACGTATAAAACTATTTATTTATTTATAATACCAGAACATCGAAATATAGAAACGAAGGGGGTAATAAAGAGACTGGTTAAATTAATTCCGGTTTATATTTAATAAAAAGAGCGGAATTATAGAAGAACTATCTAATTAATATCTAAATACAATTAATAAAGGTATAAAGCATCTTTATTATTTCCGCTAAATCGCGAATAACCTAATAACGCCACTCGTCCTAATTAAGACCTATTTTGGCAATATAGAGGCTATCGACCGCTATAGGCAAACCCGGGGGATTATTAGTATTAAAGCGGGTACTACTACTAATTATACTAGTAGAAATAATACGAAGAAGAATAATAATAGGGTAATAATCGACTATAGACCTCTCGTAATAATCCTTTTCTTTATAGTCCGCGACTTTTAAATTGCTAAAGTAATAGAGAGAAGAAAGGGTGTCCGGCTAATTCGGGAGACCGTCGTCGGCTAGGCGAATATATATAAAGCCGAAGAAGGATGCGTAAACCTATTAGAAATTCTTAATAAATTTACTAGGGTTAATTAGAATATTTATAATAATAACCGCCGCCGCCTAAACGAAATTACACCTATTATAATAGTTAAAGGGGATATCGAATATATATTTTAAAGTAGCGAGTAAATATAGAATAATCTAGGACGTAATATTTAAATAATATTAAAAAGAAATAATATTATAATACCAGGAAGGACACTTATCCTACTTATTAATTATATAAGTATATTCTATAAATATTATTTAAAAGCCTTTTTAGCCTAAAATAACAATATTCGGAGTATTTATAATATAGTCGGCGAAATTTAAAGTATAACCGAAATAAGGAAGAATATAAATAATATTAAATAACGGAATTAATTAAAAAGGACGTAAAAATATAAAAGCGGGAATTTTACTAATCGTTAAAAAACCGAAGTATAGGATTATAGGATAAAATATTAGCGACGGTAATAAAATTTTAAGAAGGAGTTATAAGAGCGCTAAGGGTTTAAGGAATATAATAAGGAGTAGAAGGCGCGACTTCGGGGGGTTTAGGCGAAGATTTTATAAAGTAGGAAAAATCGGGGCTTTAACCAGTCTAAATACCGAAATTACGAATATTATAACCGGGGGTACGGCCGGGCGCGCCGTTAAACGAAGAGGAAATTATCTTAAAGACGTAATAATTTGGAGAAGAAGAGGAAGGTTTAGGGCTAATACCTAAGGAGAATTTATATAAACAATAGAGGAAGCCCTTATATAGATATAAATTATAATAGGAATAGGAAAATAGGATAAAAGGGGAGGGAGTAAAGGAGAAGGGGCGGGGCGGGAGAGTAAATAAAAGCGAATAAGGTAAACGGAGACGGAACGGCAATTAAAGGATAGGAGGAAGGAGTAGAAAAAGGGAACGGTATTACGATAGTTCTAATATTAGGTAGAATAAGATAGAAAGCGCGTTTATTCGCTATAGCGGTAAATAAGAACTATTACAATTAGAAATTAGGAAGGAGCGGCACGGCTTACCCGTAACCGGAATAGAATTAGGGGTTTTCATCCGGCGGCGCTTATCGCCGAATAGTTTTTCCTTTAGAGAATTAGGAGAAGTACTTTATGCCAATTGTAGCGCTATAGATATATAGCTAAGGAATAAGATTATTATTATACTTCCCGTTTACAAATTTCTTCGTTAACCTTTTTAATAGAAGTAAAAAGTTATATATTAAATTTACTTCCGGTAACTATATTTTAATTATTACGTAAATAATCCTTTTACAACCCTTACTTCCACTTCTACATTAATATATACAACTTTTTTTTACCTTATTACTACTAATTTTACTAACTTTATTAATCCTACTAGTCCTATTAATCCTATTAATCTTATTAGAGAAGGGTAAATAAATACTATAGGGGAAATTAACTACAACTACTACTACAACTAAGAAGGGGGAGATATTAGCCTTAACTATAATTATTAGGAGGGGGTTAGCTACAACTACTACTACGACTAAAAAGGGGGAATTATTAACTAAAAGAGGGGAATTACTAATTACAACTACAACTAAAAGGGGAGGGTTAACTATAACCGCTACTACGACTAAAAGGATAAAATTATTAACCTTAATGTGACGGCGCCGGTCCGGCTATGCCGCCATACCCGCCATACCCCCATGGGAGGACTAGTATCGTAAAGTGCTATGAGGTACTACGAAGGTTAGAGGTACGAGTAATATAGAAGGTTCGCACCAAGGCTAGCCCAGACGGGCGCTAAGCCTATTAAAGGTATTTATTCTTATTTATTATATAGGTAAAAGGCGATACGAATAAAAGGATTGGCTATCAGCGACCCGCATATAGGTCCCGCTATCGCTTACGCACTAGGGTATTTATTCGGATTTATACGTATATATCTAATTCTCTTCCTTTTCTTCTCCTTACTTAAAATCTTCTATTATAAATAGAATCTTAATTTTACCTTCAATTTAACTATATTATACCCTTACATTATTTTAGGTCACCCCAATAATAATACTTAGGAAGGTTAAATCCCAACGATTAAAAACCGATATAAATAATTGAATAGACCGTTATAATCTAAGGAATTAAGACTTACGATATTAATAGAAATTATAGTACCCTTGTATTTAATTTGTAATAATATTAGCGTTAGAATTGAAGGCTTAAACGATAACTATTATAAAAACAATTATATTAACCTCTTCGAAGAGGGAGGCGATAATAATAAAAGTTCGAATTTTAGATTTGACGATAATAGAGGCGATAAGACCTTTAACGAAGGAAACGTTAGCGACGAAGATAATTTTAAGTCGTCGAAAGAGAAGAATAAGGCTACTATTAAACTTAGCGTCGATAAAAAAGTTATTAAAAATAAGAAGAAGCCTTAGCGCGTCGACCCTATTATTAAGGAGAATATAAAAGCTTTTATACGCTTTAATAAAGAGTATTTCAACAGTCTTTACCCTTTCGAAGAGAGATTTCGTAATAAGTCTACCCTCTTTTATAAGAAGACCCTACTTTACTTATATAATTAATTTAAATCCCCCTTTAAAATATTAGCCGACGCGTTAGTTAAGAGTAAAGACGACGAGGAGGAACTCAAATTATTATTAGATTTATTCGACTAATATATTAGCGGAGAGATTAATAAATATAATACTATTTTTAATTTAAAGGACTTCGTTAAGGATTTGAAGGATAAGATAAAGGAGTTTACTAAATTCTTTATCTATAACGCTATCCCCTACGTCCTCTATTATATTTTATTATCTACTTTAAAATTCCCGTTTAACAGTTACTTAAACAAAGCCAAATTTACCGAATTATACGCTAATTATTTAACCGATATATTCTACAAATTTAAATTCTAGGTTATAATAGCTATAGCTTTAAGAAAATAAGTATTTGAATTACACTAAATTACTTCGTTTTTAAATACTAAACTTTATACCGTCTACGATTAGGTACTTAAATTAGCGGATACCCTATCCGACGACCCTAAGACGACTTCTACTGTCGACTTTAAAATGGTTTAGTCCTTCAAAAATTATTTAGCGGATAAAGAAAATAAGATTTAAACCCTGAAAGAAATTATTACCGACCTGAACGTTCTCAAAAGTATCCGCAAATTAATTAATAAAATAAAAATTACAATTAAAGATACAGTCCTTCTTAGTATCGAAAAAAATCCTATTGCGGCTCCCCTTTGTTATTCGACTACCCGTTTTGCTACGACTCCGCCTATCGACGACGACGACGACGACAAGACTATATCCACTCCCTTCTATCGCGCCCGCCTTTTAATTAAGTAAGCCGACCCTCCGAAATTTTATAATTAGGATAAGGAGGACGACGTACCCTTTAAAGCCTAATACAATTTAATTTAAAACAAATTCGAAATTAATACTAATTATTACTTAATTGACTACAATAAATTCTTTTACGTCAAAAATCGTTTGGCTAAATTTACTTTTAAAGATCTAATATTATATCTTTACGAAATTTACCCCGATTAATTTATAATTTATTTTAATTTAATAACTTATTTATAGCGCGAGTATAGCGATCCTAATTAAAACAAAAAGGTTTTCGTTAATTTTACGAAATTTAAAATAAAGGATACCGATAATTTCGACTACTTTAAAAATAAATTCGTTTATATAGCTGGCGAATACTAATACCTTAAATCCGAATAGAAGTACAAATTATTCTAGCGCCTTCCCGCGGAGTATAAGAAGTAAATAGGCGCTAAATATCGCAATTCTTCTATTTTTTTCGAAATTTATTATATCGACTATTCCGGTTTTAGCTAAATATTTAAAATTATTACCGATAAAGCTAAGGCTACTTCTTCTTTTTCTTCTCGCAATAAAGGAAGTAATAATAATAAAGGATTTAATAATTCTAGCGGTTCTAATTCCTTGGCTTTGAAACCCGCTAATAGCGGCGGTAATAACCGTTCTACTATAGATTATACCAAAGAAACTACTCGCTTATTTAACGAAGGTCGCTACTTCCTTTATAAAAAATACAGTTATATTAAGTATAATTATCCTTAAAAGGATTAATACAATCGAAAACGCTACGACTACGTTATTACTATCGTCGAATGCTATTTAATTAACGAGAATAGTAATACTAGAAGTGCCTAGCCCGCGGCCTTAATTATTCTAATTACTATTGCCCCCGCTACTAATAATTAGGGAAATTAAATACCTTAAGTAAATTAGACTCTTTCCTAGGGGAGGTATCGGTTATAAAATAAATAAAGGATAAATAAAAATAAGGAAAGGATAAATTCAATTTAATACCCTATTTAAGAGGGGATCCTATATTTATTTAATATATTATAGTTAATAATAGAATATCTTTATCTACATTTAATACCCTAATCGATATAGGAGCGAACAGCTACCTATTTATTAATATAACGTTTACTAATAAATTGAAAGAACGTCTACTAGTAGAAATAACAAGCGATTTTCCCGTTCGAAGTATTAATAATTATTAAGGAAAGATTAACTAAGGTATTAAAGAGGTCGTTAAAGCCGTCCTAAGGGTCCGAAACCGAATAATACCCCCCGATTATTTTATAATCATTAATATAAACTACAATATTATTATCGGCCGTAAATAGTTCGACTTTTACGATATCTAGGTAGATTATAAGAACCGCCAATTGATCTTCCCCCCCGATTAAAAGCTTAACCCTAAGTAGATAAGGAATTCTAATTTCGAAATCCGCTTAAGAGGCTCCGGCGTCGTTAATTCTAATTATTAGAAGGAAATAGCCTATTACGATACGTTTATAGAACGAAAAGATAAACAATAAATTAATAATAAAAATAGTAGTCGTATAGCACTTAAACTTACGAATAATTATATAGCTACTCTAATACCTATTCTAACGGATTAACCTTTTCCTAACTATTGCAAAAAAGAATTCGATTAAAAAGTTAACAATTAATATCGAAAAAAAATACAACAATATTAACGACAAATCGAAAAGCATATCTACAAATTCGAAGCTCTTCAATCGTAGCCTAAGAAGACAGTCCCTATTACTCTAATAAATTTTAAATATACCCAAAATAAAGATATTAGCAAATTAGATTACGCCCGTCCCCGCGTTCTATTTTAAAACCCTAATTCAATTCTTAAGTAAATTGACCCATTAAGCAAAATAGAGAGGAATTTAGCTAATCTTACCTACTTTATAGTATTATCTCTAGAACCTATATAATTCGCTCGAATTAAACTGACTAAACTTCAAGACGGCAAATAGGGTTCTAATAGCTAAAGTATATATAAGTTTAAAAAAGATTTGATTAGTTGGTATAAAGAACGACCGGTATAGATATACGTCTTTAAAAGCGATTTATTTATAAGGTCCGCCGCCAAAGCCAATAAAACAATATATTTAATAAATATCTTCGAAATCGATTAGTTTATTTAATAAAAATACGTAATAAAGGACCCTACTTAGGAACCTCTCCCCCGCGATAAAAAAAAATTATACGAAAAAGCTTTAAAGACAGTACTAGAGTACTATTATAATTATATTAACGTCTTTAATAAATTCGATTCGAATATCCTAACCGACTATCGATTATACAATTATAAAATCGAATTCGAAAAAAGCTATTACCCCGAGGAATTAGGTTATAGCCCTCTCTATAAGATGTTATTAGACGAATTAAAGGCCGTAAGGAAATATATTATAGAAAACCTCTTTAAGGGGTTTATTAAAGCGAATTCGTCCCCCTAGGCAGTACCCGTCCTATTCGTTAAAAAAGCTAACAGTAATTTACAATTCTACGTAGACTATTAAAAACTCAACGCTATTACGAGGAAAAACTAATACTTACTACTATTAATCGAAGAAATATTAGCTAAAGTTATTAAGGCTTAATAGTTTACTAAAATCGATATCCGATAGGCCTTCTATTATATTTGTATAAGGCTAGAAGACGAGGAGTTTACTACCTTTCGCACTAGTATAGGAGCTTTTAAGTACAAGGTATTACTATTTAATCTAACTAATAGTCTAGCTAACTTCTAAGCCTTTATTAATTCCCTTTTAAGGCTATACCTAGGGGACTTTTATATTATATACATCGACAATATCTTTATTTACTCCAATACCTTTAAAGAGTATAAAGATTACGTCTATAAAGTCCTAATTAAACTAAAGGATATAGGGCTATAGGCCGATCTAAAGAAATACGAATTCTAGGTTATAAAGACAAAATTCCTAAGATTTATTATAGGACGCGACGGTATTTCCGTCGACCTAAAGAAGGTAAAAGTTATTAAAGAATAGGCTATACCCTCTAACCTACAAAGAATATAATTTTTCCTAAGATTTTATAATTTCTATTAAAAATTTATTAAAGACTATAGTCGAATAATTCGCCCCTTTACTAATTTAATTAAAAAGGGCGAAATATTTATATAGACCGATAAATATTAAGCAGCATTCGACAGTTTAAAACAATTATTAATAGACGCCCCCTTATTAAGGTATTTCCAGTACGATATAAAAATACAAATCGAAACAAATACTAGCGATAGAGTCCTCGCAGGAGTCTTCTCTCAATATTAGGAGGATATAAAGGAGTAGTACTTTATTACCTACTTCTTAAAAATTATATAATAAGCCGAATACAATTACTTAATTTACAATAAAGAGCTGTTCGTAGTTATTAAGGCTTTCTAAATTTAGCGACCCGAATTAGTCGGTTTAAAATAATCGAAACCCTTTATAATTATTATTAATTATTAAATTTTAGAATATTTCGGTACGAAGCGATTACTCAATTTGTAGTAGGTTAGATAGGCCGAGTTCTTATTTTAGTATTATTTTGAGATTATTTACTATCCCAGTATTAGGAATACGGCCGCTAACGCTCTATTCCGGAAGTTAGAGGATTTTAAGATTTAAAAGGAAAAGAAGGAGGCGTACCGCACCCTTTAGATATTTAAGCCCTTAATAGCCGACGACGGAATCGAAGTTATTACTCTAATTTTTATTACTATATCGAACGGCTTTTTAGAAGAGTCGGTGCCAATCCTTATACTAAATGTTGACGATTTAGAATTATGCCCAATCGAACCCGAAGGTTACGAATTAATCGACGCAATTATAAAAATTAATTGCGAAGAGGAGTTTTTAGAAGAGTACTACTTACGTACTTATAATTCTAATTTTAAATTTACAATAATAGTAAACAGATTATTAATATATTAAAGCCGTCTTACTATCCCCGATAAAAATAATCTATAGATACGAATTATCGATAAGGCTTATTCTACTCTAATAACGGCCTACCCCGGCCGGAATAAGATTTAAGCTATTTTAATCGAACGATATTAGTAGCCCGGTATAGCGGAAAATATCGACCGGTTTATTAAGAACTATATAATTTACAAAACTAGTAAAGTGCTTAGAAATAAAACTCCCAGTAAGCTATACCCTATCCTACCGCCTAATAGGAAGTAGACTTCAATTATAATCAACTTTAAAAAAATACCTAAGGATAAATACAGCTACGATAACGCTTTAATTATAGTAGACCGCTTAATAAAATCGTTATAGGTTATACCCTATATAGAGAAAGCCACTACTTAGGACGCCGTCCGAATATATTATAAAGGGCCTTTTAAAGTCTACAGTATATTAGAAGAGGTTATTTTTAATTGCAGTCCTTAATTTATATCGGCTTTTACCGACGAAATATTTAAATTAACCGGTATAAAGTAGAAATTAGCTATTATAAGCTATAGCTAAATAATAGGGTAAGCAGAAATTATAAATACCTATTTCGATTAACGATTTCGCCCTTTCATTAACTACTACTAAAACGATTAGTTAAAAACGATCTTAATATTAGACGCCGTATAGAATAGCCTCCTTTAAAATAATACCGGCCTTTCCCCTTATAAGGTTATATTTGGCTACCCGATGCGTATACCATTCGATTAGAAATCCCGTACCCTTAATATTAGATTTAAAGTAGAATAATTAACTAAAGAATAAATTCAAGAATTCGTCTAATATATTTACAGTTATACAGAATACGCGAGAGAGATAATATTAAAGGCTTAAGAGGAGTAAGCTCATTAAACTAATAAAAAGAGAAGGGATTCCAACTTCAATATAGGAAATAGAATCGTTATTATTAAACGCCTCTAGTTAACTACTATTAAACTTAGCGATAAATTCGATTTTCCGAATACTCGCAACTATTATAAGATTATTGAAAAAGTAGGTTATTCTTATCGGCTAGAACTCTCCGATAATTAGAAAAGATCCGACCTCTTCTATATTAACCGTTTACGTAAATATAATAACAACCTACTACCCAACTAATCGACTAAATATTCCGGCCCAGTTATAGAGGAGGACAAGGACCCCGAATAAGAAGTCGAGAAAATTAATACCTCTAAAGTAATTAACGGCAAGCTCTTTTATAACGCGGATTAGAGAGGCTAGGACTTTAATTTAAAGTACTAGTCTACCTCCGATTTTAAATATACCCCGAAATTATTTTAGGAATTCTACGAAGCCAACCCAGAAGCCCCAAGCCCGCCCAAGCGTTTAATAAACTAATTAAACAAAGATTAGGAAGAGTACAAGGATAACGAATTACTAAAATTATTAGAACTAAAGCATTTATAAAGGATTTTATATAAATAAGGGATTATTATAGCTAAAATAGGTTTTAATTTAGCAAAACTCGCGGACGAGTCTTCTATATAAGGGGGGGTAATATAACAGCGCCGGTCCGGCTATACCGCTATACCCGCTATACCCCTATAGGAGGACTAGTATTATAAAGTACTATAAAGTATTATAAAAGTTAGAAGTACAAGTAATATAGAAGGTTCGCACTAAAGTTGGCCTAGACGGGCGCTAAGCCTATTAAAAGTATTTACTCTTATTTATTATATAGGTAAAGGGCGATGCAAGTAAAGGGATTGGCTATTAACGACCCGTACGTAAGTCCCGCTATCGCTTACGCACTAGGGTATTTATTCGGGTCTGTACGTATATATCTAATTCTCTTCCTTTTCTTCTCCTCACCTAAAATCTTCTATCATAAATAGAATCTTAGCTTTGCCTTCGACTCAACCATACTGTGCCCTTGCACTTAATTACGGCTACTAAGAGGAGGAAATTACTAACTACAATTAAGAGGGGGATATTAACTATAACTACGATTAGAAGGGGGAAATTATTATTAACGGCTTAATAACCAAATCTAATATTTCGAAAGGCTACTATTATTATTAGGTATAATACTACTATTAAATAAGAAATTTAATAAGTCTTATAGAAAATTTGGGCGAAATACAAAACTATCTTAAATTAGATATTATTAATATTATTATTTATAACAGCTATATAATATTACTTAAAGATTAATAATAGGTTAACGGGGGGGAAATTAGCGGGTTGCCTATTAGGAATCCTTAACTAAAGGGTTAATTAATATTATAGCAATCGACTTAATATAAGTCTTTTTTAAAGTCTTTTTAATTATAGTACGAGGGCTTAGTCTAGCTAGTAAACTAATATTGCGCTAGCCCTATTAAAAAAATTAGTATAATATATTAAATACTTTATATATGCAGAATATCAACTTACTTATACTTATACTTTAAAAGCCTATTTATAAGTACCGGCAATACTAATACACTACTAGGTATAAGTAAGTACTTATATATAAATAAGAATATACGTTAACTTTATAAGGCCTATAGTAAGCGACCTAAACATACTACTAATAATTTACTATTCTACATCTTTCTTATATTCGAAATCGAAAGCTTCGTCTTTATAAAATTCGTTACGGGTATTATTATTTTAATAACCCTCAAAGCTAATAGTCCTCTTAGCCTTCAGATTGGGCATAGAAGCGGGTTTCCTCTTCCTTTTTATAAAGCCCTCTATCTAAATAATATTAGTCAAATAGTCAAATTAAGCGCGTAATTAAATTAGAATAATATTTATAGTAATAATAATCTAAAATAACTTACAAAATAGGGAAGGACTTAATAGCGGTAATCGTAACCTAATTAAAATCTTATTAATAATACCGCGGGGGGAAACTAGATCTATAGTAAATATTAATAATAAGAGTATACAATTTGTCGGTTAACGAAAAAGGAGGAAATTAATAATAATAGAAATAGGGGTACTCAATTTATTAATTAAAATCGAAGAGGAAGTTTGAAAGAGGGAGAGGAAGTTTAAGAGGGGAGAAAATTTGAGAGGGCAAAACGTTTAAAAAAATAGAAATAGCGGGTCGAAATTTAGGCGGGTCGAAATTTATATTTGCTTAATCGTTAACCAAAATCTAAACTATATAATACTTTTCAAATATTAGAATAAAATAACAATAACAGTAAATAATTATAATAATAATAATAATAATCTTATTCCTTAGCTATATATCTATAGCGCTACAATTGGTATAAAGTACTTCTCCTAATTCTTTAAAGGAAAAACCGTTCGGCGATAAGCGCCGCCGGATAAAAACCCCTAATTCCGTTCCGGTTACAGGTAAGCCGTACCGCTCCTTCCTAACTTCTAATTATAACAGTTCTTACTTACCGCTATAGCGAATAAACGCGTTTTCTATCTTATTTTACCCAATATTAGAATTATTGTAATACCGCTCCCCTCTTCCGCTCCTTCCTCTTATCCCTTAGCCGCCGTCCCGTCTCCGTTTGCTTTATTCGCTCTTATTTACTCTTCCGCCCCGCCCCCTCTCCTTTATTCCCTCCCCCTTTATTCTATCTTCCCGTCCCTACTATAGTTTATACCCGTATAAGGACTTCTTCTATTATTTATATAAATTCTCCTTAGGCGCCGGCCTTAAACCTTCTTCTTCTTCTTTAAATTACTACGTCCTTAAAATAGCTTCCTCTTCGTTTAGCGGCGCGCCCGGCCGTACCCCCGGTTATAATATTCGTAATTTCGGTATTTAGACTAATTAAAGCCCCGACCTTTCTTATTTTATAAAGTCTTCGCCTAAGCCCTCCGAAATCGCGCCTTCTACTCTTTACTACGCTTTTTAAACCCCTAGCGTTCCTATAACTCCTTTTTAGGATTTTATTACCGTCGCCGGTATTCTATTTTACAATTCTATATTTTAACTTCCTAATAACTAATAAAATTCCCGCCTTTGCACTTTCGCATCCTCTCTAATTAATTCTATTATCCAATATCGTTCGTACTCCTCCCTACCTCGGCTATACTTTAAATTTTGCCGACTATATTATAAGTATTCCGAATATTACTATTCTAAATTAAAAGGGTTTTTAAATAATATTTATAGAGTATACCTATATAATTAATAAGCGGAGTAAATATCCTTCCCAGTATTGCGGTATTACTTCTTTTTAATATTATTTAAGTATTATATTTTAAATTATTCTATATTTATTCACTACTTCAAAATATATATTCAACGTCCCCTTCGGCTATTATAATAAACGTAATTTCGTTTAGGTGGCGGCGGTTATTATTATAAATACTCCGGCTAACCCTAATAAATTTATTAAGAACTTCTAACGGGTTTATACGTCCTTCCTCGGCCCTATATATATTCGCCTAGCCGATAACGGTCTCCCGGACTAATTGGATACCTTCTCTTCTCTCTATTACTTTAGCAATTTAAAGGTCGTAGACTATAAAGAGAAGGGTTATTATAAAAAGTTTATAGTCGACCGCTATTTTACTACTATTCTTCTTTATATTATTTCTACTAGTATAATTAGTAGTAGTACCCATTTTAGTATTAATAATCCTTTAAGTTCGCCTATAGCGGTCGATAACCTTTATATTACCGAAATAAGTCCCGGTTAGGATAAGTAGCGTTATTAAATTATTTATAACTTAGCGGAAATAATAAAAATACTTCGTATTTTCGTTAATTGTATTTAGACGTTAATTAAATAATTCTTCTATAATTCTACTCTTCTTACTAAATATAAACCGGAATTAATTTAACCGGTTTCCCTACTACTCCCTTCGTTCCCGTATTTTAATATTCTAATATTATAAATAAATAAATAGTTTTATATATACCGTATAATTTCCCTACGCTATTCCCCTTCTAATTCGACTATTAGGCGGTACTTATTCAATTTATTTAATTTAAATGCCTACGAAAGGATTTTTTCTATTTTAATTCTATTATTTAGGTAAATTTAAAGTTCTTCCCGTATTTATAACTAATTAATTACCGTTGTCTAATATTCCTCTATTTATAGATATTTAAAAACGAAGTATTCAAATATTTCCTCTTCGGCTCCGTACAAATAGAACGGCGTTATAATATCTAATACCTTCCTTTAGAAGAGGAAAGACCGGAATCCGATAATTCCTATTCGGGTTTAAATAAAGAGGAAATTCTATATTTTTATTAATAAGTATAGTTTATCGTCGTCTTCTAATAATTGGCTTTTCTTCTTCTTCTTCTTTTTTACCCCAATTATATATTATTTAATAGTATTATTATTAAACTTTATATTAAGGTTAGCGATAGTAAATTTATATTGCCGACCTAATTTGGCTACTACTATTACTATTTAGTAATTATAGCGTAATACCTATTCTCTTCTCGTAGTATCTTCCAACTACTCCTTTTAATCGATAGTAGTTAATTCTAATATTTATAATAGGAGTAAGGGCGTTCCCGTTTCCGAAAGTAGTCCTATTACTAATATAATAAATTTCTCTATTAGTATTTATTCTTTAGCCTATTTAATTTTAGTAGTATTGCTTTTGGGTCGGTTAATAAGTAATCGACTTCTTATTCTTATTTAAATATAGTTAATTATTTAAATTGTAATCTTTTAAACGAATTTAATTTAATTTATTCGGGTAAACCTCTTTTCGAAGGCCTTTACCCTTTTATTAAAGTAGAGGTCGAGTAATAGATAAAATATTTCTGTTTTTAAATTCTTTACCGGTATAGTTTTATACGCCCCGGTAATAATTTTTAAATACTTAATTTAATATTTAATAAATTTAATTACTATCCTTCGTAATTTCTTATAAATTTTAATCGGTTAGTAAAAGGCTAATACTCTATATATAATAGTGCTTCGAATATATTTAATATAGATTTTTTTCGCTTACGCGAAGGAGTAACCCCAAATTTTCGTTATTAGCCGTATTAAAGCATTTATTTATATAATTATTTTTTTTTTTACTACTTCTACGTATATTCGATAATTAAACTTCCGGTTTAATTAAACCCTTAGGAATTTTATCGATTCCGTTGGTTAAAGTATTATTCCGCCGATTTAGAGAGTTTCCGTCCGCAGTTCCTTCGTCCGTATAAAATATATAAATTCCGTTTTACTTATTTCAAATTCTATTCCTCTCTCAACTATTTATTCGGAATAGATTTCCTATACCGCCTAAAGAGTCCTATAATTTTCTTCTATTATTTTAATTACTACGATAATATTAATATTATTGGTAAAATTAATTGTAATCGTATTCTTAATTATAGTTAATTTATAGTATAATAGAGTAATAAAGAAAATAAAAAGGATTAGTAAGAGGGGGGAACCCTAGGGTATTCCTACTATAATATTGTAAGGGTTCGAAATTTTATTATCGAAGAAAAGGGAACCTTTTCTTCTAGTAATAAAATTATCGACTTATTTAAAAAGCTATTATAGGAATTATATTTCCTATAAGGTATATAAAAACTACTTATAATTAACTCTATTGAATATGCCCTTTAAATCGAAGAATATAAAAGACGTTATAGCTTTGAATTTTTAAGCCGAGTAAACCGTATTAATTATTACCCTAATTACGAATTTTATTAAATAGTCCGCCCGATTACTTATTTAGCCTTCCGGGAGGAGGTTGAATTCTTCTACCGCCTATATTAACCTTATAATAATTAAAGTTTTGAAGATCTTTCTAATATTATTTAGTAGCGAAATCGGCCTCTATATATTAATTAGCTTTTATTACTCGGCGCTTTTTCTTAGCTTTTTTAAAACAATTACTTTCGTATTCTTAAACCGTTAGGGGAAATATCCGAACCGAAGGCTCGCTATAGCGAAAACTGCTATAATTTATTTAAATAGTACTCTACAAATTTTTAAAAACCTATTTAAAAACTAATCGATACCCAGCGCTTTATTCGGCGCCATCCTTAAAAGGATTTCTTTAATATCCCCTTTAATAATTTAGTTATTAATAATTACCGGGGTATTACCATTTAGTAATTAAATTTAATTTAGTAAATAATTTGTAGGAACGTCTACTTTAGGGAAGAATCGGTCGGCGAGGATATTTACTTTACTACTATAGTCTTCAATTTCGTCTACCCTTTTACTAGGTTTGAAGGTTAGTAATTTGGGCGGATTTATTAAGCAGTAATTCCGGGTTCGAGCCTACTTCTCTAATAATTAGAGTTTGCTTAAGTCCTTTAACGCAGAGGCGATATAATTTCGCTATTTCGCCGTCTAAATTTTCGAAATAAGTCATTTCTTTTTTACCGCTACCTCTACGAACTCCCTCTAATTTGAAGGCGTTCTATTCTCGAATTATACCTACTACTTCCGTTGCATATTTTTCGTCGCCGTTTTATACTTTAAGTTCTACCAATCCACTTGTCTTCCCCGACCTTTCTTCCGGTGTAGGACGAATTCCTCCGCGATACTAATGAGTTCTCCGTCGAATCTATCGAAAGCTAACTCGAGGTCTTCTATTGTAACGATCTCCTCCGGGACCGATATCCGCTTCTAGTAAATAATTATAGTATATCGATAATAACGATTAGTAAATATAATTATAATAGCTCTACCGCCTTCTAATTCATTTTAGCCGGTATAAATAGTATCGAAAATTTAAATAGACGGCGGAATACTATATAAATAATTGTAATTATAATCATCCTACCGCCTTCGATATTCTACCGGCCGCGTCTTTAATTAATAAATAATTTTATAAAATTAAATTAAATAGCGGGGCATTATTAATAATAGTAATATTATTATACGCGCGGGGTATAATAAATTATTCTTTTCGTTCATTTTGGCTAGTAAATAGTTTTAAAAATTAAATAAAATAACAGGGCGGTATTAATAACGATAAGTAAATATAATAATAGAAGTTTATAATATTAATTTTCGTTTACCTACGGGCATTCACGTAAGTATAAATAGGTCTAGAAAATAGTTAATTATAAGGAAGGGGTTTATTTAAACCCCGGTAATTAGTAGTAAATATAAAGTACTAGTCTTAGTAGGGGATTAATAGGGGTCGCTCGATAGGAAAGGGTTTATCTAGACTATAATAAACACTACATAATACGACTATAACACCCCGCAATATTACCCTTATCTAATTATTTACTATCGAATATCTTAAATAAATAGAATATATAATTTACCCTTTATATTACATTAAGCAAGTACCCGTCTACAGACGGATCTTAGTTATTCTATAAAACTCCCAAATTCGTAAGCTTTATAGTAGATTTCTTATTTATTAATTCTAATTTTCCCTTTTATATCTAATTCTCTTCTATTTACCCTATCCGTCTTTAGGTATTTATCTTTCTTCCCTTTATAACTATTACTTTTATATCTAATCCTTTTCTAATTACCCTATTTATCTTTATTTAATTATTTAGCCATTCTACAAAACTCCTAAACTTATAGCGCAACGGCCTTAAATATTTTATTTAATTCTCCCTTCTATATTTAATTCTCTTTTAATTGCCGTACCCGTCTTTTACTTCAAATTGAAATTAATAGCCCTACCCCCGCTATACCTCGTTGAAGGACTAAAATAAATAAAGACGACGACCCCCCCTTATAAATAAATTGTATCGTTAATAAACTATTACTACTTAGGGTTAATTACGGTAAACATATACCCCTCCCTAGAATATATCTATATTAATTTAATTAACTTCGACGTTTAAAATTAAAATTACTAAATTTTACCCTACTATTCAATAGCGATAACAATATAGTTATATCTAATACGGTATATAATAATAATAATAATAATAATAATTAGGAGGATATTAACGACGAAGGTAATAATAAGGGTAATAATAAAGGTGAATTAGACCTAATAACCTCTATTTATCTAAATTAATTACATTACTAATAATTATCTAAAGTATTATTAATCAAAATAATATTTTCGAAGGCATAAACCTTGCAAATATACAGCGCAAATTCGAAAACCTAATGAACGCTAACGACGCTTTACCTACTAAATTCGATAAAGAATAATTACGATTTGACTTCGAATATAATGAGCGCGAATTTGACTAATAAAAATTAGAAATAGTCGTATTCGAAGAAGATTTTGTAAATAAATAGGTAGAATAAATCGAATAAGAACTAATTATTCTACAGGGTATTATATCCTACGGCCTAATTATTAATATATTAGAACTAATCTATTACTATTGTAATCGATACGAATACTTATCGGATTTTCACCTAGCCGTTAGCTTATATACTATTATTAATAGACGTTCTTAGAAGTAGTACAAGGTATAAATCGAAATTTTAGGTATTTTACATAGCCAAGACGGGAGGCCTATAGTCGATATCTAGCGCCTACTAAAATAATTGGAAATATTAAAGAACCGTACGATTAAACGATTATTATTATTCGATATACGTATAGCTAAAGTTCTATTGCAAATTTTAAGGATAAAGACTAAATCGGCCAACTATAAGAAATAATAATAAGGTAGATAAAACGATTTAGATTTATTAACGGTTCCGGGACCCCTGTATTTTATAAATCTATATTCCCTTTTCTAAGCCTTTTTCAACTCCGATACTATTGCGACGATATATAAAAGTATAGTATATTTTATCGATAATCTAATAGAATTATACTATATACTATATTAATTATCATCGGTTCGAACTACCTCTAGCGAATATATATACTTTAGCGGCGGGTTAAATTCCGAAGACACTAGTAAGGCCATATTTCCTTCCGATTTTATCTACTTCTACTACTATAATAAAATTAATAATTGTATTTACCGTTTACTAGAAGACTATCCTAATTACCGTATCTATATTAGCTATATTAAGGTTATAAATAAGAATTTTACTTCCGAATTCGAAGAATATATTAGCGAAATTACTTTAATTATTAACGAGTATATCAATATTAACCTACTTTTATTAAATGAAGAATTCCCCGGTCTTTTAACCTACTTCTAATTTAGCCGATAAATACGTTTTAAACGTTTTAAATTAATTATACGCATCGATTAAAAATATTAGATTCTTTAAGAATAGATTAATTAATTTATACCCGTTATTATTAATTATTTTAATAGCGATATTTTTAATAATCCTAATCTACTAATATAAACGGAGAAGAAGAAGAATGAGGAGAAAAAGCGGTTTAAGAAGTATATAATAGAGTTAGATATCGAGTAGAAAGATAAATATTATTTTATCCGCCGTATCCTAGATAAAATTAGTAAAGATAACCTAGATGGATATTAAGTCGATTTATAAGAATTTACTACTAAGTTCAAGATCTTTCCCCTTGTATTTACGCTATTACTTCGAATATAATTAAAAATTAAAGAATTCGGCCGTACGACTTTCGAGGAGTATTGGGATAAAATTAATAACCCTAGCCTTAATATTCTTAGTTGTCCTATATTAATATTTATCGATAGTTTTAGTATTTACCGCAATGCCTATCGGTCTATTATAGGTATTTACCAATTACCGGCCGGCCTACCCTATAATATTCGAATTCGGAATACTAATATTTTTCCTATTGTCTTAGGTCCCTATATATTAAATTTCAACGACGTCGTTAAGGCCTTAGGGTATTTAATACCTTTAGATCGGGGTACTGTAATAATGTAGATCTAAGGCCGACTAATACTTGTATTAGTATTTATATTTTATTATATTGGTAATATGTTATAATAAAATCAAAATGCCGGTGTTATTAGTATAGTTGGTTATAAATTCTGTCGTTTTTATTATATTAGCCTAGATTATATTGTTAATTAATAAAATATATTGGAAGGTTTTTAGCCAGAAATCAACCGGTATTATTACTAGTATATACAAATGCAATACGAGGTCGATATTAATATAAGTACTAAAGGTAACCAAGTAATATATAGAATTTAATAGGGTATTAGTAAAACCCGTCTAGTATTATTTAATCTAACGCCGGTATTAAATATTATTCTAATACGCCCGCCTAACCCAATTCATTCCAAATATAAGGGTATTATAGTTAAAATATATAAAATATTCTTAGGTATCTTTTTAATATTAAAAATACGTACGGAATACAGCCGAATTATTCGGTATTAACTATTCCTATCCGGCTAAACTTCTCTCCCTTCCCCTATTTCCTACTTTCTAAATTATATCCTAACCGATTACGCTAAATAGTCTATTATCGCGCCGCCTCTTTTTATAGCCTAGCTTTATAAAAAGTATATCGAAGAATATATATAGGAAGTTTGGAAGTCTATTATCTAATTAGACCGAAATAATAGCGAGGAAGATGAAGAGACCGTATATATAGTAAATATTAAATTGCTTATTGGTTTCGCTAGAATATTAGTTGTTATAGTTTAAAGTAATTATATATTAATAAATATTAGAAATATTATAGTCGAATATAATAAGATAGATTACTATATCTTAAGTACTAGGAATTGGTATATTAAATTATATTACGTAGTAGTAGAAACTATAGCTAATAATCCGAGGTCGATAAATGTATTTAAGTTTCGTATTCGGTTAGATTAATTACTTTTATAACTATTATTTCGTAGATTATTAATATTAGCTAGTATAATTGCAATAGTAAGCGGCCTTAATAATGAAGATGGGGATGTAAATATAAATATAGATATAAATAATATTATAATTGAAGACGAAGAAGGGGGTATAGTAGCTACGGCCGCTATAGAAGTAATTACCCTTCCTAAACGTACTAAAAAGTATATTAGAAAAGTATTACGTCTAAATATATATTTAAGTATATATTATACCGATCTTTACGAATAATATAAGCCTCCTAGACTATTAAATATATTAATAGAAGAAAAGTATTACAAATAAATTCGAATCTCCTCCTGAATATAGGTATTTACCCCTAAATCCCCTAAACCGAAGTCTTAGCGCCCGCTAAGTATAGGTATTAATTGTACTACAAATATAGGGTAATTTACGGTACGTAACCTAGGTTATAAATTTAACGTACAAAACCAGCGCCCGGGATTATAGGCGACGATATTAATAGAATAGATATTAATAATAACAATACCTAGGCGATTTAAAAAGATAGTAAAAATAATTAATAGTAAAGATATTAAAAGGTGGATTCTCGAATAAGAGTATATTATTTATACTATCCGATTTGTACTACTTAATTCGTTCGCCGACGACGCCGAATTAACCGATTAGATTAATTATATCGTTAGGGAAGCCTCTAATCTATTCGAGAGCTTGATCTATTAAGACGAAAAGTAATAACCTAGTACGCGAAAAATTAAGTTAATCGAAGAATTGGAATTCGATATTCTAAATTCTATAAATAATACGTATATTCAACCGAATATTATTAGCAATTTATAAAAACGATAATACGGCAAATTTATTACCCTATTGCTAAATCTTACTTACCGCTTTCTACAATATTAATATTTAATTTATTCCGTTGTACTTTGTCTAGAGTATACGATTTAAATTATAGTATACTAGGAATTTTGAGGTTTGCGGCTAGTAACCTACAATATAGTAAATAAATATCGTTTATAAATAAGTATATATCTATCCTATATTCCTATACTTATATTCCCTACTTATATCCTCTATACCTATATCCTCTATACCTATACCGAAATACCGAACTCCCCGAGCACTAATTACCAACTATTAATTAAAGAGTTGATTATTAAAGGTATTTCTATTAATAGTATTGCTATAGGAGTTAAAATACCGATTCCTATTAAAATAGTGTTTCCTTGGGCGGAGCCGGATATGCCCGAGGAAGACAGTGAAACGCCCATTCTTCCTTCCACCTTAAAAAGTTTTTATTTTCTTTTTAAAAAATAAATAAATAAAGAACCCTCCCGAATTGAATTATTACTTATTTATTATTTCTAATTTAAAAATCTTTCTTAACTAAAGGCCGGAATAACTTCTAGCTATATATAAAGTTACTATCCTCTCCTTTTAATTATTTTAATAATATTTTTATTTTTAGATTTCTTTTTTCCTTTTTTCCCTTTTTTTTTTCCTTTTTTTCCCCTTTTCTTTCCATTTTTTTTCCTTTTTTTTCCAATTTTTTTCTATTTTTTTCCTTTTTTTTCTAGACTTTTCTTCTTAAAGACTCATTCGTTAAATTTTTTTCAAATCCGATTTTCTCCCCAACCAAGGGCCGGATTAACTTATACCCTGGACCAAAATGTTCGTCATCTCCTTCTGATTATTTTGGTACCCTTTTCTTAGGGTTAGGGTTATTGGTTATTGAAAAGACTTGGCCATTTTGGATTTTCTTTCCAAATTCTTATCGCCTCCAATTTTCTTATCGCCTCCAATTTTCTTATCGCCTCCAATTTTCTTATCGCCTCCAATTTTCTTATCGCCTTAACAATTTAACTTGGTCGTTTTGGGGACTTAGTCATTTGGGGACTTGGTCATTTGGGGACTTGGTCATTTGGAACCACGGTCGCATTTGAATAATGACCAAAACCACTTAGAATCCCCATTGCTCAACAACCAGACCTCGTAACAACGTGCAGAAAGTACCAAAATGACCGCAAAATTAAGGCGAACAATCTGACGATTTTTGAATTTTGATGCACGCGATAGTTGAGGGCTGGTGTTGATGCAAATGATTTTGGCTTTTTTGGATTTCCCTTTTGGGATCGAGATACGGTGTCAATAGTAGGGTCCCCACATTAATACCTATTTAGGCCTAGTAAGGTGGTCCGTGTTTCTGCACATTGGGCCCGGATAGACAGAAATCGCCGCACCTTCCACTTCGTTTCATTCCGGCGCTTCGGTGGGCCCACGGACCACGACCTTTGGTGTAGATTTCCATGGCACCTTTGGTGGGCCCGACCTCAGCGCCTCTATGGTGGAAGGATGGGCGTTTCAATTATATTCAATATAACGTACGTATACAGCTAGTATAAAGTCGGTATACGTTAATATAAACGTATATAGAGTATATATTTATAGGCGTTTAATAGTATAATTACTACGCCTATATATATATAATAGTATAATTAATACGCATACGTATATATAATAACGCCTACGTATAAATAATAATACCCCTTAAGAATACGTTCGAATACTAAAAATACGTCTAAGCAACCGAAATCGGAAATATTACTAATATAGACCAATATTTAATTCGTATTTAATACCCTCCGGCGTTATACTTTTAATATCGGCAACTATATTAGATATAGCCGGCCCGGCCCCGGCCCCGGCGCTGGCGACGATAATATCGGCTATATCGATTATATCTTTATATATAAGTAGAAGTAGTATAATAAGCGCCGTATCTTCCTCGTATTAATTAAGGTAAAGCCTATTAATTATATTAATCTTTTACTTAAACTATTACTTATCGAAAATATAGGTAAGCCCTTAATTATTAGGTTACTAGCTTTACTTATAAATAAGGTATATATTATAGACATTTCGAAAGTCTATAAACGTAGTAGTTATTAACCTTACTAAATCTTAGTAGACTAGAATATTATATAGATATAATAGTATATATTTCCTTAGTCTTCTTACCTTTAATATACTAATATAAATTCGTAGGATTTTGTCAACTTAGGTAATTTGGGATTTATAGTATATTACTTTATAATTACGGCGTTAGAAGTAATATATATTAATTAATATTAATACTATACAATATCTAGTAATAGGATCGATCAATACGCATTATAATCTTATACCTCGTCTAATATTCAATACCCTATTTATACTTTAATATATATTAATTAATAATTATTTATATATTCGAAATTAATCTATATATTAACCTAATCTATATACTAACCCCTAAATAAATTAATTACAATTCTAGACGTTTATATCGTATTTATTTATATATTCATCGCATCGCTTAAATCAATGCACCAACCCTTAAATAAATTAATATATTTCCAAACGTTCGTATCGTATTTAATTGTATTGTATTCAATTGAATTATATTTAATTAAATTGCATTCAATTGAATTATTCGCATTATAAATTCAATTCTATCGCTCAATTGTATTATATCGCATCCCCAACCGGCGCGTAGCGCCGGCCGCCGGGCCGGGTATAGGTGCCAGGCCGGGTATAAGTACTAGGCCGGGTATAGGTATTAGGCCGGGCGGAATAAACTATACGCGAATAGGCGGTAGTAGGGTAAGCAGTAGCGGGGTAGGCGGTAGCGGGGTAGGTGCTAGTACCGGGGTAGACCGTACGCAGGCAGTAGGTAGGTAGGCGGTAGGTAGGTAGATCCGTAAATAAATATACGCTTATATACCTCGCTCGCGACTTCCCAATATGATTTTTCTATCTAGTAGCCGCTATATATATAGGTATAGGCGAAGTCCTACCTATATACTACCCATTTGGGTATAAAACTAGTCTGGGAAAGTACGATATCAATTTACTATAGGAGATCAATTTACCGTATAGATCTATAGACGGTTCATATACAATAAGTTGCACTATATAGTAATATATACGACTTACCGTCTCCAGACAATTAGCTAATAGTATCCAGCTCTAGGGGTCCCGCAGGTAAGACCTATCAACGAATTTCGTCGTCAATAAGTATTACTATCTTAGGCCTTTCCCAATCTTTACCCACGTAGTAAAGGCGAATTTCTTAGTCCACGACCCAAAAAAGTTGAATATAGTAAATATATCCGACACTATATACATTAGCATAATAGCCGGTTTACCAAATACGACAGATTTCGCTATATCGCCTTCAATTCCTTTATACGTACCCAGGTTTACAGCAAAAGCTCATTCTACATCAACAATCGCTAATTCAACCCAAAAATCTTCGCTGACCAAAAAGCTTTTTACAACTACTTTAAAGCCAGATCTAATAAATCCAAAAAGCTTCTCAATTCCATTACCCGCTTTACTGACCAACTTCGAAGCACTCGGTCATTTTGGATTAAGAAATCTTACGAATTATTATCATATATCAACTTCTTAAGTATACCGGCAATATTTATTACCTTTAATATAGCCGATTTATATTGGGAAAGCTTAGTAAAGTATATACCAAACTATAAACTCTAACTAAAATCCAGTAATACCGAACGTCGTACTATTTCCCGAAGAAATATTCTTTAGAACCCTCACATCGCTACTTATTACTTTATTAAGAGATTCGAGCTATTCTTAAAACATATCCTCATTCCGAAATTCAAATTCGATAACTACTAGTAGAAGTTAGAATTCCAAACTCGTAGTACTAGCCATACTCATGGTATTTATTAGTCTAAAGACATTACTACACCCAACCTAACCGACCCCCAAATACGACGAGAACATACTAAAATATAGGGTTTCTATTGTATAACTTGGAATCCAATACTCAAAGGTATTGTATAAACTCTAGAGGCCTACTTTGCCGAAGGCCAAAATCCTAAAGGGACCCCTCCTAGTCTTACCGCTATTATTACTACCGCTATTACTACTACCGGTAATAGTAATACCGGTGATGGTAATGCCGGTAATGCCGGTGATAGTAATACCGGTAATACCAGTACTACTGCTATCGATCGTGCTAGCTAGAATAACCTCTAGGATAATAACCTTCCCTAGAATCGGCTAATCCCCATCTTAGAACTACCTCGCCAGATTAACCGAGGTAATATCTTAAATAGGAAGATGGGTGACTTTAAGCCTACCTTCGAAGAGCTTACGGCTTTAATTAACTATATATAACAGTACGTTTGCAACGATACCTACTATCTTCGAACTCGCCGTCAAGTCCGAACCCTTCCCAGCGGCCGCCAAATCCCTAACCCCAATACCTATAAGGTTAAAGTTTACCGCTTCCACTTCCCTAAAAAGCTTTACGAACACCCCCTCTTTACAACACGTATCAACCCTAGGTTTTGGCTTTTCGACGGCAAACGAAATAATACCATTCTCAACCAATATAATCCTTTAATTATACTAAACTAGATAGCCAACACGAATATTCAACTATATACCAATATAAACGCTATACTTAATTACGTAGCTAAATACGTCTCGAAGGCCGAAAAGCGTACTAAGTCTTATAACGAGATTACCAACGAGTTAATCCCCCATATCACTAACGTTAGGAATCCAATTAAGCAATTTGCAATAAAGTTTATAAATAAACTTATTACTAAGCGAGATTAGACTACCCAGGAAATATATTATATTCTTCTCAACCTACCTCTTTAAGAAAGTACCCGCTATATCGTTACTCTAGACTATCGTTATAGAAATAACTACAACGCTATTATTCTTAATCCCGAAGTAGATATATTCTAAGTAGACCGATAAGTAGCATTTAATACAGCTGGCGGTAATAATAATAATAATGACGGGGAACTAGTTAGTATTTATATTAATATTACCGGTCAAATTTAATAGATTCGGTTACTCTACTAGAAGTATATCAACTATGAAAATGCTTATACTCAGGTTTCATTATTCGAATTTATTACCAAATTCGATTGTAACAAAACACATCCCAGGCCTCTTATAAATCGAACTAAGAAGAAGGTCATTAATTACTTTCCTATCTATAAAATAGAAGATGCCTCGGGTCGAAGGAACTATTACCGGGTTAAATTCATACTTTATTACCCTTATAGGAGACCCGACGACCTTTATATTGTTAATAATTTTCGATTTAACAACTACGACGATGCCTTTACTGCCTATTAAGAAATTCATATTAATAAATTGGCCTACCCTAAAAATTACTATAGTAAGCTACCCCCGGCTAAATAAGAAGAAGACTTCGAAGAGGGTGTAGAAGAACGCCTAAATGCACCTAATTGGGAAGAGATAGCCAAAGACAACCCCAATCGTATCAACGATCTAAATAATAATAATCTTATTACTATTCTTAGCCGTCGTCCCGTTAATATTAATTACGATTAGTATGAAAATTATACCCGATTCCAGGAGTTTATTCCTTTAGATAAACCTGACTTCTAGAAGAATCGGGCCAACTGTTTCAACCTCCCTAAAGCCGATCCTATTTCATAGCGAACCTTTGATACCTTCAATGCCGAATAACGTATAATCTTCGATATATTTGTCAATTATTATTAATAAATCCTTAATAGCCAGCATCTAGGTCCAGATCAACTATTAGTTTAAGTTAACGGTCGAGGCGGCACTAGGAAATCGCATCTTATTCGATTACTATTATATAAGTTTAAGGAAATAGTAAGGGAGTATAACCTTTCCGACCCTATTGCTCGTACTACTCCTATTGGGGTAGTTGCCAATAATATAGAAGGCGGTACTTTATATTCGTTATTTAAACTTCTATATAGTATTTCTAATCTAACTAATTTGGAAAGTCAACCTCTATCTACGTTGCAAAACAACCTCAGGCCTTACAAATATTTTATTATCGACGAAAAGTCTATACTAGGTATAAGGACTATATATTTTATTAATAACCGCCTACGTTAAGTATTTATTAAAGACTAGGATAAGAAGTTCAGTAGTGCTAATATTCTATTAATTGGGGATTTCTTCTAATTGCCTTCTATTAGTCAAAAGGCCTTATTTTACTAAAAACCCCTTAAATTTACCAATAATCCAGATACCCCCCTTAAAGCAATTAGGGAAGAGGATGAGGATAGAAATCTCCCCAACGAGATAGAAGAGCAAAAACGCAAAAGGAAGGTTGGGAAACTGGATTTAGTACAGCGTAGTAGCCGTACGGCTTATTTCGACTTCGATTGGAGTATCGAATTACAATAGATCGTCCGTTAATAAGGTAATAATTAAGTATTATTTCGGCGGGCTTTAAAGGGGTTACGAAATAACAACTCTACTATAGCCGACTGGAAGTTATTATCCAGCCGTTGTAAATCTACATTAACGATCCCCTAGTAAGTTGAATTTAACGATGCTTTACGAATTTACCCGACGAATGCCATAGTCAACGAGTATAATACTAAGCATATAGAAGGCTTGGACAGCCCTGCTTTCATTATTAAAGCTACCAACTCTTCTACTACTATAAAGAGCGTTAAATATACTAATACTAGTAATTTGTACAATAACCTTACTATTATCAAAGGTACTGTACTAAGGTTATACTCACAGAAAATTTCTAGACTACTACTAGCCTTATCAACAGTGCTATTAGTACTATTATTGACTTTACATAGAATGCTACTATTTACCATAATATTCAATAAATTATCTAGTATTTGAAATCTAGTCCAATCAATTTGCTAATATCTTCACAGTCTAGAAATTGGCGACCCTCCCTTCGTTATATTCGTATATTTCCCTAATTATAAGGGTTCCAACATCTAGGAAAATATTAATATAGAAGCTACGTATCCCGATATTCCTGATCCAATATATATAGTACCTATATTCCGGTCCATACGAGAGTTTACGAAGGGGGCCTGCTATTATAGAAGAATCCAATTCCCTTTAACGGTTATATATACTATTATAATATATAAAGTATAGGGCCAGACTTTGGACAAAGTAGTATTCGACATTTTAACCAAGTAGTTTACACCGGGTTTATTATATATAGCGGTATACTACAACCAAGCTGTCAAACTGGCCAACTACACGTCATACTGGTTGCCAGCGATGAAGAAGCAGGTCAGGGCACTGGAGGAAGCTGAAGTCTACCACTTGGTTGAGCGAACCCAGGATATGGATGTCCTACCTGGCAAATGGGTATACGATGAAAAGTACAACATTGACTTGAAAGAGCACATGGCCCGCGCCAGATGGGTAGTCTGTGGTAACTTTGAACACGACAAGTGGGATCTGCAGGGATTGCGAGCGGGCACGTTCACATTGAACACCCGGTTCCTAGCATTCTCGCTGTCCGTGTAAAGAATGTGGTTGGTGTTGACTCCAAGACCCAGGTCTTTCAACATGCTTCCAATCCATTCCAGTGACTTTGCTATAGGAACCAGATTCACGAACTCTGCCTCTATCGTACTGGTCGTAACAAGGCTCTACTTCTTAGACTTCCAGTGGATAGGGCCGCAGGTAAGGAACACGACGTGCCCAGCGGTACTCTTCCTATCTGGAATATTGTCTACAAAAGAGGCATCTACGTATCCTCTGAATTGCAAATCGAGGTAGCCGTCAGTCGGTGAGAAGCGTCCTCCCAGAACAATACCCAGATATGAATAGCCAACCAAGTAACGATACAGGTACTTCATCACGGTGATGTGACGGTCGGTTGGTTTGGCGTTTCCTTCGCAAAGTTTACTGATAGTAAACGTGATGTCAGGACGGGTGCCGGTCGAAAGATAGTTCTGTGTTGTGTGGGGTTGGGGGGGGGGGGGGGGGGGGGGGGGGGGGGGGGGGGGGGGGGGGGGGGGGGGGGAGGGGGGGGGGGGGGGGGGGGGGGGGGGGGGGATTCCTTGTCGGTCGCGCGCGACGTCGAGGATGAGGGTATCGCTGGCGCGATTGATTAATGATTGACGGTTACGTCGAGAGGGCTCATAACCTGTGAACAGGCTGAACAACAACGAAAGGAATCAATAATGTGATGATGGTGATGTATGGAGTTGTAGAGGGGAAGACTCGAGAAGTCTGGAGGTCTAGAAATAGGGCATGGAGGCCCGAGTGCAGTGGGGAAGACTCGAGAAGTCTGGAGGTCTAGAAATAGGGCATGGAGGCCCGAGTGCAGTGGGGCCATGGCGCCAGTGAATGGTGGTGGCCATGGCTAGTCTGCACGTGACGGGACACCTCCAACAGTATCCCGTGTCAAAACACTGGAAGGCATTATGTTTAATTACCTATTCGAGCTCGATATTCTTCGTACCAAAAATACCAAGACTACTACCTATCGAACTATAGATATCGCTAGACGTATGCCCTAGTAGTTACAGCTAGGCTATCCCCTGCCGCCATATTATATACGCGGCAACCTCGGCCCTCCTCCGGCGTCTAACGAGTTTCAGGAGTTACTACCGGGACTAGGAGATGTTAGTAATAACCGGATACGGGGTAGATCTAGGGGTAGACCGGCCGGTAGTCGTATACGGGGTAGATTACAGAGTAGGCCGAGTAGTAGAGTTAGTACTTAAGGTAGAGGTAGAGCAAATAGTATTATTAGTATAGGACGGCTTCGAGGAAGGCCTCGTAAGAATACTAGTACTAATAGACCGCCGCAATTAAGAGGTAGATAAATTAATATAGATATAGAGGAATAGACATAGACATAAAGGAATTGATAGGGTATTTGTAAAAATAGATATAATAATAGAATCTACGTTAATAAACACTTACTTAAATAAGCACTTTCGTAACCGTAACGTTCAAAACTAAATAATAAGTGAGAACTTAGTCAATAAATAAATAAATACTTTTGTGACCGTGATGTTTAAAATTGAATAATAAGTGAGAATTTGGTAAATGAATATTTGAATTAGCACTTTCGTAATTGTAACCGTGACATTTAAGACAGAACTTAGTAGATAAATACTTGACGTAACGTTTAAAACTAAATAATAAATAAGAACTTGGTAAAAAAAAGAAGAATTTAACAAAAAAGAGTTTAGGACTTACAAAGCACGCCCCACCCGAAGTCTCTAGAGCGCGAAGCATCCTAAGCCTACTACGAAGAATAGCCCGTCTTAACTATACCTTAATCTCTTTACCTTATTAATATTATAGGACTTTTGTGAGCAGATTCCCCAATTCGATCACCCCAGACGGATAAGATTGGAAAGCTAGAATTAGTATATATAGTCTTTGAGATTAGAAAATTAGAATTAGTGTAAAAACGGCAATTATAGCTGGGAATCGAATAGAGGGTCTCTACGCTATATATACTAGTAGCGGCTACGTACGTCTACGCAAACCGCTATACTACGAACGTCCCCATAGTACCCCTTATGGGGCTAGTAATAGTAGATAGGAGAGGTAGAAGTTATAAAGAGATTAGAGATAATTAGAACGTTAGATTATTTAGGATTATTTGAGATAATAATAGAAATTTGAGCGGGAGAGTGAGTTGAGAGTGAGTTGGAGAGTAATTTTTGGTAATATTTAATAATATCTGGTAATGTTTTTCTTGGTGTTTTGGTTTTAAGTAAGCGTCTTGGCATTTCTTTAGTCGTTTGGGCAAATATGGGCGTTTCACTGTCTTCCGTGGGCACATTAGGCTCCGCCCAAGGAAACACTATTTTAATACCGAATTTGTACCGGTATTTGATAAGGTTAATTAGTAAATTATAGCCCGGTAGAAACCTCCTATCCTACCCTTCCCGTCAATATTCGGTTGTAGATTTAGTAGTTATAGATCTTCTATACTTACTATCACTTCTACTAGTAGTAGTGGCTATAGATCTTCTACGACTATTAGTGCTACCCCCGCTTCAACCCCCTTCCCCTTAATATTTATTCCTGGCCAAGGATCTATTTTAAGTACTAGTACTACTCAACCTAGTAATGTATAATTAGGCTTCCTTTTCGAAATTAGTATCTAATAGTAATACTAATCCGATACTTCCAATTATGGCAATTCTAGTCGTGGTAATACTTCTAATTATAGTAATTCTAGTCGTAGTAATTCTAGTAATGGCGATTACTCTAGTTATAGTAATACTTCTCGTAGTAATACTTCTAATTATAGTAATTCTAGTCGTAGTAATTTTAGTAATAGCGATTATTCTGGTCCTGGCGAATTTTTTGGTACTGGTAGTTATTTATAGGAGGGATTTCCCCCCGATTTCTAATAGGCTGGTTTTTAAGGCTTCTAGTAACTTGGCCTATATATTCCTCAAGGTCAAGGTTAATAGTTCTAAGGCCCTTAAGGTCAATAGTTCTAAGGCCCCCTATATATTGCTCTTTAAGGTTAATAGGATGTCTAAGGCCTATATGCACTAGCCCCTTATAGTTTCTAAGATCCCTAAGGCAATATATAGTAGGGTAGCGGTTAATGAGGATTAGAGATACTGAGAGGCGGTCGTAGTAGCTGCGGCCGCGGCTGTAGCGGTGGTAATCGTAGTAGTCGAGGTTCTAATTTAAGGGGGTAAAGGGAAGAAGGGGAGCTAAATTTTAACCCTAACGAGTAAAGATTGGAAGATAAATATTCCGAGTATTTCTACAAACCTAGTCGCGCTATTCTATATTCGTTGAAAAATACTAGTGCACCTAGTAGAATGGAATTTGACCCAATTGACGATAATAAGGACGGCGCTATTGAAAATATTATAAGATTTGTGCCTAGGATAGAGATACCCGAAATTATTAATTATATTTATAAGGAGATGAAATTCAGTCTTTTTATTTACTATTCTAACTAGTTTGCAAGTTGGGTGGCCTTGTATATTGTCCTAAGCATCGATACTCGTAAGATACATTTCAAGAACCTTCGTACTTATATTAAAAGTACGTATAAAACTTAGAAGTCCCGTTTTATTTAGGGTAAATTCTACTACTTCTTCGTTACTATAATGAAAGACTACCCGGAATTTATGGAATTCGACTTCGAGGACAAAGACGACTAGGCTACTTTTGCGACTATAGTTGAGCTTTATATTAATTCGGTGTTTTTCGAGTAGGTCTTTTTATATATTGTATTATATATTAATTATTAGGCTACCTTCGGCGATAGGGAAGATGTTTATTTTTTCTTCCTCAAAAGCGTGGTTTCTGAGCTTGGTGTTATAGTTTGTAGGGTTATTCAATTTAAGGCTAAGTTTAATACTAGCCGTAATAAAACTTTAGCCAAAAAGAAGGACAAAAACTTACGGGACGAAATATTGAAAATGTACGACACCCTTACTTTCTATCTATTATTTATAGATATTGAAAGGGATGATTTTATCGAAGTGCCCCTTAAATTCGTAGTTAGCTAGTAAACCCGTTAAAATGTCGTCGACGAAGAAATATTAGAAAGGTCTATTATTGGCGAGCCTCCCCGTTGTAAACTTAAGAGAAATTTATATCTTTACGCGAGTATATGGCGCCTAATGCCGTCTATTTAAGTGCAGTAGTAAGCTAGTAGTAGCCCTGGTATTGGTCCTCGTCGTGTTTCCGGCCTTGGCTTTAGAACGGATAGTCCTTACTACCGTAGTAGTCCGTACAATCGTCCCCGTAATAACCGTTGTAATGACCGTCGTAATGACCGTTGTAATAATCGTCGTAATAACCGTCGTAATGATAATTTCAATTGTTAAAATACTACCGGTAAAAGAAGCCGGCTATTCATACCTACGCCCGCGCAATAGCTTTAATAGCTTTAATAATAACAGCGCCCGGTTGGATAAGGTTAGTATAACGACTACGAGGACGACTATAATCTGCTTAATCGTCGCCGCCAAGGATGTAGTCGCCGTATATAGTCTTTGGCCGATATTCGCTCCCGCTACGAACGTGGTAGTCGTATTAACAACCCCGTCAACGTTATACCCTATATCCCGAAGCGCAACCGTAAGCCGCCTATTACTTCGTCGGCTATATTGGATTCGGCTACTCTTAAAGAGGGTATAGGATTTTTACGCCTTTAAATTTAATTTCGGTCTTTAGCGTTTAGCTTCCTTATCATTACATATAATAATTAATAATAGTATATTTAGTAATATTACTATATACAATATTATAACAAATATCGCAATATATATTACAGTAAGTATTACAACGCTTAATATCGTAATATTATTTAGGATTATAGTATTTAGTATTGGAGTTAGCCTATACTAGTTGATCGTGCTATATTAGAACAATATTATCCAAGATTATAGTATCTAGTGTTGGAGTTAGCCTATATTAGTTGATCGTGCTATAGTTAGGTATTTTAGTTCTATATTTAAGTCGGAGGAGCGACGATATCCCGAGCGATGCCGTCCCGTGTCCTAACGAGCTCAATTAATTGATATATTTATCTACTTCCTATACCTCTATTGTGATTGTCTTTGTCGTTATCTTTGTCGTTGTCTGTCGCTGTCTATCGCTATCTTTATTACTATATCGTTGTCGTATTGAATTGATTGACATGATTGGTTGTCGTAGTTAGATAGTAGGTTGCTAAGGCCTAGTAGTCCGTGTACTTCGTGAACTTACGTGGCCGACCGCCCAATTGAGCGGGAAGGACCGCGATGTCTGGACTTGCCTTATCCGCTTATTTATAGACCTCTAGAGTACTTTCCTATCTAGAATAGTTGAGATACGGTTGCGACTACTTATAACGGTTCGCGAATTGTATTTTTGTATACGAACCGTTGCTAATGTGCGAACCGTATTAAAAAGGCAACGGCATCTATGGCTTTAGCAAGAACGAACCGTTCGCGAACTATATCACATGATATATGCAGTTCCCGAACCGTGTAATAACTGTATTGGGCCTCCTATATACCCCTTGCTAAGTAATACTAAGTTCAAAAACTACGCTTTTGAAGAAGAAAAAATAAACATCTTCCCTATTACCAAATATAGCCTAGTAGTTAATATATAGTATAATATAAGAAAATACCTACTCGAAAAATACCGAATTAATATAAAGTTCAACTATAGTTGCAAAGGTAGCCTAGTTATCTTTGTCCTCGAAGTCGAATTCTATAAGCTCTGGATAGTCTTTTATTATAATGACGAAGAAGCGGTAGAATTTTCCCTAGATAAACCGAAATTTCTAAGTCTTATACGTACCTTTAGTATAGGTACAAAGGTTCCTGAACCGTATCTTACGAATATCAATACCTAGTACAATATACAAGGCTACCCAACTTGCAAACCAATTAGAATAATATACGAAAAGGCTGAATTTCATCTCTTTATAAATATAGTTAATAATTTCGGGCATCTCTATCCTAGGCACGGATCTCATAACGTTTTCAATAGCGCTGTCGTTCTTATCTTCATTAACTAAGTCGAATTCTATACGGCCTAGTATACTAGTATTTTTCAACGAATATAGGATAACGCGATTAAGTTTATAGAAATACTCGGGATATTTATCTTCCAATCTTTATTCGTTAAAGTCAAAGTTTAGCTCCCCTTTTTCCCTTTGCCCCCTTGAGCTAGAACCTCGACCACCACAATTACTACTGCTACAGCCGCGGCCGCGGCTACCACGACCGCCTCTCGGTATTTCTAATCCTCGTTGACCGCTACCCTACTATATATTGCCTTAGGGATCTTAGAAACTATAAAGGGCTAGTATATATAGGCCTTGGAAACCCCATTAACCTTGAGGAGTATATAGGCCTTAGATACCCCATTAACCTTAAGGAGTAGTATATAGGGGGCCTTAGAACTATTGACCTTAAGGGCCCTAGAACTATTAACCTTAACCTTAAGGAGCATATAGGCCAGGTTACTAGAAGCCTTAAAAACCAGCCTATTAGAAATCGGGGGGAAATCCCTCTTATAAATAACTACTAATACTAGAAAATTCGCCAGGACCAGAGTAATTGCTATTACCAGAATTGCCACGACCAGAGTTGCTATAACTAGAGGTATTACCACGAGAGGTATTACTATAACCACTTACCTGGGGCTACCGGAGGGGGCTTGAAGGTTCGGACACGGTTCCCGAACTATTATATTCGCTCTTTCCCGTTCGTAGACGAAAAGCGGTTCGCGAACCGTTACTCGTATACAACCGTTCGCGAACCGTAGGTTCAAATCACTTTTTGGCAGGCGCAAGGGGGTTCTCGCCTACTTACAATCCTAGGTTCCGGTTATAGTCCTATTAGTAGCCGACTACGAATTCTGTTAAGAGTAATCGCGACCGATACTTATACGCCCCCGCCCGACCGTGCGACGGAAATTTTTGTATTTGTATAATTTTTAATTGCGTATTGCTTATTCTATAGTATTATATTTGTCCCCTACTTAATTACTGCCTACTTAGCGTACAATCTACCTTATTGCTACGCAGTATATTCCGACCCCGACCCCGGTATAGTATAATATAGTATACGGGCTACGACTATACTATTACTTAATATTCCCGGTATTATACTATACCGGACCGGCGCCCGGCGCTATGCGTTGGGCCCGGCTATACGGAATATAATTATATAGGATAGGAATAGGGAGCGATTAATACGATGCGATTAATGCGATGCAATTAATGCGATGCGATTGATACAATGCGATTGATGCGATGCGATTGAATTTATAATACGATTAAATAATAATATTAAATACTATACGATTAAATATTATACGATTAAATACTATAGATTGGTAATTGCGATACGAGTAATGTAATTGGTAACTTTGGTAGTAGTATTGTGTTCGCTATACTTATATCCTAATTATTAAATAAATTTGGAAATTTTACCCGTAAATAATTAAATAGGTTAGGTATATAGGAAATATTATATATATAATATAGAAGAATAATCCTTATATAGTTTTTCGTACGGGTAAAGAGGATTAGACTTTTAAATATATTGTTAAAGCGGTATAAATTATTAGCGTTGGATAAATAAGAGAAAAAATGAAATAAATTGTTAATACGTTGATTGAATGGTATTTAGATATATAGAACCGCTATTAAATATAATTAGATACTATAGGTTAGGTATATATACTTTTGCTACCTAATATTTAATTATTTACTATTAAATTAATTATAATAGTTATATTGTAATAATATCCTAATCTATTTACGCCTATTTCGGTTAATAATTACGTTTACACTATTTAATTTTCGAAATGTCGATAATATATATATGGTTAATTTGAATAATTGGAAGGCTAATAATAAAAGGTTCGTTAATATTTTCGATTATTTTGAAATCGAATATTATAGTATAGCCGCTAAAAATTATTTTTATTAGTATAAAGAATATACGGCGTTTAAATATATAGGCTATTTCGTATATAAAAATATAGTCGATACGAATAAAATCCTACTATTCCTTATATTGAATATAATTACCAATTTTAAAAGTATAGCGTTTAAATACTTTATAGTATAGTAATTATATTAATAATTACTATAAAATATCAAATTGATATTTGGGTATATATATAAATTAGGAGTATTATATTATCTTTACTATAATAATATATTCGAATATATAATAACGAAGCGTAATATATATTAATATATTATAATATAATAGTAGAATAAATCTACTGTTATTATAATAATTTAAAAATAATATAAAGGAAGGGGGGAATAGGGGAAAGGGGACTAAAATATATTTATAGGAAAGGTAATATATATAAGTATAAATAAAATAATATATAAGTATAAATATTATAGGGTATAGATTTACTCGTCTAAAAATAATATTTTTTCATTATATTAGAATTTTTTAAACGGGAAGGATAAAATATATAATATATTGTAATTTAGATCGTAAACCTAATAAAGAGTTCGACGAAATATATTTAGTAATAATAAAGAATATATTAATAAAGTATAGGATAAATTAATAATTATATTAATATTGTAAATAAGGTAGTGTATTCGTTGTATTACTAATTCTTTAAATTTATTAGTTACCGTAAGGTATATATAAATATCGTTTACCGATAAATCGATTTCCAATTCCTTTTCGTCGTTAAAGCCCAAACGAATTAATTCCTCTCGCTATAGTAGCCTTTCGAATAGATTGGGGGATTAGCGGGCGATATTGTTTATTTATTACGTTAAATTTAGATTGGATAACGCGAAGGTATTTAAGAATACGAATCGGATAGTGTAGATAATATATTCGTATTATAGAATCTATTTTTCGATATTTCGGCCGTTTATTGTTTCTATTATCTTTTTAAGGCGTTTATTAGAATAATGGTTGTTATTAGCTTTTATTCTAGAATATTGTCGTTCTTCTTTGTGGGCCCGGGTTTTATACGTTTAATTTCGTAGAATTACGTAGGCGCTCGCTTATATAATATTAAATTTTTATTACGGTATAATATATAATTGTATGTATTAATTATTTAGGGGTGAAATTTATTTATAATATTTTTTTTCCGCTAATATATTTAATAATTCTAGTAGATTATATTCTTCGTAGATGTTTATATAGTATATATTTAAGTGAATATTCGGTCGTAGCGCTAATATAATATATTATTTTATACGCTTTAGTAGAGGTCGTAATTCCCGCTTTGTAGTAATTTCCGCGGCCGCTTCGGCAACCGGTGCAGGTTCGTCTTGTATAGTTAAGTTATTGTTGGATAAATTGTCGTCGATTAGAATCGGTGCCGAAGATTATTGAGATGCGTTTATAGCTTAGGATGTATGTTTCGATATAAATGACCTTCTAAATAATATTTTAAATAGTAATTCTATTGCCCTAGTTTTATTTTTAAACGATTCTAATATTCGAGGATTATTAATTATATTTTCGGCTATAGTATAATATATTATTTTGTATTAATATCGAACTAATTTAAGATAATAATTTATATTTCTATATTTAAAACCTTCGTTTCTAATATTTATAAATAAATAATTATTTTTGGCTATTATTACTAACGCTCTAGGAATTAAACTAATTAATATACTATCGGCCGGGTTAGTTATAATATTATTTTTTATTAATATATCCTTCTAAATATTTTAAATAAAAGGATTAATATAGTTTTTTTTTAATTATACTTCGAAAAGTACCGGTGCAATAATAGACTATCTATTATAATAGGATAAATTGTAACCTTTTAAATAAGAAAGTAGTAACGGTAAAGTTAATTAACCCGGGGGAAATAGTTATGATTTAAGAGTACGGCCGTATTTAAGACGGGCCTTAAGTATTAAGAAGGCATCGAATATTATATTGTGTATATATATTATTATACTTTTATATTCTAAATAGGTTAGATTAGGCATTCGAATTATAATAATATCGAGGCCCGGTATTAAATCGAATAAGGTTGGCCGGTTTTTACTAATACCTTATTAAGTATAGTATACTTTTTTATCGCTTTTTTTGCGTATATTAACCTTTATTTCGTATTGTATTTATAAATACTAATAATAATATTGGTTTATATTTAAGGGGCAATCTATTATATTTTATTTATTAATAATATAATTTAGTTTAATAAAATAGAAATAATAGAATTTTAGTCTAATAAGCCCTATTATACCCGAATTCTTATTTTATTATAGTATATTATTAATACAATATATTATAAATATTGAAATTAAAATTGGCCGTCCCTAAATTTCTATTATAACCCCTTTATCGAACGGTATTAAATAATCTATAGCGTTAACTATAGCGTCGAAATTTATTATATAGGGCCTTAGGACGATAGGGAAAATATTAGTATTACGCGCCCGTTTATTGCCTTAGTTATTATATAATAAACCGGCTAGCGATTAGTATATTCCTATAACCGATTTACGTATATTACGATATATATTAAAATTATTAATAAATATAAGAATTAGGCAATTTAGAATATTAAAATTAAAGTTATTTATTCTATCCTATTATTATTTAAATATTTCCCGGTTATATATTTTGAATTTAAATTGTACCCGAAGTAATATAGTAAAGGCTAGCGGTATTATTTGTCTATTGAAGCCGCCTAAGTTTATTTTATTTATTATACGTTATAAGGTACGTTTGATTAAATAAGACCCCTTTTACTTCGGATTATTTGTATTACGATGCACCAGCTCACGTAGTTCCGTATCGCGTAGTTAGGTACAAATAAAATAAATAATTAAAGCTAAAGAAGAAAAGAGGGAGAGGTTAAGATCTAAGCTCTAGAGTTGCACCCTTATATAGGATGCAACCAGATTCTGCCAGCCTCGACCGCCTTCCTTATCTAATCTAATAATGTACGTGAATACGACATATAAATCGCGGTGCTAATTGAATAGTCGTACGGTCAATGCCGCCCGTGTAACTAATTAGGGTGCTTATATTAATAGTACTGGTAGGTCCTATAAGTATTACTAATAAAACGAATAGAATATAATCTATAGTACTAGATCCTAATCGTTATATTACCCTCCCCCCCGGGTTGAGGCTTAACCCTAGAGCCTTAAGAATAAAAAGAAAAAATTTTAATACAAATATAATTCGAATACTTCTTCTAATATCCTCTTTCTAATATCCTCCTATTTTTTCCTCACCATTACTCTCCTTCTTAAACTAATTTGTAATCCTTTAACTAATTTATTGTTATCGTTATAATCTAATTTATTACCCGCCAATTATTAAGCCAATCGTTTAGGAAGTCCCGGTATTATAGGGTTTGTATTGTAATACTCTTTTAAGAGCTCTACTAAATTAACGAAATTACTTATTAGTTAGAATTCTAAATCGGGGTCCTATCTTTTCTATTCTACTTAGTACTCTAGCTTTCCCTTCGTAACCTTCGATAAGACTACCTTTAAGACTTCCTATTCCTCCTAATCGCTATTAATTAATTCGCCGGTTAAATTCTCGTAGCTTTATCCTAATAACGGGTTATCCTTACACTTTCTCAAGTAGTCAATATAATAAACCGTTACTCCTTTCTATCCTTTAAAAACCTTTAATTTGTAAGAATAACCTCTTATAACTTTAATCTTATAAAGAATACAAATTTACTGCCAATCTAATTTATTGCTAGGGCGGTCTGTAATCTATCCCCTTTTAATAATAAAGATGTAATCGCTAACGCTGAAATTAAATTCCCTTTTATACTTATTAATTTAGGCTATCTACTATTATTATACCTTATTAATAGTATAGCGGGCAATTATGTAAAATAACTTCAACTATTCGACTAATTAATAAGCTTCCTATTAATTAATCTCCGTCTTAAATAGTTTTAGATTTACGCAATCCTCCCAATCCAATATACTAGGCATTGGGAAGCCTATAATAATTTCTTTAGGGGATAGGCCATCTAAATTATTGTAAAGTAGACTTATTTAAATTATATTTAATATTGGGATAAATTCCGACTAATTATCCTAATTGTAATTAATATATAATTTTAATCGTTAATCGATATATTAATATAAATTCTCGACTTGATTAATGGTCTATAAATAGTTTAACGTAGCTAATTTCCATTTGACGTTTAATAATAAAGCCGCCTCTTATATTATTTAAAATACAAATTGTAATCCTCTATTACTAATTACCTTATTAGGTAGTCCAAAGAGGCGATAAGGGCTTCGGTAATACAAAACGGCGGCGTCTTTAGCGGTAATAGTATCCTTATAAGGGATATTCTAATTTACTTTCGAAAATTAATCTATAATAACTATTAGTATATTATAACTGTAGTAGTCTTTAGGTATAGATTTAAAGTCGACTACTAGAAATATCTATAGTTTATAATTCTCTTTTAAAGGAATTAAATATATTAATCCAAAAATCTTATCCCTAAACGCCTTTAATACTTTATACGTCTAATAATTAGTAATATAATAGTCTACGTTAACGGCCAACCCTACCTACTAATACCGTTTATAAACTATTTACTTAATCTTATTTCTACCCGGGTATATTAAAGTAATTGGATAATAAATTACTTCGATAAATCTAATTCGTAAATTACCGTCTTCCGGGACTACTAACTTATAATCTTTAATTAATAGGCTATCCTTAATAATAAAGGGTAAACCTTCCTATTTTGCCTTTTTTCTATAAATCGATAATAATTCTACAAATCGGTTAGTTTAGATTATTTTGTTAATTAAGTCGTAACTAATTTCCAATTCGGCGATTTCTACGTTAACCGATTTATCCTCCCCCTCCGAATCAATTAGTATATTTATTAATTTATCGCTAGCGAAGGTAAAGAATCCGTTATTAGCGGATTTGAGTATTCGTAAAGTAAATTAGTTTTCTTTTTTATCTTTAATAGTCTTTAAATCTTCTAATTTATAAAATAGTATATCGGCGGCAACGTTTTCCTTACTGGGGCGATAAATTATCCGGAATTAGTATTCTAATAAAGTTTCGAATTATCGAATTTATCGGCTATTTAACACCCTCTTCGTACTAAAGTATTCGAATACTTAATAATCTGTAAATATTGTAAAGGGTTTAATACCCTTCAATTCAGGTCGCTATTACTCAATACCTCTTATTATAACTATTAATTCCTTATTGTAGATAGGGTAATTAAACTCTACTAAATTCATAATCCCCGAATAGAATACGACCGGATGCCAATCGCCGTCGTCTTAAAATTAATTTATTACGCCGGCGTAAACTCTATTACTAACGTCTATCTCGATTCGTATTTCCCTCTCGTAATTGAAATAATATAAAACGGGCGCGCTAAGGAAATTCCTTTTTAAAATATCGAATGCCTTTTTACAATGGTCGTCCTATTTAAAGGCTAAGTCCTTCTTCGTTAAATTCGTTAATAGTTTTACTATCCGGCTAAAATCCTTAATAAATTTCTAATAGAAATTATAAAACCCTAAGAAGGCTTATATACCTTTTATAATAATTAGCTTCTTCTATTCCTTTACAACCGCTACTTTCTCTAGGTCTATTGTAATATTGTTAATACTAATAATAAAGCTTAAGAATTTAGTTTTAATTATACTAAACTCGTACTTCTTAATATCGGTTTATAACCCCGCTTCCCCGAAATATTATAGTACTATATCGACGTATTTATTGTAATCCTTTTAATTATCGGAATAAATTAAAATATCGTCGATATAAACGCTATAAAAATTGTCGAAGTAGTCTATTAGGACTTCGTTAATAAACCTTTAGAATAATAAAGGTCCTCCTGTAAAGCCGAAGGGTAATATTTTATACTTATATACTCTATACTGTATTCGGAACGTTATTAAATTTTCGTAATTTAAATATATTTGAATATAATAGAACGCTTATCGAATATCTATTTTAGTAAAGACTTTTACTTAGCCGATTCGCGCCAATATTTCGTTAATAAAGGGTAAGGGATATTGATCCTTTTTTAATAAAGTATTAAATTTATAGTAGTCTACGTAAAAACGCAAACTTCTATTAACTTTAAGTACGAATAATATAAGCGCCGCTTACAATATTAAATTAACTTCGATAAATCCTTTTTAAAGATTATCGGTAATATATTGCCTATATTCCTCTAATTCCTTGAGCGTCATCTTATATAAGGAATTATAACCGAAATCTTAGGGGGATTTGCCTTCTTCGAATTCGATTTTATAATTAATTTTATCTTTTAATTCTAATAGTGTATTAAAGTCCTTTTTATTAAAGATATTAATATAATTCTAATATTTCTTTAGGAATTTCTCTATTACTAATTGCCTATATTCTTCCTTATCCTTTAGTAATAACCCGGCTTACTTTACTTCGATAATATTATTAATTTCGTAGAGATTAATTTCCTCGATAATTTCTCTTCGTTTAGCGTAAAAGTCTATAGTTATAACGTCTATTAAAGTATAGTCCCGGGGGTACTACTTAATCCAACCGAAGGCCCGCTCTATATAATATAGTCTTTAAGTATTGTAATAGAAGTATAAATCCTTATTCTATTTGTATAAATTTCGAACTATTTCCAATTCTATAATTTCCGCTTCCGAAATATATTCGTATTTAATACTATTAAAGAATTTCTATTCTATTTAATTAATATCTACTAACGCCAGAGGATTTTTATAGTCGTAATATTTAGCTATATAGATACCCTTTGGCTTCTAATTAGTATTAAGGGCTCCTTTAAGGGTCTCGGTATACTTCCTTCCTTAAATCTCTTCTTTAATTGCCGACGGAAGTTCTTACTTCTACTTTTCTAGCCTAGCGATCGTCTCTTTTATTGCTTTTACTTCGGCCTTATTCTACTTCTTTACCTCCTCTATTTTAATTTACAATTCTTTAATAGCGGTATTTAACTCCTTAGTTTCCTCTTCCGCTTTCTACTTAAGTAAATAGATTTATAATAAAGTATTGTCCGCTCGTCTTTTGTCCTCTATATCTATAAAATACTCTCTTCGCTTTATATTTTCCTAAAAGGAAAAGTCCTAAAGCAATTTTAGTCGTTTACTAATATCGATATTTTTATTTAGCAGTACTTTTAATAAACTCTTTAAGAAGATTAATTAATTATTATTATAATCGGGTAGGATTTTATTCTCGCTCAACTATAACTTTCCTAATATTATATCTTTCAATATCGCTAATAGAACGACTATTTATTAATTTAAAAATTTATAGCCCTATACCCGGATAGCCGCTTTTATAGCCTAAGAAATAACGTTAAGTTTAATATTTTTATAAGGCCGAATATATCCCGATTAGAAATCGGTTTTACTATTTAACTTCAAATACTTAATTAATTTATTAGCGAATTTCTAATTTAGAAAAATATAAATATTTACTCCCGTATCGATAAATACGTCGAAAGTAGAAATAGACAATTTATTATAAATTATACTATATTTAACAATAAAAAGTAAGCCCTTTCCCAAATAATTTCGCAAATTAAATTTATTTATATTATCCGTTTTTCCTATTAATATATATATTAATACTTCGCCCAAATAGGAGATTAATTTCTCCGGGCGTTTCAATTTTTCGAATCTAAATCCGAATCCTTCTCAACGATAATCTCAATTTCGTAGCCGTTATCGCCCTTATCTTCGCTCAATTCGATTTCCTTATTAAGGAATTCAACGTATATAGCGTAGATCTTAGCGTTATAGGTTTTAAAAAGCTTCTCCCGACGAAGATAATCGGGTACTATATAACCGGGCTTATAATAGATAAAATACTTTCCTTCTTATTATAGCTTACGGGTCTCCTCTTCGGAAGGTTTTTTATAGAGAAACGAAAATCCTAATAAGCAATTATAAGGGGGACCGAAAATTACATCCTTAAATAACTTCTTAAAACCACTTAAGGCCTTATTAGTAGATACCTTTTTATCCTTATTGTTAAGTTGACCTATATAGAAACTTTCGTTAAAATTTTAAAGAAGTTCGATATAAACGTTATAAGTATAATTAGTATAATAATTAATTTTAACGCAATTATAAAACCGGGTAATAATCTTACGATAGAGTTTAATCTTCTATTAGGAATCGGAAATACTATAATAATTAGCTAAATGAATAAAAGTTATTTTAAAATCGCAAAAATAATCCGAATAACGTATTACTAAACTCTTGTACTCCTCGTAAGCCTTCTCGTCGGTATTAAAATTATAATAATTTAATTACAAATAATTTATAAAATCCTCGACCGTATTAATACGTAATTTATCGGCATCGGGACGAATAAAAGGGTAAAGATTCTTTAACGCTTATCTAAAAAGTTTAGAAATAACTTCTCTAAAGGTAATTTCGTTATTAATAAAGTAATCGGTATTCGTATAAAAACGGTTAGTTATCTAAAAATACTATATATCGAATTCGAGTTTATTATCTTTATTACTAAAAAAGGTAGGGATATCTACTTTAACTATTTTACTTCGACGACGGCCTCCTTCGAAAGAAATAGTATTAAATAGAGTATTATTTTTCTTACGACGGGAGCGCTTATCGTTATTACGAAGGGTATAACGCGGGTCGTAAGGGGGGTCGCGGTTATTATTATCGTTAATAGGATTGTCGTTTCCGTCGTCGTTAAAGTCGCCGCTACTAGCTCCGAAGTAGTATAAAGTAAATTTAAAGGGGGCGCGTCGATCCTTATTATAATAACCGTCGTTAAGGGTTTTAGAAAGTCGATAGTCGGGAGTTTTATAATGAATAATGTTAATTATAAGGATAAAGTTAGGAGAGTATTCGATAAATTTAATAAAAGTAATTCTCTTTTTAAATTTAGACTTAGTTAATTTAGCGGCCTTAGGCTTAATAGTAGCCAACTCCTTCGTACCTATATTAGCGACGTCTAATAATCGGCTTAAACTATCGACCTAAGTTTGCAAATATAAGACCTTGAGGTTATATTAATTATAAATCGTTTTGAAGTCTTCGACGTAATTTTTCTTAATACCTTCTACTTAATTACGGATACAAACCTCTATAACTAATATCAATATTTCGTAAGCCTTAGTAATTATATTAATCGCGTCGTTAACTTTCTTATTTTACCTATTATATTTATAATAGAAATTATTGTTCTTAATTTAGAAGTTATAGACCTTCTTACTTAAATCGTTTTTGTCCGCGTCGGCCGCCGCTAATTACTATTCTAAATCGATTAGCCAATTAGTTAATTCCAATTTATCGTCGCTAACGCTTAAACGGTTATCGATATTAGCCTAGTACTTTTTAACTTTCTAGGCGAAGTATATAATCTATTTATCTATCTTAATAATAATCTTATAAATATAGCGAAGCGTATATACTACGTCTTTAATAATACTGATAAAGGCTTCCAACGCGTAAGTTCTAGTACTAATCTCTCCCTATATAGTATTGGGATTTTAGTTGACTAAAATTAGAAATTCTTAAAAGGTTAGAGGACTATTCTAATTTCGGATGGCTAACGAAGATTAGCCTTATTAAATAATAGAATAAAAGTTAATAACGTAGTTTCCTTTATTATTTTTATTATTATCGCTAATAAAATTAGTATAATTAATACTATTTATAATAATCTCGTTTACCTTTAACGCGTAATAGCGTACTTCTACTAACGAATAAAGGTTATCTATATAGAGGGCAAAGTTTCCGGCTAAATCTTATCGTAATTATTAATTATTATCGGTTAAGTAAATAACCGAGGGGAATAAGGACTTAGCCGATAAGTCGACCATCTTATCGTTAAATTCCCTAGCGTCGATAGAAATGTAATGTATTTAGGAATTATAAATTATAATACTATTGCGACGAATATCGGAAATATAATCGAAACCGCTATAGCTCAAGTAAATATAATAATAAGCGACCTCATTATCGGCGTACTATTTATAAGGGGGTACGTATTTATATACTATATTAGGACTAAATTCTACAACCCTATTATTATTCGTATTAGGGTTTAAAGGCGAATTAACCTTAGGGGTAAACTTCATACTTCGTTTAAATCGTATAACGAATTCTAAAGGAATCTCCTTCGAAGCGTCGAAGAGGAATAATTCTCCCTTAAATTATTTATTAAAAGTATAACGCTTCTTAAAAGGGGTAAAGGTATCGACTAATTCTTCAAATAATTCGTCGTCGTCCTCGTCCTCCCAATTAGGGTTACCCTCGACGTCGTCCGGTTATTCGAATAAAGACTCGTCGTTATAGTAGTAATTATTATTATTGTAATTAGCGGTATAGGGTTATTCGGTTTATTATTTATTATCGGGGACGAGAGGACGGCCCGAAGGCGCGTCCTTAACGGGATCAATTATAATAATTAACTCTCGTTGTAATTAATAGGGGAATATTGGGTTTAAATAGATATTAGGTTTAATAATGGGTTCGCAATATCGGCGAGGCGACGTTTTCGGGGTCGGAAGTCGACGAAGCGACTTATCGGGTTCTCGAGTTCAAATTAGAATATTATAATACCTTCCTAAATAAATATAGTAAACTTTAATTAAATATTATAATGTACTAACTTACGTAATTCCGTATCGCGTAATTGGGTACAAATAAAATAAATAATTAAAGCTAAAGAAGGAAAGAGGGAGAGGTTGAAATCTAGGCTCTAGAGTTACACCCTTATATAGGATGTAACCAGATTTTGCTAGCCTCGACCGCCTTCCTTATCTAATTTAATAATGCACGTAAATGCGATATACAGGTCGCAATACCAATTGAATAGTCGTACGGTCAATGCCGCCCGTGCAACTAATTAGGGTGCTCGTATTAATGGCACCGGTGGGTCCTATAAGTATTGCTAATAAGACGAATAGGATGTGATCCATAGCACTGGATCCCAATCGTCACAATTTGGGATAGTACTATATTTATAGAATAGTTTGCATTTTCGAGGCTTTAATATCTTTAAAGTTTTATCGATAGGGGGATTTAAGTTATTTAGAATATTGCTATCGAAATAATTAATATAGATAAATATAAAAGATTTAATTAAATATTGGGGGATTTAATATTCTTCCTCGAAATAAAGAACTAATTCGTTCTTTTTAAAATCTATATTTTCGTTAATTTATATATTAAAACCGAGATTAGGAAATTTATTATTAATATTATTAATAGTAATATATTTTTATAAGATTAATATAATCTCCCTAGTATAGTCGATGTAGTCCTTAGAATAATTCTTTCTAATAGCTTTAATATAGTTAATATATAATAAGTGGTTAGTTTTATTTAGACGATAAATATAATTATTGTTATTAAGATATTAAAAATAGATAAAATCTAACGGGAAAATAGCTTTCCTAATGTTAATGCCGGTAATAAAATAGGTATATTCCTTAAAAATAATTTGTATAGAGTTAGACTAATATAATACGTAATATAATTTAATTAGGTTATTTACTAAATAGGCTATACTTTTATATATATCTTTAGCGGTATTGGAATTTAAAAAGGCTTAGAATAGGGTATACGGGTCTATAAAGAAAAGTAGATTTATAATTATAGTTGGGTTATCGGTCTTTAATTCTAAATCGCTGCTATTTAAATTATTTTCCCGTTGTTTGTTATTATGTATGGCCTATTCCTATTATTACTACTATTATTATTATCTTTTTCGATTGGCCGATTCGGTCTTTATTTTTTCGATTTGTAGTGGGATATTGGCGACTCGTATGTTTAATAATGGTAATTTAGATTCGATATAACCTTTGAGAATTTATAATTGTTTCGGCATCCGTTTAACCGCTAGTATTAATTTACTGTTTTAGCCGCGTAACGAACCTAATAATTAGTGTAATATAGTATAATTAACGCCTTTTATACGATTAATATAGGCGTATAAATTAAAACCTATTTAGAAGTCTAATAATTCTATAGATTTATTATAATAGTAGTAAATAAGTATTAATTTATTAGAAATACTCCCTTCGATAATCTTTAGAATTCCGGATTCGACTATTTAGTATAGTATTTATTTGTTTATTTACTTTTCGATAGTAATATTTTCTTCGATGCCGTTGTTTTCTTTATCGAAAAAATCTTTGTCGAATGCGACGGTCTTTAGCTTTTATTTATTAAATTTTCGTTTTGCATATTCTAAATTAAAACGTAATTATTCTTCGTCGAAGTTAGTTGGAAGGATTTTATAGGGGTCGATATTATTATTGTAATCGATATTATCTATTATAAAATGTTCTAGTCTTTCCCGTAGTATTGTATTCTAGTTAATTGCGCTTACTATATACTAAATTAGCCATTAAATTCAATTTACTAATTAGATAATATTTACCCTTATTATTTTTGTTATCGTTGTCTTCGTTGTCTTCGTTATTACTAAATCTAGCGATTGGGTTTAATATAATTATATCGTTATTACCGTTAAAGAGGGGTATAAAACTAGTACTTTAAGACTTATAATTATATTAATCATTTTGTTATTATAATAGTAGTAGAACGGGGTCTAATTGTAAGGTAGGTATTCTACAATTATTATAGCTAACCCGAAAAGACCTCTTATCGAAGGCTAAGGGTATTTATTTTAATATATTTTTAAATATACAAGCGATTAGTATAATGGATATATTTACTTATAAGAGGGATAGTAGTAAGAGAGAGAGATAAGGTATAATATAAGGGGGAGAATTAATAAAAGGTTAAAAATTTCTAAGTAAATTAAAAATTTAATCTACTATTAATAATTAAATTACTCGATTTAAATAGTTCTACCTTATAATTATTTTAAAATGTATATTCTATTTACGAGAAAATTTATTCTATTTATAATAATAAATAATAAATTAATTTATTAAATTACGTATTATATACATACTAATTTCTTAATATACTAATTCATCCTATTTATAAATTTATAGTAAATACTCTAATAAGTAAAGTATTTATTAAGTAATAATTATATATATATATTATATATAGGTTTTTCGAAGTAAATACCGATATATTAATAATACCTTATATAGGTACTATACGAAAGTATTATATAGCCCCCCCTATAGGAAATATAATTAAATAAATACTTTAGAAATCGATATCGAAATCTCTAATCTATAAGCGCGTTTAGTTCAACTAATATAAAGTCAATTTATTTTTATAAGGGGTAAAGGAGGGTATAAAGCTAAAAATATAATTAAAAAGTATTTTAAAGGCTCGAAGGGGGGGAATGTATTATTATAATTAAAGTCGTATTAATAACGCAAATAGCAAAATAACCTATTTTTATATTTAAAGGATTAAAATAAAAATTAATAAAATACTCTTATATAGGCCTACTAATTCCCTTCTTAAACCTTCCGGACTATATATATTTATTTATTTTAGTATAATATATTTATATATAATTAAAACTAATATAACCCCTAACTACCTATATAAAATAGTAAAAAATAAGGTTATTGGCTAGTAAAGATTATTTTCCTATATAAATTTTTATTTTATTAATTGAACTAAATACGCCCCATCTTTACCTTTTAAAGATTTTTCCCTCTTATATAATACTTTACTTTCTTTCTACTTATAATTTTTACCCCTTAAATACCTACGTACCTTACCTACCTTCTTTAATTAAATTATTAAATAAAATAAGGCGAAGTCTTTGTATTTTATATTTACTATATTTATTATTATTATTATTAATATTATTCAATATATACCTTTACTTTTATTTTCTTTAATAAGGGCAACCGTAATGTTATTAACTAAACGCTTCACTATTCCCTTACTAAAACTATATTACTACCGTCTAGAAGGACCCTTACCCTATATAGTACTAGCTAGCCTTATACTAAATTTAATAACGGTTTAAATAAATATATATTTAATATTAATACTATTACTAATACCGCGACTACTATATAATACCCCGCTATTTTATTTAATTTTTAGAATTAATATAAAGCCTATTTACCTAATTACTAACGTAATAATATAGAAGGCGGTAAAAGCTAGCAATTGTACCCCGCGTATATAATTTAAAAATCTTTTGCAAACCGTCAAACTTCTTCCTCCTCTTCCTCTTCTTCTTTTATAACTACGTAATATATAAATAAATCGTCGCGCCGGCGCAATATCTATTATTAATTTAAATATATTGCGATAAATTTAAGTATATGCGAATATTAAAAAAACGATTATTATACGTAACGATTCTAAGTGTAAACTATTTAAGGAAGACTTTGTAAGATTACTGTAAATTTAATTCCCTCGTTATAATTTATATCCGTAATACTTACTAATATTATTTAGGCTATAAGTCCTAAAGGACAGGGTAGTGCCCGCGCTATTGGCCGAAGCGGAGGCGGAAGTAGAAGTAGAGGTAAGAAGGCTTCGAAGAAGTCCGGTAATATTAATAAGTTTTTTAACTGCGATGAAAATAATGATAGTAGTGAAGCCGAGGAGTCTTCGTCTTCTTTTAGTAAGGAGGAAGATATAGAGGAAGATAAAGATAAAGAGGTAGAGGAAGACGATGATCGTTAATCGTCGCCGGCGTAGCGCCCTATATAAAGGCCTACTAATATTATTCCGGTATAACCCTAACGTATAATTATTAACTTTTTGAACGTATTACTTTAAAACTCCTAAATAAATTATCTCTATTTCTCTATTTAATTGATATATTATTTATTATATATAATAATTAATTAATACCTTTTTAATAGCGCTATACTTCTTCCTTTTAAGTACTTCGTACGACGGTTAAGAAAAATCTTATACTATATATTTTATTTAATATAACGATATTAATAAATCCCCTTTAAAAGGAAATTTAGAAGGCAATTAATCGCCCAAGCCCGCCTATTAATATAATATTAAACCGCCGTTATAATTAACTTTAATATAACCTACCCTAATATAATCTACCCTAGTATAATACCGGTAGTCTAATATTTCGGCGCCCGGATATACTTAATAATCCGCCCGGTATATTTAGTAATATTATAATTGTTCTTCCTAGTATTTAAATACTATTGTAAATATCTATACCCCCGGGCTTTATTTAGGGCCAACCTCCCTTCTAATTCCCTCCGCCGCAATTTTAGAAATATATAGGATAATATCCCTAATTATTCCCTTAATAATTTTAATAAATATTTTAATTAAGCCCTTATTAATTAAGCCCTTATTAATAAGGCCCTTAAGGATAGTAAAATTATTAACCTTAATACTATTATAATAAGCGCTATAAATAAAAGGGAAAGAAGGATAATAATATATAAAGTAATAAAAGTATACTATTTATAGAATAGTTTTAAAATTCCTAATTCGAACCGATCTTTAATAAAGTTAATTAATAAATTATAATTCGCTAAAATAAACCCCCTATCCTACCCTTCCTATTAAATAGAATATCCGGTCTTAAATTTAATAATTATAGATCTTTTACGATTATTAGCGTTACCCCTACTTTAACCCCCCTTTCTACAATATTTATTAGTCCTAGATCCATTTTAATTCGTAATATTTAATTTAGCGACGAATAATTAAACTTCCTTTTCGAAATTAGTATTTAATAGTAGTACTAATTCGATACTTTTAATTATAGTAATTCTAATTGTAGTAATTCTAATTGTAGTGATAGTAATACTTTTTATAGTAATTTTAGTCCTGGCGACTACCCTAATTATAGTAATATATCTTGTAGTAATACCTCTAATTATAATAATATTTCTTATAGTAATTCTAATCGTAGTAATTCTAATAATAGCGATTATTCTAATCCTAGCGATTATTCTAGTAGTTATTTATAAAAGAGCTTTCCTTAAAATTTCTAATAGGCTAATTTTTAAAATTTTTAGTAACTTAGCCTATATATTCTTCAAAATTAATAATTCTAAGGCCTTTAAAATTAATAATTCTAAGCCCTTTTATATATTCCTTAAAGTTAATAGGGTTTTTAAGGCCTATATATACTAGGACTATATATATTAGCCCTTTATAATTTCTAAGACCCTTAAGGCCCTAATATATAATAGTTTAGTAGTCAATTTAGTTAATAAGGATTAGAGATACCGAGAGGCGGCCGTGGCGGCCGTAGTTGTGGTCGTAGTTGTAGCGGTCGAGGTTCTGCTTTAAGGGGGTAAAGGGAGGGGGAGCTAGACTTTGACCCTAATGAGTAAAGGTTAGAAGATTGATATCCCGAGTATTTTTACAAACTTAGCCGCGCTATTCTTTACTCTTTAAAGGATATTAGTATATTGGGTAAAATAGAATTTGATTTAGTTGACGACGATAATGCCGCTGATAAAAACGTTATAAAATCCGTATTTAAGATAGAGATGCTTGAAGTTATTAATTATATTTATAAGGAAATGAAATTTAGCTTTTTTGTATATTATTTTAATTAATTTGCAAATTAGGTAGCTTTATATATTATTTTAGGTATCGATATTCGTAAAATTCGATTTAAGAACCTTTGTACCTATATTAAAGGTACGTATAAAATTTAAAAGTCCTGTTTTATTTAGGGTAAATTCTACTGGTTTTTTATTATTATAATAAAAGACTACCCGGAATTTATAGAATTCGATTTCGAAGATAAAGACGATTAGGTTACTTTTATAATTATAATTGAATTTTATATTAATTTAATATTTTTTGAGTAAATTCTTTTATATATTGTATTATACGTTAATTATTAGGCTATATTTAATAATAAGGAAGATATTCATTTTTTCTTCTTTAAAAACGTAGTTTCTAAACTTAATATTATAGTTTGTAGGGTTATTTAGTCCGAAGTTAAATTTAATATTGGCCGTAATGAAACGTAGGCTAAAAAGAAGGATAAGAACCTACGGGACGAAATATTAAAAATATACAATACTTTTACTTTCTATCCGTTATTTATAGATATTAAAAGGGAAGATATTATCGAAGTACTACCCGAATTTGTAGTTAGTTAATAAACCCGTTAAAATATAATTGATAAAGAAATATTAGAAAGGTTTATTATTAGCGAGCCTCCCCGTTATAAGTAAGATAAATAATATCCTTATACGAATATATAGTATTTAATACCTGCTATTTAAGTATAGTAACCGTAGGCCGGTAGTAGCCCTAGTGTTAGTTTTCGTCGTATTTCTAGTCCTAGTTCTGGAATGGATAGTCTTTACTATCGTAGTAGTCCGTACAATCGTCCCCGCGGTAATAACCGTTGTAATAAACGTCGTAATAAACGTTATAATAATAATTTTAATTGTTAAAAGATTACTAGCGATAAAAGTGGGTTATTTATACCTACGCCCGCGTAATAGCTTTAATAATAGTAATAATACCCTATTAGATAAAGTTAGTACAACGATTACGAGGACGATTATAATTTATTTAATCGCCGCCGCTAAAGTCGTAATTATTATATATAGTCTTTGGCCGATATTCTTAAAATTCGTTATAAATACGGTAATTATATTAATAACCCTGTTAATATTATGCCCTATATCCCGAAATATAATTATAAGCCTACTCCTTCGTCGATTACGCTAGATTCGGCCACTTTTGAATAGGGTATAAGATCTTTACGCCTTTAATATTTAGCGTTTAATTTCTTTATTATTATATGCGATAGTTAATAATAGTATATTTAGTAATATTATTATATATAATATTATAATAAGTATTATAATACTTAATATCGTAGCGCTTAATAGTATAATATTATTTAGGATTATAGTATTTAGTATTAGAATTAGCCTATATTAGTTAATTATACCTTTATATTATCTAGGATTATAGTATTTAGTATTAGAATTAGCCTATATTAATTAATCGTACTTTAATTAAGTATTTTAGCTCTATATTTAAATCGGAGGAGCGATAATAGCGATATTATTCCGTATCCTAACGAGCTCAATTAATTAATATATTATTTATTTTAACCTATATACCCTTATTATTATTCAATTATCTTTATCGTCGTCTTTATCGTTTATTATCTTTATCGCTATCTTTATTATTATCGCTATTGTATTAAATTAATTAATATAATTAATTATTATATTAAATTAATATAATTAGTTATCGCGGCCAAATAGTAGGTTAATTAGAAGGTCGGCGTTAGCCGACCTACTATTTAGCGGTATTAATATATTTTAGCAGCCTATTTTCTAGTAATCGGCCGGGTAAGACCGCGATATTTAGATTTGCCTTCTATACTTGCCTACGCTCTTTCTAGTTGGGAGACGGTTACGACTGCTTATGACGGTTCGCGAACCGTATCTTTGTATGCGAACCGTTACTAATATACGAACCGTATTAAAAAAGGAAACAGTATCTTTGGCTTTAGTAAGAACGAACCGTTAGCGAACGGTATCAAATGATATATGCAGTTCCCGAACCGTATAACAACCGTACTAGGCCCCCTATATACCCCTTACTAAGTATTGCGAATGAACTTGGCGGTCGGCGGCGCTCAACACCCCCTGTAAGCACGGTGTTCAGGGGGGAAAGACAGTGCATTTTGCGACACGGTCGCGCAATGCAGCGCTAGACCCCTAAATCAATTGACTGCGATAACGACAACAACGACGACGACAACGATTACAAAGGGGAACAAGATAGGGGAATAAGATAGTACAATAAGAAATATTATAATGGCTACCTATCTATAATGAACGATTTTCTGTATTTTTTTGGTAGCGATGTTAAATACTATAGTAATTGCTATAATATTGAATCGTATACTGTCGAGTGCGATGATGTTGCTGAGTGCGACGATGTGATGATGTTATTGAGTGCGATGCTATTATTAAATGGATATAGGTATTATATAGAATTCGAGGAAATTAGACGACTTAAAGGTGTAGGGACTCTATACGTTCGTCGAGAGTAGCCGATTGCAATGCGGTCGGCGATAAGGCAGCGATAGGAGGCTTACGATTACGCCTGGGGATATAGGGGGTAATGTCGAGGGTGCTAGTAGATGATATGGTTTGGCTGTCTTGACGACGACCTTTACGCTTTTAGCGTAGATGAATTAGTCCCTCGTCTTTATTATCATCTTCCTCGTTATCCTCTTCCAAGTGACGGCCACTACTACTACTACTATAAGTACCGATAAGGCGCTAGCGCTAATATCTAGAGGTAGAAGAAGGATGAGTAGGCGTATATTACTTGTGGGATCTACTGCTTTTAGTTTGGCCGCCTCTGTTGTTATGTCTATTGTTGTGGCTACCCTTCTTATTACGAATACCTCTGTTATTACGGCTATTTCTGTTATTACGACTACTGTAGTTGTTACGGCTACTACGGTTATTATAGCTACCCCTCTCGTTACGGCTACTTCTATTATTACGATTACTGCGGTTGTTATCGTAGCCGCCACCCCGGTTATTACGGTTACTACTACTACCTCTATCATCGTAGTAGCCGCTTTTATTGTCCCTGTTGTTACGGCCGCTACGATTATCGTAGCTACCTCTGTTATTACTACGCCTCTTGTTACGGCTACTTCTGTTAGGACGGCCGCTATATAGATTATATTTAGGACTCTAATTACTAGAGTTAGGGCTAGTATTGTACTAGATATTATGGCTACCGCTTGGAGTCCTGGGGGGTTTTAAGCCCTCGTCAATAGGCGGTATACGACGCTATCTACTAATATAGGGGTAATTGGCTATTACTATTAGTAGTTGGGGTAATTCTTTTGTAATAATATTCCTATTTAGGCGGTCCAATCTAGGGGTATTGGCTAGTTTAATTTGCTTGGATACGAATTCTAATAGTATTTGGATAAATTATTCTTAATCGACTTCTTTATAACGCTCTTTAAAAAATAGGGCTATAAAATTTTAGCGTATACTAACTTTTCGAAGATTTTTATCGGTATTTCGCTTAGAATTAAGGCGGCCCTTATTTATAATATACTCGGATTTAATAATATTTAGTATTATAAAGCCTATATCTTATAATTCTATTTTAATATAGTAGAATAGAAGACCAATCTAATCGCCGAAAGTTTCCTCGTAATTAATATACTTTATAATATATATATAAATCTAATTAAAAATCTTTTTATTAATCCAACTTTCGATTAACTCTAGGTATTAAGCCTTATATTCGTCGTTATTATCGAAGTCGTATTCTAAAAGGTACAGATTATTAACAACGATATCTTAGAAAAAGGACATTAATATATAGTTGAGAAAATTCGATTTTTCGGAGCGATAAATAGCGAGAACATATTCTCGAAGGTTTTTAAAGCGCCTTAAACGGGTATTAATCTTATCGACCGTATTAATAACGAAGGCGCCAAAAAACCAATTATAATAATATAAGAATAATACCTATCGAAACTCTTTATTCAACTCGTTAAGGACAATAATATTATCTTAAAAAACCTTAACACCCCTTATTCAGGGGACTTACACGTCGTTATCCTTATTAATAGGACGAATATAATCGCTATCTATTATATCGAAATCCAGCCTAATAAATACGCCTTCTTATTAGAGCTTCCATAAGCTAATACGATTAGGCTCGTAGAAAAATTCACGATAATATTCCTATAAGGGACGGCCATTATCTCGTTTACCACTGCCCTTTTTCCGTTTTCGAACGCTAGAACTAGGGGTAGTATCGGGAGTAGTACTGGAACTAGAGGCGGTACTAGAGCTAGAGATAGTACCGGAACCTCTACTATTGGGGGTGGTACTAGAACTAGAGGCGGCACTAGAACCCCTACCGCCAGGGGGGATACTAGAACCGGGGGCGGGACTAGAGCTAGAGGTAGGACTAGAGCTAGAACTTCTACCGCTAAGGGTAGTACTAGAACTAGAGGCAGCACTAGAACTTCTACCGCTAGGGGTAGTACTAGAGGCAGTACCGCCAGGGCGACGAGGAGGCGCGCCAATATTATCGAGATTAGAGTCGTTATCGTTATTAACGTTGAAATCGTCGTCCTCCTATTGAGATGGCTGCTGGAAAGCCTTTTCGATGTTAAAGCCAGAATAGGTAGCCTCGGATATTCTACGACCAAGAATAGTACTAGAAACACTAGTACTAGTAGAAGGGGTAGACTAGCTAAAAGGAAGCACAGGCGGTCTATTAGCCTTTGCCTAGGCTTGGGCTTTTGCCTAACTTTAACGAAGTTCTTCGGCTTTCTATTGGCGTATTGCTTCTGCCTTCCGAGCCTCATCTGCTTTACGGTTATTGGCCGACTCGCTACTTCTAAATCGACTTGCTTCACGATTATAGGCCTATTAATTGACCTATTCCAATACACCCCTCTATATATATAAAAAATCACTCGTATCGGCAAAGCTTTTACCACGAAGAAAACGCTCTAAGTCCTTCTGGTTGGTATTGCTAGGGGTAGGCGCAGCGAGTGAGGATGCCTAGGAAAGAGCAGTAGTAATAGCAGGCTAGCCTTAGGCTTGCTAATATTAAACATACTATTGTTATATCTACTATTACATTTACTATTACATTTACTATATTTATTACTATATTTACTACTACATCTATTATTATATCTATTATTACATCAACTACATTTACGCTTAGACTCGTTGCTAGATTTCTTACTCAACTAATTACGGATCCACCACCATCTAACCAAGGGAAAACTAATAATTAGGCGAAAAGGTATAATAGGGGGAAAAGTTGTAATAAAGCGAAAATACTTAATATTACTAATATAGTATAGGCGTCCTAAAATTAGAGGTAGGGCGATAGCTAAGCGGAATATAGCTAAGTAGAATATAGCCAGGCGGAATATAACTAGGCGAAAATAGTTAAGCCGGTATTATTAAATTCTAGTGGGGTATAAACCGTAGGCTAAGTGAAAATACCTAGGAGGTAATCGGGTATTTAGGAGTAGGAAAGTATTTAGTAGCAAGAGGGTATTAAAAACTACCCGTAGAAATAGGTATACTACTACTAAATATACTAGGCGGGTCCGAGGGAAATTTAGGGCGCTTAGGTATACTACTACTTTTATCACGGGGCAGAGGCACAATTAGGGGTAGGGTAAGATATGTGTTATTATACGGAGGAGGGGAAAGGAGGTGTGCGTAGAGGGCTGGCTATATAGGCGAAAGCCCTAGAGCCAGCCCGAGGTCACGTATCTATATACGTGACCGGACGGCATAGCTCTGAACTATATCGAAGCACTTTGGTACATTGTAATAGTAATATTCAATACTAGGCAGGTTATAAGTAGGATAACCCTATAATACTATCCCCCCCTTCTATCTATCTAGCGAAGAAAAAATCTAATTATATATAAGTAAGTACTAGTATTATTATTCCCCTTTTTCCAAACGTCTAATAATTTCTTCAAAATTTATACTATCGCATTTATAAAGCCCTCCTCCTCGTATCGGGATAAAGTAGCGGTAGTAGCGGTTTCAGCCGGTTACTATAAATAGGATAAGCGGCGCTAAAGAGGCCCGGAAACGGGGCGGCAGCGTAGTTTAGGGGCGGGATAGCACCGTAGGGGCTTAGGACTATCCAAATCCGAATCCGAATCTATTTCTAACTCAATAGGGTCTACTTATAGCTAGTAATTAGGCTAGGAGCGGACTTCTAGTAGTACGGGGGCTTAGGGGTAATCGTAATAGAACTCTAGAACGTTCTCCTCGTAGTTAATAACATTACTTTTAAGTTCCTATATAAGGGGGTAATCCCCCTTCTATTTAATTTAGTAATACTAATAATAATTTTTACCGAATTAAGCGTAGTCGACTAGACGTTCAAACTCCTATTCGACGACGTCTATACCGTCATCCGTATATATTATAACACGGCTATTATTTATAATAACGTCCAAGGAAACGTTTTAATTAAGGAGGCTTCGGCCGATCTAACATTAAATTATAAAGACGTAGAATATTAACAAGTATTTTATATTAACCGGGAAATCGAAATAAATTCAATAAGAATTAATTTTAATAACGTAGAAAGGGCCCTCCTAACAGGGGGAAAACTTTTAATAAAGGCGGCCGTTTATAAAATTAATAATATCGAAAAGGACTAAATCGTCTACTTAATATTTATTTAAATTTATATAATACTTATTAGTATTAGCCTTATATCGTTCCTAAATATAGCGGGTTTATTAAAAGACGAAATCCTAAATCTTCTAAAAACAGTTAGCAAATTCAATAGCTTTATAGTATTCCTTTAATTAAATAAAGGAGAGGTTAGGGGGCGGCGAAGAACGAGGCTCGGTACTTATACAAGGGTAATAACTATAATTAGCAAAGAACAGGGAAATACCAATAGAAGAAGAGACAACGTTATTACCCGAGAATTCCGCGAGTAATAACCACTTTACCCAATCTATTTATACTTAATTAATATAGAAGCGTAGGAACTATTTTATATCCGCATTAATACGCTCGGTTTAGGCGTTAATTTAAGGGTAGAAGGCGGAACTAAATTTACGTACAATAGAGAAGTAGTTACAAAAAGTAATCTAAAAACGGGAAATAAATTAAGAGCCTCTATTAAACGTAATAATATTGGGCAGGCCGTATAAGGAGTAAATACAATTAATAAAGCAATCGGCGAATTCCTCCACTTTGAAAATAATATAAGAAATATAATACTATATCTTTATTAACTAGTCTATAATAATAACGATATAGTAAAAGGTCTACCCGAAATATTCGTTAAGCAGTAGTAGGGTAATATAATTAATTGAAATATCCTTTTATAAGGCTAGGGAAATAGCAGTAAATTTAAAAAAACTTATAGAGCTACGTTTAAAAAATTTCGTCTTCGCGTATAAGAAGTATCCTTTATAAAAGAGACGAACGTTACAATATATACCCTCCTAAAAGAATTCGCGAACGAATAAATCGTACGTAATATCTTTACCCGGGTACCCTACACTAAGCGAATTATATTAATAATTAATTAATTAGAATTAAAATTCCTTATCCTCGGGGTCGATAATAACGCAATTATACTACTTCGCTACTCCGTTAGGGAAGATATAGTACTTAGAAAAGGCGCGGCTAAAGATTTTACGGATCGATAACGGCTAATAGCGAAGGGACTTATCTAATAAATAAGCCGTAAATTCCTATAGAAACGGGGAGGTTTCGTAATTAACGTAGATAAAGTTATCGGTTAATTAATTATCGAAGTCGTTAAAGCCGAAGAAATATAGGTTAAAAGTAACCGCAGGATTATTAATTTTAAAGTAACCTTCTTCGAACTAGGAAGGGTTAAAGAATTATTTTTAGTAGGTAGCGAAGTAGTCGTCTTCTACGCCCGTAGGGCAGTCGTTAGGTTTATAATTAAAAGCATTTAGGCGAAAGTTCTAAAGGTTAAGAATATAGCGGATTAAGAAATTAAATTATAAGAGGAATTGGAATTAGTATATATATTACTAAATAAACTATTTATTCGTCGTAAAAGTAATAAGATTCTTATAATCGCTAAGGATTTTAAAGGGGATTTAAACGCCTTCGAATTTAGAGCGCTATTCTTCTAAAGTTTTAATAATAGCGAAGAACTCTTTATTATAAATATTATAATTATACTTTTATACGCTATATTTAGCCGAAAAGTAGGCGATAGGGTATAAAACACTTTCGTTATCGTATTAAGAGAGTATACCGCCTACGGCCTAATTTAAAGTATCCGTTTCTATTACAATCTTCTTGGTCTAGTCGTAGATTTTAAGGACGGGGCCGCTTATAAAAGCCTATTTAAAGGAGTCGAATATAGTTTAATAGCGGTCGGTTTAAATCTATAGCGCGTCTTTTGTAGTTAATTCGTAGAGGGGAGCCGCGATTAAAGAGAAAGAGTATATAAACCGACGATAAAAATTTGCGAAACCGAAGAAAAATTATAAAGACTTCTTAGATTTTAAAACCTATTATTTAATAATTACTTTAACCTTCTCTAAATCTATTTCAATACTACTTAGCGTAATAATAAACCCTAAATACTTAGTACGCTTAATATAAAATTCGCATTTATCAATATCTATATTAAGGCCCGCCTTTACTAACCGGTCGAGAACGTCGTTAATATAATATTCGTAATCCTATTCGTTATCCGAATAAATGAGGACGTTATTAAAGTAAGCAGTAATATAAATATTAAATATATTATAAAAAATATTATTAATATAATTTTAGAAGGCGCCGGGGGCTCCCTAAAGGCCGAAGGGGACGACGAGATTCTCGAAGAGACTAAAGCGGGTAATAAAAGTAATAAGCTATTCATAGCCTTCCTTTATATAAATATAGTTAAAAGTAGTAATAACGTCGAATTTAATAAAAATCTTAGCGCGGTAAATAGCGTCGAATATTTCCTTAATTAAAGAAAGGGGGTAGCGAAATTTAAGTATAATATTATTAATACCGTAGTAGTCGACGTAAATACAGACTCCGCCTCCCGGTTTCTTAATAAAGAGGACCGGAGAGGAGGCTTAGGATTAAAAAGGCCGAATGAACTTCTTTTAGAGGTTATCGTCGATCTATCGTTTAATAATACTAAATTCGTCCGGGTTAAAAGCGTAATCGCATACCGTAGGCGCCTCTACTCCAGATTTAAATTTAATTTTAAAATTATAAGCGTAATTAAGAAGGAATATCTTAGCCGTAATTTAGCGGAAGGTATTCGTATAATACTAGTACTAATTAGAGAGTTTAGTCCGGATTTAATCGTCGGTCTTATAGGGCTTATTTACCTTCTTATAAAAAGTATTAATATCTTCGGAAATAATTTTATTAAGGGTAATACCGTTAATTATAAAATATTCGTTAATAACCCCCTCGTATTTAGTAAAATCCTTATTCGTATTATTAAAGAAAATAGAATTTAAATATTTAATATTTTCTTCTATATTAGCCTAAATTATTCGAATAACCTAAAATTTAAAGCAGTTAATAAATTCGAAAAAATTGGGCATTAAAAGCTCTTCGATATCTTCGGGGTCGATAGGGCTATAAGGAAAGGAAGGGAGGCGAAGGGGAGCGAAGGAAACTATTAAAAGTATAAACGCTTAACCCGGGCCTACAAAGGTATAACTAATAAATTTAGGGCTAAACCGGTTAGTAACCTATTTAAAGCGGCGGCGAAAGACCTATTAGATTAAGGAGGTTAAGGAAGTGTAACGTAATATTATAAAGGTTAAATCGGGCTCCGTAATTAAAGTTAAGGGAAGGTTTGCGTTTAAGGCTAAAAGAGCGGGCTCTACGTTTAAAAAGGGCTCTATAATTAAGAGGGCTTGAATAATAACTTCGGTTAATAAAAAGGGGTAGGAATCGCCTTCGTTTTCGGTATCCTCGATTATAAAAATGTAGTACGCTACTATATTAGCCTTTATTACCTTTAAATTAGAGGGCTAAAAAATAATCTATAAGAATAGGGCGCGGCGTAAATCCTAATACAAACCGGTTAATAAATAGCCGTAGACTTTATAAATAGAAGTAAAAAAGAGAATATTGAAGGGTTACAAAATTGTTAACGAATAATAAATAAATTAAGAATAGCTAAGGATAATTAAATTATCGGGGGCGAAATTGTAAATAAAGAGATCGATAATCTCGTAATATAGACCTACCTATATAGTAAACCGGGAAAAGTAAATAATATTACCGCCTTTTACTTCCCCCCTATTAGCGAAGTAAAGGATTTTAGGGGTAATAAGGTAGTAAATTAATAAATAGTAATAGTAAATAAAGGAATAGTTAATAAAATTAAAAGTAGTATAACCGCTATCGATAAGAATAGAGTAATATAATTTATACAACCCGTCGGAAAGGTAAATAAAAAGATTTAAAGTATTTAATTATTTATAATAACTATTTAAGGAAGACTTATTTATTTTTATAATATTAAATAATATAGGGATATTTCCTTTTCTTCCTATAGGTTTAAGCCTTTAAGCGCGATTTAATAAAGAGGCTATATATTTCCCTAGTCGATAACTCCTTATTTATTACCTAAAAGAAGGCTAACGAAACCGTATTAATACTAAAGAATTAATTAAATACCGCTAAGGGCTATAGCATTAATTTAATAAAATTATTAACTATATCCAAACTACTAGCCGTATTTAGACTAACTGGATTACTAATTATAACTACTATAAGAGCCGCCTCTACCCCTTCTACCGCGGCCGCGGCCGCTATTACAAGTAGAAAGAGGGAATTCCTTATAGAAGTTTATTTTATTGTAATAAGCGGAGGAATAGTAGCCGAAGCGCCCGTAGTAAGTATAAGCGCCAAACTTTATACGGAAATTAAAAATATTTTAAAGGATTATAGTGTAGACTATAATATTAATTATAAATAATTTATTAAAATCTATAACGTCGCCGCTATAATTAATTATAATATAAATAGCCGTAGAAGAAGAAGCTATACTAAAAATCGGATTATAAAATTTATAAAAAGGATTATTAATTTTAGAATAATAGGCGTTATCTTTAAATTATTAAACGAAGGTATAGATTAAAATAAATTACTTAAAGTAGTCCGAACTTAAAGGCTAGGGAATTTATATAATAAGAGCAATACGAACTTTATTATTAATTTTATTTCTAAGGAAATAAACTTTTATAGCGTCGTCGAAGTTATAGCAGTCGATAATCTAAATCTACTAATCTTTAAAGTCGGATTAGCGTATATTTTTATTTATAGCGAAGTCGTCCAACTCACAATAAACGAGGGTAGCCAAATTATTATTATTATATCTAATATTAAATTCCTCTTTAATAAAGGCGCTAATAATCTTCTATTTCTATTTCTCCTTATTTAAATCGAAATCGACGATATAGAATAAGGCCGTTTCGTAAGCAGAGAAGGGGGCGCTTTCGAAAGACTTAATAATAAATAAAAACTTCTTATACTTATTAAAGAAAAACGTAGAATTATCTAACTAAGTAAGGGTAATCCTTATACGCTAAGTACAATATTTTTTAGCCTTCTTTAAAGGGGTTTCGCCTTCGCCGTCGAAAGGTTTAATATAAGCGTAGAAAAAACGGTCCCTAAGACCGTCGACAATAGAAGCGGATATTATAGCGTCTTTAGGAATAGAAGTTATAGAATTGGTATATTTAAATTTCTTTTATAGGGATTTAGCGGTTTTAATAGTAAAATCGAAAGCCTATTAGAAGGCTTTATTATCTAAACCGAAATTACTAATATATTAGTTAGTATTAACGTAGGTCTTTTCAAGGATAGAGTACTTTTCTTCGAGGAGAATACTATTATTTAAGAGGCGAACGTTCTCGGCTTAGAATTAAGAATATAGAATCTAGAAATCAGTATACGCTTCGTAAAAAGATTAGAATTCCTCTCGGGTAGACTAGAATTAAGCGAGGGTAGTAATAGAGTCGGCATTAAATAGGCGGCCGAGAGAAAGAAAAATATTACGGAAAACGGAATTAATAAAAAGATTAATAGCGTATTATTCTTCCCTTATAGAAGCGGGAAGGCTATTAGAAATAGTAAGAGCCGTTTGGAAGGCCTCGTAGAAATTGGCGTTATACGGGTCGGTAATTTAAAGGGAGCCGACGGCGGTAGCCGTAATAAAGTTATTTATAAGGGTAGTACTAAATATTAATACTTCTAAGAGTTCGATATCGGGCATCGAATTAGTCGATAAAAACTTACGGGTATCTCGAGCGGACCCCGTCTTTAAATAGGCGGGTAGGGGTTTCCTTATAGTATTTATAAAAAATATAGAATTTCGTTTAATTAAAAGACGGGATAAAGCCTACGCTTATACCTCGATAATAGACCGAATCTTAAAGTCCTATTTACGCGCGTAGCGCTAAAGAGGTACAACAAACTATTACGGGGCAGAGGTATAGTTAGGGGTAGGGTAAGATATATATTATTATACGGAGGAGGGGAAAGGAAGTATACGCAAAGGGCTAGCTATATAAGCGAAAGCCCTAAAGCCAGCCCGAAGTTACGTGTCTATATACGTAACCGGACGGCATGGCTCTGAGCCATGCCGAAGCACTCTAGCACATCGTAACAGCAGTGCTCAGCGCTGGGCAGGTCACAGGTAGGATAACCCTGTGACAACTTTATAAACTATATTACTAATATTGACATTAATAGGCAGATGATATTATATTGGTTGCCGGGCCAACGCCAGTACTAGTACCAGTGCGCTGGGTATCCTTCTAGAGGATATCAGTCGATGTAGTCGATTCTACATATTTAGCTATACGCTTAAAGCGACTAATACCTTATTACTAGTACTCTTTATAAGGCGAGGTAATATTGCGACACTAAAATAGTATTAGAAGATATACAAAAAAAAGAAGAAAAGATTAACTTACCGGATCTTAATGCGTAGGAAGCTGAACACTAGCTTGGCCAGTAAAAGAATACGACGAGCCTCTAATTAAGGGCATTTTAGGTAAGGCAGGTTTAGCAGGCGCATTAGTAGGTGAATTTAATTGACTGCTCGTAATGTCCGGCTCATCGTCGTCATCTTCGAAACCCTACATATCGAAACTAACGGTCCTTTTGCCCTTGTCGGCTGGACCAGGAGCGGGACCAGCATCGGCCGTATCCTTGGCCTTGGGGGGGCGACCACGAGGGCGACCACTCTTGGGCTTTTTGCTGGGCATCTAGAGGTATATTACTAGTCAAATGAATCTGAGGCCAATGTAATCTTAATACTCACGGTGACTGCAGACTGGTACAGTTGCACGATGCGCTTGGGGTGGTTGACTTGGTTGACTTAGTTGAATGACTTGGTTGACTGGTTTCAAGGTAAACTTAATGGGTCAAAGCAAGTGCGACAAACAGGTCTAGTGGTGAGGTTTGGTTATATGAAAGAAGAAAAGAATTTCGATTCCAATCGCAAAGTTTATATACGCGGGGCACAGCCGATAACGGCAGACTTCCACCGCTTTCCATTCTGCCGCGTACGCATGAATAGTATTGAACAAGTTTGCTGGCTACCTAACAAACATCGGATCGAAATAGCGGGCAGATATAGCGGGGTATTATTAGCGACAGGTGAATGTAGTAATATAGTAATAGTGTTTTGGATGAAAGTCGCTGAGGTTGAAAGTGGGTCATCGAGGCGGCCCAGAATTGCTGTCTTGGCAGGGACCGGAGAAATGCAGCCAGTAAAATCGGCGCATTTGCCAGTACCCCTGGCACTAGCGAGCAATGGCGCCCCACTTGTGTGCCTGGACATGATGTGTAAGTCAAGATGAAGTGAGAATATGGAACGAAATGGGAGAATGAAAATAATTAAAACAACTGTCAAATAGGCTTAACTCAAATAAATATAACGGTTACGCAGATAAACAGCTCAAATATGATGATGTAAGAAATTTGAAAAGATGTGAAGGGGGGAGAGTTCTTGGAAAGTTTGTGAAAGGGGAAGAGTTTCTTAATGGAGAAGATTTCTCAAGACCATCCAGTCCATCCGAATACTTGGGTACTTCTAGAATCTTCGAGGTGAGTCACACACAAGGCTGCATACTACCTATATATAGTACTGCAAGTCCGGTCACGCGGGGTAATATCGTATTGTTTATTGTTTTATAAATAGGACGAGACAGGACTCGTTCGATAAGGCCACGATAGTCTCAATCACATAGCCCTTATCTAATCCGGAGCAGCCTCATCTAGCTTATTTGTACTACATACCATTAGTGAATAACTAAATTAGAGTACATACCCGTATATCTAGGGTATCTGCGGGGTCTTTTGAACAAATAAATTACAATTAATATCTCAGAACAGATAAGTACGTACCCGTATTTCTGCAGAGTCTTGGATTTAACAGCCTTATAAAGTTCAAGCAGCCTTATCGAGATTTCTCCTCTTAAATCTAACTCTCCCCTTTATATTACTCTCCCCTTTATAATAACTTTCTTATCTACCAGTTCTAGCAGATCTTTCTCTAGCGCAAGTCCCGAATCGACAAAACAGCAAGACTCGTGACGCCATGCCTCGCCGGCCTCAATTAAAAGTCAACCCCTTCTAAGTAGACGTCGTCGTCAACAAACCGGTAAAAATCAGAGCTGGTCATAATAGACGAGTACTAATCCCCAATATTTACCCTTATTCTAAACAGCAACAGTACTAACAAACTCGTTATTCAAGATCACCGACTACCCCGCGTCAATCACGATCACCAACCGCTCAGAGTATCAGTTTTACGCCTCTTTTTAACAATAACGACAACGATGGCGTTAGCGTTGGCGTTGGCAATGGCAATACTGTCATATCAGACCCCACGGCACCCCTTAACGAATAGGAGGATGTCGATAACAATATTAATCAAAGTCGGTTAATATATCTAAATTGAAATAAATCTAACTACTAATTTACAAATAGGTTTTATCGACCAAGATAATCTATTTAAAAACCTAGACCTAATAAACATCCGTCGTAGGCTAACCGAACTCGAGAACAATAACCTTCCCGACGAGGATTAAATACGGCTTAACATCGAATATACTAAACAGGTATTTAAAAGACTAGAGCCAAAAATAGTCGAATTTAACGAAAACTTTTTCGACGACTAGATAACTAAATAAGCCGACGAGCTTTTACGAGAACCGGAGCCTCCAGCGCAAGAAGTGCCTACTAGCCAAATCACCAATTTTTTATAATTAATTCAGTATTACTACAACAAATACGAACACATATCGAATTTTAGAATAGTATTCAGTCTATATACCTATTTACACCGCATATTATTAAAGGATTATAAGACCTAATTAGAAATACTCAATTTATTACAGGGGTACGACGGCCGCCCTATTCTAACAATTCAAACCTTACTAAAACAACTAACGACCCTCAAAAGTCGACTTATACGACGGCTTCTATTATTAAATATACGTATAGTACAAATACTATTGCAAAAAAATAAAATAAAAATAAAATCCGCTCGCCAAAAGAAAGAATAAGCCAAACGCTAAGTATAATAATAATAGATAGAAGAATTAGGAATCCCGCTCGCACCGGAATTACAATTAGAATCCGAAGAATCCGAAGATTAATCGACTATACTAGCGCTATTATATTTTATAAATCCCAAATCATTATTTTAGGCCTTCTTAAATTCTAATACTACTACTAGGATGTACAAAGGTATAGCCCATCTTATTAATAACCCAATAGAACTATATTATACCCTTTACTAATCTTCGTCGATTAAGACTACTTCTAGCAAATATATACATTTTGTCAGCGATTCGGATAATAATAGGAAGCCTATTTTTCCGTCGGATTTCATCTATTTTTACTATTGTAGGGATTATACTATCCACAATATTAAGGACGTCGATAATTACAGCCATAACAATAATTAGGTTAATAGCGACAACTACAACAATATACGAACACGTTACTATTACCGTCTATCTAATAACCACCCAGATTTTCGGTTATATATTAGGCGTATTAAAGCCGTAGGCAAAAACTTTACTAACGAATTTAGGGAATATTAAAGAAAGATTACGCTTATAATCAACGAATATATCCCAATTAACTAAATTGAAGAAGAATTTCCTAGTCTTAGTTTATATTACTAGTTCAACTATAATATAAAATTCAAAAAGTACAAATTAATAATACGTCTCGATAAGGATAAATAGATTCCCCAAAAGTAAACCGACTAATTTATTCCTATTAATATTATTATTGGTCTTATACACGCTAATTAATTATGTAGTCCACCTAGTGGGTATGCGGTGCTACTTCTATTCTTAATCGGTAGGAAAAACTGTGCTGTAGCCGGCTAAAAACCTTCTCCTACTCTATCGCGACGGCGCCGTATCGGCGCCGTGCCTTCTTTATTTGTCTTCCTCTCGGTATAACTTTACCGTTATTCCCGAAGCCTAATCTTTAATTCCCGGGCGTAATTTCTCCGGCCCTACTCCGTCCCCAGTTACCGTCTACTCCTTCCTCCGGAGTCTACGGCCGCTATTCTATATCGTTATTCTTTCCTCCCCTTTATACCCCTCCCTTTTATCCTATTTTCTTTAATAAATACGTTATAACGACTTATTTTTTAATATAAAGTAATCCTTCGCTTACTCCTTCCCTTCCTTCTTTTCTTCCCCTTTATACTTCTTATTGCTCTTACTATTATATTCCTTATTACTCCGCCGTCTACGACCCGCTTTCGTAATAATATCGGTACTTTTCCGGCTCTATTATAACGTTTACTAATAATCTAATTCTGGTCGACTCTAAGGTAATTAATCCTAAGAAGGCTAATAAACCTAAATAGATTAAATTACTTAAGCTTAAGGTTACCGCCGAAATTAAGGGTATTAATACCTATAATAGCGCTATTAAGGCCCCTAATTCCCCGCCTTATAACTTTTGTAACGGCGGTAGTAATTGTTAATTCTTTAATAAGATTATTAAATCGGCCCGTAAGCGTTTTAACGAGGAAAACGTTACGAAAAATCGTATTACTGTATTATATTTCCGTATATTTATTAACGATATATAGTACTATTTTTACGTCTACGCCCTTTTTTATATTACCCCTATTATTTTTAAAATTTATAATAAATTCATTATTACTTTCGATTCTATTCGTTATCTCTAAGACTTCTATACGTCGTCGCCTCTTCCCCTTACCGGTACCATTATTAATTTATAGTATACTTAATCCGTCTACGTATTATTTATTATAAATATAAGAAGGGAAAGAAGATTAAAGAGTATTCGAAGAATAACCGTTTTATTATTGCTTACGATTTCGTTTATACTACCGCTAAGCTTTGTAATACCTCCGATTTAAGTAACGGCGACTTTAATTATAATATATTTATTTTAAAAATTTAGAATACTACGGCTATTTAATTAAAAGTTATAAGTTTTAATACTTTTTATACTAAACCCGTCGAAGTTATTATTATATTGGATAATAATAGTAGTAATAACGCTATTACGGCCCCGATTACTACTATTTACTCTCTTAAAAAGAGAAAGTTAAATAGTAGTAACGCCGTCGGTACTTCTACTTCGGACCTTTCTATCCTCTATAATAATATTACCCTAATATACTTCGTTTCTACTTAATCGGATAACCTCCTTCGTACCCTTATTACTAAAATTAACGATTTTGTTATTAATTTATAAGTATATCTATAATATTAAAACTATAATCGGTTTTATTTAATTTAAGATTATTAAATTTAATAATTACTTTTCTATTATATATATTCTTTTATACTCCTATATTATTTTTATTACTAACCCGATATTTAATTATTTAATATAGAGGGTATTATTTATACTATTTATATTAAAGTCCTAAAGTTCGATATTACTACTCCTATTATTAATACCGGAGGTAGGTATATTAATTTTAAGAGCTTCCTTAAGAAAGTTAGTTTTGAGGCTAATTTTAACAATTATAACGGCGATAAGTCCTTTAAAGAAGATAAAGAGTATAAGGACGAAGACGAGGAGGAGGAGGAGGAAGAGGACGATAGCGCTTTATCCTCTTCTCTTTTATCCTATAGCGAGGCTGTTTTTTAGTAATTAGGTTAATTATCCGGCGCTAAGTTAGTATTTTCGCGGTATTATAGTATTTTTTAATAGGATATAGTATAAGGTTTTTAACGGCGTTTAATTTCTTTATCGGTAATTAATCGGTATTATATCGGTTTTACGCTAGGTTATTATTACGTTTAAATAATTAATTTTGGAGTATTTTAAGCGTATTTCCGTTTACTAATATTAAAAATCAATTTAAATTCCCTAATTTCTCCTCTACTTCCTTCGCTTATTTAATCTTTATTACTAATTTGTATTCTTATAGCCGGCTTAACTTTAAGGCCTAGCGGAGGATTTATTCCGCCCCCTCTACGGTTTCGAATTCGTTATAGAATTATTCGATATTTATTAGCTAATTTAGGTTTTATCCTTATATATTTTCTATTTCCTTATATTTTAGGATAATATATTCGAATGTTTCTTTAATTAATTTATATTAGTAATATAGTATTATTATTTTTCGTATTCTCCTTTCGAAGAGGAATACCCGTAGGCCTATTTTACCCGTCTTAATTTATATTAAAAGCGAGTTTATAGCCTTCGAAAAGTAATATAATAATAATTTCTTATTTATACTAGGCTAAATATAATATTATAATATAGTTCTATTAAATTACGTATGCATTTCCGCGGTATTTAACTTCTTCCTCTTCTTTATCGCCTCGGTTATTTTAATATATTACCTTACGATCTATTCCCTCTATATTATTTCTTCTAACTATTCCTCCCTTTTACCCGGCGTAAATTCCTTTTCTTCTCTTTATAGTACGGGTATGTCCTCTTTAAAGGCCTATTATTCGGCTTATTCGGCCTTCGCCCGGCTATTAATTAGGGGTGCCGGAGGTTATTTTTTTAATTATTTACCCTATAATTCGACTACTACCCTAATAAATATCCTTCTAATAAAGGCCGCTACTAATAAACGGGTAAACCGTTTTTCGAACGCTTTAACCCTTTTATTAAAGTAGAAGTCGAAGGGGGGATAAAAGGTTTTTATTTCTACGTTAAACGTTAATACGGCTTTATATACTTTAAAGACTATTTTGAAATAATTAATCTATATTATTGTAAAGGCCTTCGTAAGTCCGCGTAGTTCCCTAAACGGCTCTATTAGAATATAGTATATTAACGCCCTATAAATTATAGCCATACGGCTTGCCTTTATATATACTTCTTTTATATAAATAAGGCTATATCTTTATATTTTCGCTATAATACGTATAAGAGCGAAGATTTATATTAATATCTTTTTTTTTACCGCTTAAAAATATACCCGGTAGATTAATTTACGATTTAATTATATATTTAAGAACCGAGCCGATTCCGTAGGGGTAAATTAGTATTCTCCGAAATCGACTGTTTCGGTCCTCAATTACCGGGTTTTAGTAAAGTAAATAAATTTGGACTTATTTACTTCGAACTTTATCCCCTTCTCCGCCGTTTAGCCGTAATAGAGCTACTATATTTCCTTTAACTTTTCGCAATTATTTCTTATCGATTTTAAAAAGGCTAAAATATTCGTATTATTTGCAAAATTTATTATTATTATACCTCTTAAATCCCTTAATACTTTATAAAATATAATAATAAATAGGAAGAAGAGGATAAGTAAAAGGGGGGAGCCTTAGGGTACCCCTACGGATATTTAGAATTTTCGTATCGATTTTCCGTTGAAGAAGAGATTCTTTCGCCGGTTTGTTAGGAAATTTTCGATTTAACGGAATAATTATTACGGAAGCCCCTTTTCCCCTAAAATATAGAGGAATTACTTATAATTAACCTAATCGAATACCCCCTTAAAATTTAGGAAGAATAGTAAAACTACCGCTCCTAATTCCTACGCCGTATATACCGTTTCTATTATTATTCGAACCGCGAACTCTATCGATTTCCTTTTCCTATTCTTTATTTACCCTTCCGGTAGGAATTTATACTCTTCTACTATAAAGGCGAATTATTTTATAATAATTACTTCTAGAACTTTCCCTATATAGTTTAATAATATTATAAAACGCTATACTCCGACTATTTTCTTCTATATTATTATCTTTCCTAATTTCTTTAGTACTACTACTTTTATATATTATTACTATACTGGGAATAAGCCGAAGGTAAAGTTATTAATTGCAATTATAGTAAGCGCTTCTATAAGCCGTTTCTTATAAGCCTTAAATAGTTTATTAAAAAGTTAATCGCTTCCTAGTACTTTATTAGGAATTATATAATATAGCGTTTTTACTACGTTATCTACGTTAATTTTATAATTTATTAGTAATTTAATCCCTTATTTCTCCCTCTAGTCCGGTAAATATTCTATTAATACTTCTACTTCTAAGAAGAATCTTTCCGTTAAAATCTCCGCTTTACCTTTGTAATTTCGTTTTTCTTCTATATTACTTTTTTAATATAGTACCGGTATTTTAAGGGGGTTAAAAAGTAAATAGTTTTACGTTCTACCCTATTATTCTAATATTTAGAATTTTTACATATCTTTCAATATATTTTCTATAAGGGTACGCTACTACTTCGTTTATACGAATTAAATAGTATCGGCTTACTTCTATTTCGCTTCCTCTAATTCCTTCCTTCTTATCGGTATCTTTTTCTACTTCCAAATCCTTATTATTTTCTTTATATATTTAACGGCCTCCTTTACGCCTAAATTTTACTAATTAATACGCCTACCCCTTCCCCTCTTCCGTTTCGGGATTACTTCGTCTACAACCCTAATTAATTCCTCTATTAATTTATCGGTTACGGCCTTTAAACTAATAATTATAGTAATTACTATTAGGATTATAATATATTCTTTAGTAAATTCCTTAACTTTTTTAATATTTATAAATACTTAATTATAGCCTTCTTCAATATCCTCCAGCTCTTTAGTAATTTCGGTGCGGATTAGGACCGATTGAACTTAGTAGTCTAATTCGGTAAGGATTTCGTTTTCTACTATTTAGTATATAGTATATAGTATTTCTATTACCTAAATATAGTCGATAATACTATTCAGCTCCTACTATATTTCGTTCCTTAGCCGTATCGGCTCGCCTCTTAGTATTATTAGGACGAATTAGTAGTTCGCCGCTAGTAAGAGGAAGATATAATTACTTCTATTAATTCTCCTATTAATATCCTATTTCGGGTAGTGGAAATTTATATCCCCGATTACAATATTTCTCCCCCTCGGTTTCGACGCGATTTCCTTAAAGGGGGTAATTTAATTATTTTTAGGACTTAAGTCCTAAATTAGTAAATAAATTGACTATACCTTTATTTCGTTTTCTCCTTCTCCTAGCCTTATTATTACTCAATTATTTCTTTATTCGTAATCCTATCGGTCGATTGCGAAGCGTTTATTTATATATAGCGTTATACGCCTTTAATTAATATTATCTAACGCTTAATAATACGAGGCTTTAATATTAGGAATAACATAGTCTTTCCTTGGGCGGAGCCTGATATGCCCAACGAAGACAGTGAAACGCCCATAGGATCCACATCTTAAATTATAAAAAGCTAAATCCACATTTTAAAGTAAAATACTAAGAAAAATATTACTAGATCCAAAACACTAGCCAAAACATTACCAAATATCCTAAATTCACTTTTAACTTAGATTTCTATTATTATTATTATAATCTAAATAACTTTAAACAACGTTCTAACGTCTTTATAACCCTCATCTCTCAACCTTACTATCACCAGCCCTATAAGGGGTGCTATGGGGACGCTTATGGTATAGCAGTTTGTATAGACGTATATAGCCGCTACTGGTATATATAGCGTAGAAACCCTCTGTTCGATTCCCAGCTGTAACTGCCGTTTTTACACTAACTCTAGCTTTACTAACTCTTTAAGATAATACTAACTCTAGCTTTCCAATCTTATCCGTCTGGGGTGACCGAACTGGGGAATATGCTTACAAAAGTCCTGTAATGTTAATAAGGCAAAGAAATTAAAGTATAATTAAGACGGGCTATCCCTCGTAGTAGGCTTAGGATGCTTCGCGCTCTAGAAACTTCGGGTAGGGCGTGCTTTATAAGTCCTGAACTCTTTTTTGCTTTTTTTTTAATTAAGTTCTTATTTATCCTTTTACCTATTTCTCACCTGTAATTTAATTTTAAACGTTACGGTTACGGTTAGGAAAGTGCTAATTCAAATGCTTATCAACGTAGAGAGACTTATTCTCTTTTACTAAATTATTATATCTATTATTATATATTAACATTTTTTTAATTATTTAATATCTATTTTAAATCCCTATTATAGTCTAAACCTCTTGAATATATCCCTTAATATATTTATAGACTGTCCTCTTCTTAACCGTGGCGGCCTAATGCTTTTACAGGGTTTTCTACGAAGCTTTCTTAAACTTGTGCCTGTTCTACCAGAACCAGCTGTATTACCAGCTCTACCTCTACTAAATATAACTACACTACTTGATCTAGGTCTCCTACGGCCTCTACTAGGCGGTCTACTACGGGGTTTGCCGCGTCCTCTACCCCGGGCCGGCCGGCCGTTATCGAAATCGGAATTATTATCCGGGATATTACCCGGGCCGGGGCCGATTTAGGGAACCCGGTTGGATATTAGAGGGCTCTAATTACCAAATCTACATAGCGGCAATAGCTCTCTAAGAACTAATTATTAATTACGTCTTCTAATAATATCGAGGGTTCGGTAACGATGTGTATAATTGGTTTTAATACGTAATGCATCGATTTCGAATGTCTTATCAAATATTATACCTTATAACGTGCGTATACGAGATACGGCTATATATAATAGCCCAATTGTAAAGTCCTTCTTTAATATATTGTATATAGCCTTATCGAGCGTTTATCCCTATGATTTATGCACCGTAATAGTATATGCAATCGTAAGGGGGAACTGGATTCTAGTATAGTAAGTAATACCTCGTTAGAACTCTCGAATAATTCGAAAGATGGGGACAACGTAGATATCAATGTCTGGGTAGTCCTCGAAATAAGGGGGGCCGCAGTAATTATTAAAGTGAACCAAAATAATGAAGGGGGGGTCATTGGCTTTTAGGCTATAAAAGAATTAGCAGGTATACTTTAATATTATACTGGAGATAGCTTACTAAATATTATGTCGTCGATCTACATCCTATACAATATTAATAATAGTACTAATCGAGCCGTTAATTAAACTTCCTTCAGTCCAGAGATTCTCAGTAAGTATAATTCTACTACTAATAACCAAGCTAAACCGGTTGTACAAATTACTAGTATTAGCATAATTAATAGCCCTTATACTACGAGGATTATTATAAGCAAGAACTATAAATACCGGACTATTCAATACCTCTAAATAGGTAAGGTTATATATATCAACTATAGTATTAGTCGGGAAGATTCGTAAGGCATTAGCAAATTCCAACTATTTAGGAATTGGTAATACCTATTTGTAACGGGTTAATAATAATTACTAGTAAGTAACGGTAAAAATATTATTTCGTAAGCCTTCGAGTATATTACGGAATCTAATTTAATTATTACCCTATTAGCGGACGATTTACTTAAATTTAATATTCCAATTAAAAGTAAAGTAGCAAATCCGGCTACTACGTTGGATAAAATCTAGCTTCCCCTCCTTTCTTTTATGCCTTTACTCCTCTATTTCGTTGGGAAGTCTATCGGTATCGTCGTTTCTAATTGCTTCTAAGGGGGTATTAGGATTATTAGCGAATTTTAGAGGCTCCTAGTAATATAATACTTTTTGACTAATAGGGGGTAATTGAAAGAAATCCCTAAGTAAAAGAATATTAGTACCGCCAAATATCTTATGCTAATTCTTTAGGAATATTTAACGTAACCTTTTATTAATAAAGTATATATTTCTCATTCCGAGTATAGATTTCTCGTCAATAATAAAATATTTGTATTGTCGAAGGTCTCTTTGAATGTTAGACAATTTAATACCGTTAAAATTGTTCAAAGTAGTAATATTGAATAGTAGTTTAAGTAGGGAGTGAATAGTATGACCGTCGATGTTGTTAGCGGCTACCCCAGTAGGAGTAATACGAATAATAGGCTTGGGTAAGCCTTTAATTATAGCTATCTTAATGAATTTATAAGAAAGTAGTCGAATGAGATGAGATTTGCCGGTGCTACTTTTGCCGTTAATTTGAAGAAGTAGTTGTTTAAGTATTTTACCGTTGAGAATAATTCGGTAATGGTTGGTAAATAGGTTAAATACTATGCGTTATTCGGTATTTAGGGTGTTATATATTTGTTGTATAATAGGTTTTGGGTCTAGAAGGTTAAAAGTGTTCTTTCGTGACTTCTAGTAATCCCTAGCCAAAGGAAGATATTCCTAGTAGCGGGTAGTATGGTATTAATGCTAGTTGTAGTCGATATCGATGGGGCGATATCCTAAAACTTTACTAAGATTTTGGTTATTATTAATACGGTTGGGTATATCCTTATAATTTGTTAGTATAAAAGATATAGAATTGATGTTATTGATTGTTTTACTTGGCTATGTTTTCCCAACCCGGCTCATCTGCTTCTGGTTCTTAACTGGGTGGCTCAAAGTTATCCTCTAGTTTTGGAGCTGGAAGGTGGCCGTAATGATCATTTAGGTATTGCCCCTAATGACTTTCTCGATAGGTTGCGAAGGCTTTTTTATATAAATTGTATCGAATATTATTAATAGTATAGAGGTTATCGGGCCTTCGATAGGGGTAATAAAGTATAAGCTTAATATGTATAAAGTTCTCTTTCTTTCGGTTGTTTTTAGCCTTGTAAACCGGGAAGTAGTTGAGTACTTTTAATTTAGCGCGGTTAATAAGGGGTTTTAGCTGTAATCCGAAGTCGAATTTAGTAAGGAATTCGAAGTATAAAATATCGTTATACTTATCTTTATAATTTATATACTTCTAGTAAGGGGATTTAATTTATTGTATTTCGCTGGCTATATTAATATAAATACTTATAGTAGTATTATTATTATTAAGAGCGGTATCTACAATTTCTATAGGAGTATTTTGTCGTCTCTTTTTATTAGCCTATAGATTTGTATTAGGATTAGCGATAATAATATTTTTGTAATTACGGTAATGATAATTAACCGATACGATAATACGAGTGCTTTCTTATAAAGGAAGTTCTATAAGAATATAATAGATTTTTTGAGTAGATTAGTTATATTTAGCAATTAGTTTATTTATGAATTTTGTTATAAATTATTTAATTGGTTATTTTGAATTAATATTAAGAATGATTTTAGTAGCGACTTCTTTATAAGTTTTAGTCCTTTTCTCGGCTTTCGATATGTATTTAACTACGTAGTTAAGTATAGTGTTTATATTTATATATAGCTATATATCGGTATTAGTTATTTAACTTAGTATAATATTTAGATTATATTAGTTAAAGACAGTATTATTGCGCTTCCTATTAAAGAGTTAGAACCTAGGGTTGATATGGGTAGTAAGAAGAGGGTTATTGTATAATTTCCGGGGGAAGTGGAAATGATAGATTTTGCGTTCTAGTTTTAGAAGATTAGGGTTTGGAATTGTACGATTACTTAGTAAGGTTCAAACTTGACGGCGAGTTCGAAGATAATAAGTATTATTGTATATATGCTTCTATATTCGGTTAATTATATTTGTAAGCTCCCGGAAAGTAGGTTTAATTTAGTTATAAGGCCGGTTTAAGATATCGGTAGGGTCGATATAATCTTGTAGAATTGAAATCGGTATTTGGGCCGGAGGCGGAGGGGGAGTTAGATTATAAATTAGACTTTGAGTTTCTTAATTTCCCGGCGGGGTATTATCGGCTTGAATTCCTTAAACTTTTTGGTTTTTAGGCGGGGTATTATCGGCTTGGGTTCCTTGAGCTTTTTGGTTTCTAGGCGGGGTATCCGGGGCATTTTTATTTTTAATTTGAGTATCTTAATTAGCTATTTCGGCCTGAAGTTATTGGATCTATATTCGAAGATTGTCGATTTAGGCTTGAAGATCTTGGCCTTGAAGATTTTCGATTTGGGCTTGGGAATTTAGGGTTTGAGCTTGGGAATTTTAAGCTTGAGTTTGAGAATTGTCGGCCTAAATATTTTGATTTTCGGCTTGGGCTTGGGAATTTTGGGCTTGAGTTTAAGTATTATCGGGATTTGGAGTATTGGTATTCTAATTTCCGGTATTTCGGGGACGAGCACTGGGAGGTGGTCCTTCTAGGTCTTTATTTAGGCTAAAGTATGCCTTTATTAGTTATTTAATATAATAAAGTGCTAGATTATATATTGTAACGTAATAACCCTATAGTTTAGTAAATTCGCGCTGTATAATTAGATTACGAAGATTAGGGGTATTGATATTATTTACCTAATAAATATTATAGGTATACTTAGTTCTTCGAGTTTAGAATTCCAACCTCTATTAATAATCGTCAAATTTGAACTTTAGGATTAAGATATATTCTTTGAAGAGTTCAAATCTCTTTTAGAAGTAATATATAGCGATATAGGGGTTGTTGAGAATATTCTTTCGAGAAATTGTACGGCGGTTAATGTTATTAGAGGCTAGTTATTAATTATAATTAGGTATATACTTTGCCAAACTATCCTAATAATAATTAGTAGTACTAAATATTATAAATATGGCCGGTATATTTAGGAAATTGACGTGTAATGAAAAATCCCTAGATTTTTAGATTTAATATAAGCGGGTGCTTTAAAGTGATTTGGCAAATCGAATAATAGAATTCGTTAAAGTAATAACTTTTTTACTACGCTCTTCGAAGTATTTTTAAAACCTATCCTAGTTGGCGAAGGTTTTAATATTGAATTTAGGATAATTAATATAAAATATATTCTTACTATTAATTTGGCTATGTATAATAGAATTAAAGGCGATATAGCGAAATTTTTTATATCGAATAAATCGGCTATTATGCTATTTCATTATATGCCGAACCTATTTATCAAACTTTACTAATTTTAGTCGAGGGTTAAGAAATTTAGCCTTACTATAAGGAAATAATATTAGGAATGCCTAAGATAGGATAGGTTGGTTACGGCGGAATTCGTTAATGGGCTGGCTTCGAAGGGGGCCTTATTCAATATAAATATAGGGCGTTAGTATAGGTTAGCCGGGGACGGGAATTGGAATTTGAATAACCGAAGCTTGACTTCTAAGAATTTGACTACCGGGATTTGGAGGCGGTTCCGGGCCGAAAATTGGTGTTTGATTATTGGGTTGATTACCGGGATTCGGGGCTTAACCGGCTTCTAAAGCTTAATTGCCGGGTTGATTACTAGGATTCGGGGCTGGAGTTTGACGATTACTGGGTTGGTTATCCGGTAAATTTACAACCTGTATTGGAGTAAAGTAGGGATTCGTTATTGGGTCTCCTCGAAATTGTATTTTCAATTGGTTAATATCGTTTATTAACCCCCTTATAAGATTTAAGGCCGTAACGACTTCAAATTTATTAACTTCTTCGAGAATCTCTGTTAGTCGTTATTGACCTTCTTCATTGAATTCGAATTCCTTAATATTAATTTCATCGGCCGGTATAATAGCAATATCATCGAGGATATCTCTATTTTCTAGTAGTTAATTTAAGTAGGCTTAGTCGATTTCGATATTAGTATAGTTAGGGTGGTTTTCTTTAAGAAATCGAAGCTATATTTCGATATTACGGCGGTTAACCTTGAAATCCTTTCGAATCCGGTTGATAATATATATTTAATTGCGAATATTTTGTAGTTTAACTAATACTATATCGATTTCTTAGGGTAGTCTAGGGAATTAATAGTAAATATAGTTGATATCCCGAAGAAAGCTAATGTAATAACCCTTATATTTCCGCTAAATATTACTAAAGGTGTAAATATTAATAAAGATATAAACCCTAGAAATAAGTATTTCTTTAATAGGGTTAAACCTTAGTAATTAAAATACCGGGTTATTTTTATCGAAAGTGCTAAAGTCTATGTCGTTCTTAATACTATATAGGAATGGGTCGTTAAGTTGTAAATTAGCGTTTATACGACGGTATTAATTATAAATACCTTCTTAGTTAATTATTATTTCGAATTATTTTTCCTTATACTTTTCGTAATACCTTTGAACTACTTTATCCAACTTTTGATAAAAGGTAAGATTTTATTAATAATCCGATTCTAAGATAGTTCTAGTAGTTATATCGCCTTCAAAAGTAAGATTCCAATTAAATTTAATACCTCCTATACTGGGGAATATATTAGGGGTTCGCTTTTGTAAAGGTCTTATACCGGGTGGTCGACCTCTTTTTAGTAGTTGGGGTTGTAATTATAATTTTAGGGTTTCGAGAGTACTATATTCTTTAATATAATTATCAATATTAAATATAATATTTTAAGGGGTAGCGAATAAGTTCTTTATTCGAAGAAGACGAGTAGGATTTTTAATACCGAAGAAATTATTATTTTTATTATTGAAATTATAAATATATTAATTATTGTCTTCATCCTAATTAAAGTCCTCTTCGTTAATTTAATTCTAGTATAACCAATAATAATTATATTTAATATTATACCTATTAAAGAAATTCCGCTTAGTATATTCCTATTTATAATAAATATAGACTTTTAATTTATTGCGGATATTGTAATTAGGGGTGTTGTGTATATATATAATATAGAATTTGGTAGTAGGGTTGCGATTAATTGGCCGGCGTAGTTGGTAATATATTGGGTAAATAAAATACGGTGTTTCGTCGTTGGGATCGGGATCCGACTAGGCGATATTGTTAGAAGGGTTAATATTGCTTTAGTTAGGGGGATTATTAGGGGGATTGCTTCTAGGTTGCTAGTAATTAGGGTATATATTTACCTCCTTGTAGAATAGATTTAGGAATTCCTTACAAAGCTATTCTTTATTATAACGAATATAGATTTTTATTTAATATTAAATATTAGTATAGGGGAGAGGAATATATATAATATAATATAGTAAATTATTTAGGCGGCGATCGCAAAGGTTACGGGGAAGGTTGTATACTTAGTATATAAAAGATTGCGATAGATTTATCTCTTATAGATTTAGGTATTGTTGTATAATTAAGGTTATTAAAGAAGGTATTAGTAAAATTTCTTTTTTTCTACGTTTTCGATAACGATAATTACGCTTAATTTGCTTTTATTTTACATATATTCGAGCCGTTTCTTTATCGTTTTATAATAATATTAATTATTAAACGTTATAATTTATAATGAAGAATATTAATTAATTATATTTATAAATATTTGCCGCTAAATAAGAATTTAGGAGTATTTAATGTAATTTATTTAACCTTTTCCTTAATTTATTAGAATTTAAATTTATATATTTTGAACCGGTAAGATTTAGGTTGTTGGGCGGCTGGGGGGGGTTGTTGATTTGGAGATTGCTAATTTATAGATTGCTAATTTAGAAATTATTAGACTAGGGGTTATTAAAATTCTTAAATAGGGTATATAGTTAGTAACCGGGGAACCTATTTATTAATACGTTATCTAATTTGCCTCTAAATATATTTAATAGCATTACGGTCATTTTGAAATTCGCTTTCTAGTAAACTTTATTATCGTAAATTCTACTCGGCCTATTAGTTTTAACGTTAGAATTAGGAATATTACAATTAATTCTACTTTTACCGTTCAAAAAGTTATAATCGTTATTATCCTTAACCGGCCTATTAAATTAGTTACTAAGCTAGTTACTAAGCTAGTTACTAAATTAGTTACTAAATTAATTACTATAGTTAACTAGCCTATTATTACTATCGCCTTCTTACCTCAAACTCTTTTCATATTATTATAAGAGTTCTAAACATTCTCTCCTTTTGCGGATCCTATTTAGCCTACAATAGCTCTTAAGTAGAAATATTAATTTCTTCGTTATTAAAACGTTAATAGGGATTGAGATATTGAAATATTTGAAATATTAGACGTTGAATTGCCGGAGGTTGGAATGCCGGAACTTGAAATAACGGAGCCCGAAATAACGGAATTCAAAGTTCGAATACTAGAATTTAAGGGGGTTGAGCAGTATTGCGAAACTCTTACGGGATTAGTAAACGGGGATTACGCTTGGGGGGGCGGATACGAATATTTTCTAGGGAGGAAAATAGCGTATTTGCCGGAAGTTTTTTACTATTAGTAAGGGTAGATAGCGTATTGGAGGTAAGTATTCGAATTGAGGATTATCCCTTTTGCTTGAGAGATTTCTATTTATAAACCTCGTTTTAAAAAGATAAAGGAAATATTAATTATTTAAAATAGTAATTAGCCAATTAGTTAGTATTGCCTAAATTATATTTGCAACCCCCCGCGGCTCGGATTTTAACCCTCGAGGGTACTATTTACCCGTAGGTGGTAGAACGATGCGGTATATTGGGTTTATAGTAGGATTTACGTATTTTGAAGGATTTACCGTTAAGTAGGCAATATTAGTTAATTGGCCGGTTAATTAATTGAAAGGAAGGGTAGATTGGATATAAAAAATAAAATATTAATTTACCGCTTTATCGCAATAAGTATCGTATATAATTATATAACTACTAGGATCTCTTTTACCGATAAATATTTATATTAGCTTAACTTTTTTATATATACTATATTTTCGTATTGTTGCTTCCATCTTGATTGACTATCTAATTAAATATAGGACCGAGTCGCACTAGCTAACAAATAGAAAGAATAAAAGCCAAAAAGCTAAAAAGCTAACGATAACTTGGTTCTATAGATTGGCCGATAATAACCTCACCCTTCCAGCTTCTTCTAATTAGTCTACGTATTATAGATTAGGAGCCCTACACTGCCGGGTCAAGGCTGGAGTGAATTATTGGGGAAGGAGAGAGAAATAATCTAGACGTTAGTTATTTTCGTTAACGTATATTCCGTAGAACGAACCGAGGTCTTTAAATGAAAGTAAAAACGTTAGTAGAGGAATAGGTAAATAGTAGGGAGGGGAACCAACCCGTTATTTTAATAGAAGTCGTCGATTTTATTATTCTAGTACTAATTACTCTCGTTAAAGGGCCGATGTTACTACTGTCTTAATAATTTTGAAAATAGCGCGAAACGTACGATATTAGAAGTAGTATAGATTGAGCCGAGGTTTGAATGATGAAAATAATCATTAGTAGAGGAATATATATATAGTAGGGAGTAGGGAGGGGAATTAATTAGGCTAAGTAATAATTGCTATAGTTGCTTTCGTTATTGTTTGGCTCGTCTTTATCGAATCGTTGATCGCTTTCGTTAATCTCTAAATAATGAAGATAGTAAAGACGTTAATAGAGGAATATATAAATAGTAAGGAGTAGGGAGGGGAATTAACTAAATTCGCTAAGGTAGGTAATTAGTATAATGTACTATTACGAGAATGGATGGTCGGTGGAGATGTTATCTAAGAATTTAAAAAACCAAAATGGTATAGATATTGGATATAGATATTGTAAGGATGTTGTGTTATTGAGATCGAAAACGTAGGTTTGTACAAATTAAAAAGATATTAGTAAAATAAATAGTTAAATGGGGAGTGGGGAGGGGAGGGGAATTTACGCCGGCTGGATAACCGACACGTTCTGCCTCAACGTTGCGTTTGCTGCGGTGGCGAGTGGTCGTTGTCGTTGGGGGACGAAGAGAGGGATGGTGTTGAAGTTGTGTGTTGAAGAGGAGAGAGTTCGAGGGTCGAGGAGAGGTGGGGGGAGCCAGATTCTTATACCCTTTTGGGAGGTAGCCGGGAGGTAGCCAATAAGTGCTAGAAATTTCCGCCAGTCGTTAGAAATTTCACTGCCAGCCGTTTGTTGTCGTCGCGATTGTTTGGTCTGGCGGTGAAAAGTGTGTTGAGATGGAAAGGGTGGCGGGTGAATGGTATTGCGATTGCTTTTGTTGGTGTTGAGAGACGGAAGGTGGTGATAGACTTGGAGTGACGGTGGGGGTGGTGGTGTTGCACCTTCCTCGGTGTGCTCCGCAATTGTAAAGTGATGCGCGATTGAATGCACCTTAGTAAAGTCGTATAAACGGTCGTCGTAGTCGTTTGAAGGCTTGATAATAACGATTCCAAACCTTTCTTAGTGTTGTACGATGGTTGTAGCGATAAAAGAGGTGGTTGTTGGTTGAAGGTGATGATGTTGGTTGAAAGTGGTGGGGTTGAAGGCGATGACGTGAAAGGGCCGGTGCGCCGACTTGCCGGGAGTGCCAGAGTTGCCGGGAGAGCCAGAGTTGCCGGGAGTGCTAGAGGGTTGCTAGGAGTGTTAGAGTCGACGGGAGTGCCAGATAGCCGGGGAGTGCCAGATAGCCGGTACGTGAACTACGGTCGTGCGGTTGTATGCAAACGATTGCAAATGTAAATCGAGGTTTGCAATACTGCCACAACCGCATTTCAACGTGCATCAACGTGCAAAACGGGATTATTGATGAGATAATTACGCTGCACACGACAGTGGTTTTTGCATTTAGATGTACGCAGTTGTTGTTGAGCCATGACAGCTTGAACGCGATGTTAAATGCGAATTTCTGGTAGAACGTACGGGCTTCGACTTCAGCTCGATGTTAGAATCTCCCGATTAGGCAATGGGTGGGTCTATGGGCTCCGCAATTAAATGCATTTGGCCTAGTATAGACAGAACCGCCGCTCCTTCCGTCGCTTCGTGGTGGGCCTACGGACTACGACCTCTGGTGTGGATCCAATTGTGGCACCTGCTGGGAGGTGGGCCCGACGACGAAGCTTTGGCGAAGGAATGGGCGTTTCAATTACCTGTAACTGCGTTTTAGCTTAATTTTTAGAACGCTATAATATTATAGCGGTCTTCTATTTTTAATACAATTTTTATTCTATTATATAATTTCGCTATATTCTAATATAGAATCCTTAAATTTATAAAGTAGATATAGTAGTAGCGTTCTTTTAATATAATTGAAGGTTCGATTTAGTAATAAAGTTTAGTATTTTAGGAATTCTCTTCTAGCGCTTCGCTTTAGCTATATCTAGCCTAGCGCGAAATTCCTTCTACTATTTCGTATAGGGGCCGCTTCGCTTATTAATTATTATTATTTGCTATTCGGATTCTAGAATTTTTAAGTTTATATTTAGGATATTTAAATCGTTATCTTCGTCAACGGATATAAGTTAGGGCCGAGCCGGCGTTATAGGGGGGGCAATCCCTTCGGGTTTTTATATTGCCTCGGGTTATATTTATTAGAGGAGTTACTACTAAATAACCTCGTCGGCCGGTTCGTTAACTATAGGCTAATTAAGAATTGGCGTTTCTTTAATTATAATTAGTTCCGCCCGCTAGGCGAATTCGCGTAGGCATTCTATAAACGCCGTAGAGGAACGACCGAGCGCCGCTTTTATAAGCGGGTAATCGCGAGAGAACGCGAAATATCCTTTGCAATTATAAGGGAAGTACTTTACGAAGTCGGGCTTTTAGTTAGAGGGGTAATTGGCTTTAGTATCCTTTATTATTCTACCCGGGTATCTCTTCTCGGCGCAGCGGGGGCACCGTACTTCTTTCTCCTTAGGGTAGTAGCTACGTAAATAACCGAATTCCCAGCAGTTATAGTACTACTGGGGGATCGCGTCGCATTCGAAGGGTTCACAATAGAATGCGTTGCCCATCCAGAAGAGGGAGTCCCTAGTGAGACGAACTCCTTCGTCTGCATTAGTTACCTCTAGGAGGAGAGAGTTCCCATTAATATTAATTACTTTAATAGCAACGACTTGAGCAATCCTAATCCGGCAATTAAACCCAAAGCGACTACTACTACAAGAGGTCGTACACTACGAAGTCGGAAAATATTCCCGAAATACACTATAGAGCCCGACATCGAATTCCAAAAAAATTCCTTTTTAATTCGCCGTATTCTAAACGATATCGCTAAATCCGAGCCGGGTTCTTACCGTATAAATAAAAACAGCCTAGATAGTAAGAACATAAAAATCTACGCCCTTATATATATATCGCCTCCTTATACCGAGTTCGAAATTAAGATATTTAAGAAGTAGTATTTCGAAGAAGAATAGAATAAAGTATATATACAGTACAGTAACAATATTTTAAACTATCTAGTACTTACCTTCATTAACGGATTTAGCGTATACCGTAATACTTATAGATCTATCATAAGTATATATCAATCCCCAGCCGGCCTATCTTTTAATACCCGTACCCGAAATACTAATATTTTTCCCGTTATTTTAGGACTATACGTATTAAATTTCGACGACGTGATTAAGGCTATTAAATATATAATACTATTAAACCGTAGTATTATTATAGAAGTATAAGGCCGGCTAATATTAGTATTAATTGTTACCCTTTATTATACTAAAAATAGTCTTCCCCTGGGCGGAGCCTTTTAAAGCCCAGGTGAGACAGTGAAACGCCCATAGAATCCACATCTTCTAAAACACCAAGAAAAACATCACCAGATCCAAAACATTAGCCAAAACACTACCAAATATTCCAAACTCACCTTTAACTCAGATTTCTATTATTATTATTATAAATAACTTTAAACAACGTTCTAATTGTCTCCAATCGTCTTTATAACCTCTACCTCTCCTATCTACTATCGCCAGCCCCCGTAAGGGGGTGCCATAAGGGCCCCATAGTATAGCGGCGTACGAGGACGCTCAAAGCGCTGCTACTAGTGTAAATAGAGACTATGTATTCGAATCCTATCTATAACTCTTTCTTTCCCTCTTTCTCTATAATATAACTATTGTAAATATAAACACTTTATCCCGTCTACGCTAATCTCTTACAATATATATAATCTTATCCGTCTAGGGTAACCGAATTGGGGAATCTACTTACAAAAGTCCTATAATACAATAAAGCAAAAAGATTAAAGTATAATTAAGACGGGCTATCCCTCGTAATAAGCTCAGGATACTTCGCGCTCTAGAAACTTCGGGTAGGGCGTACTTTATAAGTCCTAAACTCTTTTTTACTTTTTTTTTACTAAATTCTCACTTATTATTCAATCTTAAACGTTACGGTCACAGCTACGAAAGTGCTTATTCAAATATTTATTTACTAAGTTCTATCTTGAACGTTATAATCACAATCACGAAAGTACTAATTTAAATATTTATTTACTAAATTCTCACTTATTATTCAATTTTGAATATTATAGTCACAATTACGAAAGTGCTTATTCAAGTATTTATTAACGTAGATTCTATTATAACATCTATTATTACAAACACCCTTTCAATTCCTCCATATCCATATCAATCAACCACCTCTCAACTACAACGGTCCATCAGCACTAATACTCTTACAAAGTCTTCTACAAAGCCTTCCTATACCCGTACTAACCATACTATTTACTCTAATTAGAATACTACTAACTCTATTACTAAGCAGTCTTCTACGACGTCTATTACTAGAAGTAATTCTAGCGGTAATAATTAGTAATTGTATAACGGCAATAGCATTAGTAGGCGGTTTACCCCGTAATCGACTACCGGCTCTACTATTACGAAGTCTACTCCGAATTCTATCCCGTACTCCTCCCCGAACTGGCCAGTTACTACCAATATTATTATTATTATCGTCGTCGGTAATATCGCCGGGTCCCGGCGGGAATTAATATACCCGGTTTAATATTAGAGGATTAAAATTCAAACTACGAATATAGTATAGCGGTAACAACTCGCCTAGCTTTAACTATTAAGGCATATGTTTAGCAATATCTATAGCTTTATAAGTATAAACCTTAATATACCTAGCGTATAAGGTATCGATTTCGAAGCTGCTATTAAATATAATGCCCTCGAATATACGAATATAAAATATAACTATATATAATAAACCAATTACAAACTACTTAGCCGAAATATCTAGTACTACCTTATCTAACGTCTAACTTTATACCTTATAAATTATAATTATATATATAATCGTTAAAGGAAATTAAATTCTTTTATAAGAAGTAGCGCCTTTTATAAACTTTTGAGTAAATCGAAATATAGGTATAGTATACTCTAGATCCTCGATATCAAGGTATTCGACTGCCATATCAATATTCTCCTAGCAATTAAAACCCCTATAACCAGGGAAATGAACAAATATAACGAATAAGGAATCACCGGCTTCAAAGTAAATATTATAGAACACATTAGCATCCTATACAATATCAACAGCAATACTAATAGCGCCGTTGACAAGGCCAATATTCGTCCAGAGATTCTCAGTAAATATAATTTTACTACCCTTAATATAAGTAAACTTACTATACAAATTGCCAGCATTAATATATTTAACGCTTTTAGTACTAGGAGGAATATTAGTAAACTTAATTTCGAATATTAGAGATTATAATTATTCTATATAACGAAGGTTATACTCGTTAACTATAGCATTCGTAAAGTAAATTCGTAAAGCATTATCAAAAGTAGCTTATTCTAGTACATCTAATCGAAATTTGATACGGATTGCTAATAACCGCTAATCGTTAATAATAGGATTATTATTTCGTAATCTATCTAAGGCTTTACGGAAATTAGTTTAAGTATTACCTTATTAACGAACAACTTACTATAATTCAATACTCTAATCAAAATCGAAATAATAGGTTCGACTACCGCGTTATACCAAATCTAACTTCCCTACCAATCGTTTTCTTCTTTACTCTTCTATTTTATTAGTTTAAAGAATTTTATTATTATTATTGCTACCGCCAACTTTAAGGGGGGTATTAAGATTATTAGTAAATTCAAGGGGTTCCTAATAAAATAGGGCCTTTTGTCCAATAGGTGGCAATTAGAAGAAATCCCCTAGTAGAAGGATATTGGCACCGCCAAAATATTTACCTTAATCTTCAATAAAAGCCTAGCGCAGGCGACTATCGATGAAATATATATTTCTTATACCCAATATAGACTTCTCGTTAATAATAAAATATTTATAAAGTTTGAACTTATTTTATAAATTAATCAAACTCTAATCTTATAAATTAATTAGATTTAAAATACCAAAAGGAAGCCGGAGAAAGGAATAGAGGGTTTGGCCTTCGATATTATTAGCAACTATACCGGTAGGAATAGTACGAACGATAGGGTTAGAAAGGTTATAGAGGGATGCCATTTCTTTAAACTTATAAGATAGTAGTCGAATAAGGTAGGATTTGCCGGTACTACCTTTACTATCAATTTGAATAAATAGCTATTTAGGACTTTAGCCATCGAATATAGCTTAATAATAATTGACAAATATATCGAATACTAAACGTTATTCGGCATTAAGGGTATTATAAGCTCGTTATATAATAGGCTCAAAGTTTAGAAATTTAAAGTAGTTTATTCGAAACTTCCAATAGTCTAGCTATAATATAAGGAATTCTTAAAACTTAATATAGTATTAATACTAGTCGTAATCAATATCAATTGGCCGTCGACCTAAGATATAGCCTTCGAAATCGTTATTATTAATATTACTACGACGATTAAGGTTTTCCCTATATTATATTAATTAACATAGAATCAAAGGGGCATAAGATAGATTCTTCTTACCTTACAATATTTTCCCATCCCGGTTTATTAGCTTCCTCTTCTTAATTAGACGGCTCAAACTCCTCCTCGGGTTTAGGGGGTAGAAGCCTACTATAGTAATCCTCAGGGTAAGCCAACTCGTTAATATAGGTTTCTTAACAAACAGTAAAAGCATTATCGAGGTTATTATACCAGAGATTATCGATAATATAAAGGTTATCGGGCCTTCTATAGGGGTAGTACAATATAAATTTAATACGGTTAAAATTCCTTCGGCTTCTAACGTCTTCTTCCGGCTTATAAATAGGGAAGTAGTTGATAACCTTCTTTTTAATACAGTCCGTTAGAAATCTGGGCCGGGATATAGTAATATCAAATTAGGTAATAAATTCGAAATATGAAAAGTAAGAATGACGTTCTTTATAATTCATATACTTCTAATAGACTAAACGGGTTTATCGTACTTTACCGGCTATATTAATATAAATACCGGCCTCTACTCTATTATTATTATTACTACTACCGGCTATTTTCCGATCATTAGCCTACATATTTACTTCGGGATTAGGGATAATAGCGCTTCTATTATTTCGATAACAATAGTTTACCGTAATAACAATACGAATACTTTCTTACAAAGGAAGGTTAAAGAGGATATAACATACTTCTTAAGTAGACTAATCTCGTTTAATAATAAATTTATTTATAAACTTTACTATAAATTGCTTAATTACATTCTTAACTATAATTTGAGGGATAATTTCGCTAGTAATCTCGTTGTAAAACCTTATCCATTTCTCTGCCTTCGAAACGTACTTAGCAACGTAATTCAAAACAATATTCATATTAGTACAAGGTTAAATATCCGTATTAGCTATCCAATTCAACGTAATAAAGGGGTTATACTAATTGAGAATACTATTATTTCGTTTACCGTCGAAAAGCCAAAACCCAAAGTTAATACAGGTTGTAAGGAAAGGGTATTTATATAGTTTCCTAGCAAAATAGAAACGATACACTTTAACCTCCCTAGTATTAAAGTCCGGAATTTAACGTAGATCGCCTAGGAAGGCTCGAACCTAACGGCGTACTCGAAAATAGTAACTATTACTATAGACGTATTTTTATATTCGATTAATTATAGCCGTAAACTCCCTAAAAATAGGCTTAACGGTATCTATCTTTTTATTTAAAATATCGTAGGGTACCGGGTAGTTAGGAAGACGGCTAATCAGGACTAATTGATTCTAAGCATTATTTTAATTACCAATACTAGGAGGTAAACCTTCTAGATCTTTATCCTCGCCAAATTAGGCCTCTACTAACTACTCAATACCTTAAAATATTAGGTTATATACCATAATATATAAACCCTACATTTCAACAAATTTTCGTCGTATAGTTGGATCGGCCAAATTAGGTATATCGATTTTATTAACCTAATAAATACTATAGGTATAGCCAGTACTCCGAGCTTGAAATTCCAGCCGCTACTAATAGTCATCGAATTTAAACTTGGGTAATAAAATATACTCTTTAAAAAGTTCAAATCGTCGGAGGAAATAATAAGTAGCGATATGAGGGTTATAAAGAATATTCCTTCGAGAGATTGTACGGCGGTCGTTATTATTAAAAACTAACCAAAGATCGTAATTTGGCATATATCTTACTAAACTTTCCCAATACAAATCGGCCGTACTAAACGTTATAAATATAACTAGTATACCTAAGAAATTAATATATAAAGATAATTTACGAAATTTCTTAATCTAATATAACCGAATACTACGAAATGTATTAGAAAATCGAATAATCGAATTTAGTAGAGCTTATACTTTTGCAGAACGAGCCTCAAAATATTCTTTAAAACCTTATTAATCGGCAAAGGTTTCTATATTAAAACGGGGATTATTAACGTAATATATACTTTTACTATAAACCTAAGTACGTATAAGGGAATTAAAGGCCATATATCGAAATCTTTTATATCGAATAAAGCGGCCATTGTACTAGCGTATAGTATATCGAATATATTCATCGTAATTAACCTTCCTCATACAAAGGCTAAGATATTCAATTTGCCCTCGGGGGTAAAGATTAGGAAATGCCTAAAATAACAATACTTAGTTACATCGAAATTCATTAATTAATTAGCTTTAAAGGGGTCCTTGCCGAATATAATAATATTATAGAAGTACCGGAAGTTATACCGGAAATTATCCCGGACTCGGAGGTTATACCGGACCTAGAGGTTATTCTTATTAGCCTAAAGGTTATTCTTATTAACCTATAAATTCTCCGTTGGAACTTAACTATTAATTGTCCGGCTATTAATTATTAAAGAGGTTTATAAACTATATTAAAAGAGCATTAAAGTCCGGCAATAAATCCCTACGAAATTGTACCCTAAATTAATCGATATCCTTAAATATACTACCTATTATATTAGGCGTAGTACCAACTTCCAAATCAATTTCAATTAGAATCTCCTCTAATACGGCTTCCTAGGATTCGTCTAAATCTTTAACAATAATATTATTTATATTAATACAATTAATATTATTTAAAATATCGCCGTCTTCTAGCAATTAATTAAGACGGGCTTCGTTAATTTCGATATTTGAATAGCTAGGGTAATAAGCCTTTAGAAAGTTGAACTAAATGGCGATTTTGCGACGGTTAACCCTAAATTCCCTACGTATTCGATTGAAATTTGGATAATTCTAGTAATTACGTAGCCGTAATAAAATAATATCGATTTCCGCTAGTAATTTAGGTAATTAAATACAAATATAGGCAATATTATAAAGAAAATTAATATAATAACCCTTATACCTTTATTACTAATTACTAAAGGTATAAACGTCGACGTAAATATAGATTCGTATAATAAATATTTCTTCTATAGGATCGAGAGGGGGGAAATACTATTTTAGGTCTTAAGGGGTAAAAGTACCGAAATCCATTTCGTTAGTTATATTAAATTTAAAAGGCTTTCCTAGACGAAGATCGATATTACAACGGCGGTACCGTTTACAAACCTCCCCCTCGTCAACCACCCTTACAAGTATTATCTTAAACCATTTTTTATTACAACGTATATAATATTCTATAGTCTCGGTATTAAATATAGTTTAATAATTGTAAATATATTAGTAATACGAGTCTAGGATAGTTCGGGCATTTATATTGTTTATAAATAGGGGGTCCCGCTCAAAATTAATACTAAGTATATTTAGAAATCGAAGTCCGGCTAGGCGTAGTAATTAGAGGGGTTTTAAACGTCTTAAGTTATATTAACTTCTTCTTTTTCGTTAGGAAGGTTCTTAAGATTAAGTTTCGAAAAGGCTATAATCTTATACGAAATTATTAATATTAAAAGTAGTATTAAAATTATTAATAAGATTGCTCCGTATTGCTAGTAGACTACTAAGACCTAGAAACCTAAAAGGGTTACTATTATTAAATATATTATAATAATTATCCTGGATATTGTCTTTATTATTGTTATTTTTATTAAGTAGTGCTTAATACTATTTACAATAATTACATTCAATACTTTGCTTATCGAAGAAATTACTGCGGTCGAAATCTCGATAATAACCTATATAGACCTTATTTTCCTTTCGAATATTATAATTCGGATTAGTATAAACGCATACTATATAAAATCCAATAGGATTTTTATTAATAGGACGCCGTACTATACTATAAGCCGGATAAATAAAATATAGCGCTTCGTTTAATTAAATATTAACGTCGTTATTATCGGCAGACTACGTCAACTATTAAGGTTAATCTAGACTCTTCCCAGCTTTAGCCTCGCCCAAACAATATATATAATAATCCCTTTCCAGAAATTCGATAATAAAGTCCTAATGTTCGGCTATATTATTATAAACGGAATAGACTTTACGCTGAGAAGAAATATTATATTATATAATTAATAAACAAAGTAAATAATTATCGGTAACGGGATTACGGTTACTAATATATCGAGAATAATAATAATTCGGGTAAATAAATCGTTTATTAATAATATAAAAAATATAATTACTATTATTGCTACGGTCCGTAAAGGGTCGTATAATACGGCAATTCGGGCAAATAAATTATTCATTATTATTATAAAACTAATAGGCACCTATAGTTGGGTTGCGGTCGGCAATAGGGTAAATAATATAATAATAGTAGTATATAAATCGCTCGGGGTCGTTGGCTGTAGATTCCAAATTGGGGTATTATTAAGCAATTAAAGTTATTAAAAACGGTATAAGCGAAATGCCTTCTTCTTTATTACGTTTTCGAATATAATAATTATAGTAAATACGTTCTCTTTATTAATAGGCCCGAGCAATCTCTTCGTTATCCTATTAAACATTTAATATTAATTTAATTATTAAAGTATTAAAGTTATTAAAATATTAAAATTATTAAAATTAAAGTCTTAAATATAATAATATAATATACCTATGAATATTATCCGCCTAGTTTATATTGAGTGTCCTATTAAATAAGACTAGCTTTGGATTAGATTACTTAGAATTGCGAAATATAAGTTTTAAAGCGACGTACTAAGCCGGCGGTAATTAATTGAATATCAACTTATCGGAGATTTATCTATAATAATTAAACTGACTTCGAACGACTAAACTATTGTAAATCCAAACTAGTTCTCTAAACTAGTTAGAGTTATTAAACTGCCTAATAAAGTTCTCGGGGTTAGGGTCGTTATTAAATTCCAAATATTTCTTATTAGTATTATCCCTATTGAATTACTAATAATTCTTGGGTGGAAATATTAACTTCTTCGCTATTAAATCGTTAACGTCTAGGATCGAAGTATTAGAATATCGGGGCTTATAATACCGGAGGTTAGAAAAGAACCGGAGGTTGGAATACCCGGGGCGGATCGGCATCGAATAAACTAATAATTGGAGGCCGGCGGTTAATTCTACTTCGAATATCTTCTAAGGAAAATAATATAGTATTACTGGGACGTCTTTTATTACCGGCGGTAGGATTGGCGGTAGGATTAGTAGTAGATTGTAAACTAGATTATAATCGACGACGTTCGGTTCGATTTTAAAATAAAAGTTAGTATTTAAAATATATCCTAATAAATAACTAATTAATATACTTAAGTCGTACCCGCAACCCCCCGCGGCTCGGATTTTAACCCTTTCGGGTACTATTTACCCTTAAGTAGTAGAATGATATAGTATATTAGGTTTATAATAGGATTTATACTTTTGAAGGATTTACCGTTAAGTAGGCAATATTAGTCGAATAGCTAATTGGTAAGGAGGGAGATAATAGGTTTTGATAATAAAAGGAGAAAACGGGAGGTAGGACTAGACTTATTAAGGTTCGCTTAATACAGTAAGTATTATAAATGACGGTAGTTTAGGTAGGATTGGCTTTACTAATAAATACCAATATTGGCTTTCTCCTACTACAATAGGTATATTTTTAAGTAGGAATTAGAAGTTAATTTTACTCTTAGTTATTAGGCGGCGGCTATTAATTAGAATCTATTTTGATTGATAAACTAAATAATTGAATGACTAAATAGCTAAATAATTGAATTAATTAACTAATTGAATAATTATCTAATTGAATATAATTAAAGCTAAAAAGCTAAAAAGCTAACGATAACTTGCTTCTACGGATTAGTAATAATAATACTAGAGCCGACAATCACTTTACCCTTCCAACTTCGTTTAAATAGTCTAGGTACTATAGTTTGGGAGCCTTACACCGCCGGGTTAAAATTAAAATCTTCGTTTAAGTATAACTATAAATTGTTGGGAAAGGAAAGAGAAATAATATTAACCCTAAAGCGAATCTTATCGATTAGTTCGTCTTTATTAAATCGTTAGTCGCTTTTATTAACGTATATTCCGTAGAGCGAACCGAAATCTCTAAATAAAAGTAGAAACGTTAGTAGAGGAATAAGTAAATAGTAAGGAATAGGGAGGGGAATTAACGAACTGTTATTTTAATAGAAGTCGTCGATCTCTTTACTTTGGTATTAATTATAATCGATATAAGTAAAAATATTATTTAAGAATTTAAAAAACTAAGAAATAGTATAGATGTTATATAGATGTTAAATATAGATATTATATTAATAAGATTAAGAACGTAGACTTAAGCAAATTAAAAAAACATTAGTAAAATTGAATAGTTAAATAGATAGGGTGTAGGGAAGGGATAAGAATTTACACCGGTGGTAGATAATTAATACATTCTACTTCGGCGCTATAAAAGATTCCGATACACTTCTTTATTAAAAGATGTCTAAGATTAAGTATTGAAGTTAATTTTAAATATAAGAGTATAAGTATATTGAAGAGGAGAGAATTCGAGGGTCGAGGAGAGGTAGGGGGAGCTAGATTCTTATACCCTTTTAGGAGGGAGCCGATAGGTACTAGAAATTTCCGTTAGTCGTTAGAAATTTTATTACTAGCCGTTTATTATCGTTACGATTATTTGGTCTAGCGGTAAAAAGTATATTAAAATAGAAAGGGTAGTGGGTAAATAGTATTACAATTACTTTTATTAGTATTGAGAGACGGAAGGTAGTAATAAATTTAGAATAACGGTAGGGGTAGTAGTATTATACTTTCCTCGGTATACCCCGTAATTGTAAAGTAATACGTAATTGAATATACCTTAACAAAAGTCGTATAAACGCCTACGTAGTCGTTTGAAGGCTTAATATTAACAATTCTAATATTTTATTGGTATTATACGATAATTATAGCGATAAAAGAGGTAGTTATTAATTAAAGGTAATAGGGTTGAAATATTAAAGTAAAAGGTAGAAAGTATATTTACTCTATATTAGTCCGATATTAAACGAAATAATGTACAATTGAATGTACCCTACTAAAGTCGTATAAACGGTCGTCGTAGTCGTTTGAAGGCTTAAAATCAAAAGATATTAAAAATTCTAGATAATTCCTAGTATTATACGATAATTGCAACGATAAAAGAGGTAGTATTAATAAAAGAGGTAGTATTATTAATTAATAGAAAGTGGTAGGGTTAAAAGGCGATGACGTAAAAAGCGGTAGCCGGTGCGCCGATTTGCCGGGAGTATTAGAATTACTAGGAATATTAGATAATTGGTATACGAACTATAGTCGCGTAGTCGTATATAAATAGCCGCGCGACCAGTCGTATACAAATCGTATAGGATTTTATTTGCAATACTATACGCAACCGTATTTTACGCTCTATTTGTATATAAATGAAATGGTAGATGTAGATGAATTAATTCGATTTCATAGCATTTTTTCTATTTTAATACATGCAATTGATATTGAGATATAACAATTTGAACGCAACGGAAATACAGCATAGTCTACATTAACTATTCAAATTATATCCCAATAATGATACAATTTCCATTTTGGGATAGGGGGTAGTTTGTACGCATTTGATTTTTTTTGCATTCCAGCCAATAATAGACAGAACCGCCGCTCCTTCCAGTTTCAGCGCTTCGAAGTAGGCCTACGGACTACGACCTCTAGTATAGATCCAATTGTAGCACCGATAGTATGGGCCCGACAACGAAGCGCCTCAAAGTAGAAGGATGGGCGTTTTAATAATATACTTCAGCAAAACCAAAATATTAGTATCGTCGGCATAACTAGCCATAAATTCTATCAATTCTACTTTATCGGCCCTAAATACGTTATTAACAAAAAAGATATGCTTACAAATAGCCGGGAAATCAACCAATATTATTACTAATATATACAAATACAATACGAAGTAAATATTAACCTTTAGCGAATAGGTAATAAAATAGTATACTGTACGCAATAGAGTATTAATAAATTTCGGCCTACTTTGTTCGACTTAATACTAGCACTCGATATTATAATAATACGCCCGCCTAACCCAATTTATTTAGAGTATAAAGGTATACAAAAATACATTAGTAGTAATTCGAATATATACTAACTATAGTTCTAAGTATTACTACAACCACCTATAAAATGCTGTTAGACGTGTTTTTAACGCCTAAAGCAAAATTTGAATATAGTCGGGTACTTTAAAATTGGCTATTTCCCCCTAAGTACAATGCTTTACCGTTACCTCTATCATAAATTCTAAGCTACAACCTCACACACCATACCCAATAGTCAATTATTACACTAATACTCTTTAAAATATAGCTTCGTAAAAACTATATCAATCTATACATTTGGAAGGCATAAATAACTATTTATTAGCCATACTATTAAGACGAAGATAAAGATAATAAAGAAGACGTTATAGTAGATAATAGGCTAGTTGGCTATTTTGTTCGAGTATTGGCTATAATGGCTATTAGTAATTCTATTCTAATAAATACCCGAAATACTAGAGAGGTATACGAAAATATCGATATTAAGGCTAAGTATAATCGAAGGTAGTATAAAAAGCTATACTAAGCGGCGTCGGCTATTATAACTAATAACCCTCGGGCATAGGCATTCTAAAACCGTGCTCGTGTAGATTCTAGACCTTTATATACATTATTATCTCGACTATCTATAGTAAGCGGTCCCAATACTAGCAGTCCAGAAGATAATATTCAAATAGCTAAAAATACCGATAGCGAGGACGAAGAAAGTAGCATAATTGCAGCAGCCCCACCTCTAAACCTACTTAAAAGAGTAAAAGAATATATTCGTAAAGCTCTTCGACCAAATGTTTATTTAGGGGTGTATTATAGCCGTATTTATAACGAATATAGTCCTCCTAAATTATTAAATATAATAGCGGAGGAGAAATATTATAAGTAAATTACCCCTGAACAAGTCTTGGCGCCCGCAGTGTAGGCTATATAGCGGATGCACTACCGGTCCGGCCTATACGTAACCTACACCGTAAATTTGATGTATAAAACCCGACCGTAATAGTCGGCGATATTGCAATTGAATTAAAGCTAATAATAATCAATTCGAACAGACGACTAAAAGTAACGGCCTAGACTATTAACGGCTACGACGTCGAAAAATAGATCTTCGAATAAGAGCGCATTATTTATACTATTCGATTTGCCCTACTCAATTCGTTTACTATTACCGACCTTAACCTAATAGAGTAGATTTAGAATATAGCTAGGGAAGCCCCTAATTTATTCGACAACCTATTCTACCGAGAAGATAAATAGTGTATAGGATTAACTAGGCGGCTACTACGAAAAGAGCAGGAATTCGATATCCCAACTACGGCGAACTAGACCTATATCCGGCCTTCTATAATTGGAAAGTTCGATATTATAACAATACGTAGAACCCGTTACCCTATTGCTAGTCCCGGCCAGTATTTGCCCGTTTCCTCTCGTATAATAACTAATAATTTCCGTCGTGCCTTATTACAGGCGTACGAACTAGACTACAATATTAAGATCTTAAGATTCGTTCCTAGTGCCTTGTAGTATAGCAAGGAGCTGTCCTTTTCAAATAGGTACGTATGCAATGCAAATAGAGTACGCCATCCTATATCTCTGCCTATATTCCCTTGTCCTGCCCATGTTCCCGATCCCACCCTACCGAATACCCTCCTAACCAATGCTAGTATATACCGAACTCCCTAGAGTACGGGAGTTATTTGTTAAGGCATTTTCCTTATTTTATACCTTTGGCAAAGGCCTAGATTCCATTCTACGCCGTGATACCACGTAATGGCAACGCATTTACAAACTAAATGTGACGTATCTATACGGTTAGTATCGTTAAGCATACGAAATCGATAATGACACCTAAAATTCCCCAAAATCCACTAAACACTATTCGAATTAGTAAATCCCGCTACCTTTTCGCACATATCTAGCCCCGAAGTCGGAAACTACGGCAAATTTAGTATAGAAACCATATTAATTATGGCTATTTGGCGTATTTTAGCGTATTTACAATACTTTTAAACGCTATACCTTTTCTATAGGTAACTATATTAAGTATTACGATAGCGCTGCTATAAGGCGTATCGATTATATTTTCGTTTATAAGCAAAAGTAATATAATAAACGCGGTATATTCTTTATACTAATTAAGATAATAATTATAGATAGAACGGTCGTAAGCCTTGGGCTTCTACTAGTTGAAGAGACGGACGAGATATTAATTATCGGTTTACTAGTAATTCTAATAGATAGGAAGGTTTATATTGTAAATATTTCGAAGATTCATAAACGCCGGAATATTTATTACTAGCTAAAATAGGTATTAGTAATTTGGGATATTATTTAATTATAATACTTCTAATAGTAGGTATTTGGAGTACTAACTACCTTACTAATACTAATACTACTGCAGTATCTAGACTCTCGCATGACTCGATATCAATACTTGTGCATTGTCGGTCTCCTCTCGTCTGGTCCTTTTTGGCCGATATCAATACATGCGCATTGTTCGAGCCCCTCTCGTCTTGTCTTTTTACGCCACCACACGGAATACTCGCTACATCGGAGTTTTCTACTATTGTTAGACGGACTTCTAATAGCCTGCAAATAGGTTTATCGCATGGTTTGGTGTCTTCCCGAAATGCCTGTGCAGCGCTTTGTCCCCTTTCCCCTTCCATATCCTTCAGTTGCTAGTGCATCAGATTGTTTGAATCGTATTGATTCAATTGACTACAGCTGAATAGTGATCCCTGAGGATAAGTACCATCGTATTGCATTGGTCGCATCGCATCAATCGCATTTTGTCCTGCGTATGCAATTGTATCCCGGACCGGCGCGTAGCGCCGGCCGCCGGGCGGCGGTGCAGTGCCGGGAATGCGGGCGGCGGTGCAGTGCCGGGAATGCGGGCGCCGGGTAGCGGGTAGCGGTGTAGTGGTGGACCGTGCGCTGGTGCGCCGGTGCAGTGCAGTGCCGGGGTCGGGGTCGGGGCGGGCAGTAGCGTGGTGGACCGTGTACGGGTGGGCGGTAGGCAGGTGGGCGACGAGTGGTGGGCGACGAGTGGTGGATTGCAGGCAGCTCCGTAGATAAATGTACGTTGATCGCGACTTCCTGTCTTTTTTGTCCTGTCCCAGTGCCCGCAGATGCGACCCACGGTCGGATAGGGATCCTTTTTCTCTGACAGGGATCTATTTTCTGGCCTGCAGCCAGACTGGTATAGACCTGACCTCCTGGGAAGGTATAATAATATTTACCGTAGTCTGTCAGACTACCGTTGTGACCTATTTACCGTAGTGGGACGGTAGACTCCCTTAGTACGGTAGTGTCTGATTTACCGTCAATTGACGGTTAATCCATGCCATGTCGGTGGAGGGGGTCCACAGCTAAGTAGATTTAAATATTATAGAATATATTTATCGACTGCGGAAATACTTATTCGAAGGTGGATATAACCGAAAATATATTATATAAAACGAATGTAGGGGTATTAAAATATTAAGACAAACCGGATTTAGCGGCGATATAGGAATAATTCAGCTAAATAAGGGAGAAGAAAGATAATTAGCCCTAGTAATAAATTAGTAAATATAAACGAGAAATACTAGTCGAATACTTATATACAATTCGGTTAAACGAAACCGAAATTAAGCCTAGCGGTCTAATATTAAATAGTCAGAGTAAGAGGTAATAATATATCGACTTTATAAACGCAAATTAATTAAATAGAGATGAAGTACTATTTTATAATAATATTCTACTATATTAGCCTTTAAACAATAGGAAAAAGTACCTTTATATCGACATCTTAAACTTTTAGGAGCGCTACAAAACATACGTCCCGCCGAATATAAATAGAGGTAAATAATAATCGACTAACTAATATAATTAACCAAAAAAACATTATAAGTATTTATTACTATACGGATAATATTAAAATATCCCGATTAAAAACGTCTAAAATCTAGAATAATAAACGAATACTAAATATTATATTTAATATTTTAATAAGCCGATAGCAGCCCCCCTAAACCTATATTAAATAAGCAATTATAATTATTCATCGGAATATAAATATAACTATTAATTATACTTCTATAATATAAATTTAGAATACCTAACGTACAAAGGTAAAAATATTAATATTTCGGTTAAATTAGCCGAGTACTCCTATATTAAATATTTAAAGGGGCGACTAATAATTGAAATATTAGGGATGGGTCGTTTAGAGGCCTATTTTAACATTATTAGGCCTACGACTATATCAACGGTTTAGGCGGATATAATACGAATTTAAAATTATATAAAACGTTTAAACGTATTAGTAGCTTAAGAAAATAGAAAAAGAAATCGGGGTTATATAAGGCCCGTTAGTATATTAATAATCTTAGCTAGGGGTATATAGGGACTCTTTTTCCGTTGCATGACGGTTGTCCAACGGTTTCTTGATTTTGCAACCGTCGCGCAACGGTTATATCATATCAACCGTCATACAACCGTAAAAATATTTGCAACCGTTGGGTTGCATGCAACCAGAGCAGATTCCAGGTACTCCCCATACTAATTTGGGTGGGAGGTACATAGGTCAGGAGTGGAGTTCATGCAGGCGCTCGGAGGTTTTCATTTTCACGTTTAGGCAGTCACGAAGTAGTTACAAAAGTAGCGGTCCTTCCGTCGCAGAATACTTATAGTCGCGCCAAATCAGCACGGACTATAGGTCCAGCGCCGCCAAGACTACGTTGGTCGGTCCAAATCAGTACAATCGAAGAAGGTATTGCATGTTTACGGTTGTACTCCTCGAGCTCTTGCCAATTGAAGCTATTACGACTATGCGCTCTAGAGGTTGAGACCCCTATTAGTTAGCCAACACCCCTGTCAGTCACTTGGCAATTCACAACGACAACGACGATAACAATAATAATAATAATAATAATAATAATAATAATAATAATAATAATAATAATAATAATAATAATAATAATGATGATAATGATGATAATACTGCTTCAGTTTAGCTACGATATAGTATATTAGCTATAGTTGGCGATATTAGCGCTCTACAGCGTGGTGGTAATATAGCGTAGTAGTGATATAGCGTAGTAGTAATATAAATATAGCGTTCGTAGAATAATATTTAAGTAATACATTAGTTAATCTCTTATTAATAATAATAGGCAGTATATAATAATAATAGACAGTACATACCTTCCAATATAATAATAATCTCTATCGCCTAATCCATCTCTCCTTCTCGACCCTTAGCTCTCTATACTAGGCATTTAATTAAGCAATGCTCTTCCTAATTTCCCATTAGTAGCTAGGGCTCCTCAGAATAAGAGGAGGTTTCGGGAAGAGCTACTTCGGTCTTCTATTACAAAACGTTAACCTCGCGTTAGTATTATTTCCGTACATAGTAATCGCTTTTACGCCGAATAGGATGGAATTAGGTAATATACTCTCCTAACTTCCCGTTAGGGGCTTCTAAGTAATATTTTTAGCGGTCTAGGGCTTTTTAGAATTCAAAGGGTAATTTCCGTTCTTTATACTATATATATTTCGATAGTATCGGGCAATAAATTAATTATTATTATAAATAGCGACCCTATTAACTTCGAAAATCTTCTCCCGACTACTAATTTTTATAAAGTATTCCTTAAGCCTCTCTAATACGCCCTCTATAGATGGCGATAATATTTATAAAGAGGTTAGCGGTTAGCGGTTCTAGGTAGTGTTTTTAGCAGTTTAGGGCTTTTCCGAATTAAGAGAATAGTCGCCGTTCTTCTTCGGCCGTTTATTACTACTTATTTGGGGGGTATTGGAATTAGAAGAAGGCCGGCTACGCTTCTTAATCTTTTGCGCTATAGTAGAGGTATATATTTTAATAGTATTAGATAAATAGAAGCGACTGATATCTTTAGGTTTTGGAATTATATATTTTATAGACTTTTTGTCGCGAGACTACTTCTTACTACTCGAAGTAGCCGAATATAACCGGTCTCCGTATATTTAAAAGGCCATTCGGTACTATATACGAACTTTTTGTAGCGGGTCGAGCGTTAAATTCATTATAAGAGCCAATAGATTGTAAGGTATTTTCGTAGTTTAATACTGAAGTTTAATAAGGAAGCGGTTAGTTATATAAAAGTAAGGATAGAGAATAGATGGAGGGAATACTTACTAGACTTCTAGTAGTATAGCTTCTTCCCTACCCTTAGGCGCGATTACTCTCCGTAGGGCCGTCTTAATAGAATTCCCCTTTAATATAGATTTTAAATTTGTATTAAAGGAGTAATCGTATAAGAGATAGCCGGATAGCAGCTCCTAGGTCTTCAACTAGTCAATCTTCTTATATAAGACGTATCCAGCCAATAAAATTCTAGTCTGTAGATTATTTCAGGCCGTTGGAAAGCGAGATATAGAGTAAGAATAAGGAGCGGAAAGGTAAGTCGTAGATAACGGCGGCCTCCTCGTCGTTAAGAGCCGATAGATCGTAAGGCATTTTTATAATTTGGTGTGAAAATTGCCATTAGAGTAGTGCTAGTATTGCGTTTCCGGGACTTGGTATACCCCGTATAGTAATAGAAGTCGACGGTAATATAATTATATAATCGCTTCTACGCTAAGTAGGAGGGAATTTTAATTTGAATTTATTAAGAAGTACTACTTCGGTCTTCTATTATAAGACGTTAGCCTTACGAACTTCGCAATCCTTCCGAATTAAGTATCTAACTAAGCGATATACTCTTCCTAACTTCCTACTAAGGGCTTCTAAGCGGCGTTCTCAGAGTAAGTCGGAGGTAATAAGAATAAGAGGGATAGTAGATTGGGTTAGAGCGAGAATAAAGAGTGGAAAAGTAAATTATAAATAACGGCGGCCTCCTCCCTAATTATTCCGTAGCAAATTAAAGTCTTCCTCATCTTAGTCCTAAAATAATTCGTTGCGTCCTCGCCTCTAATTTCTTCAACCTTATTCTTAATAAAATTATTTATATACCTAGTAAAGAAATTAAAAATAGCTTTACGAATATATAATTTAAGGTTAAGAATTAGACGCCCAATAGAGTCGATTTCGTCCGGTTCGAAATTACTAGAAGGCCTATAGTTAAAATGCCCTTAGGCTTTTAAATTTAATCGGACTTCTTCTCGTAACCTCCTATTTTACAAGGAAGAGTAGGCGATAAAAATAAGAAGGACGGTAGATTAGGTTAGAGAGCGAAATATAGACAGAAGTATTATGCTCTAGTCGAAGTAGGGAGGGGGGGCTAATTTTAATTTGAAAAGGTTATTAGCGCTATATCCTATAATTACTTTTAGCAAAACTTACTTTAAAGTATCCTCGGGTCCTAAGTTTAATCGGACTTCTTCTTATAATCCTCTTATTTTACGAGGAAGAGTAGTTCGTTTCGTCGTTGAGTATATAGTCGAAGATTCTCTCGACGATATAAATATCCTCCTCTTCTTTTAGAGAGCGAAATATAGAGCGAGAATAAAGAGCGGAAAGGTAAATTGTAAACCGATAAATTATAAAGTATTTTAATAACTTAGTATTACATTATAGTCGAAGTAGGGAGGCGCTAATTTCAATTTGAGAATATTATAAATTTATTACTCGAAGTAGCCGAACGAACGTTAAATTCGTCGCTAAGAGCGGATAGATCGTAAGGCATTTTTGTAATTTAATATAAAAGTTGCTATTAAAATAGTAGAAAATTATAAGCGCCTTATCCCGCGATTACTTCTTACTATTAGAAGTCGCCTCATCGACGCGACTTTATATTATTAAGTTTACGATAATAGTAGTTTATAATACAACGGCTACTATAGTAGTACTCTATTTTTTAATACGCCCGGGCTACACTCCGCCACGTACGGTCGCTTAAAAACATTAAGAATATTAAATAGAAAATAAAGGGCATATAGAATTACAATATTTAATAGTTAATTAATAAGGTTAATACTAAAATATTATAAGGCAATTTTTTTTGGTTTTTTTTAAGTAGTTTAGTTTTTTTAAAAGAGTAGAGAGGGGGGCTAATAGGTTATTGGGCAGTAAAGCAAATAGGTATTATATAGGACATAAATAGGGGAAATGATTATACCGAACTGTAATTTTGAAATGTATTAGTATATAGAATATATATTTAAATGTATATAGAGTTAAAGTCTATAGTCGTAGAAGAGGGTATAGGTATACGGCTACGTCTGGGGCGAAGCGGGGTAATAATATCGCTATTCTCGTTATAATAGATAATTCGACGGTTATTATATTGGTAAAGACGACGAAATATAGGGGAGGAAGTCTATATAGTAGAATTTGAAGACTTAGTACTTTTAGTACCGCCCCGAGAATTACGTCCTTTACCCTTACCCTTATTACGGCTATAGGGGTAGCGAAGATTAATAATAGAATTATTATTATTATCGTTATTTTCTTCGATATTAGTATTTAGGCCCTAATTGACCGAAACCTGACGTTTCTACTTGCTGGGGCGGCCTAATTACTAAACTTCATAGCGCAGACCCAATGATTACAATTGAGACGATAATTATATTTGAAACGATAATTGGAATTAAAACGATAGCTGCGACTAAGACTGTAATTGAGACTACGATTCCAATTATGCCCGCAATCGTTATATCTCTTATTCTATTTACTAAATTTATATTAGAGTTATTAGGGTAGTAGTATTACTGCTATATCTATAATAACTATAGGGAGTCGGTAAGGCCTAAGAAGGCTCGATAAAGGGGGAAAATAAATGAGTATTATATAGACTACTAGTACTATAACTAGTACTATGACTAGTATTAGGCCTAGTACTAGGCCTAGTACTAGGACTAATATTAGGACTAGTGCTACTAAATATCCTATTGACCGCGTTAAATATAGTAAGCCGCTATCTACCTATATTAGGGTGAATATTAGGCTTCTTCGGGGGAGCTTTTTCCTTAGTAATTGAATATTTTAGCGCTATACCGATCTAAATAACTTTCTTTAGCTTTTTAATTACAACTTCCAATAGTTTTATAACGAAATCATCTTTATTAATATATTCAAATTCCTTATAAAATCCTAAATTATCGAATATTTAGTTGTATATCCCCTGTAAATTCTTATCCTTTTACTATAACTCCCGTAGTATACCCGTATTTATCTTTATTTCGGATTTCAAAATCTTAAGATATATATTACTAAGATTGAAGATAATAGTCTTAAGGTAGAAAAACGCTATACCCTTCTTATCCTAAAAAGTAGTATAGTAATCGATATATAGCGTAATAAAGGTAAAGTTTTGGGTAAAGAATTAGTAGGTAATCTAAAGCTCTATAAACCGTTGGAATTGATCTTAGTCGGTTTTGTTGGTTATATCCAAATTTATTAAATCCGGGACATTAATAATAATACTTCTAAATTACGGCAATAACTTCCTTATTAATAACTCCTATTTATACTATTTAATAATATTCAGGGAATATATACGAAATTTTTTAAACCGTAGTTTATAAGGATTAATACTAAATACGGCTAATTTAATAATTTAATTAGCAAACTAATTAATATAGTGTAAAAAAGTATACTACCGAATTTCTTTACTAATTTCGTCCTAAACTTCGTCGGGTTCGCTATTTGGCCGGGGAATTATTATAGGTATTTCCCTAATAGGGGTTTCATTCTATTACGAAGGGGTCGTCTTCTTTATTTATAATATTTAATCGAAGTATGCTAATTTCCACCAAGTTCTAAAGATTGGTACGGGTGGGCTCTAAGAAATAATAAGGTGCGGTATCCTCTAGTAGAACGTTGGGGTCTTAAAGACGTGCCCTCCTTTCGCGTTTTTCGCTAGCCGTTTTACTTGGAATACCTCTACCTCTACTATATGGGGCTAGAGTAATTGGCGCGGTGTTAGAAGTACTAGGGTTAGAGGTCCTGGTCTTGGGAGTCTTGGCCTTCTTAGGGGGAGGATTGATTTTAGGGGTCTTTATCGTAGTAGTAAGATCTCCGAAAGGATCCGAGTCGTCGTTATTAGAATATTATTCGGAATAATGATAATAGTCGCAATCAGATAAACCCTCGAACTCTTAATCGTCGTCGCTATAATTACCTCCGCCGTTATCGTTATTATAATTGATATTATACAATTAATTGGACTGAGCATGCTAATTGGACTGAGTATACTAATTGGATTTAGTACAATAATTGGACTTAATACGATGATTGGACTTAGTACGATAATTGGACTTAGTACGATGACTAGACTACTGATTAGCCTGAAGATTAAGGGGAGGAGGCCTTTTTTTTACATTAAGCTTTTTTATATCGGCGAGCTTTTTAACCTCTTTTGCCTTATAGGCCATTTTCTCCCGTATTTTATTATACGATACCGGTAGATATATAATATCCTACTCGTATTGCCATCTCTCTTTAAAACTAGTCGACTTTTTATCGGACGGGATCTCGATAGGGGTTATATCGGTAGCTATAATAATATTAACTATACTAATCTCGAAATACTTTTACTTAATTTTGGCTACGCTAATATATTATTATCGTCGATACTTCTTTTCTTCCTAAACCCGTTAAGCCTTAAAATCTTCTTATTTCTAGAATTCGCATTCCTCCTTTTCGCGTATAGCCTTACTCTTAGTAATTATTTACTCCAACTTCTTAATCAAATCGCGATTTTGGGTAGCGTACTATCGCTTAATAACTTCGTCTTATTCGTATTACTTCTACTACTATTACTGTATACTTATAGTTATACCTTATAATTAACTTAGTATTACCGAATTCGCTCAATAGCAATATTAAATATATTATTAATTTATAAATCGAATTCGGTTGTAGCGGCGATACTTATATTATTATGTAAGAAAAAATTAGGATGGGGACTACTAAAAGATAGACGAGGAGGAAATTAAATACTACGAGGAAGAAGTACGGTTTCTTAGGTTTGGTATATATCCTAATAGGTCTACGGACCGAGGTAATAGATAGGTAACGTTACGTTCCGATATTTAGGTACTATACCGGTACTAGGGTCGATAGTAATACCCTATACTTATAATAGATCCGTAGACTAAGATTTAGATTAAGAAAGTTATTAGATAATCCGATATTCCCCGCTAGGTAGACATTCAATAGTTCGACCCTAGGAAAATAGTTAGTATATATTATATATAATAAAGACGACTATATAAATTTACCTATAAATCGATAAAGACGGTCGGAAATTGTACCGGTGATATACTAGAAGGAATCGGATTCGGGTTGAAATTAGTAACCGTAATAGTAGGAATCGAGCCCGGAATAAATGATTAAGTAATTACAGGCTAAATTAATATACCCTAACGGGGAGCCTAATTGCTTATGCTTATACCCATACCTATAGGTATAAATAACGGGGCAAAGGGGTTAAGCGGTTAATTACAATATTGAATGCCAATTATAAACTAGGTAAATATACGCTAGGCAACGATATTAGGCCTAGCTAATATAGCAAGTTTAATAATAGGGGTAGCCGTATAAGCGTTATTATCGCCTACAAAGTCGTCCTAACTATCGCCAAACTTTACTTTTTTAGCTAATTAAGGTCTATATTCGGAACTGCTAGTAGTAATTATATAAATAGCCGGGGGTTTCTTACTAGATCCCCTAGGCCGACTACGAGGGCGACTATTAAGAGTGCTACTAAGAGTGCCGGTAGGCGTATCCGCCGCAGCTCCCTTATATTTGGAAGGTATAACCTAAATGTAATTAATTAGTATGTAAATTAAATGTAAAAATAATTAAAGTAGAATAATATTTATAGTTACTGTGATTTAAAATTACTAAATATCTTGATATAAACAAGTTTATCGCGGCAACGAGAATACAAATAGGGCGCTCGTATCGACTTATCGACTTGGTTATTAATTATAAAGGGAAGAAGACTAGAGGAGGGGAGTATAAGAGGAAAATTTGGTTAGTTGAATTATATAGACTTTGAGATTTGAATAGGTGAACGGAATTCCAAATCGCGCGCTAGCTGGTGCGGGGCACAGCGACTAGCTTCTACCGCCTTCTATATTACTATCGCACTCGTTAGTACCTAATATAGTACCATGTTTGCAAATAAAAGAATTGAGATGAAAAGGCGGGATGGTATTAATACGGGTGAATGGTGATAGTATTGATGATTAAAAGTATTGAAGGTTAAGAGTGGGGTACTAGTACGGCTCTATAAGGTGGGACGGGAGTTTCGAATTATAGTTTTGGTAGGGACTAGATTGTCTATAGCTAATAAGATTAATACAATTAATTAATAAACCTGCTATACTTAATGCCTAATAGGCGGTATAACGTAGAACGAAGTGTGGGGACGTAGGGTATATACCTTTTATTGAATATTAAATATCCGCCCGTCCTCAATATAACGAAGTCGGTATGACTAGATAGAACGCTATTGCCCGCCGCGGTTCGGATCAGGTTCGCCTATTTACCTACAAGTAGTAGGGGGTTTAATACGGTATTCTAGTTATCCCTTCCGTCGGGATCTGGTTTTATATAAGGACTTACATCTATTTGGCCATATTAGGGGAAGAAATAAAATAAAGTAATGATTTAAATAATATATTATATAATTGAGAATACTACTGCCCCGCCTCGATTCGAATTAGGTTTCCTATTTACTCGTAAGTAGTAGGGCGTTTAACGCAATATTCTAATTTGTCCTTCTATCGGACTATAGATAACAATTATAGATATTGAAGTCTAATATCCTAACTATATAATAGAGATTACGGTAAAGAAGTAAAAAAAATTAAATAAATGGTAAGTAATTTTGGAGAAGTTGATAAAAGAGGAAGAGATTAAAAGATTGATGAAAAAGGGAGAGATTTAATTAATATAAAAAAGAGAGATTGAAAGAGGAAGATATTCAATATGATAATATGAGATATACAACCAAACCTCCCCGCGTAACTATACATATCTATTATTTACTATTTTAAAATAAGACGAACTAATTAACTAAGATTATAGTTCGATTCGAGAAACTTCTAGAGGTAAGGTATATATTTACCGTCTAATATTAAAAGTAAGGCTAACCTGCCTCACGTGCATAGAATCGTACGTATAACTGTATAATCTAGATGTATTTACTATTTTAAAATAAGATGAATTAGATAAATTATTAGTAGATAAGCAGGATTTAGAAGGCAAAAGTAAGGCTAACGTATAGCCTAACACCTTATATCTCATATGTATACGTTCCTACATATCTCACATATACGTACCCCTCTGTAGATTCCCAATAATAGTATTAATTTAAGTAAATCCTTCCCCTCTTCAACTAAACTACTCTCTTCTACTAGACATTTACTCTTTCAACTAAACTCTTTTAACTAAACTCTTTTAACTAAATATCTCCTCTCTCAACCAAATTTGATATATCCCTTTTAACCAAATATATCCTCTTTTTAAGACTAGTAGTATTAGGCGGTTCAATATACTTAGAAAGAAGATTGGGCCGGCGACTATCGCGCCTAGATATTCGTCGCGCTATAGTAAACCGGTCGCAAAAATCGGATATAATCGCTGCGTACCAAAATAATGGCTAGCTAAAGTTGGAGGTCCCAGCCTAGAAGCTAGCTAGGTTTACAATTAATAATAATAATTCAGCTAAGATTAGTAACCCAATTAATTTCTAAGACCCCTATTATTGCTAAATTAAGGAAGTAGGTATAGCGACTTCTAAAACAATAACGATAATAACGGCGATATCTTAATATAAGACGACTAGGAAGACGTCAATAATAATAATAATAACGACGACTAAATTAAATAAGGTAAACTAATCCTAATCCACCCGTCAAATAAATATTACAATTAATTTAAATAAAGGTGCTATCGATTAAAACATCCTATTAGCCGGTATAGTAAATATTTACTTCGAAGATCTTAACGACGACCTCCTCCTAATTAAATTTGACGAAGATCAACTACGTCTCGATCTAAAATATAGCGAGTGCGAATTTGACCGATAAGAGTTAGAGATAATATTATTCGAAGATAATTTTATTAATAATTAAATTATTGAGCAAATTTAGTTTACTGCCCTTAAAGTAGAACCCTATATTGTAGTTATTACCCTACAAATCCCTACCGCACCCGGCCGTATTACAAATAATTCGACCCTGATATACTATTACTATAATAAATATTAGTAAATATTAGACTTCTATATAGAGTTTGGTCTTTATACTTATATTAAGCGTATAACGATAGATGATTACTCTACTATATTGTAAATACTATAGACGTTCCGTAGATATAATAGGAGACTTATACCCGCTATAGAGTTAATACTAAGATAAGTCAATACCTTTAAAGGCAACGTCGAGAAACGATTACTGCTTTTAGATATACGTATAGTTGAAGTGCTATTGGAGGTTGTAAAAATGAAGATAGAGTCGGCTAATTGTAAAAAACAAGTAGTACTGAAGAAGGTATAGTAGTAATAATAGTAGTAGTAGTAGTAGTAGTAAAATCTAATATTAGAGGACGAGTTAGACGAAGAAGATCTAAGTTATATAGATATAGTACCTATACCCCTTTACTTTATGAGACTCCCTCGGCGGGCAGTGTCACTTTCCTCCGCGGGCAGTGACACTGCCCGTATAGGGATTTCAACACAGGGTTTCCTACGCGGGCAGTGCCATAGTAATCCCTAACCCTAATAAACTGCGTGTAACTTAACACGTTGAGCTTATCGATTTGAGCGTTGCACCCATCGTAAGGCCACAACTGCGCGATTTTGTACGGTCAACGCAGACGTGCGAGATTAGCAACCCTGTACAAACCCAACTACACAACCACTATAACTTTACCAAAACCAGTCGTATCAACACCATTTTAACGTCAGTATACTCGTCGCAGTACAGCCAATCATCTGCTAACCTTTTTTTCATCACAACATATCCGCTATCAATATCAGCAGTAATTCTAACTCGCATTACACAACCAGTGGAAATAAGCTCGCACCGACCTCTCCCGCTCCCGCTCCCACTCCCGCTCCTACGGCTACGGCCACGGCCACGGCCACTCCCGCGCCTACCCCTACCCCTACATCTAATCAACACCATAATCTATCTAATAATAGTAGCTCTATAATGAATAGCTCTAGGGACGACGAAGGGGTATCAAATACTAGTAATAATAAGGATATACCCAACCCAACGACGGAAGACATTACGCCCAGGCCACTCCCGTCTGCAAAAGCCGTACAAAATGTACTTAACGCATAGGGACGGCGTTATAGCGTAGCCTTCAACCGTACATAGGCTGCAAATTACCGAAACAAGCAGCCAACGTACTACCATTTAACTTACGACCGCTATAGCCAGCCTCGTCCCTCTACGGCCAAGCTCAGAAAGACAAGAAGTCGTAAATGTAGTTACCAGTAGTCTAGGGTAGCGATTGCCCTCCAGGAGAATAACTAGCAATGGATTTATCGGCCATCTACCGATTCTAAACACCACATTCACAACCATCGAAGCTCTCTACATAACTCTACCCACCCCCAACACCGCAAAAGAACCGATAAGGTATTCAAAAGAGTTGTAGCCTTATCTTATCAACCCGGCATTAGACCACGAGATATATTGGCTGCCATTGAACTAGAGTTTAAGGGTAGTGCATATACACTCAAAGACATCTTACCTGCGGGACCCCCAGAGCTGGATACCATCAGCTTACCGTTATCGCACGGTAAGCTGCGCCCATTACGATACCAAACGAACTTACCGTATATGGACCGTCTGTAGATCTGTACGGTAAGTTGATCTCCTACGGTAAATTGACATCGCGCCTTCCCAGGGACCAGGTTGCACCCAAATGGGTCTGGGCCTGCATAGCGGCTACTGCACAGAAAAATCATAATGGGAAGTCGCGAACGAGGTGCATGAGCGTGCATTTATCTACGGATCGGATCTGCCTACTGCCGGCCGCCTGCCGCCCACCTGCCTGCCGCCCACCCGCGCACGGTCCACCCTGCTGCCCACGCCCGGCCCAGCACCTGCACCCGCACCCGCACCGGCCCACGCACGGTCCACCCCGCTGCCCGGCACCCGGCACCCGGCCCCGGCACTGCACCGTTGCCCGGCGGCCGGCGCTGCGCGCCGGTTCGGGATGCGATGCAATTGAGCGATGCAATTGAGCGATGCAATTGAGCGATGCAATTGAGCGACGCAATTGATTGATGGGATTGATTGATGGGATTGAACTTACAATGCGAATAATGCAATTGAATGCGACGCGATTGAGCGATCCGAACGTCTGGGAATGTGGTCAATTTATTCAGGGGTTGGCGCACTGACTTGAGCGATGCGAACGTCTAGAATTGTTAATGTTCTGTAGGGGCGCAATTGAATGCAGACTATGTCCTGTCGTAAATAAATATACAAATGACTATTATCACTTATTAGTAGGGATGTATATATCGATGCACAGACGATTGTTGGTTAGTATATACTTAGCCTTGCGGTTAGACAATACAAGTAACAGATAGTAGCACTAGAGATTAGACAAGGTATAAGATTGTGATGCGCATTGATCGATCCTGTTACTAGATATTACGAAGCGTTAATATTAATTAGTATACTACTAAAGAAGGCAAGGATAATAATTTGAATATACTATAAATTACCCCCAAACCGCCCCGGCTACGCCAACAGAATCCTACGATTTTAATATTAATTTATATATTACCGAAGGCAAGATTAAGACGTATATTATTATATTTATATAATATCCCAGTCTACCTAGACCAACCGGCGTTAATAGTTAGTTTAATTACGTTTATAAACCCTCGAAATGTTTATAATGTATACCCTATTTATAAGCAAAGCTGGCAAGCTAATAATTAGGGGCTTACCCGTATCCTCGACAAGTGGTAATTCAAGGGATAGATTTATATAGTTATTTATGGGCTTGACCTTGGTTAGTATAAGGAAGATACGGCGTTTATTGTATTACTTCTGTTCGTATATAAAGATGTAATCGATACGGCCGATATTATCCCCGATATTATCGCCGTTGGTAATACCGGGGCCGGGGCCGGTATTGTAGTAGTATTTAATGTAATTACCGACGTTAAAGGTATAGCGCCGGAGGGTACTAAATACGGGCTAAATAGTGATTATAGTTAGTAAATCCGATCTCGGTTGAAAATAGTACTCGGATGTATTCTTGGGGTACGGGTGTATTCTTGGAGGGTATAGGACGGTATTATTATATATATGTAGGCGTTATTATATATATATAGGCGTACGAATTGTGCTATCAGATGTACGTAAACGTATAAATTGTACTATTAAATAGCCGTAACGGTATTATTATATACTATTAAATGCCCGTAAATATATATTCTATATGCGTTTATACTAATGTGTGCCGACTTCATGCCAATATTATACAGACTATATAAATGCGTTACATTGAGTATATGTTTAGGCTCTTGGAGTAATATCCTGGCGTAAATACCGCTAATAGTCGACTCTATTATCTGCCAGCTGGCCTTCGGGGAGCTCGGTATCTCGGTGGATGGCATGGAGGGCAGGGGAGCATGGGCAGGGGAGAGGATAGGCCAGGGGAGAGGGTGGGAGCATAGGCAAGGATGGGCCAGGGGATTTCGGCATGATAAACACGTACCTGTCTGCAAATGACACCCTTTTGCTATATTGTAGGTTGCCAGCTACAAACCTCAGAATACCGGGAATACCGTAATTTAAATTATATACTCTAAATAAGGCACGGCGAAATGGATTAGATATTGAGGCAGCGGAAAGAGCCAAATAGGAAGACTCTCCAGTAATAGGGTAATAAACTCGCCGCATTGTCGTCTCTATGAATTTACTAATAATGTTCGGTCGAATGTGCGTGTCGTTTGTAGAGTCTGGGATATCGAATTCCGATTCTTCGATTAGCTTGATTTTTCGCGCATTGGGCTATTGCTTTTCGTCTTGATGGATTAAGCTCTCGAATAGATTAGGGGCTTCCCTAACGATGTGGTTAATTTGATCTGTTAATTCGATATCGTTAACGAACGAATTGAGCAGCGCAAATCAGATGGTATAGATAATGCGCTCTTATTCGAGGATCTATCTTTCAATATCTTTGCTATTAGTCGTTTCTGCTATCTTTTTGAGGCGCCTGTCGTTATTGTCGTTAATTAGTGTCTGGTGTACTCAATTGACTTCGTTGCCTATGATCCCGGCACCGGTTTTGTACGTCAGATTTGTGGCCTAGGTTACGTACTGATGCCCTGTCGTGTGGTGGTGCCTGGTGCCTGGCCGCCCTGGCGGGCGCTAAGACTCTGGTTCAGGGGTTGACTTCGTTTGGTTCAGGGGATGACTGGGGTTCAGGGGATGACTGGGGTTCAGGGGATGACTGGGGTTCAGGGGTAAATACCTGTATTAGGGGAATTGAACTTACTTATGATACTTTTCTTCAGCCAGCACATTCAACAGACCAGGAGGACCATATTATTCGTAAAGGTCGGTATAATGCACGCCCAGATGCACATTTGGCCGAAGAGCCTTCTTAATATATTTTTTAGCGCGTTTGGGAAGAGTAATCGCTTCTACAGCGGCCGTAGCCACTATACCGCCTTCTTCGTCTTCAGTCATAATATTATCTATATCTTCTTCATCATCAGGGCCGTTTACCGCAGCAGCACTTGTGGCACCTAATATAGACGAACGACGAGAGGATACCTGTGAGGGTAGTTGATTTGGCCGAGTACGGGATCTAGATAGATTATTCCTTGCCCTAGGATTATTGGCAGTAGCCTCTGCTATTGTATAGTATAATTTAGTATACCAATTCCTAGTACCCAGGATATAGTACTCTATATTATTATATTCGGATTTAGTATTCCTAGTATTCATTAATATACAATTACTCTAAGCTATTACAACTAATACTCTAGCAAAATTAAAGAGTAGCCGAATATCTACTTTATATACCGTTTGTTCGTCTTCCTCGCTGTTATTTCGGTCTGGCTGAATAACAGACTTCCAGGCTTCCTATATATACTATTCGATATACTCTTTACGAAGCCAGGCTGTAAAGAGAGGCGGCGCGATAATCGACTATTTTGCATAGTCGGTCAAGGTGTAGCTTGGAAGGTAAGAAATCGGGGAAGGGAGAATAGTCTAGCCGGCTGGAAATAGCCAATACCGGATAGTACAACTATATTCAATTCGTACTTTCGATATTAAGAAAACCTCTAATAGTATATTATAGGTTTTAGTTATAATACTCTTATATTCGGAATAGGCAGGGTTAGGGGGTCGTATTAAAATAATATCGAGGGCCGGTATTAAGTCGAATAATATTGGGCGAATTAAATTAATACCCTATTAAATTTTATATATTATTTAGTTACCTTTAATAGTTATATTAATATTAATTTCGTACTTTATTTGTATATAGTAATAGTAATATCGTATAATATCGGGTCCAAATCCTTCTAAAATATTTTACTAATTAATAATATAATCCGGGCCAATATAATAAAAACGATAGAATTTCAAACTACCTATACTAATTATACTAATATTCTAATTCTATTGAGGCATATCACTAATATAATACAAGGTAAATATTAATACCAATATTGGCCGTCCTTCGATTTGTATTATGATTGTGCCCTTGTTTAATGGTATTAAGCATCTTAAGGCCTTAACGACATCGTTGAAATTTGACGTATGGGGTCCTAAAACAATAGGGAAAATATTGGTATTTCGAATTCGAGTGTTATATAGTAGACTAGTAGGCAATTGATATACCCCTATGACAGATCTATATACGTTGCGATATACGCTAAATCCGTTAATAAAAGTCAGAACGGGACAATTGATTACCTTAAGACCGGGGTTGTTAACTTTATCCTAATATTCTTCGAATATCGTACGGCTAAATTCCTTAATTTCCAATTGAGCTCGAAGGGGTAGTGTAAATACAAGCGGGAATATTTTGAACTTGGTACCAGAGGCACCTTTGGGGTTTTCGTATAAAGACCCTTATGAATCATCAACTTAATATACGTCTAAATCATCCTTTCCAGCCTTGTCCAGAATACGACGAACGAAGAAATGCCCACTTTTCTATTCAATGTCTGGCTCTATTGTGTATTTTTTGAACAGCTTTTTCTCCTTCTTCCCAATTTGCACTGGGGGACTGGGATCGTCTAGATTATCGCTATTAAAGTAATTAACAATGACGGGTATAAATTGGTTAGCCTATTCCTAAAGAATCTAATATTCTTAATCGAGGCGTATAACCAGTTCAAACTATTCGAAATACATTTTATAGCCGATTTGGAAGTGGGTTCTAAGACTAGGAAATTATTCCTCTACCTAATTGATATCTAGGCATTCGTTAACAATTAAAGTAATTTCGCTAGTATATTCCTCGACCTCGGAAGTGAAATTCTTGCCTATAGCTTTAATACGACTAATGTATATCTTGTGTTCGGGGTAGTCTACTAGTAAGCGGCAAATATAGTTACCGGTCTCCCTATAATAGTAGAAATAGATGAAGTCCGATGGAAAGATGGCCTTGCCGGTATCTTCTAAATTACCAGCCGGGCCTCCGACAAAATGCGTATACTGCCCAGAGGTAGTTCGAACCGACGATGACCAATAGAATACATAGTATAACTCTGTTGGATTATCGATAAAATGGGCCATGCCCCTATGTATGGTTGTAGCGGTGTCCGAATTGAGGAAGGCCTGGAAAAGAGAATGTAGGTCTATAAAATATAGGGGTCCCAGGACTGTCGATAGGTCAGATTCATCTTAATCTTCACCACTATAAAATTATTACTATTATTGCTATTGTTGTTTCTTGCGGCTGGCCGACTCTGTTTTCATTCTTGATATATGTAATGGCACTTTAGCCATACGCATGTCGAATAATAGTAATCGTCTAGTTATACGGTTTTTCAATATCTCCAACTGCTTTGGTAGGCGCTAGATGTCGACTATGGGCCTCCCGTCTTGACCACGTAAAATACCTAAAATTTCAACCTATACCCTGTACTATTTTTGTGAACATCTATTGACAATGGTATATAAGCCAACGGCCAGATGAAAATCCGATAAGTATTCGTATCGATTGCAATAATGATAGATCAATTCCGAGGTGTTAGAAATGAGGCTACGGATTGTCGTGCCTTGAGGAATGACTGGTTCTTGCTCGACTTGTTCCACTTATTTATCTACGAAATCTTCCTCGAATGCGACTATTTCTGGTTCTTGTTGGTCAAATTCCCGTTCGTTGTAGTTAAGGTTAAAACGTAATTATTCTTCGTCGAATCTAATAGGTAGGAGGTCGTTATTCATTAGATTTTCGAATCTGCGCCGTATATTTGTAAGGTCTATACTATCGAAAAGATTATCTTAATTAATAATGCCTATGAAATTATTAGTAACGCGGTCAATTTAGATAGAGGTTATTAGATTCAACTCACCTTCATTATTACCCTCGTTATCACCTTTAATATCCTCCTAATTATTAGTATCGTCGTTATTGGTATCGTCGTTATTGTCGTGTGCCGCGCCCGTATTAGATATAACCGTATTATTATCGCTATCGATTAACGGGGCGAAACTTAGTAATCTTGAACGGCGAGGTTGGCTGGGTTAATATAGATATATCCGGGGAAGAGGTACGCGTTTGCTATAACCAACTCTAAGAGGTAGTAGTCTATTAATAATACGATTTACTTACAAAGGGGGATCGTCTCTATCTGCTCTAGTCCTCCGACGAGGTATGGCGGGGTTGGTAGAGGTAGTCTTGAGATAAGTAATTGGGCGCAAAGATTGATAAGACAGCCAAAGAAGGCAAGGCAGCTAGAGACTGGCAAGATAGCTAAAGAAGGCAAGACAGTTAAAGAAGGCAAGACAGCTAAAGAAGGCAAGACAGCTAAAGAAGGCAAGACAGCCAAGGCAAGACAGCCAAAGAAGGCAAGACAGCCAAGGCAAGACAGCCAAAGAAGGCAAGACAGCCAAGGCAAGACAGCCAAAGAAGGCAAGACAACCAGAGGCAAATACAACGATAGTTAGATGTAAAGGGTAGAGTTAGATGTAAAGGGGAAAGTTAGATTCAAAGGGGAGAGATGTAGGTATTGGTATATACGTTATGCAAAGGGCAAACTGTATAATCTAATCTATCTATTTATTTGAAACATTCAAAACAAATAACGATAAGGCTGGTACATATAGGTACTTGTGTTCATCTAAGATATTCACCAATACAAACAACTAGATAAGGCTGACGGTGCAAGGTCTTGTAGCCTCCATTAGGGTCTATATTCCCCTACCAAGACTACATTCACTACCCAAAATAGGGGTCTAGAATGCGGATGAATACCCGCCCCTACAATCAGCCGCCTTCTAGACCTACCTATACTACATTGCACTTACGTAAATGCCTGCAGGCAAACGAAAGTTAATACTATAAACCTCTATTACTACATTCACCTATCGTTATCAATAACACCCCGCCATTTCATCTAGTCTTTTAAAACCATTCACCAGCCAAAATAAATAAAAAGAGTAACTTATTATACCCCGCGCGCACAATAACGCTACCGTTATCAATCATGCCCCGCCATCCAATCTTGCGAGACCATTCACGCTAGCCAGAATGAACTAGAACGCAACAAACAATCACCCCGCTTATATCATCTCGAAGGCGGTAGAACCATCGTAATTACATTCACCGGTCGTTATCGTCGATAAATAATCACCTGCTACTATTACTATTTCATCCCAACTCTCGAAAAGTACCGCACAGTTTGGTTAATAATTCGAAGCAAACACACAAATTTCGACCCGCCTAGATCTAACCCGCCATTTCAAACTTCCTCCCCTTCTTAAACTTCCTCCTCAACTCTCCCCTCTCAAACTTCCTCCTCTTTCAAACTTCCCCTATCAACTCCTCATCGACTTCAACCGACAAGTCGAGAACCCCTATCTTTGCCCTTATTGCGTTATCAATAAGACCTCGACTGGTTACGATTACTATCACTAAGTCCACCTCCCCCCACTTTGCAAGCTATTCCAGACTACTGTTACTATAAGTATCACCATTATTTGCGCATCACCCTGCTTTGCGTATTACCCTGACTTGCGCGCCTGATTTGACTATTCGACTGACATCATCATCCCGAATTTAGATGGAGGGCTCTGCAAAGAGGAAGAGGAAACCCGCCTCTACGCCTGACCTAAAGGCTAAGAGGACCGTTAGTTTCGAAGGTTATTAAAATAACGGTACCCGTAATGAGTTTTATAAGGATAAAGTTCTCGATTTCGAATATACGAAAGATATAGAATAGTAGATTATTAGTAGTACGCCTACGTCGCCTACTAATATAAGCCTTATAAAGCTAGTATATATACTTATTTATACGCAAGCGCCTACTACTTATACTAATATTATTAGTACCCGTTAATAAATTTTTAAAGTATAGGTATAAATAAATTGACCCGTATGTACGTTTTAATATATAATACTAACTTTTTGCAGTGTAATATCACTTTACTAGTTGGACCGAACCTTCGGACCGTAATTAAGAAAAATTTAAATCTATATACTAAATCGACCGCTACAATTTTAACCAATCCCTTAATTAAAAATTCCCAAGCAGTAACCTACTAACCTACTACCGCTCCTAATATAATATTATATAGCCGTTATAAATAATAACGTTATAAATAACAATATAGACAATAATATTAACAATATCCAGTCCAAAATACCGTACTTCGCCCAAACTTTCTACTAGACCTATTAAACTAGTCCAATAGTAGCAATATACCGAACGACCTAAAATACCAGACTTAGTCACCAAGCCGGCAACAACAACTCCCCCCCCAGTACCAACCCCCCCTTCGTAGTCGTGGTCGTGGTTGTAGCTAGCAACTTCCCCCGCTTAGTCGCGGTAATAGTCGTAGCCAACCCCCTCCTAGTAGCCGTAGTTATAGTTAAGGCCAATATCTCCCCCCTTTTAGTCGTGGCGATAATCGTGGCCAATTCCCCCCATAGTACCTATTTACCCCTCTCCAACAAGACTAGCAAAACCAGCAAGGTCAGTAAGGTCAGCAAGGTTAGCAAGTCTATAGCCAGCAAAGCCAGCAAACCCCGCAGCAACAAGGCAAAAAAAAATTTGTACCCGCTTAGAAACGGAAGCAAACGTCGCAAAAGGATCACTTACGTAATAACCAGAGTGTAGCTGCCGCAAGCGAATTCAGCACACAGCCTCTTACATCTATTGAAAAGGTCAACGAGGAAGCTCGTAAACGGGAAGCACAGAATTAGGAGCAGTCTCGTCAAGCTGAACCTAATCGTCAAGCTGAACCTGATCGTCAAGCTGAACTCGATCGCCAAGCCGAAAAAGATCGATTGGATGAAGAAGATCGTATTAGCGAAGCAATCGAAGAGCTCAAAGACAAGCAGAGACAACTTGAAAAGCAGCGGGAAGAGGCTCAGCGGAAGAAGGCCAAACAACCTCGGGAAAAGGCTAAGCAACTTGAGCGGGAAAAGCCCAAGCCAATTGAGATTGGAGATGAAGATGATTCTGATGACGAACCTTTGACTCCAAGGCGGTCCAAAAGAGCAGGAGAGAATCTAGCCAATATAATTACACAGCTCAACAAGAAGGGATCTAAGAGGACACCGCTTTCACCATCATTCTTCACCAAACCCAGCAACACCAATCCTAGCACCATATCTACCAGCATTCAGAAGCCGCCCACTACAACCACCGCAAGCCAGGACACTGGCGTTCATTCAGCAATAGGCATTAAAAGCATGTTTTCAACCACCAAAGTCGATAATCAGCAAATCGATAACAACGAAGGCCTTAGCGACATTGGTGCTTCTGGTGGTGGCGCCGGAGATTTCAATGAAGAAGATGAAGACCCTAGCGACATTAGTGCTCCTGCTCCATCTACTCCATCTGGTGCTCCTGGTCCTTCTGGTGCTGGCGCATCTGGTGCTGGCGCATCTGGTGCTGGCGCATCTGGCCATAGCATGTCTGGTGCGTCTGGTGGCCTCGATAACCAAGAGCTTGATGCTTCTAGCCCTATTGATACGTCTAGCCCTATCTTCGGCGATAAGGAAGAGCTCGGCGACTTTAATACTTCTAGTCCACCTAGTGGTCATAGTGGTCATGGTGGTCATAGCACTTCTAGTCATAGTGGTCGTAGTGGCTTACAACTAGAGACACCCGATCGTAGTAGCCGTAGCCGTAGCCGTAATCGTAGCGGTTCAAGCACTAAAAGCCGCCGAAGGTATAACGGCACCGGCCGTCTGGAAGATTCCTACCCGGAATATTTCCATAAGCTAACCCGTGCTAATCTTTAGAGTCTTCTAAAGACTAATATACCCACCCGCTTACAATATAATCCTATTAAGGATAATTACTGTTATATTCCCGACCCCAATTTTCCCTCAACCCCTCTATATACCGACATTCCTAGAGGTATTACTATACCGAAGGATAATCCAGCTATTATTAACGAAATTAATAAGGAAATTCGATAGTTATTATTTTTATTCTATTACAATTAGTTTATTAATTCTATCGTCAAACGGGTATACAACTTCTAGATCGACCCTCGAAAAAGTAGGTTCAAGAACCTTCGTGAATATATTCTAGAAATTCATCGGAGTTTGAAGTCTCACCACCTTATCGTAATTATGTAGTCCTTTTTCAACGATATTATCTCGGACAACCCGCATATTCTAGAGTACGACTTAGACACCCTAAATCTACAATATAAGGCTGTATTTAAACGACTAGTCTCGAATTGGATCAACAAACGCACCTTCGATCAAGTATATTCCTATATCGCCAAGTACATCAACTACGAGGCAACCTTTAGTAATAATAAGGAGGAGTCGCTTACTTAGTTTTACCTCGAGACCGAACTTTGGGATATAGGTATAGTATAGCTTAAGGTCATCAAATCTGAAAGGGCTATGAATTAAGGCCGCCCCCCTAGTAAAACCTGGGTTACCGATGAAAATATGCGACGGGAAATGCGGTAAAAATACGAGAGTCTACCCTTTTCGAAAAAGTATAAAGGTGTTGAACGGGACTAGTTTATCGATATACCTTTGGAATTTGTACCTAAAGTCATCCAGCCAGCCAGAGCCCCTGATTTGGATTATTTTGAAGATACGCTCGTTAATAACGAATTACCTCCTCTAAGACGAACCGATAATCACCCTATAGCTAGTAAATGGCGCCTTATACTAGCGGAAGAGGATGTGTTTAGTCCAAGCCATCCCGATAATATAGGTAGTGGTAGCCGTGGCTACTATGAGGATAGGATTGGTCGTAGTTACTAAGGTGGCTACGTTGACCCCCGTTACGACTAAGGTAGATATTATGGCTACGGCGAGGAGAGTTATGATGCTGGATACGATGAGAACTATGGTGCTGGCCGCGGCAATGCCAATATGGAGCAAGGCGGTTATTATGATGAAGGCAGTCAATATTATGGCGGCTATCAACAAGACTACCAGGGTATGGGCAGAGGTGGTCAATACTATGGCGGTCAATAAGATAGTTATTAATAAGGCTATTAGGATATGGGAAGAAGTAGCTATTAAGGTGGCTATTAAGGCGGCTATTAATAAGATTACTAGGGTATGGGAAGAGGTGGCTATTAAGGTGGCTATTAAAACGGCTATTAATAAGACTACTAGGGCATGGGTAGAGGCGGTTAATATTATAGCGGCCAATAAGGTTACTAGAGTATAGGCAAAGGTGGCCAATATTAATATAGTGGTCCTCAAGGTGGTTATTAATAAAATTACTAAGGTATAGGCATGGGTAGGGGTGATCACAGTTAAGACGAAATTCGTATATATATGCTAACCCGCTCCGAATCCGAACGTTAGCGCTAAGTTGGTGGCCGTCGGAATGTCTAGCACGGCGAAGCCGCGGTACCCCCCGATCTACGAGATAGACGTCGTCGATAGCCGCCGCCGCCTAATAACCTTGGTGGTCCCGGTGGTTGTGGTGGTGGCCAGGTAATGTCTTCCTCGAAAGTTATTGGTATTACTCCCCCGGTTTCTAGGCGTACCCGTATGCCCCTTATTGTAATAGAGTTTGAGAGTATGCTCGTTGCTTCTTCGATACTTGAGTTGGAGATATTGGACGTCGGTATGAAGTCTTTGCACTTCTAAGTTAATAATTTAGCATTTGGTTTTTGGCTTCTGGCTTTTAGTTTGGCTTTCGGTATTGTTAGAGTTATCTATATAATTATTTTCCGATTAATATTAGCGTCGTATTTAGTACAGTATTCGGCATTTTAAGATCTAGTATTGTAGTATTCAGGTATGTATTTAGCGACACTTTTAGTATCGTAGTATTCAGGGGCGCAATCAACGACGCAATTAGCGTCGCATTTAGTACGGCATTTAGGCATGCATTCAACGTCGCATATAGCATTATAGCATTCAGGCATAGATCTGGCGTTACAGTATCCGGAATCATAGTAGTCAGCGACTCAATTAGGCATGCATTCAGGCATGCACCCGACGGTTATAGATAGGTAGACCGTCTTTCATACTATTGTTCTTTAATGTACTGTTTAGTTCTTCATGTGGTGGCATTGTTGATGATCGATGGTGATGATGGTGATGATGCATTTGGTGAACATGGTCCGTGCGCTGTTGACTTTGCGATTGTGCGACGCTGATTTGGTGATATGGCCCGTGCGCGGCGACGATGTGGCTCGTGCACGCTGACTTTAATTGGCAAGACCCTAATGTCGTAATTGCTGTTTGCGACCGTGTGACTGATATGTTCCCCACATTTCCGACCGCGCGATTAATTTGATATATAAAACGGGCAAGAGCCCACGATCATAACTGCCTTTTTGGGCCTTTTTGACGACTTGGCGCGGCATGGCGCCCTACGGTAAAATGTCAACCAACGGTAAAATGTCAACCAATGGTAAGTTGTGCAACTTACTATGCCCTTACGGTAAGCTAATGGTAAAAATCTGTTTACGATGATCTAATGGTAATGTTACTGTATATAGCCTTCTATATACCCCTAGCTATGATCGACAATTGGCGCCAGATTATCAGAAAAAAGCAGCGGAGGAATTACAGAGACACGGCGGTGCTTATTAAGAACTTCGACGATATTAGGATTGCCTACGTTATTAAATGGGCTAAAGATGATCCAGATCGTCTACTTAGTATTGCATAGTCGTAGAAATACTGCATGTCACAGTAGCAGGCTTTCCTAGAGTATTTAGGTATCGACAATACCTATAAGACTAACCGTTATAGCTACCCGCTGACGATTATTACTAGTATAACTAATACCAACTCTATCTACTCTACTACGTTTACTCTAATTGACAATAAGAGGGTTGACGGCTTCACGTGGCTGGCGGGTGCGTTTGAAAAGCTACGTTGCAAAGCAGGAGCAACCAAGCCAGAGGTTATCATCACAGACTTCGACAAGCAGTTAAAGACAGCCATCACAACGGTTTTCCCAGAGGCTCAACAGCAGATCTACATCTTTCACATCAACCGCAACGTTATATTGCAAGCAAAGAAGAAGTGGAAGCGAGGCGATGGCGAGGGGAGCTCCAATAGCGAGGACGAGGCGGAGCGAGAGCCCGTTAGTCTTAATCAAACCGATAAGACGATCTTAGAGACGGCCAGAGGTCAAAGCGATACTCCAAGTTCACAGAAGGCCATTGAGCATACTTAGCTGTGGACCCCCCATCTCGATATGCCGTCAAATGACCGTCAATTAACGGTAAATTCCAAAGTTACCGCACGTTAGGAGGTTACCGTGAGCTGACGGTTAATAGCTCTGAACGGTAGTTTTCCACACTACGGTAGATGTGCTCGCACCTTCCCATGGGGTCAGGTCTGGAGGCAGGCCAGAAAATAGATCCCTGTCAGAAAAAAGGATCCCTGTCCGACCTGCAGCGGGCATTGGGGCACATAGAAAATGAGCATTAGGAAGTCGCGATCAACGTGCATTTATCTACGGAGCAATCCACTACCCGTCGCCTACCTGCCTGCCGCCTACCCCGCGTACGGTCCACTACGCTGCTGCACCCCGGCCTCGACCCCGACCCCGGCACTGCACCGCTGTACCGGGTGTACGGTCCAGTACCCCGACCCCGATCCCGCCCTGCACGCCCGGTACCCGCATTCCCGGCGGCCGACGCTGCGCGCCGGTTTGGGATGTAATGCGATGCTACGCAATTGAGCGATGGGATTGAGCGATGGGATTGAACTTATAATGCGAATGATGCAATTGAATACGACGCGATTGAATACGATGCGGATGCGATGCGATTGCATGCACATGACAGAATGCGATTGATGCGATGCGATCATGGTATCCTCTTAGGGATCACTGTTGAGCTGTGGTCAATTGAATTAATGCGGTTTAGACGACTCAGATTGGAATGCATGGACAGGGACTGCACTGGATTGAATGCAGTATACGATACAGGAATGGGATTGAACTGTTGAGCTGTGGTTAATTGAATCAGTGCGGTTCAGACGATTCAGATTGGGATGCATGGACAGGGATGCACTGCATTGCAGTTGTATCAAATAAAGGATGAACTGGTTGAACTCAGATTCTGACAGCGACAACTTGCCTAGCGTAGAGTTAGTCCCTGGCTCTGTGCGGTGGCGAGTATATGAGACTAGACGACAGGAGGGGGATAGCGGAATAAATGCCTCGTTGTATATTGAACGCGAGTTATGACAAGTCTAGATACTGCAAAAAGTCAGAATTACAGTTCGCATATGGTCTAACGAACATTTACTATCAGAATGTGTTACAACCAGATGTTGTTGTTACAACTAGATAATGTCCCAGTTCACCAATACCCATTGCGGACAATGGCCAGGCCTGTTGCGTTCGCTGATCTTGGACACGTTTACAATGTAGACTCTTTCTGTCCTGACTGCCGGCAAGCCGATGATTAATGTCTCCCCCGTTTCCTCAACCATTTGGAGGGCAAGGCTTTGTATGATCTTGTCCGTGACTATCATCTTGGTTAGTATAAGAAAGATGCGGCGTTCGTCGTACTGCTTCTGCTCATGGACGAAGATATGGTCGATACGGCCTATAGCGCCGTCGTTACGCCCGCGGTATCTGATGTGGTCGCTAACGCTGTAGGTATGGCGCTTCGAGGTGCTGTAATATAGGGCTAAAAATGGCTATGGTTAGTATGGCTTCCGTTAAATTGTTAGGGATTTGTTAAGGTTTCCGACTTCGGTGCTAATATGTGCGAAAACGAGCGGGAATTTCATGACTTCGAACAGTGTTTGGTGGATTTTGGGGGATTTTGGGTATCATCATCGATTTTGTGTGCTTGACGATACTAACCGTATAGACACGTCATATTTGGCTCGCAAATGCGTAGTGTTATAGTGTGGCCAATTCGAGGCCAGGTACAAGACAAGGTAGATGTCTTTAACAGACGGCTCCCCAGCTCGGTATATGCTAGTATTGGCTGGGAGGGTAGGGATAGATATAGGCAGGGTGGGAATGGATATGGGGAGGATAGGACATGGATATAGGGAGGATGGGAATGGGATGGTCTCGGTATATACCTATTTGCGAACGATAGATTTGTGCTATACTATAAGGCACTAGGGACAAACCGTAGGATCCGAACGTTATAGTTTATTTCGTATGCTTGTGAAAGAGCACGTCGAAAGTTATCGGACATTTGACGAGACGATAAAGGTAAGCATTGGCTAAGACTAGTAATGGGATGGCGCATTCGGCGTACTACCGGGATGTCAATTTTGCCAGTTACCGAGGGTTGAATGTGCGTTTGTGTGGCCGCCTTGGGAATATCGAACTCCTGCTCCTCTTTCTTCTGATTGCCTCCTATGCCTATGCGCTGTTTGTCTTCGCGGTGGAGCAGGCTGTTAAATAGACTGGGGGCCTCCCTGGCGATGTCTTGGATCTGCTTTGTTAGGGTAGGGTCGGATATAGCAAACGAATTGAGTAGTGCGAATCGGATGGTGTGGACAATGCGCTCTTGTTCGAGGATCCATTTTTCGACGTCGTGGCCGTTGGTGGTCTGGGCCGTGGCCTTGAGTCGTCTGTGTCGTCGATGTTAGTCTTAATGCCTTAGACATCGTCGTTCCCGTTGCGGGCGCGGGTTTTGTGCATCAAATTTTGCTGCACAGGTTACGTGTAGGCCGGACCGGTGGTGCATCCGCAGATCCGCTGCACTGCGGGCGCCAAGACTTCTTTCAGGGGTAACTTACTTGTGATACTTTTCTTCCGCTAACACATTCAATAATCCAGGGGGGCCGTATTCGTTATAAATCTGACTATAATGAACGCTTATATGTATATTCGGTCGAAGTGCTTTACGGACATACTCCTTTGCCCTCTTTGGCAGGTTGGCGGGAGTAGCTGCAGCTACAATTCCACCCTCCTCGTCATCTGGATCAGTATTTTCAACCATCTGTGCATCATTATTATCTGGACCGTTAGCATTGGGAGTACTAGTATTGGGACCGCTTGCTGATTGAGAAGACCGTCGAGATGACGATGCTTGCGACTTGGAAGGTCTAGAATCGGTACGAACACGATTCTGGAAGGCATTTTGGGTTCTGGGGTTTTTGGCTATGGCCGACGAGGCTGTTTGGCAGAGTAATGTATACTAATCCCTAGTATGCTTGGCCTCGATGTCAATATTACCATATGCCTCCCTAGTATTCCGGGTGTTTATTATAATAGAGTTACTCTGAGCCATTATGGCCAGTGCTTTAATAAAGTAACTAACTAGGCTGGCATCTGCAGCGGCCTCCTTGCCGTCCGAATCGTCGTCATTTTGATCTTGGGCTTGACGGTGTGGTTGATGAATGGCCTTCCATGCCTCCTATGCGTGTGGGTTGATATGGTCCTTACGAAGCTATGCCTCGAATAATGGAGGTGTAATGACTGACCATTGGGCATGGTGTGTGAGGTTGTAACTCAGGATATATGATAAAGGCGAAGGTAGGGTACTCTAGCTAGGGGGAAATGGCCAGCCTCGAAGAATACGGCTAGACTCGAGCTTGGCTTTGGGGGTTAAAAATACGTCTAATAGCATTTCGTGCGTGGCTGTAATGATTCCTGGATTTAACGAATAGTTAGCTATGGGAAAGGGGGAGAGGAATGGGAAGACAAGCAGATGGTTGATAGTATTATTACTTTTATACTCTGAGTAAGCTGGGTCTAGCGGGCGTGATAATATAATATCGAGTGCTGGCGTTAAGTCGAATAATGTAGGTCGAAATTTGCTTATTCCCTATTGCGTTTGGTATGCCATTTTGTCACCCATTCGCCAAAGGTTGAAATCCACCTCATACCGCATTTGCATATGCTGGTAATGATATCGATTTATTTCAACGCCAGTGGATCTTGTAAGAACCTCTTGTTTGTTGACTATATGCTCTGGTCCAATGAAATAAAACCGATAAAATTTATGGCCAGCTATACTAGAGCCATGCTATTCGCGCAGTGTCACTTTTCTCCGCGCGCAGTGTACACTGCGCAGTTAGCATTATCAGTGTAGGGTTGGCTAACCGCGCAGTGTCACAGTAATCCCTAACCCTAATAGACTTACTGTAACTAAACACGTTGCACTTGTCGATTTGAGCACTGCAGCTATTGTAAGGCCGTAATTGCGCGATTTTATACCAGACGTACGAGATTAGCAATTCTATATAGGCCTAACCAGTCAACTACTATAACTCTACCAAAACGACCCGTATCAACACGATTTTAACGTCAGTATGCTTGTTGCAGTGCAGCCATTCATCTGCTAACCTTTCTTTCATTACAGCATATAAAGGACTATCAAACCCTCAAAAAGGAAACTAGGAGAGTAGAGGAGAGTTTAAATAAGTAGTTAGAATATAAATACTTGAAATTCCTTTACACGGTTTATTACCTTAGTGACAGTGACCTCAACACCAACACATTATCACGAGATATCGACTGTCAACCCCGGCCTACTAGAACGTTAAACACCATAAAGAATATCACAGGGTTAGGGATTACTGTGACACTGCGCGGTTAGCCAACCCTACCCTGATAAGACTAACCGCGCAGTGACACTGCGCGCGTAGAAAAGTGACACTGCGCGAGTAGCATGGCTCCTATACTAATAATGCTAGTATTCTGGTTTTGCTAAGGTATATTACTAGTATAATAAAGGGTGAAAATTGACACTAATGTTGGCCGTCCCTATACTTCTATTACAATACTACGGTCTAATAGCATAGTATACCCGAGAGCTTTAATAACGTTATCAAAATTGGATATATACGGGCCGAGGACAATAGGGAAAATATTGGCGTCTCGGGCACGGGTGTTGAAAGATAAGCCGGCCGGGGATTGATATACCCCCATAATAGAACGGTAAGCATTACGATAAATACCAAATCCATTAATAAATGTAAGGACTGGGCAGCTTAGAATATCGTTGCCGTGTTTTGTATATATTTTGTCCAATTCTTCCTCGAAAAACCGTTTTCCGAAAGTCTTGAGTTCGAGTTCGGCTCGGATAGGTGGTATATATGTAAGTGGGTAAATTTTTATAGTGTTATACGACTCGGATGGGCTTCTGTTTTGGTCCTGGTTGTTATTTACTTGGTAGGCTCCTGGTTCGCCTCTGGTAACGCTATTTAAAATACGACGAACTAGAAAGGAATTTTTCTGGTGTTCGATGTCTGGTTTAGTAGTGTATTTAGGGAATGTTTTGCGATTCCGGGGATTTCGGGGGGTACGGCCTCTAGGTTGTAGATCGACTGCCGGGCTAAGATCACTCAAGTCGTTACTATTAAAGTAATTAATATTGACGGGTGTAAATTAGTCGGCCTATTCTTGGGGAATCTATTCGTCTATATTAAGGCGTATTACTAATTCCTACTTTTTAAATTTTATACTATAGTTGAATTAGAAGTGTAAACTAAGACTAGGAAATTCCTCCTCAATTTGGTTGATTGGGATGTATTCGTTGACTATGAGGGTAACCTCTCCTTGATATTCCCTGAATTCGTTGGTGAAGTTCTTGCCTACGGCTTTGACACGGCTAATGTGTAGTCGAAAATCTGGGTGATCATCAGTCAGACGGCAATGATAGTGTGCTCGTGCATTGTTGTGATTGTCGTTGTCGATGTGACTGTCTTCGTTATTGTAACTGTCGACGTCCCTGACGTTGTGGATCTTGTGGTCCCTGCAATAGTAAAAGTATATGAAATCCGACGGAAAAATGGGCTTTCTATTGTCCTCTGAATCGCTGACAAAGTGTGCATATTCGCTAGAGGTAGTTCGAATGGATGATGACTAGTAAAGAGAATGAAATAATTCGTTTGGGTTGTCTACTAAATGTGCCATGCCTTTGTGCATTCTAGCAGCGGTGTTAGAATTCAGGAAGGCTTGAAATAATGATTTGGGGTCTATGAAATACAGCGGTGCCATGATAGTACTAGGTTGGTCTTCGTTATTATTGGATTGCTGCGATCTTGCGGCATTTGCATCGGGTTGTTGTGCTTGTTGTGCCTGCTGTCTGGCCTGTTCTGCTTGTTTCTTTTGACGTGCGGATTCGGTTTTTATTCTGTCTGTTTGCAATGGTACCTGTGCTATGCGCATATCCAATAAAGGGAGGCGGCGTGAGACCCGGTCTTTGATAGTGGCCAGTTGTTTGGGCAGTGCTTGAATGGCTGGAATAGGGTGGCCGTTACGACTACGTAGAATACTCAATATCTGTAACCAGATCTTGTAGTCCTTAAGCGATATGCGACGAATATGGGCATATAGACCTAGTACTATGGCAAAATTTGAGTTGTATTTATGCTTGTTGCAGTAATGCTGAATGAGTTCTGAGGTATCGAAAATTTGGCCCCGCTCGGTTATTGGTGGTGTTGCAGCTTCGGGTCCTATAAGGTGGTCGGCTTGCTCTGCTACCTATTTATCGATAAAGTCTTCGTCGAATGCGACCGTTTTTGGTTGTTGTATTTCTCGGTCGTATTCCCGCTCTGCATATTCGATGTCAAGTAGTAGTTGGTCTTCGTTAAATGTAGCCGGAAGGGTATCGTCGTTTTCGAGTTCGGCCAGTCTGCGTCGTATGTCTGCCAAGTCCAGGTCTGTAAGTAGATTATTTTGATCGATAAGCCTTGCCTCTGCATGTGAGTTAGTATTTAGATTTATCTCAGTACCTCTAGGTATTGAAATGATAACCGACTTTGGGCATCCTCCTCGTTATTAATGTCTTCCTAGTCTTAATTAAGAGGTGGAGTGGGGTCTGATATTATAGCATCGCCGTCGCTGTCGTTGTCGCTGTTGTTAAAAATAGGTCTAAAACCGGGATTCTGAGTTGGTGATCTTGACTGACGCGGGGCTGTTGGTAATCTTGATTGTCGAATTTGTTGTCGTCTAGAATAAGGGTAAATATCCGGGATTGGGACTCGTCTGCTATACCTAGCGCGGATTTTGTGATCTATTTGCCTATTGACTACGAGGTCTCCCTATAATGGTGAATCCTGGATCTTGGCCTGGCGAGGTATTTCGAAGACGAGTAACTAGCGGTTAACGAGGGGACTAAATAGAAGGTGAACTAAATAGAGATGTAAGGAGAAAGTTAGTTATAAAGGGAAGAGTTAGAATTAAAGAGAAGAGGGGTCCCTAAGGCTATAGGTTTACTGTAAGGCTGTGAGCTTGCGACCCTTCTAGAATGGCCAAGACCCTGCAGATTCTGAGATACTCGCCAACGATCTGCAGAACAAATACACAAGAGATAAAATCCTGTAGATCTGGTACTCTTTCTGAGATATTCACCGATATGTGTAGTACAAATACATTAGATAAGATTATGTGGATACTAGTACGTACTGATTCTGAGGTATTCGCTGATGGTGTGTAGTAGTACAAATAAGTTAGATAAGGGTGGTCTCGTGAACTCGTCCCATCTCCAAATTAATAAACAACTCTTGATATTGCCCCATCCCGTATATATGTATAATACGTTTGCTTATTTACGGGTAGATGCGTTATGCAACCTTATAATTCATATTAAGTACTAAAGTACTCTTTATATCTTGATCAATATAGAAGTCTAGAAATCTTATTTTGTAAAGAAATTCTCCCCCCTTTACAAACTTTTGCAATCTCTCCCCCTTTTACAAACTTCTGAAGATTCCTTCCTTCCTGCTAGCTAGCCAGCCAGCCAGCCAGCTAGTTGTATATTGGTTATCTTCTTCATTACTTTATTATCCGGGGCGGTGATATTCCTAGTTGCGCGCTGCTCCCAGCTATGTTATCTGTTTGTTTTGACTTATACATTATTTACCTATGCCCCACTTCATTATTCGTTCACTAAGGGCAGCCCATCTAGGTAGGGCACTACCTCTATGCTTGTTAGGGGTAGTGGTAATTGCGCTGATTTTATTGGCTGCAACACGTCTATTCCCCTGCTAAGATTGCAGTTCTGGGCCAGCCGAGCCGCCTCGATGACCCACTTTGAACTTCCATCAACTTTTATCCAAAATACTATTACTACATTTACTACATTCACCACATTCACCGGTCGCTGACAACACCCCGCTATTTCATCCAAAGTCGAGTCTCAACAATATGAAGACCATTTACGCGTATACGGCAAAATGGAAGGCGGTGGAATCTAATTCTGCCCCGCGCGTATAGAAAAATATCTAGCCAAACTCTACTGGTTCGGGACAACGCTCTCTCTCTCCTTACAACTAATAACTACAGATCGCAAAGCATTTTGTCGCTTACGACCGTTGTCGTATGCGTTGAGCTTGTCGCTATCTGAAATTAGTCAACTAAGTCAACTAAGTTAACCACCCTTAAGCATTTCGGGATTTTTGTAGTAGTGATACCCAACTGCAATTAACGTAAGTATTATCATCGTTATTATTATGGCTTTAGAATTAGTTGACTAATATATATCTAGATAATGCCTAGTAAGAAGCCTAAGAGTGGTCGCCCTCGTGGTCGCCCTCCTAAGGATACGGCCGCCCCAGCTGATAAGGGCAAAAGGACCGTCAGTTTCGACATGTAGGGTCTCGAGGATGACTATAAGGATGAGCTAGATATTACGAGCAGTCAACCGGGTTCACCTACTGATGCGCCTGTTAAGCCTAAGCCTGCCTTGCCTAATGTGTCGTTGGCTGGAGGTTCGTCGCGTTCTTTTACTAGCCAAGTTCAACCTAGTGTTCAGTTTCCCACGCATTAAGATCCGGTAAGTTAATCTTTTCTTTCTTTTTTTCTTTTTTGTATATTTTCTAATACTATTTTAGCGCCGCAACATCACCTCGCCGCATAAAGAGCAGTAAGCCAGTCGTTTCAAGCGTATAGCCAAATATACAGAGTCGGCCGCATCTACCGACATCTTCTAAAAGGATACCCAGCGTATTGGCACTGGCTCTGCCGCTGCCGCTGGCACTGGCACTGGCCCGGCAACGAATATGACATCATCTGCCTATTATTAATATCAATATCAATAAAGGTATGGTTTACAGGGCAACAGCATGCGGCGCCCTGAACTTCCCTCAGACCCGCCCGGCCTGTTTAGCAGCAATGTACCTACTTCTAGTTTTTAGTACCCTCCTGCTTCTGGATATCCTTCTGCTACCGGATATCCTCCTGCTTCTGGATACCCTACTAGTGCTCCTGGATACCCGGTTGCCTCCCAGGCATTCTTACCTAGTTATTAATTCGCACCCCGGCATTTAATACCGGCTCAACAATTCTCGCCTAGCCAACCTCCTTCTGGCGGCTATATTCCGTATGGTCATATCCCCCATGGTTATGTTCCTAGCTATCGCCCTCCCTCTCGGTACGCGACGCCTATACTACTTATATAGCTACATTATTAAGCATTTTCCCCTGGTTTTCAGCTTTCCCCTGGCCAGATAGTGGTGGATCTACGACTAGTTGAGTAAGAAATCTAGTAACGCGTTCAGTAGCAAATATAGCTTATGTAATAATAGATGTAATAGCAAATGTAATAATAGATGTAATAGCAAATGTAGTAAATGTAATAATAATTTCTTCAAGCCTAGTCTGCTGCTACTACTGCCCAGACTTCCCAACCGGCTATAGTTGCTCCTACCCCCAGTAATACGAATTAGAAGGATTTAGAGCGTTTTCTTCGTAGTGGAAGCTTTGCCGACACTAGTGATTTTTCATAGTTACGGGGTGTTGTACTGGAGTAGGTTAACTAATAGGCCCGTAATCGTGAAGTAAGTCGACTTGGAAGTAGCGAGTCGGCTAATAACCGCGAGTAAGATGTACGTAAGGCAGATGAGGCTCGGAAGATAGAAGTAATGCGCCAATAGGTAAAAGCCTAAGCCCAGGCAAAAGCTACTAGACCGCCTGTCCCTCCATTCAACTAGATTGCTGCCTTAACAATTGGTATGTCTACGACCACTGGCACATCTACTACTCTTGGCCGTGGCCGTAGCACTTCCGATGCCTATTCTGGGTTCAATATCGAAAAGGCTTTCCAATAGCTACCTTAGTAGAATAATAATGACGAAGACGACGATTTCAATATCAATAACGATGATGACAATACTAATGTCAATAACGATAACGATGACGACTTTGATTTCGATAATATTAGTGCACTTCTTCGTCGCCCTGGCGGAACTGCCTCTAGTTCTGGTGCTGCCTCTAGTTTTGGTACCGCCTCTAGTTCTAGTGCCGCTTCTAGTTCTGGTCTTACATCTTCTACCCCCGCTGGTAGAGGTGGTGGCGGTAGAGGTTCTAGTATTGCTTTTAGTTTTGGTTATGCATTTTCCACTCCTAGTGGTAGAGGTGTTGCCTCTGGTTCTGGTGTTACACCTAGTGCCGAGGCCCCTAGCTCAAGCGCCCGCAAACGGAAAAAGGGTAAGAGGGACGATGGCCGTCCCTTATAGGAAAGTTATCGTAAATTCTTCTATAAGCCTAGCCGTAAAAGTCTTTGGAAGTTGCGCGAGGAAGGTGTGCTTACCAGGCTAGATTTTAATATAATAAATAGCAATTATATTCGTCCTACTAACGACGACGGAAATAATCCTATACGAGGCGTAGAGCGGATACAAGGTATTAAGCCGCCTCAAGATAATACGATTATTATTAACGAATTGAATAAAAAGCTTCGATAGGCTTTGTTCTTATATTATTATAACTGGTTTTCCGGCACCTTCGTTACTAATACAGTCGATAAGATTAATACCCGTTTAAAGCGATTCAAAAGCCTTCGCGAATACGTCCTCAAAATTCATTGCTCGGAAAAATCCAACTTTCTTAACTATAATTTAATATCCTTTTTCAAGGATATTGTATCCAACAATTTATTCCTTCTAGAATACGACTTCGAGAATAACGACGAGTACAAGGTATACTATCTAAAATTAATCGAAAATTAGATTAATAAAAGGACTTTCAATTAGATTTATACCTATATTATAAAGTATATCGATTACAAGGCTACTTTTAGTAATCGATCTAGTCTTCCTTTTTACTACATTAAAACGGAATTGTAAAATATAGGCCTTACAATACTGGATATTATCAAATCCGAGCGCATTATAAATAAGGGCCGTCCTAGTTTTGAATAGGAAACCGATAAAAATGTTCGAAGGGTTATACGCTAAACCTTTATAGCCTTGCCTTTTAAAGAGCGTTATAAGGAAATCGACTAGAAACGGTTTATCCAAATACTATTGGAGTTTGTACCTAAGTAAATTAAACCAACCAATACGCCCAAAATAGACTATCTAAATAGAAATATTATTATAGAAGAGCCGCCTGCGCTATTAGACGTTATTCATCCTAATATTGGTAGATGGCGACGTTTGCCACCTAAGTTGAATTTTAAACCGCCTCGGATTCCGAGTAGTGCCTACCGTAATACTGGGCCGGGCTCTGGTAACCAAAGCCCTAGGTACAATCTATACAGCCGTTCTGACAGAGGTAGCGACAATAGGGGTAGCCGCGACAACCGGGATAATAGAAGCGGTTATAATAATAGAGGTGGTGGCCGTAATAACTGTGGCGGCGGTTATAATGATAGAAGTGGTCGTGACAACCGTAGTGGCGGCTATGATGACAGAGGTGGTCGTAACAACCGTAGTGGCGGTTACGATAATAGAGGTGGCCGTAGTAATAGAAGTGGCCGTGATGACAGAGGCGGCGGCTACACGGGTGGCCGAGACAATAGGGATAACAGAGGCTACGGCGGTTATGGCGATTACGGCGGTCACGGTTACGGTTACGGTTACGGCGGTCACGGAGGTGGTTACAGCCAAGGCGAAACCAGTAGGTCCCACGAGCAATATACGCCCACTCATGTTTCAACGTCTGGATATAAGCGTTAACGCCCTGTCGGTGCTCGTGGTGCTCGTGGCGGCGGCGGCGGCGGCGGCGGTAGTAGCCGTTACGTCGAGGAAGATGATGAGGATGAAGAAGATGAGGGACCGGTTTATCTACGCTATAGACGCAAGGGTTGTAATCCTGGTGGTCGTTAAGGTGGCCAAGCTATGTCTTAGTTTACCGATACCTTCGACATTACACCTCCCGTCCCTAGGCGTACTCGTATGCCTATTGCTTCCTTATCGCCGGCTATACTCCAGTCGGCCACTGCTTTGGAAGAGGGTATGAAGCATTTGCACTTTTGAGCGTTGTACCTTTCAGTCCTTACTTAATAATAGTATCGTACTCAACAGTATACGATTCAATATTGTAGTAATTAGATATATCGATCGTATTCAATATCGCCCCAAAAAAACATAGAAAATCGTAGATAGGTAGCCAGTTCAATGTTTTCTTATTTGTACCCTTTTGTTCCCATGTCATCGTTCATCGTTCATCATTGTCATTGTTCGTCGTTGTTATCGTCGTCGCAGTTAATTGCGTAGTGCGTAGCACTGCGCGACGGTGTCGCAAGATGTACTGTCCTTCCCCCCTGAACAGCGTGCTTATAGTGGTGACGGCGAAGTTATTCGTATGTCAATTGAGCAGGTGCGCACCCGCACTATGCAGTACCTTCCGCGTTTGTCGTGACCTACTCACTGACTTGGCGGTGTTCCGCGGGAAGGACCACCATGATCGTGATTGCCCTTGACATGATTTGACTGCCCGCGCCTACCTGAAATGCGACTTGGCGTGTCAGGACGCCCAACGGTAGTTTTTCCAACAACGGTACATGGCGCCCAACGACGGTAGTTTGACATCTACGGTAGATTGACGGTAGTGAGGCAGTTACCGTCCTTTCACGGTCATCTAACTGCAAGTGCTTTCCTAGGACCCCGTAGCTAAGTACTTATCATGGCCTTTTTGAGCTCTGGAAGGCCATAGTCTTTGCACCTGACGAGGCCACATTCGTACAGCGATAGAAGCAGTTGATCAGCGACTTTGCTAATCAGCAAAAGATATTACTGTATTTGCAGGACACGTATATACCATACCGCCACCAGTAGGCTCGCTATTACACATCCCAGAACCGCAATTTTGGTTTGGAGGTCACTTCCCCCAACGAATCAACTAACTACCGCGTCAAGGGTTACCTAGTCAGCGGTAAAAGTAATTTATTTACTCTCTTCAACTCCATTCATACTATAGTTGAGAGAGAAGCTAACCAACACAAGAAGGAAATCGCTAACCAGGATATTAAAATACGAGGGGAGTTCACTAGGCCAGGGATAGAAGTACTAGGAGACTTACCCCAACGGATTACACATCGTAGTCTTGATCTTATTCGTCGTCAATTACGCATTGCCCAATCTAGGATGCCTTCAAAATCAGGGAAAAGGCCAAGGCCAGCACGAAATCTAGGGGAGTATCACTATACTATACAAAAGCAATATAGTATTCCCTACTGTCATAAGATATTGACAAAGCTCAAGATCAACAGCCAGCTTAGCCGCTAGGATGTCCACCATCGCCATCATATCCGGGTACCCATAGTACGTAGTATCCTCTTTACTTCTACTCCTTCTCAACTAACAAATCAATATCAGAGTAAACGTAATCCTTATTCACGTATCAAGGACCCCAAAATTGCCGACAGAACTACTTAGGGGACGGCCAAAGAACAGTGCAGTAGAGCTGCCGCAAGACCAGCAAATTCCTGATACCACGAAAGGGAAGGGGAAGGGGAAGGAGAAGGGTGTAAAGAAGGGTATAAAGAAGGTGGCAAAGAGCAGTCAGACACTAAAGCCATCGCTCCGCCGGCGACAGTCCCAATTTGAGACAATCGATAAGGCTAGTACTGGCGAGAGTAACAGTAAGGCTTCTACTATAGCCTCTGCCATCGAAGTGCAAACACCAGAATCACCCTCCTCATCAGATCCTTTTACTTCAGATAACTCGGTTATTACTATTGCAACTCGAGCTCTTGCAACGGCTCCCTCAAGCGATCCCCTTACTCCTTCAAACTCTAACGAACAGCCTACCCGCAAGAAACGTACCTCTACTATAGTACGTTCGTCAACACCTGCAGCGGTAACCAAAAGCGGGAGGGCTATTAAACCTTCAAAAAGGAAGCTGGGAGAGTAGAAGGGAGCTTAGATAGGTAGTTAGAAATAGATAGTTGAATTTCCTTTGCACGGTTTACTCAACACCAACACGCTATCACGAAATATGGACTATCAATACTACCAGAACGTTCAACACCATAAAAAGAATCACAGGGTTAGGGATTACTATGGCACTACCCGCATAGGAATCTCAGGGTTGAAATCCCTATACGGGCAGTGACACTGCCCGCGAAGGAAAGTGACACTGCCCGCCGAGGGAGTCTCTACTTTATAGACCCGAAGTTTTTATTCTAAGCCTTCTTAAATTCCGATATTGCTAATAATATATATAAAGGTATGGCCTATTTCGTAGATAACCTAACCGAATTATACTATACCCTATATTAATTAAGTTCAATACGTACGATATCCGGTAAATATATTTATTTTATATTATATTCTAATTTAGACGATATCGGTAAAGTTATTTTTCCGTTAGACTTTGTATATTTCCGCTATATCGATTACCGTATATATTACTATAGCTTTAAAGACGACGACTTGGAATATATATTGCATATTAGACGAATTAAGGCAATAGAGAAGAACTATACTAGTATTTATATATACGAAGTTAGGGAAATAACCCTCGTTATTAACGAATGTATAGATATTAACTAAGTCGAAAAAGTATTCCTAAATTACGGCCTTTATTTATAGTTTAGATTAGAAATGAAGTTCTTATCTAACGAGTTGATTATACAATTCGATAAGGAATATTAGATTCCCTAGGAATATATAGAACGATTTATACGAGTAGATGTCGATTTTTTCGACGGTGATACCCTAGACGACCTAAGCCCGCCGGTTAAGCCCGGAAAAAGAATATTGAAGTATAGTATAAGACTAGAGCCGCCTTCGGAAGGATTTTTCATCGTGCGATATGTAGTATTAGAAACGCTGGATTCTGATGAATGGAAAGTCCAGATTTTACCCCTGGCTTTTACCCTACCAATTAGAGCACAGTTTGAAATCGAAATATTTGGTCGCTAGCACTTCGAAGAATAGGATAAACTCTATAGCCGATTTGAAATATTAAACTATCTAATACTAATATTCATTAATGGGTTCGGTATTTACTATAATATATACCGGTTAATTATAGGAATATACCAATTTCCGGCTAGCCTACCTTTTGGTAATAGACTTCGAAATACCAATATTTTCCCTATTATTTTAGGCCCCTATACATCGAATTTCGAATCTATTATCGAGGCGATTAATTGCCTTATACTATTAGATAAGGGTATTATAATAGAAATCAAAGGCATTCCAATACTAATATCCGTATTTACTATATATTATATTGGTAATATGCTATAATAAGACAAAAATATAGGTATAATTAGTCTTGCTAATTATAAGTTCTATTGCTTCTACTACGTCGGCCCAAATTATATAGTTAATAAATAAGACGTATTAGAAGAATGCAATACTATTAATATACGACGATTTTATTACTAGTATATATAAATAAAATACGAAATAAATTACAATTTAATAACCAAAAAGGCTAAGAAGAAATATAATACCTAATAGGGTATTTCCCAAAACCGGCCTGCCCTATTCGATTTTATACCAATATTTAATATTATACGAACCCGTCTACCCAACCTAGTATATTCCGAATTTAAGAGTATTATTTAGTATACCTATAAAATACTTTTAGACGTATTTTTAACCCCTAAAGTTCGTATAAAGTATAATAGAGTACTTCGGTTATAGCCGTTTCCTCTAAGTTAGCTTATATTGCCGTCCTTAATTTTATATTTCAAAAATTATAATCTATCTAAATATATTAAATAGTCAATTATAGCACTGCCTATATTATAGGCTTAGTTTCGCCGGGACTATATTAATCTATTTATATAGGATGTATAGGAAATAGTAATAGAAACGCCATTTCCTAGTAAATGTAAAATAGAAAGATTCTAATATACTACCGGCGGTCCTTTAATAGAATAATAATTTATTAATGCTTTAATACGAAGACTTGTAGCGATAGTTTATAGTAATTTAATCTTTATAAATACTCGTAATATATAGTTAGAATACAAAAGGCTAGATAAATGTATACTAAATATACGTCGCTAGTATAAGAGGATATATAATATTATAGTAGAAGTTATCGCCAAAAATCCACGAGTTTAAGAAAATACTAGATTTAGCAATCGACCTAAGGTATCCCAATTGCTGTCAAAAGTATTATTATTTATATAATTATTAAAGCGGTCATCGAGACGGTTATTTATAGCCGTAGAAGTGGCAGAGGAGGCTATTATCGAGGCTATTGGTAATAAAGAAGACGAGTATATAGCCGATGACGAAGAGCAATAAGTAGAAGAAACGATAGAGGCGGTCAAATTTAAACTACCTAAACGTGCTAAACGGTATATTACTAAAGCTCTTCGGCCAAATATACATCTTAGTATCTATTACGCCCAGATATATAAAGAATATAGCCCTCCTAGCTTATTAAATATACTAGCGGAAGAAAAATATTATAAATAAATTGTATTTACACTTGAAGTCTTAGTATGGCCTATAACGCATACCCTAAGCCGCCCGCTGTACGTAACCTACACATAGTAAATCTAGCGTACAAAAAGCGGGCCGCGTACGCTAGTACTACTTATATATTAATATAAATATATATTGATAACTGGCGACAATAGACGATTTAAAAAGACGGCTGAAAAGACGAACGGTAAGGATGTCGAGCGATGGATTCTCGAATACGAATGTATTATTTATACTATCCGATTCGTCCTATTTAACGTATTCTCCCTATCCGACCCCGTATTAACCGACTAGATATATACTATAGCTAGAAATACGCCCAGGTTATTCGAAGCCCTGCTCGGAAACGAAGACAAATTCCGTCTTAGTATTAAATTATTGCTATTAATTAATAAAGACAAAGAATTTAATATACCCGAAGCGGCTAATAATATATATATTCGACCGTTAATTCCGGGTAGATTAAAAGATATAGGTAAAACGTATTACCCTATTTACAATTAGTTCTATCGAGACTATAACCCTATTATAATATCTATTGAAGAAAAGAAACGATAGAGGTTATTACCCTTTAATTCTAAATAGATATTAGATTTATTTCGTCGCTTACTATATAATATATACGAGCGTAATTACAGCAGTAAATGTATTACGATATTTAGTTAAAGTGCTGTACGATATAGCAAATGTATAATATTCTCGGATAAGTAAGTAATTAGACTGTTCTCCTACCCCTTGCTACCCCTTGCCCACCACCCCGAAATCCCGAGCCTACCGAGAGATATAAGTGGGAACTATAAGCGAACTATTAGAGATACGTATCCGTATATATTATAGTAGTGCCCGTATATATTTCTATTGCAAACTCCCTCTATATACAAGTCCAGATATACCGTTATATACAAATTAAATACCAAAATACTACAAATACGTATATATTATTTATACAATTACACTTTTCCGCTCTCGAATATTCCTATCGCCCCCTTACCTAAGCTATTATATAAGCACCTACGAATAGAGATATAGATAGAAGGCCTTCGAAACTCTAGGGGTTAATAAACATATTTATAAGCATCTTAAATAGCCAAATATAATAGTAATCACCGGATTTAGTAATCGTAATACTAGAGGCGTAACTTTAAGACTAATTTTAGTGGCGCCGATAGAAAAAACGACACTCTTAATAATAGTATTAACAATTCTATACGTTTTAAGTTTAATATTGTACAATTTACGCGCCGAACAATTAAATAATATATCGACGACGCTATTAAATTATTTCGAAGCTGTATAGTCGCGCTATCGCTATATATAAGTATAAAAATTTACGGGTATACCCAAATAATAACTAGCCTTAGCTTTAAATAACGATATTTCTAATATTCTTATACCTTTTCCGCTATATCTTTCCCTAACGCCTTTATTTTATATTAAATTAATTAAGACTAATACATCCCCTTCCAATATAACAAATACAAAAATAAGTACATTTACGTATACGGGCGCTATTTTACAATAACGGTTCTAAATTATTAATTTAGCGGTGGAAATCTATAGTCATAATGTTTTATTATCGCTATAACCTTAATATCCTATACAACTATACTATATACTATTTACTACTATATTAAGTCTATATTAACCCCTAAATCTTATAAGACGCTTCGGCGTTACAAGTTCAACCTTAGCGATTATATTCAATATTAAAACAATTATAATAGCGCTACGCCCGGCGATAATGCTTCTAATACTAGTCTTATACGTATCGATCACATCTTTATTTACGATTAAAAGTTAATAGGCAAATGGAAAATCTTCCTTATATTAACCAAACTTCAATTTTTACTACATATAAGGTATATTACCCTTGACTTTACATATATCGAGGATACCGGTAAACCTTTAATTATCGGCCTTCCAACAGTCCTTCCCGATAAGATCTATATCGTCGACGTTTCGAAGCTTTATAAGCGCAGGAGGAATTACAGCCCATTATAGGTATAGGTGAATTAGGATATTATCTAGCTATAATTCAACAATTATAAATATTTAGATATCAATTAACTTATTCATTATTATTGTCTACTATTATCTATAATTATCTAACTAATATAATTATCTATAATTGGGAAATAATAAGGTGTATACTAATATATATAGATTTTGTAATATTAATCTATATTGTAAGTGCTATGGCCATTTACAATATGACTAAAAACTTAGACTAATTATTCTAACGTAGTATATCTTTCAGGACTTGTATAGTAACGTAACTCGTTATTCGGTAGACGTGTCCGATCTATCCTATTTATTAATTGTATTACTACTGCCTGGACCGCCTGGACCGCTTGGACACCTGGATATATCGCTAATACTGGACTATTAATTCCGACGGCGATATCTAGTAGCATTATATTAATTGCCTACCCCGGATAATATTTACTTATTAATATTATTAATTGCCCGGGATTACTTTATTAATATATATTAATTGCCAGTAGCGGATAATATTTATTTATTAATATATATCAATTATTTACTCTAAATACAACCGCCTAGGTGAATAACTTATCAATATCGTATCAATTGCCTATACTAAATATAACCACCTAGATGAATAACTTATCAACACATATTAATTGCCTGCCCCGGATAATACTTACTTTATTAATATTATATCAATTAGCTACTTAAATACAACACATCTATAGACGTAAAGTCAATTACCTGCCCGGATATACTATATCTACAGATTACTTATTATATTAAATTAATTGCCTGCCCCGGATATATCTACGGATCGCTTCGTAGTTCTTATATTCCTATTATTCCTTTTCCTCCTTCTAATATACTATAAGTGTAGTACTTAATAGTTTGTATTACTTATGAACCAATTGACAATTCAGCAATTATTATAATCGTATCCGTCGTATTGCATTGTATTGTATTGCCCTAGGTGTATTGCCCTATATGCAATACTATATATAATGCTATATATAACTTAAATACTATATATACTTAGTACTAGGTATAATATAGAGCAACTGGTATAATGCGCATCCGGATATAGGGCGGACCGGCGCCGGGCGCGGGTATAGGTGGACCGTGCGTAGCCGGCAGCTGGGCGGGCAGTAGGGTGGGCAGACCCGGGGTGTAGGTGGACCGTACGTAGCCGGCAGCCGGGCGGGCAATAGGGTGGGCGGACCCGGGGCGTAGGTAGACCGTGCGTAGGCTGGCGGCAAGCGGCCGGCAATTGGTAGCTAGTAATAGGTAGAAAAATGTATAAGCGACCGACTCGCGACTTCCCTTTCTGAATTTCCTATGCCGTAAGAAAATTCCCGGCCAAGTGGGTCCTCCTACATACAGGCAATACCCGTCATACAGGTCTCCCATGCTCTCCCATATTAAATCCTATAGTTGCAGAGCAAGTAACGGTTGCAGCACGGTTGAGATGATAAAACCGTGGCACAACCCTATCCAAAAAAAAAACCGTGGTATGTATTTTACCGTTACTTCACGGTGGTGCAACGGTAAAATATCCACATATATTCTTAGGTAAGATTTAGACGGATAAAGGGAAAAGTTAGAATTGGATAATCGGTTAGCGAAGAGTTATTTCTTATATAGAAATCGACTACTATTAATTATAATTACTTTAACTATACGTAGATTATAAGCCTAGACTTTATATTAATATAGCCGAATATATAATATTACCCTTTATATTTCGAATAGTATAACTACTCTAATTATAAAATTTAGAATTAGCGGTATTAAAGTCCGCTAAAGGAAAATTTCGTTTATAGCCGGACTAAACGCGCCGCGAATCCGTAGGAATATTAATTTTTAAATATCTTATAAGTTTTAACGGTTTTACTTTCGCAACTTTCTTTTAATTATACTTATAATTCCTCCTATCCGCGTTAGCGAACGGATTATAATTACTACGTTAAAGATATTTAAAAACGCCCTTCTATATATTCGAAATATTAAAAAGTAAATTATAAGCGTATTATATTATATTAGAACGAAGAAAAACGAAGGGATAATTTACCGGGTATTAACTATATCCGTTTTTATATACTAAAAATAATTATAATTCTCGGGTATTATTAATACTATGCTATTACTAATTATTACCTAATAGAAGTCGTAATTATAAAATAAACCGAATTATTTACGTATAAATTTAATATAATTTAATAAGGGCTTTTAATTATAGGTAAATTTATACGCCTACTAACGCTCTATAACAATTTTTTTTAAGCCTAATAAGTAAATTCGTATTCTATATTCGCCTAATTAATTTATCTTAATATAATTATACTATAATTTATTATACGTAACGCTATACTATTCCTCTTATTATTTACGCCTTTATTTATTAAAGATTTTAATCGCTTAATAGAATTCCTAGAGGCCAATCCTCTTAAAAATCCTAGACGATTTGAAGACGCTATTAATAAATTCGTTAGAAGACGTTATAATTTGCTTAAAGTTATAATATTTCGAAGTATAATATATATAAAAATCCTCCTGGATAAGCTATAATAATATTTTAATATAATTGAATAAATGCTACTATAATACAAATATACGCTATAAAAACCTCTTCGCAATCTCTAATTCTATTTCTATATAGTTATATATTATCTTCTTCTATATATTAAAAAAGCCCAAGTAAAAATTGGTTAGTTTTATTATATTCTAATATATATAAACCGATTAGAGATATATTAGTACGAATATCCTTTTCGATTTCGTTAAAAATATATAGTATTACTTATATAATTTCCCTAGTTTTAAACTTAGCGTTATTCTAATATATTCATTTAAATTTATTATCGATTACGTTTTAGATTTCTTTGCACTTACATTACTACTATTTAATCTCTCCTATTATAGGCGGTTCAGTTTAGTTTTATATATAAGTATAATTTTAAGCAGTTAAATTTAGAAATACTTTAGAAATTGGCGGGATTTATTTAAATTAGATTTATTTAATTACGTTGTAATTAATATAGTAGATATACCGTTACCTAATAATAATAGGAAAGTATTTTTTAAAACTATTAATTAATCCTTAATTACTATTAATAATAAATATATAGGGAATTAATATATTAAACTTCCGGTAATATATTACTAACTATTCGGTAAAGAAGTTATATCCAACGTAGCTTTTATAATATAATAACGCTTAAAATATAAGTAACACTACCGGTTCGGCAATCGTTATAACGCTAAAGATAAAGGGAAATTTAAATTTATTCGTATTATTCGTAATATTAATAGTAATATAATCTAAATTATTTAATAATATACACTTTTAATTATTATCTATTTAAAAGGCCTATCAAATCGTTTAATACGTATTATCCGCTTAATTAATTTCGTAAAATATAATATTTAAAGAGTCTTTTACGTCTTAAATAAAGTATTAAGTATTAATAAAGCCGGTTTACTATTTTCTTTTCTACTAAGCGTATATATTACTATAATCCTTATTAATTAATTTATAATTTTTATATTCCCTACGTATAATAGAACGAATATTCTTTATTTATTCGTTACATTCTTAATATATATATTCGATTATATTTATAACGCCGCTCTTAATAATATATATTATACAAAAGGGGGGACGCTTAAATATATTACTATTCAATTATATAAATATCCTAAATACTATATTAGTATAATAGTAGAGATAGATAGAAATCCGTACAATATTACAATATAAATTACCGAATTTATATTAAACCGTTAGTCTAAATAAATCGGCCGATACAAGTCGACCCGGTTATATATAGCCGAATACAACGATTATATACAAATAGCTAATATATAAATAAAATACAGATAGGTAAAGTTTTTTAATATACCTTTATATTATAGATTAATAGCCGTTACCTTCTAACTTTAAAGGCCGACTTTATATTCGATATTAATTCTAAAAGGATAGCTTAAAGTATAGCGGTAAATACGCGATTACCCCCCCCCCGTTTATATTAATATACATTTTCTTACGCTTTTCCGCCCTAGAATATACGAAATTAATAACTTAAGTATTATTCTGAATTTTACTACATAATACTATAAGGACGAAATTATATTTCTTTCTACAATTAAATAATTAATTACACTTATTCTAAAGCGAAGGGCTAATATTAGAAAATACTAATTCCATTATAAAAACGGATTAAGAAGTATATATTAATACGGGTAAAACTAGGCCTTTACTCTTATAGGCTATTAAAAAAGCGCCAACGATATAATTATCCCTAGAGCCGTCTACTATATAGTATTTACTTACCTTAAGGGATGTACTATTTTAAGGAGAGTAGTAAAAAGGATTTAAAAATAGAATAATATACGAACTTTTATTATAATTAGTTATAAAAACGATTTCGACTATATTATTATTTATAAGGCTATTTAGAATAGAAGATTTATTTATTCGAATAGGGTCGAATTTAGTAGTACTTTCTTCTATTTTAACCAAGTAATTTTAACGAAGAAATTGCTATCTATCTTCCGTTCTAATATTAAAAGCAAATACTTCCCCGTATCTATAAATATAATTATTATTTAGACTATTATTGCTTATTTTAAAATAGCCCGGTTTAGTAGTTAAACTGTCATGGGGCTAGAGCCCAGGGGTTAAGCTTGGCTGATGCCAAGCCAGTTGACCGCCTGCGAGGGCTCTGGTTCGCCTGCCTAGGCCTTAGCACTGCGGTGCACAAAACCCTTTTCCAGACTGCGCCTTCTACGCAATCCTTCCTTTCCTCTTTGTCAAATATAGCATTTCAACCTTACACGACTGCTCGCTATGCATTACTCTTGCAGACCCGTTACATTATATTTGACCCTCTTTTTCAATACCTTCGTTGCCATCCTCTCGTAGGCACGCCCAAAGAGTCTCCCTCTCCGTGCTACTCTCGTCCCCTCCAGCAACACCGGTCTCCCCGTTACTCTCGTCTTCCTCAGCAACGCCGTCGCTCTCGTTCCTCAGCGACAACTCCATCCTCCACATCTCTTACGTCAGCGGCACCCCTCTTTCTCGCCGGCCCGTTAGAAGAGTCTCTGCAGCTCTCACTCTCGTGAAGAGTCCCCTTCGCTCCCGCGATTGCCAGCGATTTCGTCCTCGCTCTCGCAACTCCCAGCGACACTCTTCTTCATTAACGCCCATCGCGCTCTTTCGCCTACGATCAAGCCAAATTACTACTGCCCGGACCTCCGTCCCTCTCGACAACGGCACCACTCTCTCCCCAAAATCCCTTAATCTCAGGACCCCCAAGAACGCCCAAGCTCCACGTAGATAGACTCGCCACCGGCGACACAGGCCCATCGCCTACCTTTCGCCTACTATCTTTAATAGCAACACTTTTCTTTCGGCCTCTACCTCCGTCAAGCATACCTCGGTTGACGATAAAGTCCGTTTAACACCTCGATCATAGTCTCAGTAACAATAAAGAAGAGGAGGAGGAGAGAAGGGAAGTAGTAGCAGATACTCTACTCTACTAGTTCATAGAGCAAGGTAATTACACGAGATAAAATCAGTCCATCTCGACCCGGTAGGGGCTCAAACAATTACAACAGCGACGACCATAAAGAGGAGGAATCTAACTAAGCAGCAGTCTCGTCGGTAGCAATAGTCACGATAGAGATACCTTAATAAAACCATAAATAAGAGAGTGCTATTCATAGGTTCAAAAGGAGGAGCCTTTAACAACTAGGAGGGCGAAGTCATCATAGGGGTACTAGTTCATCTCATAGATAGCGCAGTAAATTCCCTACCTTACCTCTCATCGCATAACCAGCTTAGCTAATATCTACTACAAAACGCAACCGCAAGAGGGCAGCAGACGTAACATTTCGTAGGCACAAGAACTACTAAGGTCACCTCTAGCGGGAGGCGCAGTAGCTTAATAACAGCCTACTACTAGCAGGAGAAGCAGAGCGATACGAAGCACTAGGTAATAGCCTTATAAGTTAACTACTACCAGCATAGATTTACTCAGCAGAAAAGACGTTCCGGATAGGCAAAGTCTAGATATATTCCCTAATTCAGTCTTAATACCCTTAGCCTTTGGGGTACAGCTCTATAAGGGTGACAGCGGGCGCGTTCGTCACCGACTCGGGTAGTAGGCAAGTGGTTGTACAGCGTTTATTTGAGGGCTCAGAGAGGGGATTCCTAGACTTCCTAGTATTATTAATTCTTCCCCGTACGGTAGGCATTTAATTGGGAGCAGTTATTAATAGGTTTCGTCATTCTTATAATTAGCTACGACTTCTGTGCGGTAGAGCCGCCCTATCCTCGTTGGGGGAGCAGGGGGGTAATATCATAGGGCTAGAGCCCAGGGGTTAAGCTTGGCTGATGCCAAGCCAGTTGACCGCCTGCGAGGGCTCTGGTTCGCCTGCCTAGGCCTTAGCACTACAGTGTACAAAACCCTTTTCCAGACTGCGCCTTCTGCGCAGTCCTTCCTTTCCTCTTTGTCAAATATAGCATTTCAACCTTACACGACTGCTCGCTGTGCATTACTCTTGCAGACCCGTTACATAAACCGTCTCTTAAATAGACTTTATATTATATATATTCGTTTAAAGAAGAATTTATACTAAAATAATCTTTTTTATCCGCTTAATCGATATTGTGACGATTGGGATCCAGTGCCATGGATCACATCCCATTCGTCTCATTGGCAATACCCATAGGACCCACCGGTACTATTGATGCGAGCACCCTAATTGGTTGTACGGGCGGCATTGACCGTACGACTATTTAATTAGTACTACGACTTGTATATTGTATTCACGTATATTGTTAGATTAGATAAGGAAGGCGGTTAAGGCTGGTAGAATCTGGTTATATCCTATATAAGGGTGTAACTCTAGAGCCCAGATTTTAACCTCTCCCTCTTTCCTTCTTTAGCTTTAATTATTTATTTATTTATACCTAATTACGCGATACGGAACTACGTGAGCTAATGTATTGTAATATTTAATTAAAGTTTACTATATCCGTTTGGAAAGGTATTATAATATCCTAATTTAAACCCGAGAACCCGATAAGTCGCTTCGTCGACTTCTAAACCCCGAACTTTGTTACTTCGCCGATATCGCAAACTTAAACCCGATTACCCTACCAATTATAACGAGAATTAATTATTATAACTAATCCCGCTAAGGATGCGCTTTCGGGCCGTCCTTTCGTCCTCGATAATAAATAATAAACCGAATAACCCTATACCGCTAGTTATAATAATAATGATTATTACTATAATGACGAGTTTTCGTTCGAATAATTAGACGATATCGAGGGTAACCCTAATTGGAAGGACGAGGACGACGACGAATTATTCGAAGAATTAGTCGATACTTTTACCCCTTTTAAGAAGCGTTATACTCTTAATAAATAATTTAAGGGAGAACTATTCCTCTTCGACGCTTCGAAGGAGACTCCCTCCGAATTTGTTATACGATTTAAGTGAAGTATAAAATTTACCCCTAAAGTTAATTCGCTTTTAAACCCTAATACGAATAATAATAGGGTTATAGAGCTTAATCCTAATACAGTACGCAAATATATACCCCCTTATAAATAGTATATTGATAATAAGGTTGCCTATTGCCGTATTCGCTTAAACTATAGCGGTTTCGACTATATTTCCGATATTCGTCGTAATAGTATTATAGCTTATAATTCTTAAATACACTACATCTCTATCAACGCTAGGGAATTCAACGATAGGATAGTCGACCTATCGGCTAAATCCCTATCCCCCTCGATTACTTACCTAACCAATAATAACTAATAATTACGATAAGATTTAGCCGGAAACTTTACCCTTTATATAGATAACCTTTACCTATTAATAGAGGTATACTACTATATATTGAAGGCAAATAAAATTATTATAAATAGTACTAACTATATTAATTTTATTAGCGATAATAATAAAAATAATAAAGGAAACCGTATTATTAGCTTCTACCCTATTACTTAATAAGGTTAGTCTTCGTTAGCCATCCGAAATTAGAATAGTCCTCTAACCTTTTAGGAGTTTCTAACTCTAATTAATTAAAATCCTAATATTATATAGGGAGAAATTAATATTAGAATTTATACATTAGAGGCCTTTATTAATATTATTAAAGACGTAGTATATACGCTTCGCTATATTTATAAGACTATTATTAAAATAAATAAATAGGTTATATACTTCGCTTAGAAAGTTAAAGAATATTAGGTTAATATCGATAACCGTTTAGGCGTTAGCGACAACGAATTGGAGTTGATTAACCGGCTAATCGACTTAGAATAGCAATTAGCGGCGGCCGATGCGGATAAAGACGATCTAGGTAAGAAGGTCTATAACTTCTAAGCTAAGAATAATAATCTCCGCTACGAATACAATAAGTAAAATAAGAAAGTTAATAACGCAATCGATATAATTATTAAGGCTTACGAGATATCGATACTAATTATAGAGGTTTATATCCGTAATTAAATAGAAGGTATTAAAAAAGATTACGTCGAAGACTTTAAAACGATTTATAATTAATATAATTTCAAAATCTTATATCTATAAGCCTAGGTCGATAATTTGAGCCGATTATTAAACGTCGCTAATATAAGCGCGAAGGAATTAACCGCTATTAAGCCTAAGGCCGCTAAATTAATTAAGTCCAAACTTAAAGAAAGAATTACTTTTATCGAATCTATTAAATACTCTCTTAGTTTTATCCCTATAACTAATATTATTCGTCGTAAAATTCCCGACCGTCGACTTTTTAAAACCCTTAATAATGGCCGCCGTAATAAGGATCGACGCGCCCCCTCTAAGCCTACTTTATACTACTTCGGAACCGGTAGTAACGACCTTAATAATAACGGAAACGATAATCCTATTGACGATAATAATAATAACGACCGCGACCCCCTTTATAACCCGCGTTATACCCCTTATAATAATAATAAGCGTTCCCGTCGTAAGAAAAGCGGTACTCCGTTTAATACCGTCTCTTTCGAAAGAAGCCGTCGTCGAAGTAAAATAGTTAAAGTAGATATCCTTACCTTTTCTAATAACGAGGATAATAAATTCGAATTCGATATATAGTATTTTTAAATAATTAACCGTCTTCGTACAAATGCCGATTATTTTACTAATAACGAAATTACTTTTGGAGAAGTTATCTTTAGGTTTTCTAAATAAACGTTAAAGAATTTTTACCTTTTTATTCGTCTCGATACCGGCAAATTACGTATTAATACGGTCGAAGATTTTATAAATTACTTATAGTTGAGTTATTATAATTTTAACGCCGACGAGAAGGCTCGCGAGGAGTATAAGAACTTGGTAATGCGTTATTTGGACCGTTTCTACGATTTTAAAGTAGTTTTTATTCGTTTGGCTAATTATTATAGTATTTCCGATTCTTAGTAGAAGATTAAACTCCGTTATAAGATTATTACCCGGCTCTGCAATTACGCTAAAGTTAATTATTATATTAATTATACTTATAACGCTTATATCGAACTTTTTTAAAGTCTTGACGAAAACTTTTATATAGGTTAATTTAACAATAAGGATAAGAAGGTATCCGCTAGTAAAGCCCTAAGTGGTTTTAAGAAGCCATTTAAAGACGTAGTTTTCGGTCCCCTTTATAACCGCTTATTAAGATCTTCGTTTTTCTATAAAAAGCCCTCCGAGGAGGAGACCCGTAAGCTATAATAGGAAGGAAAATATTTTATTTACCGTAAGCCCGGTTATATAGTATCTAATTGTCTTCGTCGGGAAAAGCTTTTTAAAGCTTATAATATTAAAATCTATATTATACGCGCTAAGTTCCTTAACGAGGAGATCGAATTGAGCGAGGATAAGGGCGACGACGGCTACGAAATTGAAATTATTGTTAAGAAGGATTCGGATTTAAATTCGAAAAATTAAAACGCCTAGAGAAATTAATCTCCCGTTTGGGCGAGGTATTAATATATATATTAATAGGAAAAACGGATAATATAGATAAGTTTAATTTGCGAAATTATTTGGGAAAGGGCTTACCTTTTACCGTTAAATATAGTATAATTTATAATAGATTGTCTATTTCTATTTTCGATATACTTATCGATATAGGAGTAGATGTTTATATTCTTCTAAATTAGAAATTCGTTAATAAATTAATTAAATACTTAAAGTTCGAAAGTAAAATTAATTTCTAATTAGGGTACGTTAGGCTTTATAAAAATATTAAACTTAATATTATTTCTTAAGTAATAAAAACCGCTATCCGAGTATAAGGTTATAAGTTCTTTAACTAATAGATAGTCGTCTTACTAGTAATATTAAAAGATATAATATTAGGAAAATTATAGTTAAATAAGAATAAAGTCCTATTTAATTATAGTAATAATTAATTGATTTTCTTAGAAGGTCTATTGAAAGTACTACTGGATAAAGATATTAATATTAGTAAACGACCGAAATTGCTTTAAGACCCTTCTTTTTAGGAGGACGTAAGACGAAGAGAGCGTTTTATAAATATAGAGGATAAAAGGCGAGCGGACGGTACTTTATTATAAATCTATTTACTAAGGTAGGAAGCGGAGAATAAAATTAAGGTATTAGATGCCGTTATTAAGGAATTATAAGATAAAACGGAGGAGGCGAGAAAGTAGAACGAGGTTGAAATAAAGGCGGTAAAGGAAACGATTATTAGGTTAGAAAAGTAGAAGTAAGAACTTCTATCGGCGATTAGGGAGGAGATTTAAGGAAGGAAATATACCAAGACCTCTAAAGGAATCCTTAATATTAATTAGAAGTTAAAGGGTATTTATATAATTAAATATCGTAACTATAGAAACCCTCTAGCGTTAATAGATATTAATTAAATAGAATAGGAATTCTTTAATAATATTAAGTACGAATATATTTCGGAAGTAGAAATTATAGAATTAGAGATAGTTCGAAACTTCTATAAGTAAAGTAAAGATCTATACCCCTATTACAATATTTAGGGACTATACTATATAGAGCGAACCTTCGGCTAAATTAAATAGCGCCCCCGGGACTACGCTTTAGTAGGCACTATAATTATAGATTTCTATACTAAGCGTAGAGAAATCTTTAAAAAAATTAGTCTCTACGAAATTAATAGTATTATTGAGGTAAGATAATCCGAATTATTACTAGAGGACGAGGAGGAGTACCGATAATTAATAATAGAGAAGTTTCTAAAGAAGTATTAGAATTGTATTAACGTCTTTAGTAAGAAGGATTCCAATATATTCTTAGAATTTAAAGAGAAGATTAATTATAAGATCGAATTCGAAGAAGGTAAGTCCCCCCAAAATCTCGGATATAATTCTTTATATAAAATAACGTTCGAGGAATTAGAAGAGTATAAGTAGTATATTACCGATAATTTTTAAAAGGGATTTATTAAAGCTAATTTAGTATTATGGGCGGCGCCTATATTATTTATACCTAAGGTTAACGGAGGTCTATATTTCTATATAAATTACTATAAGTTTAACGCTTTATCGAAGAAGGATTAATATTCCTTACCCCTTATTAACGAGACGTTAGTACGAATCGGCTAGGTAAAAGTCTTTACTAAGATCGATATTTAATAAGTATTCTATTATATTCGAATATACTTAAATTACAAAAACTTAATAACGTTCCGAATACGGTATAGAGCGTATAAGTATAAAGTATTACCCTTCGGCCTTATAAGAGGACTTTCATTATTCTAAAGGTTTATTAACAAAGTCCTAATAGGTTACTTCAATAATTTTTGTAGCGCTTATATCGACAATATTTTAATTTATTCTAATAATTAAGAGGATTACGATAAATACGTCGATATAGTATTATAACGTTTTGGGGAAGTAGGGTTATAAACCGATATTAAGAAATATGAATTTAGTATAACTAAGATTAAATTCTTAAATTTTATTATTAATACCGATAATATTATAGTAGACCCGGAAAAGGTAGTAGCCGTAAAGGAATAAAAGGAGCCAATTACAGTAAAAGGCGTATAAGCCTTCTTAGGTTTTTACAATTTCTACTAGAAATTTATTAAAGATTTTAATCAAATAGTAAAGCTATTAACGAATTTAATAAAGAAGGACTTAGCTTTTAAATAGGATGACCGCTATGAAGAGGCGTTCGATATTTTAAAAAGGAATTTCCTTAGTACGCCTATTTTATATTATTTCGATTACGAAAGGGAAATAAGAATCGAAATAAACGCTAGTAATAGAGTTTGCGCGGGTATAATAAATTAATTTTAAAACAACGGCAATTAACATTTAGTCGTATTCTACTTAGAAATTATAAATTTAATAGAGTTCAACTACTTTGTCTACAATAAGGAGTTAATAGTTATAATAAGAGGGATTGAGTAATAGCGATCCGAATTGAAAGGTATTAAGCCTTTTACAATATTTATAGATTACTAGGTATTCGAATACTTTAGTACGAAGAGGGTATTTAATAGTAGATAGGTCTATTAGTTTGAAACTCTATTAGAATATTAGTTCCGGATAATTTACCGCTTTAGTAAAGAGAACGTTACGGTTGACGTATTGTTTTATAAATTAGAGGATTTGAAAACTATTAAAAATAAAAAGGAAGATTAATTTACTTTACGAATATTCAAACCCGCCGACAACGGATTCTTTACCTTTACTAGCAATAAATTAACGGATATACTAACTAATTCGGAGGGGGAAGATAAATCGGTTGACGTAGAAATCGCCGAATTAGAGATTAATTACGATTTAATTAACAAGATAATCTAAATTAATCGATCTATAGAATCGTTATCGATCTATAGAGAAAAGGCGAAATAGGAAGGCTTACCCTTTATTATTAAGGATAGCCTACTAACTAAAAATTACAAGTTAGTAGTCCTAGAAGACGGTAATTTACGAATTAAATTCATCGAAGTAGCTTACTATCCAATTACTTTAGTACACCCGGGTAAAAATAAGACTAAGCGAATAGTTTATAAGCGGTATTAATAGGTAAGGTTAGCCGTTAACGTAAACCGTTATATTACTAACTATTGGACGTATAAAGCATTAAAAGCGCCTAGGGATAAAACTCCTAGACTAATACATTTAATTCCTCTAAAAAAGAATTATAGACTATAGACATCTTTAGTAGTCGACTTCAAATCTATACCCAAAGACCGCTACAGTTATAATATACTAATAGTCATTATAAATCAATTCTTAAAAGTAAATTAGAGCATCCTTTATAAGGATACTATTACCGCCAAAGACGCCGCCGTTTTGTATTACCGAAGCCCTTATCGCTTCTTTAGACTACCCGATAAGGTAATTAGTAATAGAAGACTATAGTTTATATCCTAGATAATACAAGAAGCGGCTTCGTTATTAAACGTTAAATAGAAATTAGCTACATTAGGCTATTTATAAACCGCTAATTAAATCGAGAATTTATATTAGTATATCGATTAACAATTAAAACCCTATATTAATTACAATTAGAATAACTAGTCGGAATTCATTCCGGTATTAGATATAGCCTAGATAAATCTACTTTATAATAATTTAGATAGCCTATCCCCCAAAGAAATTATTATAGGCTTCCCAATGCCTAGTATATTGGATTAGGAGGACCGCGTAAACCTAAAACTACTTAAAACAGAGATTAACCGATAAGAAGCTTACTAATTAATCGAACAATTGAAATTATTTTACGTAATTACCCGTTATACTATTAATAAGGTATAATAATAGTAGATAGCCTAAACCAATAAGCATAGAAGGGAACCTAATTTCGGCATTAGCGACCGCATCTTTATTATTAAAAGGGGATAAATTACGGACCGCCCTAACGATAAATTAAATTAACGGTAAACTCGTATCCCTTATAGGATTAAAATTATAAAAAATTACTTTTACGAATTAGAAGTTCCTAAAGGATGGAAAAGAACAACGGTCTACTATATTAACCGCTTAAGAAGGTATAAGGATAATTTATTACCGGGATAAGGCTACGAAAACCTAGCCGGCGAATTAGTCAACGGCGATTAAAAGGAATAGGAAGTCCTAAAGGTAGTCTTATCGAAGGTTACAAGGGGAAAGCTAGAGTACTAAGTAGAATAGAAAGGATAGGACCCCGATTTAGAATTCTAATTAGTAAGTAATTTCATCAATTTAGTAGAGCTTTTAAAAGAATATTATAATACGAACCCTATAATGCCGGGACCTCCCAAACGATTAGCCTAATAATTAACGGGTGATAAATTAGACTATAACGATAACAATAAGCTAATTGAAGGATTACGAATTAGTTTGAGAAGGAGAATAATAATAAGGAAGAAGTAGGAGGATATTAGAAGGAGGACGTTGGAGGAAGTATTCGAATTATATTTATATTAAAATTTTTTCTTTTTATTCTTAAAGCTCTAGGGCTAAGCCTCAACCCGGGGGGGAGGGTAGTATAACGATTGGGATCTAATACCATAAATTATATCCCATTCGTCTTATTGGTAATACCTATAAGACCCACCGGTACTATTAATACGAACACCCTAATTAGTTATACAAGCGGCATTGACCGCACGACCATTCAATTAGCACCGCGACCTACATATCGCATTCACGTACATTATTAGATTAGATAAGGAAGGCGGTCGAGGCTGGCAGAATCTAATTACATCCCATATAAGGGTGCAACTCCAGAGCCCAAATCTCAACCTCTCCCTCTTTCCTTCTTTAGCTTTAATTATTTATTCATTTGTACCCAACTACGCGATACGGAACTACGTAAGCTAGTGCATCGTAACAGATATAATATACCGTATAATTATTTACGTCGGTTCTAACGGGTAATTCGGAATATACTTCCGCCCAATCGTCTATATTTAAATTAGAGGCCGTTGCGAAATAGTCTACTTCTTTTTTTTAATTGATTTAGCGTACTATATAATTATCTAAGTCGGTTGCGATATTAAATTCGGAATATATTTCGGCCCAATTATATCCGTCTAAATTAAAATCCGATTCGATATGATTATATTCCTCTTCTTAATCGTCGTAGCGTACCGTATAGTCGTCTATACCGGTTCTACTAAAAAAATCAAAATATATATTAAGATTAAAATTCGTAAATAATATAATAAGGGGAAAGGGAAATAAGTAATAAAAAGTAGGAAAAAATATTTAGAATATAGAGGAAAATATTATTAAAACTTGGTTTAATATAATATTATAAAAGGAAACCTATTTAGAACGTTAATAAAAAATATTAGGTAAGGAATATATAAACCAATACAATATAATAGTAAACCGGGTAAATTATTCCTCCTATTATCGAAGAAGTATATTTCAACTTTTAAATAATTTAGGCTATAAAAACTCTTTAATTATACTTATTTACATGGTGATGATTCCTTTGGTGTTGACTGTCTTCAACCCCAGGGAACCTTCTGTTGGACAAGGCCAATCAACTTCACGAACTTTGCGTACTTATCCGCCTTCAATGCCTTCGTCAGTCCGTCTACTAGCATCTCTTCTCCGGCCAAATAGATCACGTTGATCGCCTTCCTTTCCGCTTACTCAATCAACCACTTGTATCGAATATCGATGTAGCGGTTTCGAGCTGGGATATTCATATTGAACACCCGGTTCCTTACATTCTCACTATCCGTGTAGAGGATGTTGTTAGTATCGATACCAAGGCCCAGATCTTTTAGCATTGAACCGATCTATTCGAGTAACTTCGCTGTAGGAACTAGATTTACGAACTCCGCCTCTATTGTACTGGTCGTAATAAGGCTCTACTTCTTAGATTTCCAATAGATAGGACCGCAGGTAAGGAATACGACGTACCCTATAGTACTCTTCCTATCTAGAATATTATTTACAAATAAAGCATCCGCATATACCCTATATTGCAAATCAATATGGCCATCAGTCGGTGAGAAGCGCCCTCCAAGAACAATACCTAGATTTAGATAGCCAACCAAGTATCGATATAAGTATTTTATTACGGTAATATAACAGTCGGTTGGTTTAGTATTACCCTCGTAGAATTTACTAATAGTAAACATAATATTAGGGCGGGTACTAGTTGAAAGATAGTTCAATAAACTAGTACTTTTAATATATAGCTTCTATTAATTAAGAAACTCGTCACCCCTATAGATCTTAAAGTCCGGAGGCCAGGGAGTTTTGGTCGGGTGAAACTCTTAGCCGTTAATAAGGCCTTTAATAAACTTCTCGATAATCGTTTTAGTATATCGCTCCTATAATATAAATATAATACGTTCGGTTCGGTTCTTAACGATGTTAAAGCCTAAGAAGGTTCTCACTAGACTTAGGTGCTTAAGCTTGAACTTGTTCTCTAGTATTATTTTGACGAATATAATGATTTTTTGGTTGGCTATAACTACGAGGAAATTATCAACGTAGAATACCATAATAGCGCCTAGCTTATTGTTGGTTAAAAGGTATAGATTAGCGCTAATAGGGGTAAAGCCTAGTTGTTAAAGGATTAGTAATAATATTCGAAACTAAAAGAGGGGGCTGCGTTTTAATCTATATAGGGTTCGAACTAGTTGGTAAACCTATTTACGACTACTCTTCTTTTCTAAACTAATCGGCTATTTAATATAATATTTCTTGCTATCCTTAAGAATTAAGGCATTTAAGAAGGCTGTATTAAAATTGTATTATTTATATTCGAAGTCGTTAATAGCTATAATATAGAGAAAGAGTCTTATACTAATAGAATTGGCAATAGCGGTATAGATATCCTACATATCCCATTTATCGTATTCGAAGTTACTATAGACTACCTATTTAATACGAATTATATACTCCTTCAAGTCGATATTATACTTTTTATTATATACCTATTTACTAAGTAGAACGTCTATATCTAAAGTACGTTCAACTAAATAGTAGACTCCTACATTTTCTAAAGCCTTAACCTACTTCTCTATTACTAACAGCCAATATACCCTATAATTGGCCAGTTTAATTGCTTAATTATAATTCTTAGGAATAATACAGTCTATTTTAGCCTAAATAAGGTCGTAAAGGACTTTTATAGCTATAAAGCAGAATTTAGGGAAGCGAATCATACAGTTGGCTTCCGCAATACTATAGTAGAAGGTAGGAAGAGTCGGTTTGTAAACTAAGGCGGGGAGTTCTAAATTGGGATCGACGACATTATTATTACTATCAACGGCTCATTGAAATTCGTATTTATATCTAAGTGGTTTAGTCCTTAGACGACGAAGTTTGCCTTCTCGTACCTCTAGAAGTACTACCGGAGCGGCTTCCTTAAAGGGTTAGCTACCTTGTATTAGTTCTAATTCATTTAATAGTTATTAGGATTATTCTATAGAAAATAGGTCTAGGGACTCTAATTAGTAGGGTAATTGCCTTTATACTAGCGTAGGAATATTTAGTTGAAGTCTAGCGATTTCGAGAGATAAATCGGGAGGTTTCCTAATAGGGACTACAGTTTAGAGAGGTTCCTATTATTAAATTTAATATTAAGGTATAGAATTACGAAGTAATATAGATTAGGGTTGAGGAATATAATCCTCAATATTAAATTCCTCGGCTATACTTTCAAATCTATTAAGTAAGTCGTCGTTAAACGCATTATCTAGTATAGGGTCCTCCTCATTGAAGTCGTCAAGATCAACGAAGTCCTCTTCTTACTCTATAAATTGTATCGGCTCGTTATAAAACTCGGGTTGGGGATTTAAATCCTTTAATTCGGTCGTTAGAAACGACAGTCTTATTGAAAATTCTCGAAATGATTACTCAAGTACTAAAGCCGTTAACGATATCGGTTCCAGTAACTTCGTTACCTCAGGAATTAAGTAGTAAATCGGCGGGAGCTCGAGAACTACGCCCTTCTTTATAGGATTGAACTTATTAGTAATTTGTTGAACTAGGGTTAGGAAATCTACCGGTACACGTATTCTAATAACGTTAATCCAGTACTAGATTCCACTATTAGTAACGTCTTTAATCTCTTAAACGGTCTAGTCGCTAAAGACAATAGCGTATTGAACAGCTGCCTCTTCTAGGGATTCCGGCTGGTTTGTCTCAACAAACTTAATAGCGCTAGCGCGGATAATCTAATTAATTTCAAGATCCCAAATCCAATAGATACGGCTATAGGCATTATCATAACCGATTAAACGGCCGGGACGGCTTCATTCCTCGAACTTATCGCCTTTAATACGCTTTTAGGGTTTAATATAGTAGTAAGTAGTATAGAAGTAGGTGCGAAAGTACTTGATCTATAACTTGATCTCATCTTTGGGGTAACCGGGAATAGTACTAGTAAAAAGCTTATAAGGACTTTTACCTTCTAGGTTGGCCTTTAAGGGCATTAGATTTATAACGGTAACGATACTTTGAACGACAAAAGACCAAAAATAGGGAGGGATTTTGAAATCGATCATTAGGGCTCTAGAGCGTTCCATAATAATAGCTCTAGCTCTCTCAGATTTATTATTCATCTATAGGTTATAGGTAGTAATCTTGTAGATTTGAATACCTTTTTCTTTTGACCAAGTATATAGTTAAGTCTTCTAGAACTCCTTAGTTCCCAATCCCTATTTTGGGCCGCCGTCGATTCCAACGATTTTAACCTTAAAGCCCGTTTGAAATTCAATCCATTTCTTGAACTACTTTAGCTTGGTAAATGCCTCGCCCTTAGTTTTGCAAAAATCTACTTAGTAATAGCCAAAGGCTTCACATATAAAGTGAATACAATAATATTGACCCAAGTAGTTAGGGTAATTATATTAAATAATGTTAACTCGAATAAATTGGACTAGGGTGGTAGTTATCGTATAGGCGTATTTGGGTATAATATTAGTAGCTTTCGTACGTATATATCCGTTATAAAAGTAATTTTAGGTATTATTAAGTGTAATACCCGTTTCCTAGTAAACCTTTATAACTTGCTCTTTACCGGCGTATATCATTCTTTTGTACATTGTTAAGTAGTTAATAGAAGCCAGTATAACGTTCTTAGTTTCGATTCTTAACTAATCGAAGTTGTAAAGTTATATAACTAGAAGGACTACTAATTTATTAACGTAGTCATACTAAATAGTCACCTTCTAGTTCTATAGATTGATTTGGTTAGTTTTTATGTCCTAGATCAAACCGCTTTCCAAGAGGGCCCTAGTCGATAGTAAGTTGGTTAGTATTGAAGGGGAATAAATAACGTCTTTAATTCGAATTCGAACGTTGACGTTAGTTGTAATTGGTATTATTAACTCGACTATACTAATATGATATAATAAGCTTATTGTACCGTTACTAATCGTATATTTGGTTGGTTCGGGTAAAGGTTGAAGGTTAATAAACTATTTAACGTAGTTGAAGATATTGGAGCTACAACTAGAGTCGTAGACTACTAAGTCTTTTATAGGGTTTGCCTTAAGAGCCTATTGGACTTTAGCGATATTACACGTTGAATATTATAATTGAAATGAAGTAGAATCAACGTAGTTTAATTTCGCTATAGACTCTAGTGAAAACCCTACTTAATATAGGCATTGATATAGCCGCTAAAGCTAAAATTGCCAAAGAGCAAGGCTAATCCGGTGGCGCTAGGGCTGTGCGTTGAAAACGCGGTGTCAGTCCCCACTTTTGCATCCGACCGCCAAATACACACACATGCATCAATATCGATATGCCAGATCTTAAAGATCGATAAACCCGTCGTTTTATACTCGATTTGCACGCAAATTTGACCGTTTTGACCGGATTTTGAAACTATATCGATCTACAATAACCATAGTCATAACGCACTATACAAATAACCAGCAGCGGCAAACGATATACGTAATACTGGTTGCTGGCGAACATCTACGTAAAATCGCGTATACTATTAATATTAGTAAACGGCAAGTTTAGAGATTGAAGAAGTAATACAATACAATTAGGCATCTATACCCCTAACCTCGCTCAGTGTTTAATATAATAATATTAATACTATAGGTTATAGAGGTTAATAAATTATAGTCGACTACGTATAATACCCTCGAACTATATCTAACTCGCTAGTATACAGGAAGTCCTCGAACTCCTTCGATATAAACCCAATTTATACTTCGATAAAATATAATACTTTCTAGCCAACAAGTTAGACATATACGTATTGAAGAGCGCTATATCGAAGTAGCTAAAATCTTCTAACTAGAATAATAAAAGGATAGCCTATAAGGCTTCCTAATACAACGAGCTATTATAATTAGACTGGCTGAGGAAGGTTTCGAAGTTCTCTATAGAGATATACCGACGTCTTTTGTAATAAATCTAATATTAATAAAAGGGATAGCGTTTATCGTATAGGATAAGCGCTAAAAGGTATATCTCTATAAGCAGAAAATACTTTAACGAGGGGTAAATAATTCCATTTACTACTAACGTTAACGGTAAATAGCCTCCTTAATATAATATACTATAAGGGAGTAACCGATACGGATAGTTTCGTCGTATAGTTAGAGGAGGAGGTATTCCCCAAAATAAATCCCTTCCCCGCCTAGTATAATATCTTAGTAATAGATAATACATTGTAGTATAAATACCCCTCTATTAAAGATGCGTATAATAATAGAGGTATACTACTATAGTTCTTACTACTATATTCGCTAGACTTCAACCCTATCGAAGTATACTTTAGTAACGTAAAAGCATATATAAAGCGGCAATATTAATAGGCTAGTAATAACCGATTAAAAGAAGGCGAATTTAAAAGTTTCTTCGAAGGAGTAGCGCGGGCAATAAGGTAGCAAATCAGTGCTATACGAAGGTACTACCGCTAAGCGTATATACCCTTTAACGAATTCAACGAAGCCAACGAGCTAAAGGACTATAATACGTTATATAGGGATTAACTATACGAATTGAAGTCAATAGGGATAGTAATATAAAATATTAGATTATATAGTAGATATAGGGTATTAAACATAATTAGAATCGAATATAGTTGAATATACGAAAATAGCGCAAATGTATAAAGAAAGTAATAATAATAAAAAAAACCCCTAAAGTACTAAAAATACTATAAATCCCTCAAATAGTATTATTATACGTAATAATCCCTCTTATATATAATCCTCCTCTTTAATTCGTATATTTATCGAAGCTCGTCCTCGTCGTCGTCGTCGTTTAATTCGCTAGCGGTCGCATTAAGGTCCTTATTATTACGCGGGCTGTTATCCGGGTTATTCTCTTCGTAAATAAAACTACTATAGATATAGTCGTTGGTATTGTCGAGGTTTGGGGATTCGTAGTAATTATTAATATTTTACTATAGCGAATCTAGAGGGAAAGTGTCTATATAATATAGTAGTTAACGACGTACATAATTATTAAAAATTCAATACTTACCTTACGGCTAAAATAGTATAATAGAGTTGACGGTCTAGGGAGGCTCCCGCTACAGCTAAAGTACTAGAACTCCCCGTAATAGCGACGACGACTGCTATAAATAATCCTACTCGAAGTAGAGGTATTCCTTAATCGCCTTCTTAATTACAACGTAAATACCCTCGTCGATTCTATAGGAGAGATACTATTTCATAGGAAGACCGTACGTTTAATGGAGGGATAGCCGCCCGGCTATAAGGGATTTTTGGATATTATAGAGCGAGTCCTTTAGTATATTATTTTCGCTAAATTTAGGCGTGTATCTGAAAATAAGCTACTTTATAAAGTCGGCAACGAGGGAGTCAAATAGTCGGTCTGGCGGTAAGGAGGGTAGAGGGGAGGAAGGTTAATAATTACTACCGCTAATACAAGAGGTACCAGCGCGAGAGGTGCCAGCGCTAAGCAAAGTAAGTAAAGTAGACTTAGCCGCCAGACCTATACCTATCGTCCCTATACCTATACTACTATAGTCGTTGAATAGAAGGACTAGAAGTAAGGCAGGTAGTACTCCAATTCTATTATTATTACCGTTAACCCTATACGCGTTACCGTTAGCTTAATAATTATTCTAGAGGTTAAAATTGAAGACTTAAGGCAACAGCAGGTAGCCTCCTCCACTGCTACTGCATTTCGTACCCGGGATATTATATAGTACAAACGGCTGAAATTACTAGTAATTAGACTACCCAAACATTAGCGCACCGGCTTGAGGAATAGACTACTATTAAGACGAACTAAACCATCGTAAGGTTATATCCGCTAGAAGTTAATTAATAGTAGTCCTCTTAGTAATAATAGCGCTTACTTAATTAACGAAATCCTTTACTATTAAGGGGAAATAGTACTTCTAATTAGGAAAGATATAATACTAATAATATTTAAACCCCTTGCAATAATTTTTACACTCGCACCCAACCTTATACCCCTATACCTTAACTAATTTATCGTATAGTAAATTAGCCGATTCTCTACCCTCTTTTTAGTCCTCGCACTCGCAATCTCGTCGTCCCTTAAATTCGTATAATATCGAATTCGTTATTGACTTACGACTAGAGCCAACTATCTTTAACTATTTAGGGGTATTAGCAAGTAGTCTAGAAGTACTAACGGGCGTAACAGTAAATATAAAGGGCTAGCGAGAAGGCTAGCGGCTAACTAACCGAAACTAGGACTATAATATACCGTAATTAATTAACCGCTCTATAAAAGAGGTAATTCGAAATAGGGTAGGTATACTAAATACAAAAGTAATATTTTACCGCTAGAATCCGCCAATAATACGAAAGTAAGTAATAATCGTAATAAAATATTGTTCAACCGGCTACTATACGAGACTAAACATCACTTTCGAAGTATTACAACTACTAAACGGCGTAACTAAATCGTCTCTCTTAGGGACTACGCGGTTTTAAAAGAGTATTATACTTTTCCTATTCGTTTCTTATATACTAGCCGATTAATCCGAATACTATACGATAATATTAGGGTCTATACCGAGGAGATTATATTCGCTACGGGTAGTTTCTATAAGGTTATTCTCAGTTCGCCGTATTTTAGTCAAAAGCCCGACGCCAAAATCGTAATTATTTAGATCGATATAGCCGTCCTTATCCTTTTCGATAGGGATATAGTCGGTCAAAACGAGAGTAAGCAATTTGCCGGGCCTTGTAAGGAGATTATTGAAATTAGTATCCGCCAACTATATTCCGTTATATATAAACAAAATATTCAAAAAGTCGGGTATCGGGGGCAGTCCTCGAAGTATTACCGCTAACTTATAGGATTTTTAGGCAACGCAAACAACGCAAGGAGGACTAACCTTAATAATTTTAATCTCGCTTTATTCGACTTCGCTTTATTGTAATACCTATGGTACCCCCGGTATATCCTTATACTCTCTACTTCTATTATTTATAGTTGTTAAATAACAAGATCTATCTTCATCCTTAATAGAGGTCTTGTAGCGGGAAGGCTGCTACTTTCTAACCTAGAGGCGCGGCGGTTTAGGAACTCGGGCAGATAAAGCAACGGTAGCGGTAGTTCGAGAGGACGAAATAGCAGCGGCGGGAGTTCGAAATCGAGATAATAAGGCAATCGGGGGAGCGGTCGAAATAGCTGGAGAGGTAGTCGAAATGGCTGGAGAGGAGCCGCCGGGAGGTCGAAGTATAATCCGTATACCACTCGTTGAAGAAGGTATAGAAAAGGTACGAACAAATTGCTTACTAGCAGTACTAGCCTTTTTACCCCTTTTACTACTAGTATTACTACTATTTAACGTAATATTATTATTATTATTCAAGAGAATAATCCGGGGACTAGGCTTATCTAATTAGGATTAGGATTAGGATTAGGACTCTACCGCTATAATTATACTACTTACAGTACGTACAAGAGTCCTCTCATCATCTCTATCTCCTCTATTTCTATTATTAAGACCGGTGTTTATACGAACTATATAGGCATTAAGCCGTGAAATCCGCTTCGATCGTCGGGGTTCGTTACCGTCGTTGGAGAGGGAGCGTTTAGGAGGTATAGCTGGTATAGCGGGCGCGGCGGTACCTAGTACAAATCGTATACGGTATAGGCTAGCGGGTTGGCTAGGATCCTTCAATATTGACCTCAATCGATTAAGGGGATCTATACGAGTACAGAGCAATAATTAGAATGTAAATACCCTCAAAAGTAGTAATGATATAGGCGATTGAAGATTTTACTGTTGTTATGTATCGACTGTTTTACGATATGTGTGTATCTGGCGGTCGGATACAAAAGTGGGGACTGACACCGCGTTTTCAACGCACAGGGGTAGTCAGAGCCGTATTGGTAATTCCAATCGCCGCGGTAGTATTAGTATTAGCCTTCTTCTTCTCAGTAGCCTCCTTCTTCTTGGTCTAATTAGCTAGAGCCTTGTCCGGGTCGTACCACTAGTAATCAGTAGTACGAGGGTTATAGTAATAACTACAGGGGAAGTACTTGAAATCCTTACGTATAGTCTAACTATAGTCGTTATAGGTAGTCTATTTAAGATTTTTGTAATCCTTATTAGTAGAGGACGACGAATTCTTATTAGAATCCTTCTTATTGTTAATCTTAGTAGTCGAAGTAGTACTAGACTTCTGAATTTATACAATTAAATTGGTTATACGGGCCTTAATATTGCCCAGAGTAGACAAATAAAAAAGGAGTTAAAGGGTAGTAAACTTATTCTTGGACATTTTAGTAACCTAGAATTTGGCGTCAACGCTATACTAACGTTTAACCATATTGTAGAGGTTGAGAACTTCAACCGTCTTATCGATAACGAAGCCATAATCCGCGACGCGCTTACGCAGAAGGTTATAACGCACAAGGAAAGAGGCTATAGAATCAAAATTGCTACGACGAAGGGAAGTATACTCCTCGAGGATGTCCGCGCGAGCCTTATTGGTAACCTTGCCAACGGTCGTACGAATCAGATCGTAGAGATACTTAGGATCGTTGCTGTTTTAGTCCTAACTGTTAATACTAAGGGTAGTTATAACTTTATTATCCTTGAGGGTGGCTTGAATGATCTTTATAGCCTTGGCTCTATTAGTACGCCAGACCTTATACTTATCAAATTTAGTAGTTTTAGCTAGTTTAGGAATGTCGGTAGTAATATACTCTAGGAGGTCGGCGCAATTGAGCTCAATACGTAGAGTACAATTCCAATTATCGACGTTGGACTCGCCTTTGAGGGCGATGAGGGAAGAGATTTCACCTATCGTATAATCGTTGGCGGTTAATAGTACTAATAAAAGGAAAGGTAGGGGATTGATAGTAGGTTTGTTGCTGACGATTTTTATAAAGTCGGTCGCGAGTAAATAGCGACGTCGTTTTATAGTAGAGGGTCGATCGTAGTCGTATAGCGAGGTTGCTAGACTAACGATAGTTGTTTAATATACTTTCGCTGAGTTGCTGGATTGAGGTCGGTCGTAATCGACGTCGCTCTGGTTAGGGTAGCCTGTCGGTCGCGATGCAACGTCGAGGTTGATTGACTGGGGTGCCTTGTCGGTCGAGTTCGACGTCAAAGACGAGGTTCCTGTCGGTCGCGATACAACGTCGAAGACGAGGGTTGTTGGGGGGGGTTCTTGTCGGTCTCGCGCGACGTCGAAGAATACGATTAATTGACGGTTACGTCGAGAGGGCTCATAACCTGTGAATAGGCTTGCACTCAACGAAAGGAATCAATGATGATGGTGATGTATTGAGTTGTAGAGGGGAAGACTCGAGAAGTCTGGAGGTCTAGAAATGAGGGAGAGGGAGCCCTGTGCGGTGGAGCCATGCCCAGTGAAGGGAGCCATGGCGGGCCGCACGTGACACGGGACACCTCCAACATCTACCCATACTCTAGTAACCTTATTGGCCGCCTTAATAGCCACCTCTACCCATATCTTAATAACCTTATTAATAACTGCCTTAATAGCCACCTCTTCCCATGCCCTAGTAGTCTTGTTGATAGCTGCCTTGTTGACCGCCATAGTATTGACCACCTCTGCCCATGCCCTAGTAGTCTTGTTAATAGCCGCCATAATATTAACCGCCTTGATGTTGACTGCCTTCATCATAATAACCGCCTTGCTCCATATTGGCAGTGCCGTGGCCAGTACTATAGTTCTCATTATAGTCAATATTATAATTGTCTTCGCCGTAGTTATAATGTCTGCCTTAGTCGTAACGGGGGTCAACGTAGCCACCTTAGTAACCACGACCAATCCTGTCCTCATAGTAACCACGGCCACCACCGCCTATATTATCGGGATGGCTTAGACCAAACACGTCCTCTTCCGCTAATATAAAGCGCTATTTACTAGCTATAGGGTAGTTGTCAATCCTCCTTAGAGGAGGCAATTCGTCGGCATCTACGAAGGTATCTTCGAAGTAATCCAAATCAGGGGCTCTCGCTGGCCGGACGGCTTTAAGCACGAATTCCAATAATATATCAATAAACTAGTCCCGTTCAACACCTTCATACCTTTTATCGAATAGTAGACTTCCGTATTTATTCCGCATTTCCCGGCGCATATTTTCATCAGTAACCTAAACCTTGCCAAGGGGGCGGCCTTTATTTATAGCCCGCTCGGATTTAATAACTTTAAGCCAAACAAGACCTATATCCTAAAGCTCTATCTCAAGGTAGAACCAAGCAAATGATTCCTTATTACCAAAGGTAGCTTCGTAATCAATATATTTAGTAATATAAGAATATACCTAATCGAAGGTACGCTTATTAATCCAATTCGAAACGAATCGTTTAAATGCCTTTTTATACTCTAAATTTGCATTCGGACCTTCTAAGTCGTAATTCAAAATATAGGGGTTGTCCGAAATAATATCGTTAAAAAAGGACCGCATAATTACAATAAGGTAGTAAGACTTCAAACTCCGATAAGTATCCAAAATATATTTACAAAGGTTTTTGAACCTACTTTTTCGAAAATCGATCTAGAAATTACATACCCTTTTAACGATAGAGCCGGCGAACCAATTGTAATAGAATAAGAACAACGATTACCGGACTTTCTTATTAATTTCGTTAATAACGGCTAAATTATCCTTCGGTACAATAATACCTCTAGGAATATCGTTATAAAGGGGGGTCGAAGGGAAATTAGAGTCGGGAATATAATAGTAATTATCCTTAATAGGATTATATTATAAGCGGGAGGGTACGCTAATCTCTAAAAGACTCCAAAGACTAGCACGGGTTAACTTATAGAAATATTCCGGGTAGGAATCTTCCAAACGACCGGTACCGTCATATCTTCGACGACTCCTAGTGCTTAAACCGCCACGACCACGACCACGGCCACAGCCACCACGGTCGGGTGTCTCTAGTTATAAGCCACCACGACCACCACGACCACCACGACCAAATGGACCGCCATGACCACCATCACCACCATAACCACCATAACCACCAGGTAGACCAGAAGCATTAAAGTCGCCGAGCTCTTCCTCGTCGCCGAAGATAGGACCAGAAGCATCAACAGGGCCAGAAACATCAAGCTCTTGGTCATCGAAGCCACCAGATGCACCAGCACCAAAAGGACCAAGAGCACCAGATGGAGCAGATGGAGCAGGAGTACCAATATCGCCAGGGTCTTCATCTTCATTGAAATCTCCGGCGCCACCACCAGAAGCACCAATGTCGCCAAAGCCTTCGTCGTCATCAATTTACTAATCATCGACCTTAGTAGTTGAAAACATACCTTCAATGCCCATTGCTGAATGAACGCCAATAGTTTGGCTTACAGTAGTTGCATACTTCTAAGAACTAGTAAATATAGTACTAGGTTTATTAAAAAATAATAGTAAAAGCGGTATCCTCTTAAACTTCTTATTGAATTATATAATCCTCTTAGCTAGGTTCTCTTAGGCTTTTTTAACCCGCCTCGGAATCAAAGGTTCGTCATCAGACTCTTCATTGTTATTTCCAATTTTAATTGGCTTGGGCTTTTCCCGCTCAAGTTACTTGGCCTTTTCCCGCTACCTTTCAAATTGTCTCTACTTATCCTTGAACTCCTCGATTACTTCGCCAATACAGTCTTCTTCCTCCAATTGAACTTTACAACGTTCCTCGGCTTCGTCAACCAAACGTTTGCGCTCAACTTCCTAAATTTATACTTCCCGTTTACGAACTTCCTCGTTAACCTTTTCGATAAATGTAAGAGGCTATATACTGAACTCGCTTACAGCAGCTATACTCTAGTCATTACGCAAGTAATCCTTTTACAACGTTTACTTCCGTTTCCAAGCGGGCACAAATTTTTTTTTACCTTATTACTACGGGGTTTACTAACCTTACTAACCTTACTAACCTTACTAGTCTTACTAATCTTGCTAGAGAGGGGCAAATAAGTACTATAGGGGGAATTAGCCACAACTATCGCCACGACTAAGAGGAGGGAAATATTAGCCTTGACTACGACCACGGCTACTAGGAGGGGGTTGGCTACGACTACTACCGCGACCAGGAGGGGGGAATTGCTAGCCTTAACTACGACCAAGCGGAGGAAGTTGCTAGCTACAACTACGACTACGAAGGGGGGGTTAGTATTGGGGGGGGAATTATTATTACCGGTTTAATAACTAAGTCTAGTATTTTAGGTCGCTCGGCATATTATTACTACTAGACTAGTTTAATAGATTTAATAGAAAGTTTGGGCGAAGTACGGTATTTTGGACTAAATATTATTAATATTATTATCTATATTATTATTTATAACGTTATTATTTATAACGGCTATATAATATTATATTGGGAGCGGTAGTGGGTTAGCGGGTTACCGCCTAGGAATCCTTAACTAAAGGATTAGTTAAAATTGTAGCGGTCGATTTAGTATATAAATTCAAAGTCTTCTTAATTATAGTCCGAAGGCTCAGTCCAACTAGTAAAATAATATTATACTACAAAAAGTTAATATTATATATCAGAACGTATATACAAGTCAATTTATTTGTACCTATACTTTAAAAGTCTATTAACGGGTACCGGCAATATTAATATAGGCGGTAAACGCTTATATATAAATAAGTATATACGCTAGCTTTACAAGGCTTATATTAGTAGGCGACGCAAGCGTATTACTAATAATCTACTATTCTATATCTTTCGTATATTCGAAATTGAGAACTTTATCCTTATAAAATTCGTTACAGGTACTATTATCTTAGTAACCCTCGAAACTAACGGTCCTCTTAGCCTTTGGGTTAAGCATAGAGGCGGGTTTCCTCTTCCTCTTTATAGAGCCCTCTATCTAAATAATAAAAATATTAATCGAATAGTCAAATTAGGCGCGTAAATTAGAGTAATACGCAAATAATAGTAATATTTACGGTAATAGTAATTTAGAATGGCTTATAAAGTGGGGGGAAGTAGACTTAGTAATAATAATTGTAAACTAATTGAAGTCTTTCTTATTAATAATACAATAAAGGCAAAGATAGGGGTTCTCAATTTATCGGTTGAAATTGAGGAGGAATTAATAGGGTAAGTTTGAAAGAGGAGGAAGTTTGAAAAGGGAAAGTTAAGGAAGAAATTTAAAAAGGGGAGGAAATTTAAAATAGCGGGTTAAATTTAGGTAGGTCGAAATTTGTATATTTGCTTCGAATTATTAACCAAATTGTACAGTACTTTTCGAAAATTAGGATAAAATAGTAATAGTAGTAAGTAATTATTTATCGACGATAACGACCGGTGAATATAATTACAATAGTTCTACCGCCTTCGAAATAATAGAAGCAGGGTGATTATTTACTTATTTACTACGTTCTAGTTTATTCTAGCTAGTATAAATAGTCTCGCAAAACTTTAAATAGCGGGGCATTATTAATAATATAATTGTACGCGCGGGGTATAATAAATTACAATCATTTCTAATCCTCGATTGGCCGGTAAATAATTTTAAAAAATTAGATGAAATAGCGGGGTACTATTAATAATAATAGGTGAATATAGTAATAGTTTATAGTATTAACTTTCGTTTGCCCTATAGGTATTCACGTGAGTATAGTATAATGTAGGTCTAGAGTTTAGAAGGCGGCTAATTGTAGGGCGGGTGTTTATCCGCATTCTAAACCCCTAATTTAGCCAATCTTAATAGGGGAAAGCGGGGCCTAACCGTCTAAGACCCTACAATTATCTGGTTATTTGTATTGGTAAATGTCTCAAATAAATATAAGTACCTATATATACTAGCCTTATTATTATTTATTTTAAATATCTTAGATGAATAGATAGATTAGAATATATAGTTTGCCCTTTGTATAACGTATATACTAGTACTTACATTTCTCCCCTTTAAACTTAATTCTCCTATTTATATTTAATTCTATTCTTTATATCTAATTCTACCCTTTATATATCTAATTCTTATTATCTTACCCGTCTCTAGTTGTTTTCCAGGTTGCCCGTCTCTGGCTACCTTGCCTTCTTTAGCTGTCTTGCCTTCTTTAGCTATCTTGCCTTCTTTAATTATCTTGCCCGTCTCTAGCTGCCTTATCGGTCTTTGCGTAGTTATTTATTTTAAAACTACTTCTACTAACCCCGCCATACCTCGTCGGAAGACTAAAATAGATAGAGACGATCCCCCTTTGTAGGTAAATCGTATTATTAATAGGCCACCGCCCCTTAGAATTGGCTACGGCAAACGCGTACCTCTTCCCCGGATATATCTATATTAACCTAGTTAACCTCGGCGTTTAAAATCACTAAGTTTCGCCCCGTTGATCGATAGCGATAATAATACAATTATATCTAATGCTGGCGCGGTATACGACAATAACGACGATGCTAATAATTAGGAGGATATTGAAGGTGATAACGAGGGTAATAATGAAGGTGAATTGAATCTGATTTATATCGACTTGACTACGTTACTAATAATTTTATAGGGATTATTGATTAAGATGATCTTTTCGATGGTATAGACCTTGTAAATATACGGCGTAGATTCGAAAATCTAATGAATAACGACCTCCTACTTGCTGGATTCGACGAAGAATAACTACGTCTTAACTTTAAGTATAACGAATGGGAATTTGACTAATAAGAATTAGAAATAGTCGTATTCGAGGAAGATTTCGTAGATGAATAGGTGGAACAAATCGAGTAAAAACTAGTCATTCTATAGGGTACTATAACCCGTGGTCTTATTTCTAATACTGTCACAGGGTTAACCCTATAACGGTTCATAGCAGCGATGGCACCAGGTCTGAGCCAGAGATCAGCTCATAGCTCAGACCATTACATAAAGCTATTACAACGTTCGTAATAACTTTAATCGTCATCGCTATATAACGGTAGTACTAGTTCTACAGCGCTTATAAAACTATTATAGAATTACTAATTAAAACTAACTTACAAAAGTTAATCCTAGAACATACCCTTAGACCTTCCCCTTTCCTCTCCTTATATAATTATATTTATTCTTACCTACTTTATACCTTTACACCGTAATAATTAATTACACCTTCAAATTCGCGTTTTACGCACATCTTTTTCAACCCTTAGAGTCGTACGGCGTTTAACTATACAATCTATCCCCTATATCGAAATCGCCGTTAATCGCGGACTCCAATATATAGAGTCGCCTCGCTAAACCGCGGATTTACTAAAGCTATAACCTAAACGTAGGCCAACTATTACGATTACGCCTTCTTATCGCTATAATCCCTCTATATCGCTACAAAACTATATAGTAGAAGACAATAATTACAATTATAATTACTATTTTATTAGTAGTAATAGTAGTAATATCTACCTATTTAATTACGTTATACCCAACCCGGAATCCGGATCTAAACTTAATATCTACAATTTAGGTATATTTTCCCAATTTCTCAACGACGAACTAATTAATAATATAATTATTATAAAAGCGGCGCTATTTATTTTAAACGTTATTCCTAATATTTAGAATTTCGTTAATAATATTGTATTCAATCTCTACCCTTCTTCCGTACTTAAGGAATACTAGGAGATTGCTACTAATATCGGCCAATAGCCGGCGTTTCAATTTATTATTAATATATTTAACCGAATATTCGCCCAAATCTTTATTAATTACAATACCGTTATTATAGAGTATTAGTAAATTTAATAGTAATATTAGGAAGCCTAATAAATTATCGCTACCCTACGCAAATAAATTACTACTATATTTTCCAATGCCCCCTTAACGACCCCTACTACTTTTAATAAAAGCGCCCCAATTACGCCTACGGTAATTTCAATAACCCTTACTATTCGCCTTCTTAAACGTATTATCGAAGACCCTCCCGTTTTTATTAATAAAGAGAAAAATAATATTATATATTATAATACTTTCCGCTCGTAGCGCTATTAAATTAAGGCCGTTTAGGAATTCGATATAATTTATTTTCCTAACGAACGGATTAAGATTATAAGGGCTATATTTTACTTAAGATTAAATTTGCGCGTAGTATTTAAGGGTAGCTTCGCTAAAATTAAAGAATTCCCTATTAATTCCGATTAATAACCGTAAAAAATAAGCGAAATCTTTTTCTAATACTTAGTAAATCGGTACGACAATATAAATATTAAACTAAATACCTATAAACGTTTAATCGACCTCTATTAGGGCGGTATACCGTTCCTATATTTCGAGATCGAATTTACTAAATTTATAGATAAATATAGTTTTACTAATACTATAAAGGTTTACTACCTTCGTAATAAAATTAATAAGAAATTCCGTTAAGCTTTAATCTCTTAGGACTTGCTAAATAACGACGAATATATTAAATAACTATAACTAATTAAAAAGGTTAATAAGAAAATCGAAGACGCCGAATATCGTAATAAAGTTATAACTAATTTCTCGGTTAACTCCATTAATAAGAGCGGCGGTAGTAGTTCTAATAGTAATAATAATAGTAATAATAGATCTACCCCTCCCGCTTCGGCTAATAATAAAATAATAAGCCAAAGAGGAAATTAAATAGATCTAAACGTAATAAATATATTTACTATATTCGACTTAGAGGTTTTTAAAAAGCGTAGGGAAAAGGGGCTTTACTATCGTTATAACTAATAAGGATATATAATTTGTAATTGCTTTAATTCGATCAATTAGAGTAGTAAACTTCGTATTAATAGGGTCCCTACTAATAAAAAAAAGAAGAAGAATAAAGATAAAGGATAAGGAAATCGGGGTAGTAGAGGAAATAGTAGGAGCGGATTAAGAAGCGGAGGAGGAAATACAACGGAAATCCGGGCTATTAGAACTATTAATACCGAAAAGCCGAATAAGCCTACTACAGGCGGCGAATATTATAATAATTAGGGAAATGAATAACTTTTATACCTAATCGTATATAAAGGTTTAACCGGTTAGCTATATCGTAGAGAAAATAAAATCCTTTCGTTAATTTAGAAGAAGTATAGATTTAATTATTAAATAATATTATTCCTCTAAATATAATTCTATTATTTATGTATATAATTATTAATATGTATAAAGACTATTATATTACCTTTATTAATAGTAGATATTCCGTATATATTTTTATTAATTATTTTTTCGTTTAAGAATATAATTTCCTTCGTTTTCTATTACTTTATCCTAAAAAGCTAATATTCGCGGATAGTAATATTAAGGGTATTATTAAAACGGTAGTAAAGGGAAGGCTATAAATCGGTTACTATAAGGAGATTATTACCTTCCTAATATACGACTTCTATAAGAAATACCCTATTATCTTAAACTATTTTTAAATAATAACTTATAAATTGTATATCGATTATAAGAGTAGCGGTATATAGTTTAATTATTTTAATTATTATAACCGCTATTTACTAATAAGTCTCTCTAATAATTAAATAGAAGCGCTTCAGGCGTTCTCTAACCCTATATCTATTATTATCGCCTATACTTATAAGAAAACACTTCTTCCCCCTACTTCTATTAAAAAGGGCATTATACTATCTATACTTTATAAAAAGAATAGTACCCTTCCTAAGGATAGTACTAGTACTATCCCTAGGGGTTATCTCTACAAAAAGGAGATCTTAGGGGCGGAGGGTGAAAATCCGCTCGTTAGGGAATTTTAATTTAAGGATAAAGGACCTAAGGAATAGACCTCCGCATTTAAAAATAAAAGGGAAATTTTATTACTATTAGCCTTATACCGCGCTCTTATCGATTATTAAACGGAGGCGAAAATTAAATTTATTATTAGTATTATTACAATACTAATTAAAATTAAAAAGGACGTACTATATTAACCTTACGCTAAACCGGGTAAGAGGCGCATATTAGTAGGGGATTATTAAATACTAATCCAATTTAATAAACCAGTCGACGATAAGGTTAACCCTACGGATATTTACAAACTAAATATTACTACCTTCAACTTTATCTATAAAAGAGATTAATTTTAACCGTATACAACTAATTATACGTAATTCGAATAGCTGGCGGTACTTTCGGAATTCCGCGAAATAGATTTTATATACAAAATAGCGCAAAATATTATTAAAAGGAGAGGAGAGTAGTATAAGAAGGACTTTCTACTATCCTTTTATAATTTTATTAATAATATAGTAAGGAAATACAAATCTAATATTAAACGGGAAATAATAATTATTATACGAATAATCGTATTAATAAAAAACTTCGCAAAGGACGCCCTACTCTATAAAACGACGATTCGATACATATACTTCGCTAAAATCTTAGAAGAAAATATATAGAAATTTATAAATAAAACAAATAAGCTATAAAGGATTAAAGAGGAGATTAGTAAAATATTATTACCTTACTACTAATCCTACATCGATACCTTTTTACTAATATTAATAAATTAACTCCCCCCTTACCAATCTTATAATTATAAAATCGAACTTTAACTAGGAGAATAGGCACCGTATACTAAACCTAAGCCTATATCGCCTATCGAAACTACTATTATTAAAAAATAAATTAATAAGAACTTTAAGAAGAAGTTTATCCGGCCTTTTCAATCTACTTCTACAACGCCTATCCTATTAATAAAAAAATTAAGGGGTAAAGTCTATATTTATATAAATTACCGGGGCGTTAACAACGTAACGTTTAAAACGTAATACCTATTACCATTAATTAAAAAGACGTTAGACGCAATTTACAAAACGAAGATCTTCAACCAAATTCGATATAATTTCTATATTCAACTATATACGAATAAAGGAAGGCTACAAATAATTTACAACTTTCATTATTCGCTTTAAGCTCTTTAAGTCGTTAATTTATCTATTTAAATTATAAAGAGCGCTAGGGATTTTCTAGAACTATATTAACAACGTCCTATATAATATCTTTAATATCTACACTACCGCTTACTTAGATAATATCTTTATTTATTTAAAAAACGAAGAAGAATATATTAAGCATATTAATAAAATATTAAAACGGATAATCGACGCAGATCTATAAATCAATATCGATAAATACAAATTTTATATTAAATATATTAAATACTTAGGGCTAATTATTACCCCGGGAGGTATTAAAATAGATTTAGAAAAGGTAGCGGCTATAACTTCTTAAGAAGTTCTAAATATTAAGAAAGCGCTATAATACTTCCTAGGGTTCGCTAATTTCTATCGTCGGTTTATTAAATATTTCTCTATATTAATTAATCCGCTATACGAATTAATAAAGAAGGATATTAAAAATTAGGAGTAGAAGAATTATTATTAGCGGTCTTTCGAAGTACTAAAGAAAGTTTTTACAAACGGACCCGTTCTATATATCTTTAACTAATTAAAATAAACGGTTATAAAAACGGATATATTAAATTAGGCTTATAAAAAGATATTCTCTTAATACAATAAGGATAAAGAATTAAAATTAATCGCTTATTTTAATTAGCGGTATTTATTAGCGGAATATAATTATAATATTTATAATAAAGAGTTCTTCGCTATCGTTAAAGCTCTAGAAAAATAAAAACTAGAATTAGAAGGAGCGTAGAAGCTAATAGAGATTATTACCGATTATAAAGGTTTAAAATTTTTTACAATTAATAAATAATTAACCCTAAAATATATATAATAATTTTAATTCCTATTACATTTTAATTTTATTATTTAATACCGGCCGGGCTCCTTATAAATCCGCCCGGATATATTAAATTGTAAATTAAAAGACGTCCTAAAGGATATAAAAAATAAAAGGCTATTAGTACGTAATAAAATATTATTAAATAAGAATATTTTTATTAATAGAGCATTCGTATTAGAGGAGGAAATTTCTATATTAGGAAAAGAGATCTCTATAATCTTCGTCGGTACCGAATATATTTATAACCTCGAAGTTATAAATAAAACGTTAATAAATAACCTTATTATAGACTACTATAAGAAATTAACCCTTTTACAAAATACGTAGGCCTATATATTAAATTTAATTAGGAAAGCGTAGTCGAAGGAGGTAAAGGATAGCTTTAAAAAACTTTTATTCGTAGAATATCGTATTATTTAAGGGCGGATTTACTATTATAATTCTATCCTCCTTAACCCTAATAATATAAATATTTACTATTAATTAATCCGCCGTACTTATAATATACCGGGTATAGGGTATTTAAAGAGGGAAAAGATATATAGCCTCCTCCTATAATCTTTTTTCTAATTAAAGATATATAACACTATTAAAGTTTATTATAAGAATTGCCTAATATATATAAAGATAAAATTAACGTAATATACGCTATATAAATTACTTAAACCATTAGCAGTACTATTTATACTATAAAAAAATATTTTAATTAATTATATTACACTATTAATATTATATAAACGGCGAAGGCAAACGTTTAAATACGTCGCCGTAATTATAGACCGGTTAATAAAAATACAGTATTTTATTCCTATAATTAGTTTAATAATAGAAGAATTAATTAATTAGTTTATCGAACAGGTTTATAATATTTACAGTCTATTTAATACTATCGTATTAAATAAAGGTTTTTAATTTATTTTATAATTCTAAAAAGTATTATTAACGAGATTAGAAATTAAATTAACTCCCTCCTCTATTTTCCATCTAATTATTAATAAATAGACAGAGTAAATTAACGCCGAAATAGAAAGATATTTACAAACCTTTATTAATTAAATATAAAACGACTAAGTAAATTAACTCTTTATAGCGGAATTTACCACTAATAATCTCGTATTAGAAACAATAAGAATATTACCCTTCTTCACTAACTACGGTTTTTATCTATAAATAGGCATAGAACCAACTAAACCATACCCTCCAAATATATTATAAACTTAATAAAATAAGTATTTCAAAGCTTTAAAAATCGCCAATCGCTTCAAAACAATCCTAGATTTCGTTATAGCTAAAGCAAAGGAGGTTTAGCAACAGTATAAGGACAATACCAATACGAACAAATTAAATATTCTACAATATAAGGTTAGGGATAAAATTTTACTAAATATAGAGAACTTCGAAATAGGGAAGCCGTATATAAAGTTAATACTATTCTATAAAAGGCCTTTCAAAATTATTAAAATCAATAATTATACCGTTATATTCCGCTTACTAATTAATATAAAGTATAATCCTACCTTCTATATTAATAAAGTCAAACTTTAAATAAGAAGGATAAAAAAGGATATTAAAGCAAATTATAGGCGGATTATAAGGCGGATAGATAATAAGAAGGACTTTAAAGAATAGGAATTTAAAACTATCGACGACTACCGGAAGAACCCAAATAATAAACGATAGGAATACTATATCGTATAAGCGCCGCTATACATACTTAGCTAATAACTATATAAAAACGTAGAAATATATCTAAAGGAAATTAAGAAATTCTATAATAATAACCCGGACACTCTAATACTACCGGCTTAAACCGCCGCCGAAAAACGGAAGGACTACAAAGCGGAGGCTAGAACAAATCAATAGGGTAGAAGAGCAGACCAACCGCTAAAGGCTAAGGAGAACGGACAATACGGGGGGCGGAGGAGGTCGCCGTACAGGGCAATAGCGGCCGTAAAAGCTTTCACAACGCAGGCTAAGCAATTACTAGGCATTTCCAATATTTCATATATTATTAGTCAACTATATAACTTCTTTTAGACCGGGGTAGTATCACAGGGTTAACCCTATAACAATTTATAGCAGCGATAGCACCAAATCTAAGCCAAAAATCAACTCATAATTCAGACCATTATATAAAGCTATTATAGCATTCGTAATAACTTTAATCGTTATCGTTACACAACAGTAGTACTAGCTCTATAGCGCTTATAAGACTACTACAGAGCTATTAATTAGGACTAGCCTACAAAGGTTAGTCCTAGAGCACACCCTTAGACCTTCCCCTTTCCTCTCCTTGTACAATTACATTTATTCTTACCTACCTTGTGCCTTTGCACCGTGATCCGAGTTGATCTACCATTACTGCAATCGATACGAGTATTTGTCGGATTTTCAATTGGCCGTTGGTTTATATATTATTATCAATAGACGATTTTAGAAGTGGTATAGGGTATGGGTTGAAATTTTGGGTATTTTACGTGGCCAAGACGGGAAACCTATAATCGATATTCAGCGCCTACTAAGACAATTGGAGACATTGAAAAATCGCATAACTAGACGACTACTATTACTCGACATGCGTATGGCTAAAGTGCTATTATATATATTAAGAATAAAAATAGAATCGGCTAATCGGAAAAAGCAATAACAACAATAATAATAACAATATAGTAGTGAAGATCAAAATAAGTCTAATCCCTCGACGGTTCCGGGACCCTTGTATTTTATGGACCTATATTCCCTTTTCTAGGCCTTCCTCAATTCGGATACCGCTGTAACCGCGATATATAGAGGCATAGCCTATTTCGTAGACAACCCGACGGAACTATACTATACACTTTACTAGTCATTATCAATCCGGACTACTTCTAGCGAATATACACACTTTAGTAGCGAATCGAATTCAAAAGACACTGGCAAGGCCATCTTTCCATCGGACTTCATCTACTTCTACTACTATAAGGAGATTAATAACTATATTTACCGCTTACTAGAAAACGACCCTAATTACCGTATTTATATCGGCCGTATTAAGGCTATAGGTAAGAATTTCACTTCCGAAGTCGAGGAATATACTGGCGAAATTTCCTTAATCGTTAACGAGTGCCTAGATATTAATTAAGTGGAGGAATAGTTTCCTAGTCTTGGAACCTACTTCCAAATCGGCCATAAAATATATTTCGAGCAATTTGAACTAATTATACGCCTCGATTAGGAATACTAGATTCTTCAAGAATAGGCTAATTAATTTGCACCCGTTATTATTAATTACTTTAATAGCGATAATCTAAATAATCCCAATCCCTTAGTGTAAATTAGGAAGAAGGAGAAAAGGCTATTCAAAAAATATACAATAGAGCTAAATATTGAATAGAAAAGTGGCTATTTTTTTGTCCGTTGTATCCTAGATAAAACCAGCAAAAATAACCCAAACGGATACCAAGTCGATAATTCATAAGGGTCTTCATACGAAAACCCTAGAGGTACCTCTAGCACCAGGAAATTCAAAATATTCCCGCTTACATTTACACTACCCCTTCGAACTCAATTGGAAATTAAGGAATTTGGCCATACGATATTCAAAGAACATTAGAATAAAGTCAACAATCCCGGTCTTAAAGTAATTAATTGCCCGGTCCTAACTTTTATCGATGGTTTTAATATATATCGAAATACTTACCACTCTATTATAGAGGTATATTAATCACTAATTGGCCTACTATATAATACCCGAGCCCGAAACGCCAATATCTTTCCTATTATCCTAGGTCTATATACTTCGAATTTTAACGATATCGTTAAGGCTTTAGGATATTTAATACTATTAGACAAGGGTATAGTTATAATACAAATCGAAGGACGGCCAATATTGGTATTAGTATTTACTTTGTATTATACTAGTAATATACCTCAATAGAATTAAAATATTAGTATAATTGGTATAGGTAGTTTAAAATTCTATTATTTCTATTATATTAGCCCGGATTATATTATTAATCAGTAAAATATATTAGAAGGATTTAGACCCAATATTATACGATATTACTATTAATATATATAAATAAAGTACGAAATCGATATCAATATAATTACTAAAGGGAACTAGGCAATGTATAAGATTTAATAGGGTATTAATTTAATTCGCCCAGCCCTATTCGATTTAATACCGGCCCTCGATATTATCCTAATACGACCCCTTAACCCGGCCTATTCCGAATATAAAAGTATTATAATTAAAACCTATAATATATTATTAAAAGTTTTCTTAATACCAAAAGCACAGGTCGAATATAGCCGTACTATCCGGCATTAGCTATTCCCAGCCGGCTAGACTTTATTACCATCGCCAATTTCTTACCTTCTAAATTATACCCTAACCGACTACGCAAAATGGTCTATTATAGTACTACCGCTATTTATAGCCTAGCTTCGTAAAGAGCATATTAAATAGTATGTATAGGAAGCCTAGAAGTCCGTTATTCAACTAGACCGGGGAGATAATAAAGACGAATAAACGGTATATAAAGCAAATATTCGATTACTCTTTAGTTTTACTAGAACATTAACTACTATAGCTTAGAGTAACTATATATTAATAAACACTAAGAATACCAAATCCGAATATAATAATATAGAACACTATATCCTGGGTACTAGGAATTAGTATACCAAACTATACTATACAGTAGCAGAAGCCACTACTAATAATCCGAGGGCAAGGAATAATCCATCCAAATCCCGTACTCGGCTAAATCAATTACCCTCCCAAATATCCTCTCGTCGTTCTTCAATATCAAGTACTACAAGTACTACTACGGCAAACGGCCCTAATAATAAAGAAGAAGATACAGATAATATTATAGCTAAAGACGAAGAAGGCGGTATAGTAGCTACGGCCGCTATAGAAGCGACTACTCTTCCTAAACGTACTAAGAAATATATTAAAAAGGTATTACGACCGAATATACATCTAGGTATATATTATAGCGAGCTTTACAAGTAGTATAGTCCTCCTAGTTTATTGAATATATTGGCGGAAGAAAAGTATTATAAGTAAATCGAACCCTTAAATACAAGTATTTACCCCTAATTGTAAGTATTTGCCCTAAATCCCCTAAACCCAAGGTCTTAGCGCCCGCTAAGTATAAACACCCGACTATACTATATAGGGTAGCTTGCGGTACGTAACCTAGGCTATAAATCTAACGTATAAAACCAGCGCCGGGATTATAGCCGATATCAATTGAAAAATATTAATAATAACGACAATAAGCGCTTTAAAAAGATAGTAGAAACGACTAATAGTAAAAACGTTAAAAGGTGGATCCTCGAATAAGAGCGCATTATCTATACTATCCGATTTGCGCTATTTAATTTATTCGCCGACGATATCGAATTAATAGATTAAATCGGCTATATCGTTAAGGAAGCCCCTAGTCTATTCGAGAGCTTAATCCATTAAAACGAAAAGTAATAGCCTAGTATACGAAAAATCAAATTAATCGAAGAATCGGAATTCGATATCCCAAACTCTATAAACAATACGCATATTCGACCGAATATTATTAGTAAATTTACAGAGACGACAATACAGCGAATTCATTACCCTATTATTAGAGAGTCTTCCTATTTACCTCTTTCTACTATATTAATATCTGATCTATTCCGTTGTACCTTATCTAGGGCGTACGACTTAAACTACAGCGTACTAGGGATTTTGAGGTTTATAACTAGTAACCTATAATATAGTAAAAGGGTATTATTTATAAATAAGTACGTATTTATCTATACCGAAATCCCCTAGCCCATCCTTTCCCTTACCCATACTCCCACCCTCTCCCCTACCTATACTCCCCTGCCCATGCCCATACTTATACCCTCTATACCATCTATACTATTTACTGAAATACCGAACTCCCCGAAGGCCAGCTGGCAGACAATAGAGTCGACTATTAGCGGTATTTACGCTAGGATATTACTCCAAAAGTCTAAATACATACTCAATATAACGCATTTGTGTAGTCTACATAATATCGGTATAAAGTCGGCACACGTCAATATAAACGTATATAGAGCATATATTTACAGGTATTTAATAGTATATAACAATACTATTACGGGTATCTAATAGCACAATTCGTACGCCTACGTACATCTAATAGTATAATTCGTACGCCTACGTACATATAATAACGCCTATATATATATAATAACACCCTCTAAGAACACGCCCGTACCCCAAGAACACACCCGAACACTATTTTCAACCGAAATCGGATTTACTAATTATAATTATTATTTAATCCGTATTCAATACCCTCCAACGCTATACTTTTAGCGTCGGGAATTACGTTAGATATTATCGCAATACCGGCCCTAGCCCCGGCCCCGGCTACGGCACTACTAACGGCGATAATATCGGGGATAATATCGGCTATATCGATTACATCTTTACATACGAGTAGAAGAAGTATAATAAACGCCGCATCTTCCTTGTACTGACCAAAGTTAAGCCTATTAATTATATTAATCTTTCCCTTGAATTACAACTTATCGAAGAGGGTAAGCCCCTAATTATTAGTTTGCCAGCTTTATTTATAGATAGGGTATATATTGTAAATATTTCGAGGGTTTATAAGCGTAGTCAAATTGGCTATTAACGCCGGTTGGTCTGGGTAGACTAGGATATTATATAGATATAATAGTATACGTCTTAATCTTGCCTTCGGTAGTATATAAATTAATATTAAAATCGTAGGATTTTGTTAGCGTAGCCGGGGCGGTTTAGGGGTGATTTATGGTATATTCAAGTTATTGTCCTTACCTTCTTTAATAATATACTAATTAATATTAACGCTTCGTAGTATTTAATAACAGGATCGATTAATACGTATTATAGTCTTATCTTTTATCTATTTAATCTCTAGTACTACTATCTGTTTTACTATTTGTTATTTATATTATCTAACCGCAAAGCCAAATATATACTAACCAATAGTCATCTATATATCGATATGTACATACCTACTAATAATAGTCATCTATATATTTATTTACGATAGGGATATAGTCTGTATTCAATTGCGCCCTTGCAGAATATTGAGTTCTAAACGTTCGTATTCATCGCATCAATTAAGTCAATACGCCAACCCCTAAATAAATTGACCACATTCCCAAACGTTCGGATCGCTCAATCGCGTCGCATTCAATTGTATTATTATAATTCGTATTGTAAGTTCAATCCCATCACTCAATTGCATCGCATCGTATTACGTCGCTCAATTGCATTACATCCCGAACCGGCGCACAGCGCCGGCCGCCGGGTGCAGGCGCTGGGCCGGGTACTAGGGCAGCGGTGTAGTAGTGGACCGTACGCCGGTACGCCGGTGCTGTAGTACCGGGGTCGGGGTCGGGGTTGGGGTGTAGTAGCGTAGTAGACCGTATACGGATAGGCGGCAAGTAGGTAGGCGACGAAAGGTAGTGGACCGTATACGGGGTGGGCGGTAGGCAAGTAGGCGACGGGTGGTGGACTACAAGCAAATCCGTAGATAAATGTACACTCGTTCGCGACTTCCCATTGTAATTTTTCTATACATGCAGGCCCAGACCCAGGACTGGCAGGACCCAGCACCTATTTGGGTGCAAACTAGTCCCTAGGAAGGTGCGATATCAATTTACCGTAGGAGATCAACTTACCGTACAGATCTACAGACGGTTTATGTACGGTAAGTTCGTTTGGTATCGTAATGGGTGCAGCTTACCGTGCGCTGACGGTAAGCTGATGGTATCCAGCTCTGGGGGTCCCGCAGGTAAGAAGCGAAAAGTTTGAAAATTTCGGTAAAGTATTTAATATAGTCTTCGAAATTATCCGAGAAAATTATAATATTATCGATAAATACGCGATAAAAGTATACGAACGCTGTTAATAATCGGTCTATAAACTTCTATACGTATATTAGAGAATTGCAGTATTTTATAAGGACGACGTTAAGTTATTCTAAACTTCGTAGACTAATTAAAATTAACCGGTCTCTATATTCCTATTATATACCGAATTGATAAAAGAAAGCCGTTATATCGATTACTATAATAAAGGTCTTTCCTCGCAAGGAGGCGATAATTTCCGCCTATAGAGGCAAGGAGTAATTATCCGGGATTATAACTTTATTAAAGGTACGTAGATTAATAATTACGCGGCCTTTCTACTTGCCCTTGACAGTCCTTTATACAATAAATATAGGATATATGAAGGGTGTGGCGTAATTGACCTATTCTATTTTACTTTAAGCGTAGAAGGTATTAAAGATTTAATCGAAGACTCCCCTATTTTTCTTATTTAACGGGTACGATTTAAATTTAATACATTAGTATTACTATTCTTCTACTAATAGAATTCTTATTATATCTTCCTCCGGTATATTAATAACTCTTCTTTCCTCTTATAAATTAGGGTATTACTTAATTAATTTCTTTAATCTATCTGCGAATTCGGCGTCGGCGGTATAAATATAAATACTTTCGCTTATAACGCATTCGGGGAGGTTATTGGACATTTTTAAGCCTAATAAAGACTGTTTCTCGGGGATTTTCGGTCGGTCGGGGTTCGGCTTCTTAGAATACAATATATCGAAGTCCGGTTTGTCCACTAATTTTAGGGGTAAAGGGATAAGGCTATTATATTCTACATTAACCTCTATAATTATTATTTCCGGGTCCTCGTTCTTTAATTCTTCGAGAATTTATTCGTTAATTATATCGTTAATATAATTATACTTACCGGTAGATTTATCCTTAATTACGTTATATATTCGAATTATAGGAATATCGAAGTCGTTACTAATCGAACCGGTGCCGGTTATAATTTTTATTCGAATTAATAGGTCGGTTAATATGCCCTAAATAAATAATAAGTAGCTATTATTAGTTACTTCGGAGATATTACCGATATAAAACCTTTTATTAATTATTAAGATTCCGTCGGAGGCGTTATATACGAAGATGACCTTTAGGGTTTTTACTATAATAATTACATTAGCCGCTGCTGAATAGTTAGAATTAAATATAAAGGAGCGACCCTTAAGTAATAGTTTATAATCTATTTAAATATAGCTTAACTAGTTAAGTAGAAGACTAATTCGTCGTATTGTAATAACCTTCCGGGCGTACGTCTTTCCTCTTATTCTAGCCTCGAAATCGATTATAAAGTCGTCTAAATCCTAGAATATAATAGTGTTTATCTTATAGTCGGTATTGGCTCTATACGAGTATAGGAAGTTATTACCGAATAAAACGTTGGGCTTTAACTCGTTTATAACCTAGCTTCCTTTCTTGAACTTTATTAAAGTAGGGTGCCCGTCCTTATTAAACCCTTAAAAGTAAATTATAAACGTAGCCTATTCCGTAATTTTAACGGATTTCCTATTAACGCCTTTAATTTTAGCGTAGCGCTCTTTAATAGAGTAGTCCAACTTATTTAGGAATTGCCGACCGATAAGGGTTCGATTAGTACTTAGATCTATATATACGTCGATCGATTCGCTATCGATAGACAGTAAAGCCTTTACACATATATAAATAAAGTTCGAAAACGGGGAGTTGTCTATCTTTTCTAAAGGTTGACGGGGTACTTCCTTAACCGAAGCGGTGCCCTACTTACGAAGTACAGGGATGCCTTCCTTTACCGAACTCGGGGCTTTGTAAGGAGGTATAATAATACCCTCCTTAACGTACTTATATATTTTAAAGTACTTGAACATACCGTTCCTAAATGCGCAGAACTTATAGTAATAACCGCAAATCTTCCTTTCCGGAAGGTTAGGAGACTTAGTACGGACCTTCTCGTCCTTTAATACTTACTTCGTTTTATACTTAAAAGCATAAGCTTTAAATCTAATCGAAGAGGAATAGGACTTATAATATTTATAATATATACGTAACGTATTAAGGACTATATAGGATCCCTATACTTCCTCCGTTTCGGTTTCTAATTTAGACTCGCTAATTTGGGCTTCGGTATCCTCTTCTTATTTAATCTCTTCGACGAGATAGGCTCCCGACTTATCGTAGGGCTTTCTAAATTTATTACGGTTATTTCAATTCTTAAAATCCCCAATTATTTTAGACGATTCGGAAGTGGCGAAGCGAACGGTTTTATTAGCGTTATTAGGCTTATTCTTATCGAATTTATTAGTATTATTTAATTTATTCTTATCGAACTTATTGAATTTATTGTTTTTATTATTCCTATCGTTGCGCGATTTCTCGGCTCTTTCTCTTTACTTAGCGGTAGTAATTAGGATTGCTTTAGACTTAGCGATTTCCTTTATATAGCCGGCGAAAGTATTTCCCTTCTTACTATTAATAAACGGTTGTAGATATTATTTAATCCAAAGGTCGAGATTATTCTAGATTTGTATTATAACGCCGTATTAGTTAGTAAAGTCGTACTTTCCTATTATACTTATAATTCGAATATATTAGAGTTAACGTTATATATATTAGGTTAGGGCGCCTTCATTTTCGGCAATTTGGCTTAGAATAAGGTAACCTTTGGTAAACTTCGCGGTTACTATAACTGCGTTAGGTGCAAAGCATTCGACGAACTTCTATAGTAGGACGTAAATGCCATCGCTCTTCTAATTTCGCTTTTGCTTACTCTCTACTTTAATAGACTACTAAATTATTGTTAAACTTTCTAAAGCGGTATAGAATAATAATGATAGGTATCGGGATATACGACTATCGGCGTCGGCATTATTAATATATTATATTACGTACTCTTTAAACGCGTAGACATTTATAAATATTAGGTTCTTCGAATCCGTAATAATGCCGAAGTCGTTAGGATCTTCGCCATCGGAATTAAATATTCCTAACTTATCTCGTTTAATTTTATAGAATCTTTCTTCGTCGTCGCTATTTTTATCCTTAAATTGCTTAAATTTACGCTTAGCTTTCTTAGATTTAGAGTCGTCGTCGGATAATTCTAAATCGGAAGATAAGTCTAACGAGCTTAACTCTAAATTAGATAAATCCGAGTTTGAAGAGTTCGATAAGTCGTTATTATTACTGTGATTTCCCTTACGGGATTTCTTACTATATTTTTTCTTATTAAATTTGGAGTTCTTGCTATATTTGGAAGACTTACTCTTTTTTAAGGTTCTAGATCTCGTATCTTTATACTTAGATGCCTTAGCTTCGGTATTCTCTTTGATCGTATCCGGGTTCTCGGTTTAACTATTATCCTTAATAATAATTAAGTTGCTTGCCGCTCCGGTAGCTTAATTACACAGGTCTAATGCCGGGATCTTAAATATATAGCTAGTAAACGTCTCTAGTCTATTAGGGGCTTCGACTATACAATACTACGGGGGTTCTAAATTGAACTATAACTAAAATTAGAAATGTGAAGCGTTTATAAACGGGGGCGCGCCCGTTAGGGGGGCCGACTATCCTCGATATTTAAGTTAGGGAGCGCGGTACAAATTAGGCGGGTTAATCGCAGGGTCGCGATGGTTAAACGCGGTAAAATCGCGGGTAAAGGACTAATTCACGTAGTTGTAAAGCGGTAATTTAAGGTGTTTCGTACAAATATCAATTCGCGTTTAAGTGTTTTTAGGGACGGATTCAAGCGTAGTCCGAAATTAATATCCTAATATAGGTTTTTAAGGGGCTTTAGGTTCCCTAATAAAGTCGTAGTCGCTGTATACAGTCTTTAGCCGATATTCCCAAAACCCGTTATAAACGTAGTAATTATATTAACAACCCCGTCAATATTACGCCCTATATCCCGAAACGTAACCGCAAGCTTACTCCTTCGTCGATTATATTAGATTCGGCTACTCTTAAATAAGGTATAAGATCTTTACGCCTTTAATATTCAGCGTTCAACTTCTTTATTATTATATACGATAGTTAATAATAATATATTTAACAATATTATTATATACAATATTACAATAAGCATTGCAACGCTCAATATCGTAGCGTTTAATAGTATAATATTATTTAGGATTATAGTATCTAATATTAGAATTAGCCTATACTAACTAATCGTACTTTTATATTATTTAGGATTATAATATCCAATATTAGAATCAACCTATACTAATTAATCGTACTTTAACTAAATATTTTAACTCTATACTCAAATCGGAGGAGTAATAACAGCGATATTATCCCGTATCCTAACGAATTCAATCAATTAATATATTATCTATTCTAACTTATATACCTTTATTATCATTCAATTATCTTTATCGTCGTCTTTATCGTTCATTATCTTTATTACTATCTTTATCGTTATTACTATTATATTGAATTAATTAATATAATTAATTATTGTATTAAATTAATATAATTAGTTATTGCGGCCAAATAATAGGTCAATTAGAGGGTTGGCGTTAGCCGACCTACTATTTAGCGGTATTAATATATCTTAGCGGCCCACTTTCTAGCAATCGGCCGGGCAGGACTGCGATATCTAGATTTGCCTTCTATACCTGCTTGCGCTCTTTCCAATTGGGAGACGGTTACAATTGCTCATGACGGTTCGCAAACCGCATCTTTACATACGAACCGTTACCAATATACGAACCGCATCAAAAAAGGAAACGGCATCTTTAGCTTTGGTAAGAACGAACCGTTCGCAAACGGTATCAAATAACATATACAATTCCCGAACCGTATAACAACCGTACTGGGCCCCCTATATACCCCTTGCTAAGGTTAGTAAAGGAATATATAAATGGTAAAGAGTAGGGAGCAGGGAGAGGAACTAACTAAATTCGCTAAGGTAGGTAACTAATATAATATACCGTCGCGAGAATGGATGGTCGGTGGAGATGTTGTCTAAGAATCCAAAAAATTAAGAAATAGTATAGATATTAGATATAGATATTGTAAAGATATTATATTAATAAAATCGAAAACGTAGGCCTATGTAAATTAAGGTATTAGTAAAATGAATAATTAGATAGGGTAGAGGGGAATTTACGCCGGCTAGATAACCGATACGTTCTGCTTCGGTGTTGTAAAAAATTCCGATATACTTCCTATAGAAGATATTAGTAGGAGAGATAGGAGATAGGAGGAGGGGAATTGACCCGTTGTCGATAGGGAATAGTCAAATTTAAATTGTTGTGGGATGGTATTAAAAGATTGAGATTAAATGTAGAGGTTGATCTCTTTCTAATGTGTATTGAAGAGGAGAGAGTTTGAGAACCGAAAGGCGGGGGGAGTTAGATTTTTATACCCTTTTAGGAGGGAGCCGATAGGTGCTAGAAATTTCCGCTAGTCGTTAGAAATTTTATTGGTAGCCGTTTATTGTCGTTGCGATTATTTAGTCTAGCGGTGAAAAGTGTGTTGAAATAGAAAAGGTGGTGGGTTGATAATTGGTAAATAGTATTGCGATTGCCTTTATTAGTATTGAGAGGTAGAAAGTAGTGGTAGGATGATTTAGAGTAACGGTCGTTGGTGGGGTAGTACCTTCCTCGGTTTGCCCGATGGTAAAGTAATACGCGATTAAATGCACTATAATAAAAGTTGTACAAACGGTCGTCGTAATCGTTTAAGGGCTTAATATTAACGATTCTAATGATTTCTTAGTGTTGTACGATAGTTGTAATAATAAAAGAGGTAGTTGTTAGTTGAAGGTATTGGTTGAAGGTATTAGTTAAAGTAAAGGGTAGTAAGGTAGGGTTTGTACCTACCTCGCCCCGTTAATTTGTTTAGTGCGGGACTGAAAGTAATGCGCGATTGAATATACTTTACCAAAAGTCGTACAAACGGTCGTTGCAATCTGCAAATACTTCTACAATTGTTTGAAGGCTTAATATTAACGATTTTAGACTTTTTTTAGTATTGTACGATGGTTGTAGCGATAAAAGTGGTAATATTGATAATTGAAAGTACTTACCTACGGGTCCCCCCCTACAGCTTACCATCTGCTTACCGTCTCCGGACTGTAAATTTTATATATTACGATATCAAATGAACTTGCAGTCTATCAATTATCTATAGCTCCTTACAGTAAATTGCTCAAACATAATAAATTGTATGTAGGTCCAGAATCTTAGGTTTTGATTAATCCAGGCAAATTGACCTACATTTACCTATATAAGGCATAGGATTTATATTGGGAAATTGCGAACGAGCGTATATTTATCTACGGAATTACTTACAATCTACTACCCGTCGTCACCCACCTGCTTACCGCCTACCCGCGTATAGTCCACCCTACTACTACCCGCCCGGCCCAATACCTATACCTATACTACCCGGCACCTATACCCAGTCCAATACTTACACCCGGTGCCCGGCCTAATACTTATACTTATACTACCCGGCACTTATACCCGGTATTCCCGGCGCCCAACATTACACGCCGGTTAAAAATATATGCAAATACAATTAAGCAATAGGATTGAACTTATATAGGAATAATACGATTAATATAATTATAATATATAGACTAGTACTATACAATATTTAAGAATATAATTAAACTTATACAGTGCGATACGATATTATTTAATATAATTAGTATTTGGGAATATAATTAATTTATAACGAATTCCTTAGTATATAAATTAGTACGATCAGTACCTAGGAATGTATTAATTCATTTAGGGGTAATTTAATAGTATATAAATAATTATTAATCGATTAGGATATTACAATATTAAAAATATTTATAGTAATTAGATTTCTATATTAGATAATTTATACTAGATATTATATAGCATTAATATTAATTAGTATACTACTAAACAAAGTAGAAGATAATAACAATTTAAATATACTATAAATTCCCATCCTAATAAAATCATTCAAACTAATTAAACCTAAAGAATCTTACGAATTTATATTAATATATTAAAAGTAGGAGGATTAAGGAGATTAATATATACTATTTATTATATTATTAATAGAAAGAATCCTACTAAATCTTTATATTAGTATATTAAAGATAAAAGGACTAAGGAAATTAATATATACTATTTATTATATCTATATAATATCCTAATTCACCTAGACTAAACGCGGTTAATAGCTAGCCTAACCTCGTTTATAGACCCTCGAAATATCTATAATATATACCTTATTTATAAATAAGGCTAATAAGCCAATAATTAAGGACTTACCCGTATCTTCGATAAATAGTAATTTAAGGAATAAATCTATATAGTTATTTATAGGCTTAATTTTGGTTAGTATAAGGAAAATACAACGTTTATTATATTTCTTCTACTTATAGGCGAAGATATAATCGATACGGCCAATATTATCGATATAACCGATATTATCGTCATCGGAGCCGTCGGTACCGTAGCCGGGGCTAGAGTAATAATACCTAATATAATTACTAATACCGAAAGTATAACGTCGGAAGGTACTAAATATAAACTATATAATAACCTTTATTAATAATCTTTTCCAATTTCAATTAAAAATAGTATTCAAGCGTATTCTTTAGGGTAATTTCGGTAATATTAATACTCGGGCGTATTCTTCTAGGGTATATCTTTATAGTATACTTATATTAATATATACCGAATTACCGATATTATACATACTATATACGTACATTATATTAAATATTCTTAGAATAATATATTAATATAAATACCGCTAATAGTATTTACTAACTATTATCGGCGAATTCAATATCTCGGACTCTTAGGGGTACAAGTATAAGTAAAGTATAGATAGGGTATAGGCAGGGTATAAGTAAAGTATAAATATAGGTAAAGTATAATAAAAAATTAGAGGATATAGGTAAGGACGTAAAGGATATAGGTAGGGTATAGGTATAAGTAGGGTATATAAGGAATTAAAAGATATAAATATACTTATCGGTAAATAATACTTTCTTATTATACTATAAATTACTAATAGCAAATCGCAATACCCGTATACCGTAATCTAAATCGTATACCCGAAATAAAATACAGCGAAATAGATTAAATATTAATACAACGGACAATAATAAATAAAACTCGGCGATAGGGTAATAAACTCGCCGTATATCTATTAATTTACCAATAACATTAGGCCGAATATACGTATCGTTAGCAGAATTTGGAATATCGAACTCGGATTCTTCAATTTACTTCCTTTTCTTCGCATTAAGCTATCGCTCATTTTCGTAGAATAAACTATCGAAAAGACTAGGGGCATCCCAAATAATATACCTAATCTAATCGGTTAATTCGATATTATTATTAGTAAACGAATTTAATAAGGTAAATCGGATAGTATAAATAATACACTTTTATTCGAAGATTTATTTTTCAACGTCTTTGCCGTTAATTATTTCTACTATCTTTTTTAAGCGCTTATCGTTCAATTGTCATTAATCGTCTAATATATTCAATTTAATATCGTCGCCTATAATCTTAATACCGGTTTTATATATCAAATTTATAGCCTAGGTTACGTACTGCACTATCCTATATTGTCTATACTTCTATACTTATACTTAGCGGGCGCTAAGACTTAAATTTAAGGGTAAGATTTAGGGGTAAATACTATATATAAATCTATTTATTGAAACGCCCATCCTTCCACCATGGAGGCGCTGAGGTCGGGCCCACCAAAGGTGCCATGGAAATCTACACCAAAGGTCGTGGTCCGTAGGCCCACCGAAGCGCCGGAATGAAACGAAGTGGAAGGTGCGGCGTTTCTGTCTCTCCGGGCCCAATGTGCAGAAACACGGACCACCTTACTAGGCCCAAATAGGCATTAATGTAGGGACCTTACTATTGACACCGTGTCTCGATCCCAAAAGGGAAATCCAAAAAAGCCAAAATCATTTGCATCAACACCAGCCTTCAACCGTCGCGTGCATCAAAATTCAAAAATCGTCAGATTGTTCGCCTCAATTTAGCGGTTATTTTGGTACTTTGTGCACGTTGTCACGAGGTCTAGTTGTTGAGCAATGAGGATTCTTAGTAGTTTTGGTCATTATTCAAATGCGACCGTGGTTCCAAATGACCAAGTCCCCAAAATGACCAAGTTAAATTGTTAGGAGATAAGAAATTTGGAGGCGATAAGAAATTTGGAGGTGATAAGAAATTTGGAGAGAAAATCCAAAATGGCCAAGTCTTTTTAATAACGAATAACCCTAACCCTAAAGAAAAAGGGTACCAAAATAATCAGAAGGACACGACGAACATTTTGGTCCCGGGTATAAGTTAATCCGGCCATTGGTTGGGGAGGAAATCGGATTTGAAAGAAATTGACGAATGAGTCTTTAAGAAGAAGAAAAGTATAGAAAAAAAAGGGAAAAAAAACCTAAAAAAAAGGCAAAAGGAAATTTTGAAAAGAAAAATATTATTAGAATAATTAGAAGGAGAGGACGGTTACTTTATACCCAGTTAGAAGCTATTTTAGCCCTTGGTTAAAAAGGATTTTTAAATTAAGAATAATAAATAAGTAATAAAGAATTAAATTCGGAAGTATCTTTTTTTTTTTTTAAAAAAAAAAAAAAAAAAAGAAACCTTTTAAGGTGGAAGGAAGAATGGGCGTTTCACTGTCTCCCTCGGGCATATCCGGCTCCGCCCAAGGGAACACTATTTTAATATTTCTCTTCCGCTAATATATTTAATAAACCGGGCGGACTATACTACTAATAAAATTCGTCGTAATATATACCTATATATATATTTGGTTATAATACCTTCTTAATATATTTCTTTACCCGCTTCGGAATTATAATCGCCTTTATAACGGCCTCGGCTACTACTCTTCCCTCTTCGTCTTCGATTATAATATTATCGCTATTTATATTATTTTCGTTATTAAGGCTATTTACTATTACAATATTTATAATTAATATTAAAGATCGTTAAAATAATATTTATAAAGGTAATTGATTTGGCCGAGTACGAGATTTATATAAGTTATTCCTTGCCTTCGGATTATTAGTAGTAGCTTCTACTATTACATTACACAATTTGGTATACTATTTTCTAGCCTCTAAAACGTAATACTCTAAATTATTATAATTTGAATTTCTAATATTCATTAATATATTATTACTCTAAACTATTACTACTAATACTTTGGCAAATACAACTACTAATATAATATTTGCTTTATATATTGTTTAGTCGTCTTCGTCGTCTCTACGGTCTAGCTAAATAATAAATTTCCAGGCTTCCTATATATACTTTTCAATATAATTTTTTCGAAGCTATATTATAAATAGTAGAAGTACTACAATTGATTATTTTGTATAGTCGGTTAAGGTATAACTTTTAAAGTAGGATATTAGCGAAGGTAATATAGTCCAACTAAATAGAAATAACTAATATCGAATAGTAAAACTATATAAATATTAAAAGTAGGCCTTCTAATTTTAGGGAAGAGTTCGTATTTACTTATATTTAATCTTTACTCTTATTATTAGGAATACCCCTAATAATATTTCGTATATCTCAGCTATAATACCCTTATATTTAAAATATACTAGATTAGGAACTCTTATTAAAATAATATTTAATACTAGGGTTAGATTAAATAAAGCCGGCCGGGTTAAGCTAATACCCTATTAGGTCTTATATACCGTTTAGTTACTTTTAGTCGTAATATTAATATCGATTTCTTACTTCATTTATAAATACTAGTACTAATACCGTTTGATTTCTGGATTGAAAATGAAATTATTTAATATATTCTATTAGGTAATAATATGATCCGGGCTAATAAAGTAAAAGCGGTAAAACTTTTGACCTCCTATACCTATTATACTAGTATTTTGGTTTTGCTAGGGTATATTACTAATATAATACAATATAAATACTAATACTAGTATTAGCCTTCCTTTTACTTATATTATAACTATACCTTTATTTAACGGTATTAAATATCCTAAGGCTTTGACGATATCGTTAAAATTTAACGTATAGGGTCTTAAGACGATAAGAAAGATATTAGTATTTTGAATTCGAATATTATAAGGTAGGCCGGCCGGTGATTAGTAAATACTTATAATAGATCTATATACATTACAATATATACTAAATCCATTAATAAAAATTAGAACGGGATAGCTAATTACGTTAAGGCTAAGCCGGTTATTAATTTTATCCTAATATTCTTCGAATGTAGTACGACTAAATTCCTTAATTTCTAGGTAGGTTCGGATAGGTAGTGTAAAAGCGAGAGGATATATTTTAAATCTTTTTTATATAGGTGTAAGTACTCCTTCGATTTAAGAAATATCGATTTGGTATTTATTTGGGTTATCCTTATAAACTTGGTCTAGAATATAGTATATAAGAAAATAACTACTTTTCCAATCGATCTTTAGCTTAGTCGTATATTTCTTAAATAGTTTTTTTTCCTTTTACTTTCCCTTTTATATTAGTAGATTAGAGTTATCTAAAATATTTCCGTTAAAATAATTAATAATAATAAGGGTAAACTAATTAGCTTAGTATTAAAGAACCTAAAATTCCTCATCGAACCGAATAATTAATTTATATTTCCTAAATAATATATACTAACCGATCTAGTAATATACGCTAATACTAGGAAAATCTTCATCGACCTAGTTGATATACATGCATTCGTTAATAATTAAGGTAATTTCGCCGGTATATTTATAGAAGTCCGAAGTGAAATTCTTTTTAATAGCTTTAATATAGCCAATATAGATATAGTATTAGGGGTCGTCTTCTAGTAGTCGATAATAGTATTTAAGGGTATTAAATTCGGTTTCGCTATAGTAGTAGAAGTATATAAAATCTAATAGAAAAATAGCTTTGCCGTTATTATCGGAATTATTAATAAAATGTATATATTCGCCAAAAGTAATCCGAATAGATAATAACTAGTAGAATATATAATATAATTCCATCGGGTTATCTACGAAATAGACTATCCCTTTATATATCGACGCAACCGTATTAGAATTTAAAAAGCTTTAAAATAGCGATTTAGGATCTATGAAATACAAGGGTCTAAGAACTATTAATAGGTTTAAATCATCTTCGCCTAATACCCCTTCGCCTAATACCCTTTCTTATTATTATTATTATTATTATTATCTTTTTCGATTAGCCGATTCCGTCTTTATTCTTAACATATATAATAATACTTTAATTATCCGTATATCGATTAATAATAGCCGTCTAATTATACAATTCTTAAAAGTCTCGAATTATCTTAGTAGGCGTTGAATATTAATAATAGGCCTCCTATTTTAATTACGTAAAATACTTAGAATTTCAACTATTACCCTATACTATCGTTACGAACACTTATTAATAATAGCATATAGACCGAAAGCCATTTAGAAATCCGTCAAATATTCGTACCGATTGCAATAATAATAAATCAATTCTAATATATTAGAAATAAAGCCGCGTATTATAGTACTTTGAAAAATATTTACTCCTAATTCTTAATTAACTTATTCGGCTACCTAATCATCTACAAAATCTTCCTCAAATACATATATTTCTAATTCTTTATCAAAATCGCATTCGTTATATTTAATATTAAGACGTAATTATTCTTCGTCAAATCTAATAAGTAATATATTATCTATTAGATTTTTAAACCGGTATCGGATATTTACAAGGTCTATACCCTCGTAAATATCGTCTTAATTAATAATACTTGATTTGAAATTAGCAATACGGTCAAGTAAATCGACGGATACAACTTAGAAATCAGATTCAACTCACCATCATCATCATCACCCTCGTCATCACCCTAATCGTTACCCTATTCGTTAATATCCTCCCAATTATTAACATCGTTATCATATACCGCACCCGCATCAGACATAAGCGTATCGTTGTCGCTATAATCAAATAGAGGGCCGAAATCTAATAATCTTGATCTCGAACGTCGAGGTTATTATTATTATTATTAATAATATAAGTAAATCTTAGGGAGGGGTACGCGTTTACCGAACCTAACTCTAAGCCGGGGTGGTCTATTAATAATCCGTTCTACCTATAACGGGTTATCGTCTTTAATTGCTTTAATCCGCCGACGAAGTATAGTAATAAAAACGGGTAGGGTAACTAGAATAGAGTTAAATATAAAGGGAAGAGTTAAATGTAAAAGAATTAGATATAAGAGGAGAGTTGTATATATTTAGTACTTACATTACATAGAGGGTAAATTATATACGGTATTCTATTTAATTTAGAAGTTTGGTATATATAGGTATTCGATTTATTTAAGATATTTATCGATATAAATACTAATAAATAATTAAATAAGGCTAGTATATATAGGGTTTTATAGTTATTAGGGTCTACTTTCCCTTGTTAAGACTAGTTAAACTAGGGGTCTAGAATGCGGATGAATACCCGCCCCTATAGTTAGCCGCCTTTTTGACTTACCCAATATTGTACTATACTTACGTGAATGCAAGTAAACGAAATCAATATTACAAATTATTACTATATTTATCTATTGTTATTAGATACCCCGGTATTTTATCCTATTTTTTAAAATTATTTACCAATAGCGAAAGTACTAAAATTATCGTTATTAATGCTCTGCTATCTAATTTTACGAAATTATTCACCGGCTAGACGTAGTGGGAGGATCGAAAGTAGTAGAATAACCGTGATTATAATTACTTACGTAGTACCCCGCCGTCTATTTAAACCTTTAAAACTATTTATACCGGTTAGAATAAACTAGAAGGTAGTAAATAAATAAATAATTACCCTATCGAAGGCGGTAGAACCATCGTTATTATTAGTTACTTGCCGCTATTGCTATTTTATCCTAATATTCGAAAGTATTGCGTAGTCTAGATTGGTTAACGATTAGGCAAATATTTAAATCTCGACCCGCTACTTCGACCCGCTAAACTTCCTCCTATTCTCAAATTTTTTAATTCTCCCCTCGTCAACTTCCTCCCCTTTTTAAACTTCTTAACTCTCCCTTCGTTAACCTCTTCTTTCAACCGATAAATCGAAAACCCTAATTAAAAACCCCTATCTCCTTAATTTTCAACCCCGCTCCCTTTAATAAAATTCGACAACTGGTTTGCGATTACTATTATTAAGTCTACTTCTCCACTTTGTAAACTATTCTAAATTACTATTACTATAAATATTACCTTAATTTAATATAATATACTTATAATTAATATTATTTAAATAGAGGGTTTTGTAAAGAGGAAGAGGAAATCCGCCTCTACACTTAATCTAAAGGCTAAGAGGACTATTAACTTCGAAGGTTATTAAGATAATACTTATAATAAGTTTTATAAGGACGAAGCTCTCGATTTTAAATATAAAAAAGATGTAGAATAGTAAATTATTAGTAGTACGCTTGCTTTGCCTACTATAAGCCTTATAAAATTAGTGTATATTCTTATTTATATGTAAGCCCTTAGTACTTATTAATAGATTTTTAAAGTATAAACCTAAATAAATTAATATTTTATATAGATATTTAATATAAAGATATTAATAATTTTTATTTTAATAGGGCTAACACAATATTATTTTATTAATTGGACTAAGCCTTCGTATTATAATTAAAAAGAATTTAAAAAAGACTATAGGTACTTATACTAAATTTACTATAACAAATTCAACCGATCCTTTAATTAAGGATTCCTAGGCGGCAACCCGGCGACCTCCCCCTAAACTTATTACCTTTAATATAATATTATAAGATTATTATAATTAATAATATTATAAATAATAATAATTGTACCCAATTTAAAATAGTACTATATTTCGCCTAAACTTTTTATAAGATCTAGTAGATTTATTATCTAATATTATAGGTGATAATACCTTATCGAAATATAATATATGGTTACTAAATTATAAAATAACCCAATCCTAGTACTACTAACCTTCTTCTTTTAATTATAATTAATACTAACCCTCCCCTCTTAATAACAGTTATAATTGCAGTCGCGGTCGCAGTTAATAACCTCTTCTTCCTAATTAGGGTTAATAATTATCCCCCTATTTTAGTAACAGTCGTAGTCGTAATTAATAACCCCCTCCTCTTAACTATTAACCCCTTTTTCCTCTTAATCGTAGTTAATAATCCCCTTATCCTAGTTAGTAACCTCTTTTTCCTCTTAATTATAGCTAATATTAACCTTCCCCTCTTAGTCGCGGTTAATAACTTTCTCCTTCTAATTAAGGTTAGTAATTACCCCCCCCTTTTAGTTATTATTTACCCCCGCCTCTTAATAGCGGCCGTAGTAATCGTAGTCGTAATCGCGGTTAATAACCACCCCTACTTCTTAATTCCTAATTACCCCCTCCCTCAAATCGCGGTTACGGTTACAGTTGCAGTCGCAGTTATAACTATAGTTGTAGCTAATTATAGGATAAAAGTCAATTACGTAATAATAAAAGCGTAACGGCTATAAATAATATATTTAATATATAGGATCTTACTTCTATTGAGAAAGTTAACGAGTAAATTCGTTAACGAGAAGAAGTTCGAAATATAGTTGAAATAATAGTTCAATTAAAAGGAATCGAGTAACGAATTCGAGATCAAGGTTTGAGTTATAAAGAGCGTAAAAGTCTAAACGAAGAGGCTAATCGTTTTTGTCATAGGGCTAGGGCCCGGGTTGTGGCGCGCTAGTTCTTACGACCAGCGCTATTAGTAGCGCCGTAGTTATATCCGTACAACCCCCTTTAAAACCTCGTATCTGCGGTGGAGCCGCCTCTTAGTCAGACTTTTCCTTCTTTATAGAACTTTAATTAAGCTATACGACTAGTACTTATATTAACTGTATTGTCCCCGTTATATTAAATTCTATTAATAATAGACCCGATAGATACCGACGTAGAATTGGCGGCGGCTAATACCAATATTGCGTTGGCCGTAGCAATTATTGCTATAGTAGAACGAGAGTAGGCTAAGTAATAGGCGGCTCAATAGGCCGAATAATAATAGAGAGAAAAAGAGGTATTTATAATAAACCTATTTACTAATAACGCGTTTGCCTAAGTAGTAAAAATAGCGCTTAATACTACGCCTACTATTTAGAACTAATAAAATAATACCCCTACGATAACTACTATTACCCTAGGCGCTATAAATAATATTATAGAAGAAGCCGCCCCGAATATATTGTATAACTCTAAGCGTAAAAACGTTCGCTAATTTAAATAGGACGGAATAACTTCAATATTCTCCTTATTCCTTATTCGGCTATACTTTATATACAAAGAAGAAAGAGCGGCGGGAGTAATTAATAGTAATAGATCCGGATGGTTAATATTATTAAATATCTTCTTTACCGATAAAATAGTTAAAGTAGAAACCTTTTAGCGCTGTAGTAGCGTTGTAAATATTTATAGGCCCGGTAATTTCTTTAATTACTTTAAATTAGTTTTCGGTAACGAGAACGAAAAGTAATTTGCCTTAATTCGCCTACGCTCTATCTATTAGCGAAAGAATTAATCCTTTTCGGACTAATTCCTTATATTTGAAAAGAATTTTACCAAAATTAGAAGTCTTACTTAGGAAGACGATTCTAAGCTAGCCTAGTTAAATACTTCTATATTTAATGCTTTCTATAATTAATTAATTATAATTCGTATACCTAAGATTTACAACCTTTACGTCGAATAATTGAAGGATATTACTTAGAAGTTTAAGGCTAGTAAAGCCTTCCGTAAAATCGGTAATAATAATAGAGGTTATGGCGGCTGCTATTAGAATTCTATCCCTAAGCGCAATTCTACTCCTACTCCTAATTACCCTAAGGATATAAACGGCGATATTATAATAAGTATTACTAGGACTAAGAATAACCTAAATAATAAAAATACTAAGCGTATTAAATAGGTCTCTATAGAAGAAAGAGATAAGCGCTATACTTCTAACCTCTACTTTTACTATAAAATTAATAGGTATATAATCAACGGCTATATTTATCAACCGGCTAAACGTCCTTCCTCGGTAGGCATTAAATCTATTAAAATTAAACCTAAAGTTAAACCTATATTAAAAGATAGTAGTAATAAATATTCCTCCTTTAATAAATTAGGAAAAGAGTAATTCTATTATATAGTTAAATAAAGGAACGCTCTATAATATTAAATAAAGAAGCGGGAGAAATTAATTTCCTAGGACTTATAGAGATAAATATTATTAAAATACTTATTACTATTAATAATAAAAATTATTTCTATACCCTTGTTAATAAAAGTTACTAATACTATACTATAATTAATAAAAGTATTATTAAGAAATTAAAGATCCCTATCGTACTTATCCCTAAGAGAGAAATACGTAAGGCCTCCGCTAAAATAGAAGGGGCGGAGATTAAAAGGATTATTTATTTTAGGGCAAATATCTACGGTTACGAATCCGTTATTTGTATTTATATAGTCCCCAAATTAGAATTTCCTATTATTTTAGGAAAACTATAACTAACCGTTATAAAAACCTATTCTATCCTTTATAAATATAGATTCTAGTACGGTATAGCCGGTTATTAGATCCTATATTTAGAATATTCCTCTAAGAATTCGTCCTTAAAGACTAAGGAAATTAGGGAAGTAATTTATTATTTAATAACTACCTTTATAACTACGGTAAATAGGATTAAGAAGAAAGGGGGTCGCCGAATTGCGGAATTGGCGATATTTGTAGTAAGCCTATAAGATATTAAAAAAGTATTTAAGCCTAAAGTCGATATAATAGACGAAGAATTATGAGAAAGAATCCCCGTAGAATTATACAATTACTTATTCGTCTAGAAATAATTAGAAGCCGATAAGGTTAACCCTAACCGCCTAAGTGTAAATTATAAAATTGAGATTAAGAAAAACGAAAACGGTAAGGAAATACCTCTCCTTTATAACTACCTCTATAATATATTATAAAAAGAGCTTTTAGTATTAAAAAAAATATTTAGAAACTTTTTTAATAAGGGTTTTATTTATATTAATAATTTAATAGCCGTAATACCGGTTTTCTTTGTAAGGAAGCCGGGTAGAGGTCTTCGCTTCTACTATAACTACTATACTTTTAATACTATTACTAGAGCCGATTATTACTTATTACCTCTAATTAAAAAAACTTTTAGGGTTATTATTAAAGCTAAATAGCTTATTAAAATAAATATCGTATAAGCGTTTTATAAAATTCGTATAATAGAAAGAAAAGAAGGGAAGACGGCGTTTTAATATTGATTCGGTCTATTCAAATAAATGGTTATACCCTTCGGGTTATTAGGAATACCGGCGATATTTCAACGGTATATTAATAATATTCTAAGGAATTACCTTAACAATTTCGCTTCAATATATATAAATAATATACTAATCTTCTCATTAAATTCTAAAGCAAATTATTTAGAAAAGGTACGTAAAATCGTTAAATATATAACTGTTATAAGGCTTTACCTAAACCCTAAGAAGTACGAATTCGCTATTAAAAGTATTAAATACTTAAGTTTCATCGTCGTTATAAGTATAAGTATTCAAACTAATCCGGAGAAGATTAGAGTAATTATTAAATAAGAAGTATTAACGTCCTAGAAGGGCGTACGGAATTTTTTTAAGTTTACTAATTACTACTAAATATTTATTAAAAATTTCTCTTTAATAATAAGATTGCTAATAGCCCTTACGGGTAAAGGGGTACCCTTTAAATAAATTAAGTAGTATAATACCGCCTTTAAGAAATTTAAAGAATTATTTATAAAAGCCCTTATTTTTACCCAATAGGATCCCGACCTACCTACTTTCCTTAAATTTAATTATAGTAATTATAATTTTAATAATATTCTTACTTAAAAAAAGGATAGGTAAAAGATAATAATTACTTATTATTTATAGAAGTTTACCCTAGCCGAATATAATTACTCTATTTATAATAAAGAAATACTCGTAATTATTAAATATTTAGAGGAATAGTCTATTAAATTTAAAAGTTATAAGAAATTCGTTATCGTTACTAATTACTATAATTTTAAATACTTTATAATAAAATAAAAACTCTCTAAATAGTAAATACGCTAAGCTGAATTCCTTTCCCGATTTAATTTCGAAATCGTTTACCATTTAGGGAAGTTCGCCGTAGTCCCTAATACTCTATTTTATTAAAATTAGGACCGCCTAAACGAAATAAACATAGAAGCCCGGGAAATATAATTTATCCCCTAATCTGCCCTTAAAAATTATATTTATATAGTCGCCTCTTCTATTTTAGTAGGGGAGGGTATAAAAGTATTTAAGAATCCGGATTTATAGTAATTCTACGAAAAATTCTTTTAAGAAAACGAAATTTACTAAATAGTCCGCTAAACCGTTATTAACAAAAATAAAACCCTTCCAATTTCTATATAAGGCTTAAAAATATAATTCGGCGAATATACTATCGACGGGTTCGGTAAGTTGTATTACCGAAGGCGTATTTAAATTCTAAGAATTTCCGCCATTATAAAAGCTATAGTTTTATATATATCCCTAGAAGACGTTAAAAAGAACGTTCTCCGCACTCATTTTATTTAAAAAGTATACAATTCGAAAGCTTTCGGTTACCTTAGAAAAGAAGGTACAATTTACACTATAAATAAATACTTCTTCTAACCGTTTATAAATATATATATTCGTCGGTTCCTTACCAATTACGATATTTGCGGTAAAGTAAAATACTAGAGAGATTAAAAGAAGGGGCTATTAAAACCTATACCTATCCCTAACCAATTCAATAAAAATATTTAAATAAACTTTATTACCAATCTCCCCCTTATAAGAGGTTACGTTAACCTCTTCGTTATTAAAAATAAATTTAATAAATTAATAATCCTCGAATTAATACCTACTATAGAAGTAGAAATAATAGTAAAGGCCTTCCTTAAATATTTTATTCGGTATTATAATTAGTTACGTTTAATTATTAATAATAAGGGTATTAATTAAATTAGCCGATTTTAGAAATATCTCTATAATTTACTAAGTATTAACCAACTTTTAAGTACTACTTTTCACCCCTAAATTAATAATAGCCCCGAAAGAATAAATTAAGAGGTATAAATATTCTTAAAAATCTTTATTAACTATACCCAAAACGATTAAGACTATTAATACTTAATAGTACAATTAGCGATTAATAATAGGGTTAGTACTACTATTAGTATATCTCCGTTCTTCGCTACTTATAGCTATTACCCGTAATCCCCAATAGCTCTAATAATTCCTCCGGCGGAAATAGAATTTAAGAACCCGTAGGCGAGAGCAAAGAATTTCGTCGCAATACTATAGCAAATTATAGATCTTTATCAAACTACGATAGTAATCTCTATTTAAGAGTAAGAGCGTTTCGCCAACCGTAAGAGGTAGCCCGCAAAAGTCTTCAAAATAGGAGATAAAATTTGGCTAAACCTTAAAAACTTTACAACTATACGCCTTAAGAAGAAGTTCGACTAAATCTACGCTAAATATATAATATTTAAAATTCTTAACCCTTTCGTAGAAGAATTCTCCGACCTCTCGTCTAGAATATTCAATAAATTTTATATAGATTTACTACAAAGAGCTCGCGATAATCCTTTACTAGAGCAAATTATTACCGATTCTTAACCGCCAACTATTATAATAAACAAGGAGAAAGAGTATTTAATAAACGAAATCCTCTATATTAAAACGTAGAAAGGTTATAAAATAATTTTAATTAATTAAATTAATTAAGCGAAATAATTTTAGGAACTACGAGAAGAATTTACGAATACCGAAGCTCTAAAACGTTTTGAAGTAAAATACGGCCTAATAAATACGAATAATAGACTAATCGAATACTATATTACGGAGTACGCAAAGTAATAATATCGGTAGCGAAAATAAAAGAAAGGAGGGGCGATATTAATTCTAAATTTTAAAACTATTTCTTCGGGTACTTATAACGACGGTAATCGCCAATCTCCAACGTATCTAACCTCTTCTATACCTCATTTATTTAAATAACGAATATATCGACGACGTTAGTAAAAGTAAGAGGGATAGGAATACCGAGAGCGACCGGGGTCGGAGGAGCGGCGGCAGCGCTATAAAGGATTAATATAATATTAGTAAATTCCTTACTAGTTTTATTATTAATTAAAACTTTAATTTAAAAGTAATAGGAAAGACTTATAGCGTAATAGAATTATTTTTTAATAATTCAACGGCTTTATACTAAATAATTAGAATTGCGTATACTTTCTTATACACTTTCTTCTTATTTTCGGGCATTACCACTATTTAAACGTCGGCGAGCCGTTTAATAAAGAAGGAAGCGTAATCGTAGCGCTTACTATTATTATAATAGGATATATAGGCCTTACTACCTAATTTAATATAGTATTTATAAGGGCTATTAAAGTACGTAATATAGTTAATTTCGGAAAACTCGTATTCGTCTTATAAAATAACGTAAATTAGCAATAATTTTTAGAAGTAAATACAATGGGGAAAATTTATTAAAGTATACGTCTTCTTAATAAAACGCTTAGGAATATCGGCCAATATTTAATTAATAGTAGTAACGACGGGCTTAAAAGGGGGCTATTAACGAATAACTTCGCAAGCTTTCTCGGCCGGAATAGGAAAATAAGGACCGGAACGGACGCTAGACCCAACCGACTCGGAGGAGATAGAGGGGGAAAGTTCGGAAATCAATAAATAAAATATCTACTTATATTAGGAAGGGTAGGCGATAAAAATAGGGAGGGGGAATAATTAATAGCGATACTTATTTTAGTATTAAACGACGGCTAAAGAGAGAAGGGAGAAGAGGAGAGAGAAAAAAAAGTAGGAAGAGGAGAGGTATTTATAAACGGATTAAAAGGGGCGACTATATAGGGCGCAAATATATATTACTACCTATTTACCTATTTGCCTATTGCCTAGCGCTATTACCTACTTGTAAATAAAATAGAAGGTACAAACGCGTAGAGGAGTAGGAGGAGGGGTAAGAGGGGGGAGGAGGGGGGTGATATTATAGGGCTAGGGCCCAGGTTATAGCGCGCTAATTCTTACGACTAGCGCTATTAATAGCGCCGTAGCTATATCCGTACAGCCCCCTTTAAAACCTCGCATCTATAGTAGAGCCGCCTCTCAATCAGACTTTTCCTTCTTCATAGAACCTCAATTAAACTATACGACCAGCACCTATATTAACCGTACTGTCCCCGTTACAGTTTTGGTAATAAAATCGAAAACCGAAAGGAATTGGCCAGATAAAAGGAGAGGGAATTAGAGTAGCTAAAGAAAGCTATTACTCGGCGGAGAAAGGATAAACTTACAATCGATTTATTAGGGTCCGACAATACTAATTCTAATAGCGAACCTTTAATTCTAAGGCGGTCTAAGAAAGTAAGGGAAAGGTTAGTAGAAAGGGTTATAGCTATATAGAAATCGAATAAAAAAAGGATCCCGATTTCGCCTTTATTCTTCAATAAATCCGATGATACTAAGCCTATAGGATTACTTCTTGCCCTTAATATATCTAGTATTCCGCCTCCTATCCCTAATATTAAATCCGGTAATATAGTACTATTTCTTGCCTTTAGTATAATTACGCCCCCTTCTATCGCTATAAGTTAAGATACTAGTATATATTTAGCGATAGGTATTAAAGGGATATTTTCTACAAAAGTCGATGAGTAATTCGATAAGGATAAAGAAGATCCCGACTTTAGCGATATCGGTATACTTAATTATTCTAGTACTTAATCTAGTGCCTAACCTAATACTCCTAATTATTATAATATATTAAGCAAATTCTAGGAAGAAGTTATTTAAGAAGAAGTTATTTAAGAAGAAATTAGTCCTAATTTCGATAAAGACGATACTACTTACCTTAGTAATTTTAATAAGAAAGACTTTAACGACTATAATAGGCCTAATCCTCTATAGACCTCCGATAATAGTTATAGCAGTAATTAAAGCGGTTCAATTCGACGAAGATGGAATAGTATCGATAAATTAGAAGATATATACCTTAAATATTTCTAAGAATTAACCTATACTAATTTGTAGGCTATTCGAGAAATAGGCAATATACTTCTTCGCCTATAATATAACCCTATTGTAAATAATTACCAATATATTCCAAACCCCGGAATTCTTAAAACCCTATTACTTAGAAATATCCCGAGAGGTATTACCGTACCGAAGGACAATTTAGCCGTAATTAACGAAATTAATAAGGAAGTCCGGTAGTTATTATTTTTATTCTATTACAACTAGTTCTTTAATATTATTATTAAGTAGGCCTATAATTATTAGATCGATACCCGAAAGACTAGGTTTAAAACCTTTTGAAAATATATTATAAATATCAATTATACTTTAAAATTTTATTATCTTATTATTACTATATAGCAATTTTTCCTAGATATTATTTTGGATAACCTTTATATCCTCGAATACGATTTAAATACTCTAAATTTACAATATAAATGAATATTTAAAACCCTAATTTCGAATTGGATTAATAAGTGTACCTTTAATTAAATATATATTTATATCGCTAAATATATTAATTACGAAGAAAGTTTTAGTAATAAGTAATTGCTTATTTAGTTTTATTTAAAAACGGAATTTTAGAATATAGGTCCTTACTAGGTTCGAATTATTAAATCCGAATAGGCTATAAATACGAACTAATAAGGTAAAATATAATTTATAAACGAAAATCTCCGTTGGGATATATAATATAAATATAAAATTCTACTTTTTACACCTTGGTATAAGAATATTAAATATAATTAATTTATTAACGTACTATTAGAATAAATTGCTTTAATTATATTGTTTAAAGCCCTAAATTTAGATTATTTTAATAATACCCTAGTAGATATTAACGAATTACCTCTTCTACTAAGGACCGATAACTACCCGATAGTTAATTAATAGCGATTTATATTGGTAGAGGAATAGTATAATATATTTAGTTTAAACTATCCTAATAATAATATAAGCGGTAGTAGCCGTGGCTATTATAAGGATAAGACTAATTATAATTATTAAAGCGGCTACGTTAATAATCGGTATAATTAGGGATATAGATTTTAAAGCGGCTATAATTATAATTCCTAAAGTGGCTATAGCTCTTAAAGTGGTTATAGCTACGGGGTTGGTTTTAGTACTAATTATAATAATTAAGGTTATAGTTATAATAATAGTTATTATAATAAGTACGGTTAATATTATACCTATTATTCTCAATAAGGCTATTAGAATATAGGTAGGGGCAGTCCTCAATATTATAGCGGTCCTTAATATAGCAGTCCTTAATATTATAGTAGTTTTTAATAAGGTTATTATAATATAAGTAGGGATAATCCTCAATATTATAGCGGTCTTTAATATAGCGGTCCTTAGTATAGCAGTCTGCAATATAGCGGTCCTTAGGGTAATTATTAATAAGACTATTAATAAGACTATTAAATAGGTATAGGTAGAAGTAGTCACTAAAATGACCGTATAAACTATAAATATACTTTAATTCGATTATTTAAGTAAAAATATTAATACTAAATCAGTAGTAATCGCCGCCGTAATTCTAATTAAGTATAAGTACTTCCCGATCCCCGAAATAAGTATAAATAGCCGCCGCCGCCTATTAGTAATTGTAGCGACTAGCTATTCTCAATAATTATTGGTATTATACCCCCTATTCCTAAGTATATTCGTATACTTATTATTTCAATATAAAATTCGGAGAATATATTTATTTCTTCAATATTTAATAAATCGGAAATATTAGGCGTTGGTATAAAGTCCTTACACCTTTAAATCGTTCAATTACCAATATTTGGCCTTTTTAGTATTTGGCCTACCTTTTTAGTATTATTAGAAATACCTATATCGTTATTGTACTAAATTATTTAGCTTTTTAATATTATTAGAAATTAATAGTATTAGCGTTAGCATTGTAACAGTATTTAGTATTATAATTAATATTATAATTAACAACGCTTCCGGGTATACATTTAGCATTATAATTAACAATACTTCTAATATTATAGTATTTATCATTATATTTAATATTATAACGATTGTGAAAGCGTGATTCTACGAGTGATACGACAACAAGACTAGAAGCCACAAATCAAAGTAATATTAAGTATAAAGAAGGAAAGGGAAGCTGTACGAACGAAGGCATCACGGATCTAGACATATAAACCAAATTCTGCCACTCGTCGCCGCCTTCCCGGTCCGTTCGGCCTATCGATAAGAACATAAGCCTCATTCCATCCAATATACTATAGCGCCAAATGCCTAGCACCGGCACCCCATTACCCAGTAGCCAGTGCTCTAGGCTCTCATCCAGCTATGCCATAACATTACCCCCCCCTTAGAAAGAAGGCTTAGCCCCAAAGCCGAAAGAAAAAAATTAAAATAAAAAACAATTACCAATTATATGAAAAAGATATTGAATATATAAACCTATTACAACAATTAGTCTAATTTATCGTATTACAATAAAAGTTCGAAATGAAATAAAAGTAAAAACTCCGTACTAAACATCGCGACCATATTTTCAATCTAGTTGTCGCGGTATAAACTGTATAAAAATAAAAAAAAAAAAAATAAAAACTTCCCCCCAATTAGATTCGAACCGACCACTTCCCCAGTAGAAGATAGATGCCTTCGAACCTTAGTACGTCGTTATATAACTTTGTAGGCTATTACGCCACGCTGCTATACTACGTAGCCAAAGCTACGGACGGTAATAGTCTTATCGTATACTTCCCCTTATTAATCTATCGGTAGTGCTAATCCACTTCTGCGCGCCCGCCTCGTTTATTCATTTCTTACGTGCCCGCCTCATCTTCGATTTCGTCATTATTTCTTCCGGTCGGTTATCTTCTATATACTTTCTTACAGTCCTTCCGTTTCGTAATGCCTTTAACTAGACGCCTAATCGTTTTAATAGTCCTAGTTTATTTAGGTTATCTTTATAGAAAGTTTCCAACTTCTTTCCCGCGTTCCGGAAATACTTTATAGGGTACTACTTAGGGTTTGGATCCTATCCTTTCTATATAACTTAGTATTCTAGTATTTTATTCGTCAATTTATAAATTAGGATTTCGTCTACTTCCTATTCTTTTATTATACCCTTTTTATTATTAATAATAATCCTTACCGGATTTTTATTTACTTAGCCGGGTAATAGGTTAGCCGGGTCCTTTCTTAAGCGGTCCATATAGTAAACCCTACTCCCTCTCTAACCCTCCAGTAAATTTAATTCGTAAGAGGTACCCTTTATTTTTACGATTTTATATAGGATTTTTATTAATAGGAAGTCTAGTTTATCGCTTGGTCTATCGGTTGCCTAACCCTTTTTAATAATAAAGACTTTATCGCTTACTTAAAAATTAGGCGGACGTCTATATCGGTTAGCTTATTTAGTTTGCCGCTCTTAGGCTTTCGTAATTACTTTTCGAGCCTAATCGTAATACGCTTTTAGGGTTTCAAAGAGCTTTTAGGCTTCCGAACGTTGTAGATATAACTATGTAGCCTCTTCCGGACTTTTTTTATCCTAATCGAAAGGGAGGTTCATTAGGAATCCGAATAGAACCTCGTATAAGTTTAGCCCCTCTAGGTTATCGTATAATAGAGTAGCCTAAATTACATTAAGGGTAAGAATTACTACTAGCCAATTATCTTAATTATAATTTATAAAGGGTCGTAACCATTAATCGATATACTAATTTATTATTTCTACTTACCCCGCTATCTATAAATAGCCCGAAGAATTTGATTTCTATTCGATTCTCAAAATACTAGCCAATTCCTTCGTAAACTCTAATACGAATTACAGTCCGCAATCGCTTATAATATCTTTAAGTAAACCGTATACCCGATATAGGCCTTTATAATACAATAGCGTGGCGTTTCTAACCGTAACGGTATCGTAGTAAAGGCTATACTATAAGGCTTTAGATATTCTATTTACTATAATTATTAAGTTATTATACCCGTATAATTTCTCTTTCGGTATAGCTTTAAAATCGATTACAATCGATTACTAAGTGCGGCTATCTACTACGATTGGTTGTAAGTAGAGTAATCCAGGTGTCTTATCTCTCGGGACTTTTAATAATCTATACGTCCAATAGTTATTAACGTACCTATCCATATCCCCGACCATTCTTAGCTACTAATATTATCTCCCTAGCAACCTCCTAGTTTTATTGCGGCTAGGGTATATTATAGCCAACATTTCGTAGCATACTCTAATAATCTCAGTCCTTAAGTTGTCCTTTTCTAGGACTACTAATTTATTATTATAAAGTAAGAGGCCGTCTTTTATCGTTAGATGTTTATCTCCTTGCTCCGCTTTAACCCTGTATATGAATAGGGTTTCTTCTATACGATTTACCTTTAACAACCTGTCTATTAATAAGATAGAGTGTTTTGTATCCTCTAAGATCTCTAGGGTATTCTCCGGTTCCGATGCCGGAGCCTCCGGTCTTTCTCTCGGAGCCTCCGATTTTTCGGAGGTTTTATAATCCTATTTAGTTTCTTTAGGCGTTTTCTTCTTAGATTTCTTTAAAAACTTCTTTAATTTCTTCTCAATATTAAAAATCGTATTCAATTCATATTAGGGCGTATCTAATTTATCGCCCGCGTAGACGAAGTGTCCTTCGGTAGTGGGCTTTAATAGGCGTAAAGTCCTTTAGTCGTCCCGTTTTTGAAGGATAGTTTTTAGCGTCTCGGACTTCTTTAATAACACGTCTACAATTACGTTCTTTTTCCTAGGGCGGTACATTATTTTAAAATTATATTTTAATAGTAATTCCGCCTAGGCGGCCTACTTAGAATTGAGCAATCGTTTAGTTACGAAGAATTCGAGGGCTTAATAGTCTATAATTACTTTAAACGTCGTTACCGTACCCTTAAACTCTAATCTCTACGTTTTAATACCTTTAATAATAGTAAGGAGTTCTTTATCGTAAATCGGGTAATTAAATTCGGTTAGTACTATTATTTCTAAATAGAAGGCTACCGGGTGCTAATAATTATTTTCTAACTTTTAGGATAGAACGCCCGTATATATACCGTTTAATAAGTCCGTCTCTATACGGGTATTTCTTCTAAATTAGTAATAAATAAGGACGGGCGCGTTTAATAGGGCGATTTTCAAATTATCGAATATAGCTTAGCACTCTTCGCTCTACTTAAAAGCTTTATCCTTTCTTATCAATACGTTTAGCGGCCTCGCTAATCGGCCGAATTCCTTTACAAATTTCCGGTAGAAGTTATAGAATCCTAAAAAGGCTTATACCCCTTTCAAGTTAATTAGGCATAGCTAATCCTTTATAATTAAAATCTTTTCTAAATCGACGGCGATGCCCTCTATATTAACGATAAAACCTAGGAATTTCGTCTTTATTACATAGAATTCACACTTTCGTATATTAGCTTGTAGGCTAATAGTATACAACTATTATAATACCTTCTTAACGTAAATTTTATACTCCTCTAATATATTTAAGAAAATTAAGATATTATCGATATAAGCGCTATAGAAATCCTAGTATCCTATTAGTTCGTTATTAATAAACCTTTAGAAAAACGAAGGACCCCCATATAGTCTAAAGGGTAGGACTTTATAGCGGTATATTCTAAAATTGGTACGGAATATAGTTAAATCTTCCTAGCCGGCGGTTATTTATATACAGTAAAACGCTTAACGAATATCGATTTTAATAAAAATCTTAACCTTAACAATCCGGGCTAACGTTTCATCAATAAGAAGTAACGGGTAGCAATCTTTTTATAAAATTACATTTAATTTCCAATAATCCACGCAGAAACAAAGATCTCCGCTATTTACCTTCGGTACAAATAGTACCGGTACGGCCTAAGGAATTAAACTAACTTCGATAAATCCCTTTTAAAAATTATCCGTAATATACTTTCAATACTCCTCTAATTCCTTAAGGGTCATTCGGTATAATAAGTTAATACCCAATTCCTCTGGACAATACCCGTCCTACAGTATAATTTTATAATCTACTCCTAGCCGGTAATCTAATAATATATCTAAATCCGCCTTACTAAATATATTCAATTCTTCGGTATTATAATAATCGGTTAGTACCTTCTCCAATACTAATTATTATAATTCTTCGTTATTTTAAAATAGGGTTCCTATACGAAGGGACTCGATTATACTATTAATTTTATATAGGCTTATTACTTCGGGCTTTACTTTCTACGTTTTCACATAGTAATTAAAAATCGTTCTATTTACTATTACTAAATTTATAAATCGGTTTTTTACCCAACCCCATTTACAGCGTAAGCAATAAGGTCCCTTTTTATTTTAGAAGGGATATAGTTTTACAATCGAAGCGGCCTTTATTGGCCTAGTAACAATAGGTTTAAAGTTTATCTCCTCTTCCTCTTTAGGATTATTATATAATTCCCGCTCTATACAGTCTATTACCCTTCTAACTATATCCGAAGATAGCAACCTATAGGGTATCTTCTAACCTAAGTCGGTCGGACGCTATTTACTAACGACCTCTATATTTTCTACCTTAGGCGGCTCTATTTATTTCTTCTTTTATTCCTCCTTAAAAAACTCTAACTCTTAAATCCTTACTAACGTTTATTATAATTTCTTCCGAACTTCGGTTCTACGTCCTACTTCGCGGCGTATATCCTCCCTTTCTATTATTTCTTCCCTATACCTTATATTCTCCTAAAAACTAGGGTCTTCTATTAATCGCCCCACTTTACCTACTTCAATATCTCTTACCAATAAAAGTACAATTTCCGGGGGGAATAATAATAACCTTCTTCTATAGTCGGGTAATACGTTATACTTCACTAACTATATTTTACTAATAATTATATCCCTTTTTAAATTAGGGAATACAACTAACTATTAATTAAGGTAAATTATATTATTAATACGTAAGTAACCTTTTAAGGCTTACTAAATTTCGTCCAGCTTAATTTTCTTATAAAGGGTTACGAATCTAAGCTCGAAATCTTCATACACTTTAAACTCGAAAAGCTTCTTAAATTTACTAGCGAATAATCGGTTTACAATAATATATACGTCGGCTCTAATATCTACTAAAACATATCGTATAGAAATAAATAATTTATTATTTGCTATAGTACAATTAATCAAGAATAAATTCCCTCCACCCAAACAATCTCTCAGATTAAAGTCTAGGTAGGTTTAACTACATTAATTATCTTTAAACTATTTATTTACATTATTAATTTAAATAGATATTTCCCCTAGAATAGAATCTTTACTTTAGGTATTTAATTTTCCGAATCCGAATTTAAATCCGTCCTTAAACCTTCCCTTAAATCTATTTCCGATTTAGGGGCCTCCGAATTATCCGTCGGGTCTTCCAACTTTTTAGAAATTTAAGGACCCTAAATCAGGTTTATAATAGCGTTAAATTCGGTTTCTAGGGTTGCGATTTTCGTCTTTTCCAGATATACGGGAAATTAATAGCCTACCTACCGGTAATAGAAATAGCGATTCTTAGCGCTTAATTTCTTTATTTCCTCGAGGGTAGGACGTTAGTATTTAGGGGTAATTACTGGTCTTCCTAACTAGGGTTTTTCCTTATTCGCCGGGTATTACTTCTTATCCCTAGGTTTCTATTCTTCGCACTTGATATTGGGGTCGAATAATTATAATAATAAGTAATAGTCTTCGAAAGTCTTATAATTTTTTAAATAAATCGTCTCCGCTAATACAGCGAATTCTTTTAATACCTTCCTTCTTATATTTCGTTTCTATAAATATTTAGGAACCTAATATTAGCCGGCTAGACGAATAAAAACCGTTTTAAAATCTTAGAAACGCTCCGACGGTTTTATTTTTAACCTTTTAAAGTCCTTAATAGCCTTTTCCTTAGTTATATAATTGTAATAATTATTCTAAAAATACTCTAATAAATTATCAATTATTAATATAACTTTTAGGTAATCGCCGTTGAAATAAGGTAGAATACCTTCAGCTACTTATCCTCCCAATTTTAATAGTACTTCCCCCACCCAAGACTATTCGTTAGGAAAGTAGTCGGCGTTCGCCCTAAATTTATTTTACATTTAGAATATCTAGATATTAAACGAAACTTTATTATTAGCATTATTATTAAAGGTTGTAAGATCGCTAACTTTAATCGATTTCTTCTATCCCCGCGGGTACGGGGTCTAAGGTCCGAATAGATTGTACTTTTTACTCGAACGGGGTATTAATAATGGCCGTTCGGGCAAATTGCGGTCGTTTCTATTATCCGACGAATTATCGTCCGACGGATCGCTATTATCCGGCGGGTTATTACCGGTTCGAACGCGTAATTGCGGGGTTTTAAATACTTATTCCTATCGCGTATCCCCATTACGTAAATTATTTGTAGGACTAGGATTTATATTTTTATTTCGATTACGTTTAATTGTATCAATAAAGGTGATTCTACGTTTGGCCGACCTTCTAGGAGCCGTTTGACCGCCTTGGTCCGGTGGTAGTAATGTAGTAAAAGACGCGATGGTCCGGGTGAGCAACCGATTCTACTCTTCGAAAGCTTTGAACTACGTTTCGAATTGTAACGGCATTTACTAGTATTATTTTACATAAGTCTAGGCCTCCTTTAACTCCAATCCCAAACGGAAGAAGTTTCTAAAGAGGCGTTCGTTCTCCTAATTAAACTAATATATTTAGTTCGAGAAGTAGAGCACCCAAGAGTCCAAATATACCACGTCCTGCCCTATACGTTCAAAGAGGGTAAGAATATTGCGTAGTAAATCGTTAGCGGTTTTATTTAGTAGTATTCTTATCTAGAATTCCTCCTAAATAATGGTAGGTTCCAATTTATAGGTTTAGTAGAATTAATCTTCATTGAAGAACCGGTATATAATATTAAGCCCGTATTTCCCGAAGTTGGGGTTGATTTCGGCCGAGCGAAAGACTAGTTTAAATAGTAGGATATTGCCCCGTTTATTATCCTTCTATATTTCATTAATAGCGTTAGTCCGAATTCGTATCTCCTTTACTAATTTTCTACAATTAAATACGTAGCGGGGGAATTTAGCGCGTAGGTATAACTATTATAAATAGTAGCTCCTTAGGTCGGCGGTTGTAACCTTCCCGTTACTAATTAGCGTCGAGGCATCGACGATCGTTACTTCCGTTTCATTTTTAATAGGGATCCCCTCCTCTTCTTTCCGAGCTTATTAGTAGACCCTTATATTAAGTACTTGGTAAGATCGGTCGGGATTTAGTTCGGTAAATTAGAAGCTCTAATCTTTATTAAACCCGCGGGAGGCCTTCGTAAGTCGGGGAATCCGTAAAGATAACGCGGTCGGCTTCCGAACCGTAGTTAGGCCTAGTTTTAGGATCGAAACGGACGCCGCCTTGCCTTTTCCCTTCAACTTCTTCCTAGCCTTACGAAGGATACTCTAAGGGTCTATAAAGGGTAGTAACTTTAATATAATATATTTAATATATTCGAACGAATAGTCCTCTTCTACCTTAGGAGGATAATAGTTCGATTTTGTAGGCATCTCTAACAGGCCCTAAGGGTTACTAAATACGCTAAGTATTAACGCCGCGTCCGGACGTAATATATCTAAGCTAAAAGGGTCGGTACGACCTCTAAACTAAGTCAAAGGGTTAAATAATCTAATTACTAGATTAAATCCCTCGTTCTTCTAAGTGTAGTCGAATAGGTCTGCTTCTCCTTTGTATTGGGAACTAGGGTTCGAAAGAAAGCTAAAGCTTAAACTCGATCGTAAATTAAGGTTTTAATTATCTCCAGCGTTAAATATTATATAATTAATTCAATTTAAAAGGCGGGAGATAGGGGGGGTTTAATATTATTCGCTTAATCGATCCCTTAATAAATACAACTTTCCTAAGGAGACTTAGTGATCCTTCTCGGTAAATAATTACAACGAATAACTATAATCAAACGATTAACCGTAGTTAAATAGAATCAAATATTCGGTGCGATCTAATAAAAGTAGGATATTTTAATGCCGTCCCCGGTTAAATAATAATATTTAATATTATATAAAAGTATAATTCTACGAGTAATACAACAACAAGACTAGAAGCTACAAATCAAAGTAATATTAAGTATAAAGAAGGAAAGGGAAGTTATACGAACGAAGGTATCACGGATTTGGATATATAAGCCAGATTCTGCCACTCGTCGCCGCCTTCCCGGTCCGTTCGGCCTATCGATAAGAATATAAATCTCATTCCATCCGATATACTATAGCGCTAGGTGCCTAGCACCGGCACCCTATTGCCCAGTGGCCAGTGCTCTGGGCTCTCATCCAGCCATGCCATGACAACGATTACTAATACTTTTAAGTATACTAATAGTAGACTATATAATTATAGACCCTATAATTATATAAATAAGTAGTAAACCGTCTTTTATATTATTCTTTAATATACTCTTTAGTTTTTCATTTTATTGTATTGTATTATTATATTGTGTAGTTGATATTGATGTTGGTGATAATATATTTAGTGGACGTAGCCCGTACGTATTGATATAGCTCGTACGCGTTGATTTACGACCGGACTTAGCGGGCTTTAATTAGTAAGACCCTAATAATTATAATTGCCTTCATAACATTTACGACCGTAAGACCCACTTTGCGACCGTGCGTACCCTGACTTGATTGATTGAATAGATAAGAACCTACGATCACAACTACCTTTCTAGGGATTTTAAAGGACTTGGTATGTCGTAGCGCCCTACGGTAAAATGTGACCCGACGGTAAAATGCGAACCAACGGTAAAATGCTGTTTACAGTCCGGTGACGGTAAAAAATCGATTTATAGTCCTAGGACGGTAATGTGATTGTAAACAGCCTCCTATATACCCTTAGCTATGTATTATTAATTGAAAGTAGTAGAGTTGAAGGCGATAACGTCGAGTAAAAGGCGGTGGCCGGTGCGCCGATTTGCCGGGAGTGCTAGAGTTGCCGGGAATGCTAGATAGCCGGTACGTGAACTATAGTCGCGTAGTCGTATATAAATGGCCGCGCGACTAATCGTATAGGATTTTATTTATAATACTATACGCAATTGTATTTTACGCTGCATCTGTATGCAAATAATATAATAAATATAGACGAATTTACTCTATTTTCTGGCATTTTTTGTATTTTAATGTATGTAGATTTGCGTGAGCTATATTAATCGGCACGGTCGGGAAATGGTCGAAATGATAGTACTGTTTGCGATAGTTATTAATATAATGTTTTGCATCCCTATATTAATTCCCTTTTGGGATATAGGGTGGTCCGTGCGCATTTGATTTTTTTTGTAGATTGACCTATAATAGATAGAACCGCCGCGCCTTCCTCGCGTCGATATAGGGCCTATAGACCTACGACCTCTGGTATAGATCTGACCTATACTAGACCTCTGGTGTAGGTCTCCTATAATACTTTTGGGCCCCGGACATCGACTCTCGTGAGGGCATAGGCGTTTCAATAATAATTATAGTTTAAAATAATTCGTAAGAATATATTCCGCTATCCTAAAGGAAGAAATTCTCTTAGAGGAAAATCGCCGCTTTTGTAGTTATAATTTCTATTAGGATTATTCCCCTTTCCTCCTTATTATATCTTTTCCAAATTTTTACGTAGATAATATCCGCTTCCCTATTCTTCTCCTTTATTTCTTTTAATATTATATTATATAATTTCTCGTTAAAATTAACCTAAGGGATTCCTTTAATTAGAATTACTATAATATTAAGGGTTATAATAGCCTCCGTTTTGAAGATTTCTTTCGCTTAAATATAGTATTTCTAATACTATTTACGTATAGGTTCGTTGAAAATTATAATATAGTCGTTATTTATTATTATTTTAATAATTATTCGGATTACTTTATATAGTTTTTCCTTTAAAGCGTTCTCAATTGCCTATTTTATATCCTCGTTTAATCGTTTAATATATTAAATAGAAATTGAAATTCCTTTAATTATAAATTAGCGTTCGAAATTAGAGGGAATAAATATCTAAATAATAATAATAATTAATTATTAGAGGGTAATACTAATTTTACTTAATAATTTTGTAATAATATCGGCCTATTTCTTCGGCGCTTCCTAAGCACCCTTCTTAAATTCCTTAAAAATATCCTTCTTCAAATCGTCGAAGTCCTTTTTAATAATAAATTAATTTTCGCTAGCTTTATTTACTTTAAATATTTAAGACTTATTTTTCTTCGCTTAAATATTCGCGAATTCGAGAAATAATTGTTAAACTTAACGACGGTCTTCGGGCGAAACGGTATTATAATTTATAGATTTATTTATTTAAATAATAAATCTCTTTATAATTTTATTATCTTCTTTTATTTTCTCCGAAGTCTTTATAGCGAATATAGCGTCGGGGTTATTATAATTAGAAATACTTCTAAAGGGGTTGTAAACGCTATTTTTAAATCTACATATACTTTTATTAATTATTATCGGTAGCGACGGCTTAACGTTATCGCTGCGTTTGTTGCGGGATATCGCGAGGGGGGTAAACGACCCTTCTAAGTCGATTGCCGTTGTCGGTTTTCGTTTTAGAGCACTTCCTAACCAGAAATCGGCGTTTCCGGTTTCGGCGTCGTTTTTTTTCGGTTTCGGCGTCGTTTGAATATAGGTATATAGACCTAGCACTATAGTAAAATTTGAATTATATTTATACTTATTATAATAATATTAAATAAGTTCTAAAGTATTGAAAATTTAGCCCCACTCGGTTACTAGTAGTATTACTACTTCGGGTCCTATAAGGTAGTCGGCTTATTCTACTACCTATTTATTAATAAAATCTTTATTAAATACAACCGTCTCTAATTATTATATTTCTTAATTATATTTTTACTCTATATATTCGATATTAAATTGTAATTAATCTTTATTAAATATAGCCGGAAGGGCGTCGTCGTTTTAGAATTCGGCTAGTCTACGTCGTATATCCGTTAAATTTAAATCTATAAGCAGATTGTCTTAATTAATAAATCTTACCTCTATATTTATATATAAATTAGTATTTAGATTTATTTTAGGAGATATTAAGATAAAAATTTACTTTAATTATCCTCGTTAATATTTTCCTAATTTTAATTAAAAGGTAGAGCAGGGTTTAATATAAGGGCATTACCGTCGTCGTTATTATTAAAAACGGGTCTAAAACCGGGACTTTAAATTAGTGATTTTAATTAACGCGGGGCTGTTAGTAATCTTGACTACTATATTTATTATTATTATTTAAAATAAGGGTATATATTAAGGACTAGCATTTGCCTTCTATATTTAGTTCGGATTTTATAATCTATTTATCTATTAATTATAAGGTCTCCCTATAAAAGTAAATCCTGGATCTTAGCCCGGCGGGGTATAGTAAAAATAAATAATTAAAGAGGGTAAATTAAATAGAAATATAAGGAGAAAGTTAATTATAAAGGGAAGAATTAGAATTAAGGAGTAGAGTAATACCTAAGGTTATATATTTACAAGCCTTCTAGAACGAAAAAAACCTTATAAATAGTACGTATTTAATTTGAAATATTCGTTAATAGTTTAGAATATAAATATAAGACGATAAATAAGATTATATAAGTATATATAGGCGAATGTCTTAAATACCGGTATAAAAGATTATATAAGTATAGGTATATACTAATTCTAAAATATTTATTAATAGTATATAGTATAAATAAACCAAATAAGGCTAATCTCGTAAATTCGTCCTATTTCTAAATTAATAAACAATTCTAATATCGCCTTATCCCGTATATTTATATAATACGTTTATTTATTTATAAGTAAATGTATTTACGGGTAGATGTATTATATAGCCCTATAATTAATATTAAATAAATATTAAAATACTTTTTATATCTTAATCGAATTTAGAAATCCTATTTATAAAAAAAATCTCCCCCTTTTATAAACTTCTCCTTAATTCTCCCCCTTTTATAAACTTAATTCTAAATTGCTTTTTACTAACTAATTAGTTGTATATTAATTATTATCTTTATTATCCGTCTTATTATCGGGGGGTAATAAAATTCCTAATTACGGCTATTCTATTTACTAAATATTATTTATTTATTTATCATTTTAATTTATATATTATCTATTATTTAATATATACCCTATTTCGTTTATTTACTTACTTAAATAAACTATTTCCTCTAAATAATAGGGGGTATAAATAAGAATATACTAGTTTTACTAATTATAATATATTTATTCCCTTATTAAAATTATAATTCTAGATTAACCGAACCGCTTCGATAACTTATTTTGAACTTCCCTTAACTTTTATTTAAAATACTATTACTATATTTACTATATTTACCAATCATTACGAATAGTATTCTACAATTTTATTTAAAGTTTTTAAAATTCCTAATAAAATAAAAACTATTTATTTACTTATATATAGTATAATAGAAGGCGGTAGAATTTAATTAATTATACTTTGCGTATATAAAATATTTAGTAAAATTTTAATAATTTGTAATAATACTCTCTCTTCCTACAATTAATAACTATAAATTATAAAGGAGATTTTATCGCTTACAACCGTTCTCTTCTATATACGTTAAATTTATTACTTTTTAATTAATTAAATTAACTAAACCAATTACCCCTAAATATTTTTAAATTTGTATAATAATACCTAATTATAATTATAATAAGTACTATTATTATTATTATTATTATTATTATTATTATTATTATTATTATTATAGCTGTAGAATTAATTAGGAAGAAGTATTTAGTTTAATAATAACGGTTACGAACAAATAATAATATTAATAATAGTAAGAAATAGGATAGAAAAGCGGGTAGTCTCGAAAGTCGTAGTATTAATATTTAGTAAATAGGAAGTAATTTATTCGCTAAGGTAGTAGATAAGTACCGCTACAATTAAAATCGGGAAGGAGAAGGCGCGATTTAATCGCGACCGAAAGTAATTAGTAGTTTTCATCCGACGGCGTTTATCGCTATACGGTTTTTCCTTTAGAAAACCTAGAGAAGGACCCTATACTATTATAGCGCTATATATAAATATAGTAAAAGGAATAAGATTATTATTATTATTTAGAATTAATTAATTAATATATATTTAAACGACGATGTTTAATAAAAAGCCTAAGAGTAATCGCCTTCGTAATTGCCCTCCTAAGACTAATAATACGGCTAATACCAATTTTATTTATATTCTTAGTCTTATTAATAAGGGTAAAAGGACTATTAATTTTAATATATAAAGTCTCGAAAATAATAATAATAAGCCGGATATTATTAGTAATTAACCGATTTTACTTACTAATACGCTTACTAAACTTATATTACTAAAGATATCGTTAATTAGAAAAGGTTCGTTATATTCTTTTACTAATTAAATTCAAATTAGTATTTAATTTCCTACGTATTAAAATCTAATAAATTAATTTCTTTTCTTTTCTTTTTTCTATATATTTTAATAATATTTTAGCGTCGCAATATTACCTTACCGTATAAAAAGTAATAAAATAACTATTTTAAACGGATAGTTAAATATATAAAATCGGCCGTATTTACCAATATCTTTTAAAAGGATACTTAATATACCGGTACTAATACTAGCCCTAGCTCTAATTTTAGCCCTAGCCCTAACCCTAGCTTTAATTTAGCAACGAATATAATATTATTTATTTATTAATATTAATAAAAATATAGTTTATAGGGTAATAATATACCTAAGCGCCCTAAATTTCATTTAGATCCGCCCGGCCTATTTAGTAATAATATACTTACTTCTAATTTTTAATATCCTCTTACTTTTAAATATCCTTTTATTATTAAATATTCTCCTATTTTTAAATACTTTATTAGTACTCTTAAATACCCGATTACCTCCTAAATATTCTTATTTAATTATTAATTCGTACCCTAGTATTTAATACCAATTTAGTAATTTTTACTTAATTAACCTCCTTTTAGCGGTTATATTCTATATAATTATATCCTCTATAATTATATTCCTAACTATTACCCTCCCTCTCGGTACGTAACGCCTATATTACTTATATAATTATATTATTAAGTATTTTCCTTTAGTTTTTAGCTTTTACTTAACTAAATAGTAGTAGACCTACGATTAGTTAAATAAGAAATTTAATAATAAATTTAGGCGTAAATATAATTAATATAATAATAAATATAATAGTAAATATAATAATAAATATAATAAATATAATAATAATTTCTTTAAGCCTAATTTGTTATTACTACTTAGATTTCTTAACCGGTTATAACTATTCCTACCCCTAATAATACTAATTAGAAGGACTTAAAGCGTTTTTTTTATAGTAGAAACTTTACCAATACGAATAATTTTTTTTAATTATAGGGTATTATAGTAGAATAAGTTAATTAATAGGCCTATAATCGTAAAATAAATCGATTTAGAAATAGCGAATCGGCTAATAACCGGGAATAAGATATACGTAAAGTAGAAAATATCCGAAAGGTAAATACAATTTATAAAGTAGATAAAGTTCGGAAGGTAGAAGATATATATAAAGTAGAAATTATATATAAAGTAAATAAGGTTCGGAAAATAAATATAGTTCGGAAGGTAAAAGAATTTCGTTAAATATAATAGGCAAAAGCTAATAGACTACTTATCCCTCTATTTAATTAAATTATTACCTTAACTATTAGTATATTTATTACTCTTAACCGTAGTATATCCAATACCTATTCTAAATTTAACTTCGAATAGGCTTTCTAATAACTACCTTAGTAGAATAATAATAACGAAGACAATAATATTAATATTAATAATAAAAACGATAACAATGTTAATTTTAATAATATTAATATTCCTCTTCGTCGCCTTAGCGGTACTATTTTTAATTCTAATTCTAACGGTAGAGGTTCTAGTTCTAGCCTTATATTTAACTTTTTATCTTCTACCCCTGGTAGTAGAAGTAATAGCGGTAAAGGTTTTAATACCGCTTTTAGTTTCGGTTATATATTTTCTACCCTTAGTAGTAGAAGTATTAGTACTACTTCTAATACCGCTTTTAATATTACTTCTAATACTACTTCTAGTATTACTTTTAGTATTACTTTTAGTACTACTTCTAATACTACTTCTAGTTTTAGTACTACCCTTAATATTACCCCTAATTCAAACGCCTATAAACGGAAAAAGGGAAAGAGGGATAATAGCCGTCCTTTATAAGAATATTATTATAAATTCTTCTATAAGCTTAGCTATATAAATCTTTAGAAGTTATACAAAGAAAGTATACTTATTAAATTGGATTTTAATATAATAGATAGCGATTATATTCGTCTTACTAATAACGATAGAAATAATCCTATACGAGGCGTAAAGCGGATATAAGGTATTAAACCGCTTTAAAATAATACGATTATTATTAACGAATTGAATAAAGAATTTCAATAGGCCTTATTCTTATACTATTACAATTGGTTTTCTAATACCTTCGTTACTAATACGGTTAATAAAATTAATACCCGTTCGAAGCGATTTAAAGGCCTTCGAAAATATATATTTAAAACCTATCGCTCAGAGAAATCGAACTTCTTCAACTGTATATTAATATCCTTTTTTAAGGATATTGTATCCAACAATTTATTCCTTTTAAAATACAACTTCGAAAATAATAACGAGTATAAGGTATACTATTTAGAATTAATCGAAAATTAGATTAATAGAAGGACTTTTAATTAAATTTACATATATATTGTAAAATATATCGACTACGAAACTACTTTTAATAATAGGACTAGTCTTCTTTTTTACTATATTAAGACGGAGTTATAAGATATAGGCTTTGTAATATTAGATATTATTAAATCCGAGTGTATTATAAATAAAGGCCGTTCTAATTTTAAATAAAAAACCAATAAAAATATTCGAAGGGTTATACGCTAAACCTTTATAGCCCTACCTTTTAAGGAGCGTTATAAAGAAGTCGACTAGAAACGGTTTATCTAAATACCTTTAGAATTTATACCCAAATAAATTAAACTAACTAATGCGCTTAAAATAGATTATTTTAATAGAAATATTATTATAGAAGAGCCGCCTCCGCTATTAAACGTTATTTATCCTAATATTAGTAGATAGCGATATTTACCGCTTAAGTAGAGTTTTATTAAACCCTCTAGTATCCCTAGGACTCCGAATAATAATTATAGTAGTATTTACTATAATACTAGTCCAGGCTTTAATAATTAAAATCCTAAATATAATCTATATAGCGGCCGTTTTAATAGAAGTAGTAATAATAGGGGTGGCTATAATAACCGGAGTGGTGGTTATAATAATTGAAGTGGTTATAATAACTGTAGTAGTAGTTATAATAATAGAAGTAACTGTGATAATTATAGTAGTAGTTATAATAATAGACGTGGTTATAATAACCGGGATAATAGAGGCGGCTATAATAATAGAGGTAGCTATAATAATAGAGGCGGCGGTTATACGGGTAGTTGTAATAATAGGGATAATAGAGGCTACGGCAATTACGGTTATAGTTATAGCTACGGTGGTTATAGTAGTTATAGTAATTATAGTAATTACGGTTATAGTAACTATAGAAGTGGTTATAACTAAAGTAAAAGTAGTAAGTCCTACGAATAATATACGCCTACTTATCCTTCAATTGCTTTTAAATATAAGTATTAACGCCCCGTCGGTATTCGTAGTATTCGTAGTATTCGTAATAGTAGCGGCGTTAGTAGTAGTAGTAGTATTAGCTGTTATATAGAAGAAGATAACGAGGAAGATAATGAGGAAGATAAAAGACTAATTTATCTACGCTATAAATAGAAGGGTCGTTATAGTTAAACTATATTTTAATTTACTAATACCCTCAATATTACTATACTTCCTATCCCTAAGCGTATTCGTATACCTATTACTACTTTTTCCTCGCCAACTATAATCTTCTAATCAACTGCCTCTTCTTTAAACGAAAGTATAAAATATTTATACTTTTAAGCGTTATACCTTTTAGTCCTCTAACGTCTAACTCTCCCTATTATTATTTATCAAAATTATATATACCTATATCTACTTAATAATAGTATTATACTTAATAGTATACGATTTAATATCGTAGTAATTATATTATATCGTATTCAATATCGCTATAAAAAAACATAGAAAATCGTAAATAAGTAACTAGTTCAATATTTTCTTATTATACCCTTTTATTCTCATATTATTATTATTATCCTCATTTATTATTATCCTCGTTTATTATTATCCTCGTTTATTATTATCCTTATTCATTATTATTATTATTATTATTATTATTATTATTATTATTATTATTATTATTATTATTATTATTATTATTATTATTATTATCGTTATCGTCGTTATTATCATTATCGCAATCAATTAATTTAGGGGTCTAGCGTAGTATATAGTATTATGCGACCTTATTGTAAAATATATTATAAATATTAAATTTATACGGGTACTAACCCCCGATAGTAAAGGCATTCGTATATCAATTAAGCAGGTACGTACCCGTACTATATAATACCTTCCGCGCATTTATCGTAACCTATTAATTTAGCAATATTCTACGGGAAGGACTACTACTATCGTAATTGCCTTTAATTATTTTCCTATATATTCCTCCCCGTTCCTACTCTTTTAAGAATACTTAGCGCTACATATCGCCCAATAGTAATTTTCCTAACAATAGTACATAGCGCCCAACGACGGTAATTGGAATTTTTTAACGGTTGATTAACGGTAGTAAAGTAGTAACCGTTCTTTAACAGTCATTTTACAATATTTGCTTTCCTAAGACCCCGTAGCTAAGTATTTATATTTAGAATAGTATTAGCTAAGGCTGAAATATCCCTGTTATCTTTCTATTTATATATAGCTAAGGGTATATAGGAGGCTGTTTATAATCATATTACTATCCTAAGGCTGTAAATCAATTTTTACTATTAGATTACCGTTATAGGACTATAAATAGTATTTTACTATTGGTTTACATTTTACAATCGGGGTACATTTTACCGTAGGGCGCTAGAACATGCCAAATCGTCGAAAATACCTAAAAAGGCAATTATAATTATAGGCTCTTACCTATTCAATTAGTCAAGTTAGGGCACGTACAATCACAAATATTATAAAGGCAATTGCGATTATTAGGGTCTTACTAATTGAAAACCGCTAAATCCGGTCGTAAGTCAGCGCGTACAGGCTATATCAGCGCGTATAGGCTACGTCTATTAAATATATTATTATTATTAATATCAAATAATAATATTAAACTATAATATAATGTAATAAGCTGAAGAATTAAATAATATATTAAAGAATAATATAACGGTCTACTTATTTATATAATTATAGGGTCTACCGTTGGTATAGCTAAAAGTATTACTAAATGCGACGATGAATGCGATGATAAATGTTATAATACTAGAAGTATCGCTAATTGTAATATTAAATACACACCCGGAAGCGTTGTTAACTACGATACTAATTATAATACCGAATACTATTGCAACGCTAACATTGTTAATCTCTAATAATATTGAAAAGCCAAATAATCTAGTACAATAACGATATAGGTATTTCTAATAATACTAAACTTATATATTGGTAACTAGACGACTCAAAAGTGCAAGGACTTTATACTAACGTCTAGTGTTTCCAATTCGTTAAGTGTCGAAGAAACGAGTATACTCGAATTTTGTATTGAAGTAATAGGTATGCGAGTGCGCTTAGGAATAGGGGGTGTAATGCCGATAACTATTGAGAATGGCTGGCCGCTACGACTACTAACAGGCGGCGGCGGCTATCTACGCCTATCTCGGGGATCGGGAGGTGCCTAGCCAGTATCGCGGCGGCGGCCACCGATTTAGCGCTAACGTTTTTACTTAGATAGTCGAATTGGGGTGTATTTATAGTTTATACGGTCATCTTCACTATAACCACCTATCACGGTGCAAAGGCACAAGGTAGGTAAGAACAAATGTAATTGTATAAGGAGAGGAAAGGGGAAGGTCCAAGGGTGTGTTCTAAGACTAACCTTTATAAGTTGGTCCTAATTAACAGCTCTACAGCAATTTTATAAGCGCTATAGAGCTAATACCACCGTTATATAACAATAACGATTAAAGCTATTACGAACGCTATAATAGCTTCATATAATAGTCTAAACTATAAACTAATCTCTAGTTCAAACCTAGTACCATCGCTATTATAAACCGTTATAGGATTAACCCTATAATACTACCCCGGGCTAAAAGAAACTATATAATTAACTAATAATATATAAAATACTAGAAATACCCAGTAATCGCTTAGCCTATATTATAAAAATTTCTACGGCCGCCGCTACCCTACGTAGCGACCTCCTCTACCCTTCGCACTATCCATTCTCCCTAGCCTCTAACGGCTAATCCGCTCCTCCGCCCTATTAATCTACTCTAGCCTCCACTTCGCAGTCCTTCCGTCTTTCGGCGGCAGTCTAGGCCGGTAATACTAAAACGTCCGGGTTATTATTATAGAACCTCCTAATTTCTTCTAAATATATTTCTACATTCTTATATAATTACCAATTAAGTACGTATAATAACGCCTATACAATGTAATACTCCTATCGTCCATTATCTAAATTCTTCCGGTAGCCGTCGATAATCTTAAATTCCTATTCTTTAAAGTCCTTCCTATTATCTATCCGCCTTATAATCCGCCCGTAGTTCGCCCTAACATCCCCTTCTATCTTTCCTATCCAAAATCTAACCTTATTAACGTAGAAGGTAAGACTATACTTTATATTAATTAATAAATAGAATATAATAATATAGCTATAGATTTTAATAATTTTAAAAGGCCCCTTACGGAGCGGTATTAACTTCGCGTATAACTTCCCTATTTTAAAATTCTCTATATTTAATAAAACCTTATCCCCAACCTTATATTGTAGGGTATTTAATCTACTCGTATTAGTATTATCCTTATACTGTCGTTAAACCTCCTTTACTTTAGTCGTAACAAAATTTAGGATTACTTTAAAGCGATTAACGATTTTTAAAGCTTTGAAATATTTATCCTATTAAATTTGTAATATATTTAGAGGGTACGGTTTAATTAGCTCTACGCCTATCTATAGATAAAAACCGTAATTAGTAAAGAAGGGTAATACTCCCGTCGTTTCTAATATAAAATTATTAATAGCAAACTCTATTATAAGGAACTAATTTATTTAATCGTCTTATACTTAATTAATAAAGGTTCGCAAATATCTTTCTATTTCAGCGTTAATCCACTCCGTCTATCCGTTAATAATTAAATAGAAAATAGAAGAGGGAATTAATTTAATTTCCAATCTCGCTAATAATACCCTCTAAAATTATAAAATAAATTAAAAACCCCTATTTAATATAATAATATTAAGCAAATTATAAATACTATAAACCTATTCGATAAACCGATTAATTAATTCTTCTATTATTAAACCGATTATAGGAATAAAATACTATATTTTTATTAACCGGTCTATAATTATAACAATATATTTAAATATTTACCTTCACTATTTATATAATATTAATAGCGTAACGTAATCGATTAAAATATTTTTCTATAGCGTAAACAATACCGCCAACAGTTTAAATAACCTATATAGCGTATACTATACTAATTTTATCTTTATATACGTTAGGCAATTTTTATAATAAATTTTAATAGCGTTATATATTCTTAATTAAAAAAAAAATTATAAGAGGAAGCTATATATTTTCTCCCTCTTTAAATACCTTATACCCGGTATATTATAAGCGCAGCGGATTAATTAATAATAAACATCCGTATCGCTAGGGTTAAGGAGGATAGAACTATAATAGTAAATCCGCCTTTAAATAATACGACACTCCGCGAATAAAAGTTTCTTAAAATTATCCTTTACTTCCTTCGATTACGCCTTCCTAACTAAATTTAATATATAGGCTTACGCGTTTTATAAGAGGATTAATTTCTTATAGTAATTTACAACTAAATTATCTACTAATATTTTATTTATAATTTCGAAGTTGTAAATATATTTAATACCGACGAAAATTGTAGAAATCTCTTCTCCCGACGTAGAAATCTCCTCTTCTAGTACGAACGGCCTATTAATAAAAATATTTTTATTTAATAATATTTTATTATACGCTAATAGCCTCTTATTTCCTACATCCTTCAGGACGTCTTTTAATTTACGGCTCAATATATCCAGGCGGACTTATAAGGAGCTTAACCGGTATTAAATAATAAAATTAAAACGTAATAAGAATTAAAATTATTATATATATTTTAGGGTTAATTATTTATTAATTATAAAAGACTTTAAGCCTTTATAATCGGTAATAATTTCTACCGGCTTCTACGTTCCTTCTAATTCTAGCTTCTATTCCTCTAAAGCTTTAATAATAGCGAAGAATTCTTTATTATAGATATTATAATTATATTCCGTTAATAAATACCGCTAATTAAAATAGGCGACTAATTTTAATTCCCTATCTTTATCGTACTACGAAAACATCTTTCTATAAACCTAATTTAATATATCTATTTTTATAATTATTTATTTTAATTAATCGAAGATGCATAAAACGGGTCTATTTATAAAAACCTTTTTTAATACTTCGAAAAACCGCTAATAATAATCCTTCTACTCCTAATCTTTAATATCCTTCTTTATTAATTCGTATAACGGACCAACTAATATAGAGAAATATTTAATAAACCGATAATAGAAATTAGCGAACCCTAAGAAACGCTATAATACTCTTTTAGTATTTAAAGCCTCCTAGGAGGTTATAACCGCCACTTTTTCTAAATTTATCTTAATACCTCCCGGGGTAATAATTAACTCTAAATATTTAATACATTTAATATAAAATTCGCATTTATCAATATCGATCTATAAACCCACGTTAATTATCCATTTTAATACCTTATTAATATATTTAATATACTCCTCCTTATTTTCTAAATAAACGAAGATATTATCTAAATAAATAGTAGCGTAAACATTAAGGATATTATATAAGACATCGTTAATATAATTCTAGAAAGTCCTTAGTACTCCCTATAACCCAAACAGATAAATTAATAATTTAAAGAGCCTAAAACGAATAATAAAAGCTATAAACTATTCGTAGCCCTCCTTCACCCGTATACAGTTAAATATAGAAATTATATTGAATTTAATAAAGATCTTCGCCTTATAAATTGCATTTAACGTCTCTTTAATTAACGGTAATAAATACCGCGTTTTAAACGTTACATTATTAACGCCCCGGTAATCTACGCAAATATAAACCCTACCCCCTAGTTTCTTTATTAATAAGATAGGCGCTACAAAAGCGGATTAAGAAGGCCGGATAAATTTCTTCTTAAAGTTCTTATCGATTTACTTTTTAATAACAGTAATTTCGATAGGCGATATAGGCCTAAGTCTAGCGTATAATACCTATTTTCCTAATTAAAATTCGATTTTATAATTATAAGACCGGTAAGGGGGGAGTTAATTTACCAACGCTAGTAAAAAGGCATCGACGTAAGATTAGTAATAAGGTAATAACATCTTATTAATTTCCTCCTTAATCTTCTATAACTTATCCGCCTTATTTATAAACTTCTATATATCCTCCTCTAAAATTTTAACGAAATATACGTATCGAATCGTCGCTTTATAAAATAGGACGTCCTTTATAAAATCTCCTATCAATACGACCGTTCATATAATAATTACTATTTCCCGCTCAATATTAAATTTATATTTCCCCGCTATATTATCGATAAAATTATAAAGGGATAGTAGAAAATCCTTCTTATATTACTTTCCTTTCCCCTTAATAATATTTTATATTACTTCGTATATAAAATCTATTTCGCTAAATTCCGAAAGTATTACTAGCCGTTCGAACTACGTATAATTAATTATATACAATTAAAACTAATCTCTTTTATAAATAAAATTAAAGGTAGCGGCGTTTAATTTACGAATATCCGTAAAGTTAACTTTATCGTCGACCGGTTTACTAAGCCGGATTAGTATTCGATAATCCCTTATTAATATGTACCTCCTACCTAATTTAGCGTAAAGTTAATATAACACGTCCCTTTTAATTTTAATTAGTACCGCAATAATATTAATAATAAATTTAACCTTTACCCCCGCCTAATAACCAATAAAAGCGTAGTATAAAATTAATAGTAACGAAATTTCCCTTTTATTTTTAAACGCGGAAGTCCACTCTTTAAGTCCTTTATCCTTAAATTAAAGTCCCTTAATAAGCGGGTTCTCGCCCTCCGCCTTTAAAATCTCCTCTTTACAGAGATAATTCCTAAGGATAATACTAGTACTATCTTTAGGAAGGGTACCACCCCTCTTATAAAATAGTATTCCCTTGGGCGGAGCCGGATATGCCCGAGGGAGATAGTGAAACGCCTATTTTCCTTCTACTAATTCATTTTTAAAATTTATTTTTTTTTTCAAAAAAAAAAGAAAAATTTCAAATCTAAAGAACTCATTCGTTAAATTTTTTAAAATCGGAATTCCTCCTCAACTAAAGGCCGGATAAACCTTTAGCCGGGTGCAAAATAACCGCTGTCTCCTTCTGCTTATTTCAATACCCTTTTTATTATTAGGGTTAGGGTTATTGGTTATTAAAAAGACTCGGCCATTTTGGATTTTTTTTCCTAAATTCTTATCGCCTCCAAATTTCTTATCGCCTCTAAATTCCTTATCTCCTTAATAATTTCCTTAATAATTTTAATTTAGTTATTTTCTATTTTTTTTCCCTAAGTTCTTATCGCCTCTAATTTTCTTATTGCCCTAATAATTTAACTTTATTATTTTCGACCTTTCGTATCTATAGTCGTATTTACGGAAAGAAATTAATTCTTTTCGATATTTCTCAATAACTATACGGTTATATACGTTGTAAAAAGTATTAAAATAACTATTGAATTAAGACGATTAATTTAACTATTTTTAACTTTTAATATACGTAATAATTTAAAATAAATATTAATAAAAACGTTTTTATTTTATTATTACTATTAAAATTATATCCTAACCTACAATATTTCTTTTTTAGGAATACGAGATATTTGTATACGGGCTAGAATACGAACCGATTTTTCTATATATTGGACGCTTATAAATAAAACCGCCGCTCCTTCTAATTTTGCAATAATATAGGCCTACGGACCACAACCTTTAGTATAAATTTCTATAGTACCTCTAGTAGGCCTACGATCGCCCGCTTAAGGTGGAAGGATAGGCGTTTCAAAAATATAAATAATATAATACCCTTTTTAATAGAAGCGGGGGGAAGAGGTACCTTCTTATAGGTATAAGTAGTAATAACGGAGACGGGGCTAGAGAGCGCCCGAAGCGCTTCCGTTTAATCGCTAGAAAAACCTATTAATAAATAACGGTTATAGTAATTAAAATAATTAAATTATATACCGCCGTTCTTATAATTAATATACGGTTTATAAGTTACTATTTAAGGATAGCCTAAAATAATAAGGTATTTCTTATAGAAGTCGTATATTAGGAAAGTAATAGTCTCTTCGTAGTAACCGATTCGTAGCCTTCCTTTTACTACCGTTTTAATAATACTTTTGACGTTACCGTCTACGAATATTAACTTTTTAGGATAAAGTAATAGAAAACGAGGGAAATTATATTTTTAAATGAAAAAGTAGTCGATAAAAGTATATACGGAGTACCTACTATTAATAAGGGTAATATAATAGTCTTTACGCGTATTAATAATTATATACATAAATAATAGAATTATATTTAGAAAAATAATATTATTTAGTAATTAGATCTATACTTCCTCTAAATTAATAAAAAGATTTTATTTTCTCTATAATATAATTAACCAATTAGGCCTCTATATATAATTAGATATAAAGGCTATTTATTTCCTTAATTATTATAATATTCGCCGCCCGTAGTAAATTTATTAAGCTTTTCAATATTAATAATTCTAATAGCCCAGACTTCTATTATATTTCCTTTTCCGCCTCTTAATCTATTCCTACTATTTCTTCTATTACCCCGACCTCCTTATCCTTTATCTTTATTCTTCTTCTTCTCCTTACCGGTAAAGACCCTATTAGTACGAAGTTTACTACCCTAATTAATCGAATTAAAGTAATTGTAAATTATATATCCCTACTAATTATAACAATAGTAGAATCCCTTCTCCCTACGCTCTTTGAAAACCTCTAAATTAAATATAATAAATATATTCACTACATTTAAATCTATCTAATTTCCTCTTTAGCTTATTATTTTATTATCGGCCGAAGTAGGAAGGGTAGATCTATTACCGCCGTTATTACTACTATTAAAACCACTACCGCCGCCTTTATTAGTAGAATTAACCGAAAAGCCGGCTACAACCTTATTACGATATTCGGCGTCCTCGATCTTCCTATTGACTTTTCTAATTAATTATAGCTATTTAATATATTCGTTATTACCCGGGAAATCCTAAAAGACTAAAGCTTAATAGAGCTTCTTATTAATTTTATTACGAAGGTAGTAAACTTTTATAGTAAAATAGTGTTTCCTTGGGCGGAGCCGGATATGCCCGAGGAAGACAGTGAAACGCCCATTCTTCCTTCTACCTTAAAAGGTTTCTTTTTTTTTTTCTTTAAAAAAAAAGAACCTTCCGAATTTAATTGTTACTTATTTATTATTACTAATTTAAAAATCCTTCTTAACCAAAGGCCGGAATAACTTCTAGCCGTCTATAAAGTAACTGTCCTCTCCATCTAATTACTTTAATAATATTTTTCCTTTTAAATTTCTTTTTTCTATTTTTTTCCCTTTTTTCCCTTTTTTTTCCCTTTTTTTTCCCCTTTTTTTTTCCTATTTTTTTTCCTTTTTTTTCCTTTTTTTTCCAGACTTTTCTTCTTCTTAAAGACCCATTCGTTAAATTTTTTGAAATCCGATTTCCTCCCTAACCAAGGGCCGGATTAACTTATATCCGGGACCAAAATGTTCGTCATCTCCTTCTGATCATTTTGGTACCCTTTTTGTAGGGTTAGGGTTATTCGTTATTAAAAAGACTTAGCCATTTCGATTTTCTTTTCAAATTCTTATCGCCTCCAGATTTCTTATCGCCTCCAGATTTCTTATCGCCTCCAGATTTCTTATCGCCTCCAGATTTCTTATCGCCTCCAGATTTCTTATCTCCTCCAGATTTCTTTATCGTCCCTTTTCTTATCTCCTTAACAATTTTTAACTTCGTTGTTTTGAAACTTGGTCATTTTGCGGACTTGGTCATTTGCACTACGGTCGCATTCCAAATACTCTTTTCGACCTTTCCCAACGACCAGACCTCGTGACAACGTACATAAAGTATTAAAATGACCGCAAAATTAAGGCGAACAATCTGCAATTGAGTGCACTTTGATGCATCCTCTGGTTAAGGAATGGTGTTGATGCAAAGGCAATTCTTTTGTCGCTACTATTCAGACTGTGTCCTGACCCACAATATTTCCTTTTTGGGAGTGCGAGACACTTGCGTACGGGCTAGAATGTGAACCGATTTTTCTGCACATTGGACCCGTATAGACAGAAACGCCGCTCCTTCTAGTTTCGGCGCTTCGGCGGGCCCACGGACCGCGCGACCTTTGGTGCGGATCCAATTGTGGCACCCCTGGGGTGGGCCCGACCTCAGCGCCTCCACGGTAGAAGGATGGGCGTTTCAATTAGTAAGATTATACTTATTTATAAATTTAATTAATTTAATTTCGAAGTACGGGAACGGTATACTACTTTAATAAAGGTCGATTAAACGCCTGTAGGTATTTAGCTTAATATTTACGTTATTATACCAATTTATTAAATATTAGAAAAAGATTTCGCCTATTTTCTACGGCTACTAGTCGGAGTTAATAGGGAATTCCTTAATTTTAACGAAATTACCCTTAAATACTACGCGTAAATTTAGTCCTAAGTGGAATATAGCCCTTACAATTTTAATCCGCTCGTTAAGAAAATAAATTATATCGAATTCCTAAGCGGCCTCAATCTAATAGCGCTACGAATAGAAAGTATTATAGTATTTAGTATTATCCTTCTCTTTATTAATAAAAACGGGAAGGTCTTCGATAATATATTTAAGAAGGCGAGCGGTAAGGGCTGTCGAAATTCCTATAAGCGTAATTAGGGCGCCTTCATTAGAAGTAATAGGGGTTGTTAAGGGGGCGTTGGAAGATATAGTAGTAATCTGCTCGCGTAAGGTAGTAATGACCTACTAGGCTTCCTAATACTATTACTAAGCTTCCTAATACTACTACTAAATTTACTAATACTCCGTAACAACAGTATTATAATTAATAAAAACTTAAGCGAATATTCGGCCAAGCGCGTTAATAATAGATCGAAATACTAACTATTGGCCGATATTAGTAGCGATCTCCTAATATTCCCTAAATATAGGAGAAGGGTAGAAATCGAGCGTAATACCGGTAACGAAATTCTAAATATCGGGAATAACGTCCAAAATAAATAACGCCACTTCTATAATAACTATATCGTTAATTAATTCGTCGTTAAAAAATTAGGAAAGCATACCCAAATTATAAACGTTAGGTTCAAATCCGGACCCTAGGCTAGGCGTAACGTAATTAAATAGGTGGAAATTATTACCGTTACTACTAGCGAAATAGTAATTATAATCATAATTACTATTTTCTACCGCGTAATTCTATAACGATATAGAGGGACTATAACGATAAAAAAGCGTAATTATAACAATTAACCTACGTTTAGGTTATAACTTTAGTAAATCCGTAGCTTAATAAAGCGATTCTATATACCGGGGTCCGCAATTAGCGGCGACTTTAATATAGGGGATAGACTACATAGCTAAACGCCGTACGATTCCAAAGGTTGAAAAAGATATACGTAAAACGCGATAATTTAAAAGTACAATTAATTATTACGGTATAAAAGTATAAAGTAAGTAAGAATAAATATAATTATATAAAGAAAGGAAAGGGGAAGGTCCAAGGGTATATTCTAGGATTAACCTTTATAGGCTGGTCCTAATTAGTAGTTCTATAGCAGTCTTATAAATACTACAAAGCTAATACCACCGTTGTACAACGATAACGATTAAAGCCATCACGAACGCTATAATGGCTTTATATAATAGTCTGAGCCATAAGCTGATCTCTAGCTCAGACCTGGTGCTATCGCTGCTATGAACCGTTATAGGGTTAACCCTGTAACACCACTTCTGCCCATGCCTATTTTATACTGAGGACCGCTATAATGCTGAGGACCGCCCCTGCCTATACTATAGTAGCCTTATTGAGGACCGCTATACTAAGGACCGCCCCTGCCTATGCTATAATAGTCTTATTAAGGACCGCTATAACTATATTGAGGACCGCTATAATGTTGAGGACCGTTATAGCTATATTGAGGATTGCTATAATATTAAGGACCGTTATAGCTATATTGAGGACCGCTATAATGTTGAGGATTGCTATAGCTATATTAAGGACCGCTATATTGAGGACTGCCCCTACCTATACTCTAGTAGCCTTATTGAAAATAATAGCCGGTATAATATTAACTATACTTATTATAATAACTATTATTATTATAGCTATAGTTTTAGTTATTATAGCTAATACTGTAGCTATATCCCTAGTTATACCGATTGTCAATATAGCCACTTTAGTAACTACGACTAGTCCTATCCTTATACATAGTTAAGGGTATATAGAAAGCTGTTTATAGTTATATTACCGTCCTAGGACTGTAAATCGATTTTTACTATCGGATTACCGTTATAGTACTATATATAGTATTTTACTGTTGGTTGATATTTTACCGTCGGGTTATATTTTATTATAGGGCGTTAAGGATATGCCAAGTCGTCGAAAATACTTAGTAAGGAAGTTATAATAATAGGCTTTTGCCTATTTAATTAGTTAAGTTAGGGTACGTACAGTTGTAAAGTAGGTCTTACAGTTGTAAATATTATAAAGGTAATTGCGATTATTAGGGTCTTACCTATTGAGGATTACTAAATTAATAGCGTACAATTATAAATTAGCGCGTACGGGCTATGTTTACTAAATATATTACTACTATAATTATAAAGTTATTACGTACGGGCTATGTCTATTAAATATATTATTATGAATATTAATAATATAATATAATAAGATTAAGAATTAAAGAGTATAATAAAAAATAATATAAAAGACGGTCTATTTGTCTATGTGATTATGGGGTTTATAATTATATAGTCTATTATTAATATGTTTAAAAGTATTAGTAAATACAACAATGAATATACTATTAAATATATATTTGAAATTGTTATTAAATGCTATAATATTAGAAGTGTCGCTGATTGTAATATTGAATGCTATTGCGACGTTAACATTATTAATTTAGTATAATTATAATATAGATAATTTTAATAATATTAAAAAGCTAAATAATTTGGTATAATAATGATATAGGTATTTTTAATAATATTAAAACGGTTAAATATTAAAAAGGTTAAATGTTGGTAATTGAACGACTTAAAGGTATAAGGATTTTATATTAATTAAGGTTTCTAATTCGTTAAATATTGAAGAAATGAATATATTTTCGGAATTTTGTATCGAAGTAATAAGTATACGAATATATTTAGAAATAAGGGGTATAATACCGATAATTATTGAGGAAGAGAATATTTAACCGCTACAATTACTATTAGTAGGTAGCGGCGGCGGCGGTTATCTACGCTTATTTCGGGGATTAGGAGGTATTTGTACCTGGCTATAATTACGGCGGCGGCTACCTATTTGGCGTTGACGTTTTTATTTAAATAGTCGAATTGGAGTATATTTACAATTTATACCCGGACGGTTATTTTAATTATAATTACCTCTACTTATACCTATCTTATATTAAGGACTACTTTAATAATAACCGCCCTTACCTATATTTATTTAATAGTTTTATTAATAATTACCCTAAGGACCGCTATATTGAGTATTACTATAATATTGAGAATTGCTATAATATTGAGAATTACTATAATGTTAACCGCTATAATATTAATTACTATAATATCGAGGATTACTATATTAAGGACTACTATAATTATATTAAGGATTATTATATTAAGGACCGCCCCTACCTACATTCTAATAGCCTTATTGAAAATAATAACTAATATAATATTAATTATACTTATTATAATAATTACTATTATTATAGTTATAGCTTTAATTATTATAGTTAGTACTATAACTATAATTACTTTAAGAATTATATCCTTAATTATACCGATTATTAATATAGCCGCCTTAGTAATTACGATTAATTTTATCCTTATAATAGTTACGGCTACTATTACCACTTATATTATTATCGGGATAGTTTAGATTAAAAATATTATATTATTCTTCTACCGGTATAAAACGCTATCGATTAGCTATTGGGTAATTATTAGTCCTTAATAGAAGAAGTAATTCGTCGGTATTTACTAAAGTATTATTAAAGTAATTTAAATTTAGGGCTCTAAATAGAATAGTTAAAGCAATTTATTTTAATAGTACGTTAATGAATTGGTTATATTTAATATTTTTGTATTGAGGTATAAAAGGTAGAATTTTATATTTATATTATATATTCCGACGGAGATTTTCGTTTGTAAACTATATTTTGCCTTATCGATTTATATTTATAACCCGTTCGGATTTAATAATCCGAAGCCAATAAGGACTTATATTTTAAAATTCTATTTCTAAGTAGAACTATATAAGCGATTGCTTATTACTAAAATCTTCCTTATAATTAATATATTTAGCGATATAAGTATATATTTAATTGAAGGTACGTTTATTAATCTAGTTCGAGATTAAGGTTTTGAATGTTCGCTTATATTGTAGATTTGGAGTGTTTAAGTCGTATTTGAAGATATAAAAGTTGTCCGAAATAATATTTAGGAAGAATTACCGTATAGTTACGATAAGGTGGTGAGATTTTAAAGTGCGGTGGGTATTTATAGTATATTTTCGAAGCGTTTTGAATTTGGTCTTTCGGGTATTAATTTAATAATTATAAGTCTGTTTGATAATAATATTAGAGAATTAATTGTAATAGAATAAAAATAATAATTATTGGATTTTTTTATTAATTTCGTTAATTACGGTTGGATTATCCTTCAGTACGATAATACTTTTCGGAATATCTTTGGGTAATAGGGTCTTAGGAATTCCGGGATTTGGAATATATTAGTAATTATTTACAATAGAATTGTATTGTAAGCGAAGGGGTATATTGCCGGTCTTTTAAATAGTCTATAAATTAGTACGGGTTAGTTTTTAGAAATGTTTAGGGTATATATTTTTTAATTTGTTAATATTATTTTATTTTCGTTGAGTTGAACCGCTTTAATTACTATTATAATTATTATTAGGAGTTTTTAGAGGATTAGGCCTATTATAATCTTTAAAATCTTTTTCGTTAAAATTGTTAAGGTAAATAGTATTTTTATCTTCGAAGTAAATAGTATTTTTATTTTTGAGGTTAGGACCGGTTTCTTTTTGAATAATTTCTTCTTAAATAGTTTCTTCTTAAATAGCTTCCTCTTAAATAATTTCTTCTTGGAATTTACTTAATATATTATAATAATTAGGAGTACTATAATAATTAGGACTATTAGATTGATTAAGACTATTAGAATAACTAGGACTACTAAATTAATTATAAGTATTAGATTGGGTATTATAATAATTATAAATATTAGAATAATTAGGTATATTAATATTATTAAAGTCGAGATTTTCTTTATCTTTATCGAATTGCTAATTATCGACCTTTATAGAAAATATCCCTTTAATACCTATTATTGAATATATACCGGTGTTTTAGCTTATAGCGATAGAAGGGGGCGTAATATTAAATATATTAGGGATAGAAGGTAGTACTATATTATTAGACTTGGCGTTGGGGATAGGAAGTAGTATTATATTACTTAGTTTAATATTATTAGGTTTATTAAAGAATAAAGGTGAAATCGGGATCCTTTTTTTATTCGACTTTTGTATAATTATAATTCTTTTTACTAATATTTCTATTGCTTTTTTGGATTGCTTTGGAATTAAAGGTTTATTATTAGAATTAGTATTGTCGGATAAGTCGATTGTAGATTTATCTTTTTTCCGTTTAGTAGCCTTTTTTTTTAGTTATTACTCTAATTCCCTCTCCTTTTATTTAATTAGATTTTTTTGCTCTTCGATTTTATTACTAAGGCGGTTAGCTTCTTCGTTTAGACGTTTGCGGTTTTTATAATTTAAATCCTAATTTCGAATTCGTTACTTGATTCCTTTTAATTAAATTATTATTTTAATTATAATACGAGTTTCTTCTCGTTAATGAATTTATTCGTTAATTTTCTCGATAGAGGTAAGATTTTATATATTGAATATACCGTTTGTAACTACTACGTTTTAATTATTATATAATTAACCTTTATTTTGTAATTAATTATAGCTACGACTATAATTGCAATTGCAATTGCGATCCGAGGGAGGGGGTGGTTAGGAATTAAAAGGGGGGGGTAATTGTTAATTATAATTACAATTGCGATTACGATTACAATTACTATTAAGAGGCGGGGGTAAATAGTAATTAGGCGGAGTAAATTAATTATAATTATAATTATAATTAGAAGGGAGGGGCTGTTATTAATTACAATTAAGAGGGGGGGTTTAGGGGGTTATTAACCCCAATTAAGAGGAGGAGGAGGTTAGTAGTTATAAGGAGGAGGTTATTAATTACGATTAAGAAGAGGAGGGGGTTGTTAATTGCGATTACAATTACGATTATAATTATTATTAAAATAAGGGGGCGGTTATTAACTAAAATAAGGAGGTTGTTAACCGTAATTAAAAGGGGACGGTTAATAGTATTAGAAGGGTTAGGTTATTTTATAATTTGGTAATTATATATTATATTTCGATAAAATATTATTATTTATAGTAGTATTAGTCAATAATAAATTTATTGGATTTTATAAAAAGTTTGGGCGAAGTATAGTATTGTTTTAGATTAAGTATTATTATTAATATTACTAATATTGTTAATAGTATAATTGTTATTATTTATAATATTGTTATTTATAATATTATTATTTATATTATTATTTATATTATTATTTATATTATTATTTATAATATTATATTGGAGGTAATAGGTTTAGGGGGAGGTCGGCGGGTTATTATTTAGGAATCCTTAGTTAAGGGATCGGTTGAATTAGTCGTAGTAGATTTAATATAAATAGCCTTTTTTAAATTTTTCTTAATAATAGTCCGAAGGTTTAGTTTAGCCGGCGAAGTAATATTGCATTGGCCTTATTAAAATAAAAATATTAGTATTATATATTAAATATTTAAAGGTATATGCAATATTAATTTACTTAGGCCTATACTTTTAAAATTTATTAATAAGTGCTAATTATATATATAGGTATTTATATATAAGTAGGAGTATGTGCTAGCTTTATAGGGCTTATAATAGGCAATATAGGTATACTATTAGTAATTTACTCTTATAATTCCTATTTATAGTCGATATTTCTATTATTATAATATTCGCCGTCGCCGTTATCGTCGTAACCTTAATAACCCTCAAAGTTAACGGTCCTCTTAATCTTCTATAGTTCTAAGTTGATTATAGAGGAAGGCGGTTTCCTCTTCTTCTTTATAGAGCCCTCTATTTAAATTATAATATTAGTTACGGTTGTATACTAAATTAAATTAAAATAATATTTATAGTAATTTGTAAAGTAGGGAGGGATTTAATAATAATATAGTTATAAATTAGTTGAAGTTTCGTTGAAGGGAGCGGAGTTAAAAATTAAGGAAATAGGGGTTTTTAATTAGGGTTTTCGATTTATCAATTGAAAGAGGAAGAAGTTAATAAAAAGGGGGGTTGAGAAGTTTAAGAAGTTTGAAAAGGGGAAGAAGTTAATAAAGGGAGAGTTGAGAAGTTTGAGAAGGGGAGGAAGTTTGGCGGGTTAAAACGGCGGGTTAAGATAGCGGCGGGTCGAGATTTAAGTATGTATTTAATTAATTAGTTTAGATTGTACAGTACTTTCGAATATTGGGATGAAATAGTAATAGCGGTAGGTGATTAATGATAACGGTTGGTAAATATAATTATAATAGTTTTATTACTTTTTAATCTATTAGAAAATTGAAATGATATAGCGGAATAAGTGATATTAATAGGTAATTATTTATTTATTTATTTATTACTATTTTAGTTAGTATAAATAAGCGAAAGTTTAAATAGACGGCGGGGTATTATATAGGTAATTATAATTACGGTTATTCTATTACTTTCGATATTCTACCCGTTATATTTAATTATATTATATTTGGCCGGTAAATAGTATTATAAAACGAAATAGGCGGGGTATTATTGACGTACGCGGGGTAGTGAATTATTTTTAGCGTTTTTACTATTAGTGAATAGTTTTAAAGAATAGGATAAAATAACGGGGTATTAAATAACAATAGGTGAATATAGTAATAATTTATAGTATTGAATTTGAAAATATTTATATAAATATATTAGTATAGGGTAATATAGGGTAGGGGGTTTATTTAGAAGGCGGTTTAATATAAGGGGTAATTATTTATTTATATATTTAAACCCTTTATTTCTTAGTCTTAGTAGGGGAAAGTAGACTTTAATAATTATAAAATTATATAGTATTAACTTTATTTAATTATTTATATTAGTGAATATTTTATATTATATTTTGTACTAATTTTATTTAGTTATTTATTATTAAATATTTTAGATAAATAGTATAAATAGATTTAATAGAATATATAATTTACTTTATATAATATAATTATTAGTAATAAATTCTCCCCTTTATAATTCTTCCTTTTATAATTAACGAATTCTCCCCTTTATAATTTTACAATTCTCTTTCCCCTTTTACAATTTTGCAATTCTCTTTATTAAATTTATATTGCCTTATTCTAATACTGATTTTAAATGCTTCCGGTTATACCTAAATATAGGATTAAAGTAGTTAAAGGGGACGACGATAACCTATTATAAATAGAACGGATTATTAATAGATTAGTCCGGTTTAGAATTAGGTTTAGTAAATACATACCCCTCCTTAGAATTTATTTATATTATTAATAATAATAATAATTTCAATGTTCGAAATTAAGATTATTAGATTTTACCCTTCTATTTAATTATACCGATAACAGTACGGTTATATTTAATACAAGTATTATATATAATAACAACAATATTAATAATTGGGAAGATATTAACAAATAAGGCGATTAAAAGGGTAACGTTTAGGGTAATAATGATAATAATAGTGAATTGAATTTAATTCTAAGTTGTACCCGTCGATTTACTTTATTGTTTTACTAATTTTAAATTAGGTATTATTAATTAAAACGATATTTACGAAGGTATAGACTTTATAGATATCCGATATAGGTTTGAGAATTTGATGAATAATGCTAATAATATATTGCTTATTGGATTTGACGAAGAATAATTGCATTTTAATATTAAATATAATGAGTACGACGATTAAGAATTAGAGATATGTGTATTCGAAGAAGATTTTGTAGATAATTAGGTAGTTGAATAAATTAATTAAGAATTAAAAATAGATATTTTTTAAGGTATTATAGTACGTAACTTTATTTTTAATATATTAGAGTTGATTTATTATTATTATAATTAATACGAGTATTTAACGGATTTCTAGATAGCTTTTGGTTTATATACTATTATTAATAAGTATTTGTAACGATGGTATAGGGTAATAGTTGAAATTCTATATATTTTGCACGGTTAAGATAGGAGGCCTATTATTGATATTTAGCGCCTACTAAAATAATTCGAGACTTTTAAGAATTGTATAATTAGACGATTACTATTAATCGATATATAAATAGTTAAAGTACTATTGTATACGTTAAGAATAAAAACGGAATCGGCTAATCGAAAAAGATAATAATAATAATAATAGTAATAATAATATTATTAAGAAGGGGTATTAAGCGAAGGGGTATTAGGCGAAGAGAATTCCGATTTATTAATAACGGTTCTTAATCCCTTATATTTTATAGATTTATATTCCTTTTTTTAAGCTTTCCTCAATTTTAATACCGTTAGAAATATATATAAAAGGATGGCCTATTTCGTAGATAATCCGACGGAATTATATTATATACTTTACTAGTTATTATTTATTCGGATTACTTTTGGCGAATATATATATTTTATTAGTAATTCGGAGGATAATAGAAAGGCTATTTTTCTATTAGACTTTATTTATTTTTATTGTTATAGCGAAACCGAGTTTAATATCCCTAAATACTATTATTATTTATTAGAAGACGACCCCTAATACTATATTTATATTAGTTGTATTAAAGTTATTAAGAAGAATTTTATTTTAGAATTCTATAAATATATTAGCGAAATTACTTTAATTATTAATGAATATATATATATTAATTATATAGACGAAGATTTTCCTAGTATTAGGGTATATTATTAAATCGGTTAATATATATTATTCGGAAAATACGAATTGATTATTCGGTTCGACGAAGAATTTTAGATTTTTTAATATTAGGTTGATTAATTTACCCTTATTATTATCGATTATTTTAATAGCAATAATTTGAATAATTTTAATCTACTAATATAAAAGGGGAAGTAAAAGGAAAAAAGACTATTTAAGAAATATACGATTGAACCCGAAATCGATTGGAAAAGTAGTTATTTTTTTATACGTTGTATTTTAAATTAGGTTTTAAACGATTTAAATAGATATTAAGTCGAAAGAATATTAAATAAGAGATTTAAAATATACTTTTTTATATTTATATTACTTATCCGAATTTATTTAGAAATTAAAGAATTCGGCCGTACTATTTTCGAAGAGTATTAGAACTGAATTTATAGCGGCCTTAATGTTTTTAATTATCCGGTATTAATTTTTATCGACGGATTTAGCGTATATCGCAATATATATAGATTTGTTATAGGGGTATATTAATCGCTTATTGGGTTACCCTATAATATACGAATTCGAAAAATTAATATTTTCTTTATAGTTTTAGGTCTTTATATATTAAATTTTAACAACGTCGTTAAAGTTTTAGGATATTTAATACCCTTAGATCGAGGTACGGTAATAATATAAATCGAAGGACGGTTAATATTAGTATTAGTATTTATTTTATATTATATTAGTAATATACTTTAATAGAACTAAAATATTAATATTATAGGTATAGGAGGTTAAAAGTTTTGCCGCTTTTACTTTATTAGCCCGGATTATATTATTGCCCAATAGAATGTATTAGATGGTTTTGTATGTAATTTAGAAATTAAACGGTATTATTACTAGTATTTGCAAATAAAGTAAGAAATTAATATTAATATTATAATTAAAGGTAATTAGACGGCCTATAAAATTTAATAGGGTATTAGTTTAATTCGGCCGGCCTTATTCGATTTAACCTTAGTATTAAATATTATTTTAATAAGGGTTTTTGATTTAGTATATTTTGAATATAAGGGTATTATAGCCGAGATATACGAAATATTATTAGGGGTATTCTTAATAATAAGAGTAAAGATTAAATATAGGTAAATAAATATTTAAAGTATTCTCTTCCCTAAAGTTAGAATGTTTGCTTCTAATATTTAAATACTTCTAGTTTTATTATTCGATATTGGCTATTTCCGTTTAGTTAGACTATTCTCCCTTTTCCGATTTTATACTTTAAAAGTTATATTTTAATTAATTACGTAAAATAGTTTATTGTAGTACTTTTATTATTTGTAATTTAGCTTTGTAAAAACTATATTGAAAAGTATATTTGGGAAGCCTAGAAATTTATTATTTAATTAAATTATAAATACGAAGACGATAAAGACGATTAAACGGTATATAAAGTAAATATTATATTAGTAGTTGTATTTGTTAGAGTATTAGCGGTAATAGTTTAGAGTAATAGTATATTAATAAATATTAGAAATATATAGTTTAAATATACCGATTTGGAGTATTACGTTTTGGGGGCTAGAAAATAGTATACTAAATTGTGTAATATAGTAGTAGAAGCGATTATTAATAATCTATAGGTAAGGAATAATTTATATAAATTTTGTATTCGGTTAGATCGATTACTTTTATAATTATTATTTTAATAATTTATATCTTTAATATTAGTTATAAGTATAGTAATAAGTAGTCTTAACGAAGAGGGTAATAATAATATAGATAGCGATAATATTATAATCAAAGACGAAGAGGGAGGAGTAATAGTTAAGGTTATTATAGAAGCGATTACGATCTTGAAGCGGGTAAAGAAATATATTAAGAAGGTATTACGGCTAAATATATATATAGGTATATATTACAACGAATTTTACTAATAGTATAGACTACTTAATCTATTAAACGTATTAGTAGAAGAGAAATATTATAAGTAAGTTTTATTATATATAGTATTTACCCCTAAATTTAGGTTTTAGCGCCCGCTAGGTATAAGTATTAAATTATACTATAAATATAGTTAATATAGAGTAGTTTATAATATATAATTTAGGTTATAAATTTAATATATAAAACCGGTGCGTATTATAGGCGACGATATTTAATTAATTAATAATTATATAAACGATTTAAAAAGATAGTAGAAATGACGAATAGTAAGGATGTCGAAAAATAGATCTTTGAATAAGAGCGTATTATTTATATTATCCGATTTGTACTACTTAATTCGTTCGTCGACGATATCGAATTAACCGATTAAATTAAGTATATTATTTAGGATACCCCTAATCTTTTCGATAGTTTACTCTACAAAGACAAGCGATAGTTTAGTGCGAAGAAAAGGAAGTAAATTAAAGAATCCGAATTCGATATTTTAGATTTTATAAACAATATATATATTTAGCTAAATATTATCGGCAAATTAATAGATATACAGCGAGTTTATTATTCTATTATTAGGGAATTTTTATATTTATTTCTTTCTACTATATTAATATCTAATCTATTTCGTTATACTTTATTTAGAATATATAAATTAGATTATAGTTTGCGGATTTTACAATTTGCTATTAGTAGTTTATAATATAATAAGAAAGTATTATTTACCGATAAATACGTTTACCTATACTTATACTTATACTTTACCTATACTTATATTTTCTAATTCCTTATTATACCCTATTTATACTTTGCCTATACCTATACCTATATCTTCTATATTTATTTACCCCTACTCCAAAAGTCCGAAATATTGAAATAGTTAGTAAATATTATTAACAATATTTATATTAATATATTACATTAGGAGTATTTAATATAACGTACGTATACGGTGTGTATAATATCGGTAATTCAGTATATATTAATATAAATATATTATAAAGATATACCCTAAAAGAATATATTTAAATACTAATATTATTAAAATTACCCTAAAGAATACGCTTAAGTATTATTTTTAACCGAAATTGGAAAAAATTGCTAATAAAGGTTAATATTTAGCCTATGTATAATACCTTCCGGTATTATACTTTTGGTATTGGTAATTATATTAAATATTATTATTCCGGCCCGGGCTATAGTATTACCAGCTCCAATAGCGATAATATCGGTTATATCGATTATATTTTTATATACGAGTAAAAGAAGTATAATAAACGTTGTATTTTCCTTATATTAATTAAGGTTAGGCTTATAAATAAAAATAGTATTCCCTTGGGCGGAGCCGGATATGCCCGAGGGAGATAGTGAAACGCCTATTTTCCTTCTACCAATTTATTTCTAAAATTTATTTTTTTTTCCAAAAAAAAAAGAAAAATTTCAAATCTAAAGAACTCATTCGTTAAATTTTTTAAAATCGGAATTCCTCCTCAACCAAAGGCCGGATAAACCTTTAGCCGGGTGCAAAATAACCGCCGTCTCCTTCTACTTATTTCAATACCCTTTTTATTATTAGGGTTAGGGTTATTGGTTATTAAAAAGACTCGGCCATTTTGGATTTTTTTTCCTAAATTCTTATCGCCTCTAGATTTCTTATCGCTTCTAAATTCCTTATCTCTTTAACAATTTCCTTAATAATTTTAATTTAGTCATTTTCTATTTTTTTTCCCCAAATTCTTATCGCCTCTAATTTTCTTATCGCCCTAATAATTTAATTTTGTCATTTTCGACTTTTCGTATCTATAGTCGTATTTACGGAAAAAAACTAATTCTTTTCGATATTTCTCAATAATTATATAGTCGTATACGTTATAAAAAGTATTAAAATAATTATTAAATTGAGACGATCAATCTAATTATTTTCAACTCTTAATATACGCGATAATTTGAAATAAGTATTAATAAAAGCGTTTTTATTTTATTATTATTATTGAAATTATATCCTAACCTATAATATTTCCTTTTTGGGAATACGAGATATTTATATACGGGCTAGAATACGAACCGATTTTTCTATATATTAGATACCTATAAATAGAACTACTACTCCTTCTAATTTCGTAGCGATATAGGCCTATAGACTACAACCTTTAGTATAGATTTCTATAGTACCTCTAGTAGGCTTACAATCGCCCGTTCAAAGTAGAAGGATGGGCGTTTCAATTATATAGATTTATCCTTTGAATTACTATTTATAGAGGATATAGGTAAATTTATAATTATTAGTTTGCTAGTTTTGTTTATAGATAGGGTGTATATTATAAATATTTCGAAGGTTTACGAACGAGGTTAAGCTAGCTATTAATTACGTTTGGTTTAAGTAAATTAGGATATTATATAGATATAATAGTATACATTTCCTTTTAGTCCTCTTACTTTTAATATACTAATATAAATTCGTAGGATTTCTTAGGTCGTTGGTATAGGAATTTATAATATATTCAAATCGTTCTTCTTTTCTACCTTCTATAGTAGTATATTAATTAATATTAACGCTATATAGTATTTAATATCGATAATTAATATGTATTTAAATTATTTGGTATAGAGGTTTAACTACTATAAGTATTTTTAATATTGTAATATTTTAATCGATTAATAGTTATTTGTATATACTATTACCCTTGAATAAATTGACTATATTCCTAGGTATTATTATATAGTATTAGTTTATATATATAATTGACTATATTCTTAAGTATTATAGTACTAGTTTGTATATATAATTGATTATATTCCTAAGTATTATAATACTAATCTATATATATTGAGTTGCCCTTAAATAATATTAATTATATTCCTAAGTATTATATAGTACTAATTTGTATATAAATTGCCCTTGAATAATATTAATTATATTCCTAGGTATTGTATAGTATTAGTCTGTATATAAATTGCCCTTGAATTAATTAATTATATTCCTAGGTATTGTATAATATTAATCTATATATAAGTTGCCCTTAAATTAATTGACTATATTCCTAGGTATTATATATAGTATTAGTCTGTATAGTGTATTAAGTTACCCTTGAGTTTCTAGGTATTATATAGTATTATACTACTATAATTATATTAATTATATTATTTTTAGTTATAAGTTCAATCCTATTACTCAATTATATTATATTTAATTGTATTATTTAATTATATTGCTCGGTAATTATATTTATATATATCCCTAACCGGCGTATAGCGTTAGGCGCCGGGTAGGCGCTAGTATAGGTATTAGGGCGGGAATACCGGGAATATTGGGTATTAGACCGGCCGTACGTAGGCGCCGGGTAATAGGGTGGGCAATAGGTAGTAGGGTAGACCGTACGCGGGTAGGCGGTAGGTAGGTAACCGGTAATAGGTAGATCCGTAGATAAATATACGTTATTTATAACTTTTATTCCTATTTGGATTTTTCTGTGCTTTATGTAGGTAGATGTAGGTGAGACCTATTTAGTTAGATATAGACTAATTAGAACTTAGTATTTTGCTCCTAAATACAATTTACTGTGTTTGAGCAATTTACTGTATAAATCTATAGATAATTAATAAATTATAAGTTTATTTAATATTATAATATATGAAATTTATAGTTTGGAGACGGTAAGCAGATGGTAAGCTATAGGGGGGGACCCGGAGGTAAGTAGTAGCTACGGCTATTACTGCCTATATTATTATTGGAATAGCTTAGATTAAAGATATCCTCTTCTACTAATATAAGTCGCTATCGATTAATTATTGGGTAGTTATCGGTCCTTAGTAGAGGAGGTAATTCGTCGGTATTTATTAGGGTATTCTTAGCTACGGGGTCCTAGGAAAGCAAATGTCGTGAAATGACCGTCAAAGAACGGTTACTGCCTCACTACCGTCAGTCTACCGTAGGTGTTAGATTACTGTCCTTAGGCGCTATGTACTATTGTTAGAAAAGTTGGGCGTCCTAATACGCTAAGTACTCCCAAGAGAGTAGGAACAGGGAGGAATATATAGGAAAATAGTCAAAGGTAATTACAATAGTAGCGGTCCTTCCCGCGGAATACCGCCAAATTAGTGGGTTACGACAAACGCGCGGAAGGTGCGGGTGCGCACCTGCTCAATTGATATATATGCGAATGACTTCGCCGTCGGGGGTTGGTGCCCTATAAGTCTGGTGCTCACAGTGCATTTTGCGACACGGTCGCGCAGTGCTACGTATTACGCTGGACCCCTAAATTAATTGACTGACGATAATAACGACGATAACGATAGTAACGACGAATAATGATAACGATGACATGGGAATAGAAAGGTACAAATAAGAAAACATTAAACTGGCTACCTATCTACGATTTTCTATATTTTTTTATAGCAATATTGAATACAATACTGGTTATTACGATATTGAATCGTATACTATTAAGTGCGATACTATTATTAAGTAGATATAGGTATATAGAACTCTAACAAATAACAATAAGGAGAGCTAGACATTAGAGGACTGAAAGGTGCAATGCTCAAAGGTATAAATACTTTATACCCTCGTCCAAGGAAGAAGTAGCCGATAGGAGGATTATAACCGGCGAAGAAGAGGTAGCAATAGGTATACGAATACACCTAGGGACGGAAGGTATAGTAATATCGAGGATACCGGTAGACTAAAATATAACTTGACCGTAACGACCCTTCCGTCTATAGCGTAGATAAACCGGTCCCTCATCCTCTTTATCCTCTTCCTCGTTATCTTCCTCTACGTAACGGCCACCACCGCGGCCACCGCCACCACCACCACAAACACCGACAGGGCGTTAACACTCATATCCAGACGTTAAAGCATGAGTGGGCGTATATTACTCTTAGGACCTACTAGTTTCGCCTTAACTATAACCACCTCCATAGCCACCATAGCCACCATAACCGTGACCACCTTGACCGTAACCACCTTAACCGCCGTAGCCTCTATTGTCCCTATTGTCTCGGCCACCCGTGTAGCCGCCACCTCTATCATCACGGCCACCTCTATTATTACGGCCACCTTAATTATCACAGCCACGTCTATCATTATAACCGCCTCTATTATCCCGGTTATTACAGCCACTACCTCTATCATCGTAACCGCCACCACGGTTATTACGGCTATCACGACCACCTCTATCATTATAGCCGCTACCACGGTTGTCACAGCCGCCTCTATTATTGTCAGGACGGCTATATAGACTATATCTAGGACTCTAATTACCAGAGCCTGGACCAGTATTGCGGTGGGCACCGCTACTATAACTACTACTCGGAGTCCTAAGAGTATTAGGGGGCTCAAAACTCTACTTAAGTAATAGACGTCGCTATCTATTAACATTAGGATAAATAACGTCTAATAGCGTAGGCGGCTCTTCTATAACAATACTTCTATTTAAACGGTCTATTCTAAGTATATTAGCTAGTTTAACTTACTTGGGCACAAATTCCAATAGTATTTAAACAAACTATTTCCGGTCGATATCCTTATAATACTCTTTAAAAAGTAAAGCTATAAAAATTTAACGTATAACCCTTCGAATATTTTCATCGGTTTCCTATTCAAAGCTAGGACGGCCCTTATTTATAATATACTCGGATTTAATAATATTTAGTATTACGAGGCCTATATCCTATAGCTCTATCTTAATATAGTAGAAGGGAAGACTAATTCGATTACTAAAGGTAGCCTCGTAGTCGATATACTTTACAATATATATATAAATCTAATTAAAAGTCCGTCTATTAATCCAACTTTCAATTAACTCTAAATAGTATACCTTATACTCATTATTATTCTCGAAGTCGTATTCTAAAAGGAATAAATTATCGGATACGATATCTTTAAAAAAGGATATTAAATTATAGTTGAAAAAGTTGGATTTTTCCGAATAATAAATTTTGAGGACGTATTCGCGAAGGCCTTTAAATCGCTTTAAATAGGTATCAATTTTATCGACCGTATTAATAATAAGGGTATTAGAAAACCAATTGTAATAATATAAAAATAAAGCCTATCGAAACTCTTTATTCAATTCGTTAATAATAATCGTATTATTTTAAAACGGTTTAACACCTTATATCCGCTCTACGCTTCGCATAGGATTATCTCCGTCGTCGTTAATAGGACGAATATAATCGCTATCTATTATATCGAAATCTAATTTAGTAAGCATACTTTCCTCGTATAACTTCTAAAGACTTTTACGGCTAGGCTTATAGAAGAATTCACGATAACTTTCTTATAAGGGACGGCCATTGTCCCTCTTTCCCTTTTTCCGCTTACGGACGCTTGAGCTAGGGGTAGCACTAGATGTAGTACCAGAGGCGGCGGCACCAGAACCAGAGGCGGCGGCACCAAAACCTCTACCGCCACCACCCCTACCACTAGGAGTAGAAAATGCATAACCGAGACCAGAGGCGGCACTAGAACTAGAGGCAGCTCCGCCAAGGCGACGAGAAGGTACGCCAATGTCATCAAAATTAAAATTGTTATCGTTATCGTTATTAACATTGTTATTATTATTGTTATTAATATTAATATCGTTATTATCGTTATTGTTGTTCTGCTAAGGTGGCTATTAGAAAGCCTTTTCGATATTGAAGCTAGAATAGGCATCGGATATTCTACAATTAAAAATAGTAGACGTATTAGTTATTGAGGTAGTAATTTAATTGAATGGAGGGACAGGCGGTCTAGTAGCTTTTGCCTGGGCTTGGGCTTTTGCTTTCCGAACCTCGTCTACTTTACGTATAGCTTCTGCCTTCCGAACCTCATCTGCCTTACGAGCCGCATCTACCTTTCGGGCATCTTCTACCTTACGTACATCTTCTACCTTCCGAGCCTTATCTACTTTGCAGTTATTAGCCGACTCGCTACTTCTATATCGACTTACTTTATAATCACGGGCCTATTAATTAACCCGCTCTAATATACCTATCTATATATATAAAAAATCACTCGTATCGGCAAAGCTTCTACTACGAAGAAAGCGCTCTAAATCCTTTTGGTTGGCGTTATTAGGGGTAGGAGCAGCTACAGCCGGTTGGGAAGTCTAGGCAATAGTAGTAGATTGGGCTTAAAGAAGTTGTTATTGCATTTGCTACATTTATTATTATATCTATTATTATATCTATTATTATATCTATTATTATATTAGCTATATTTACGCCTAGACTCGTTACTAGATTTCTTACTCAATTAGTCGTAAATCCACCATATAGTAATTGGTAATGCTTTTAGGTATACTTTTAGCAGGTATGTATTTAGTATTTTAGTATTTAGTATTATAGTAATTAGCAATGCTTTTAAGTATATATTTAGGTATATATTTAGGTATATATTCGACGGTTATAAATAAGTAGATTGTTTTTTATACTATTATTCTTTAATGTACTATTTAGTTCTTTATATGGTGGTATTGTTAATGTTGGTGACGATGTTGGTGACGATGTTGGTGACGATGTTGGTGATAATGTTGGTGAACGTGGTCCGTGCGCGCTGATTTGTAAGCGCTGATTTGGCGTTTAATTGGTAAGAGCCTAATGTTGTAATTGCCTTTATGATATTTGCGACTGTGTGACCTACTGTGCGCGATTGATTTGATACGTAAAACGGGTAAGAGCTTATGATGATGCCTGCTTTTTTGGGTTTTAGCGCGGCCTGTTGCGACGGTAAAATGTTTACCGATAGTAAAATGCTTTTTACCGTCCTCTGATAGTAATGTTATAGTAAAAATCGCGTTACCCTGAGGATATGGTAATGTGACGGTATATAGTGCCCTATATACCCCTAGCTAAGTCTGGCCAAGGGAAAATACTTAATAATATAATTATACAGGTAGTATAGGCGTCGTATACCGAGAGGGAGGGCGATAGCTAGGCAGAACATAACTATAGGGGATATAGCCGCCAGAAGGACCGGGAGGTTGGACGGGCGAGAACTATTAAACCGGTATTAAATACAGAAGTGTAAACTGAATTGATAGCTAGGTGAAAATGTATAGGAAATAGCCGGGTATCTAATAGTAGTAGGGTATCTAGAAGCAGGAGGATATCCAATAGTAGAAGGATATCTAGAAGTAGGAGGGTACTAAAAATTAGAAGTAAGTACACTACTACTAAACAGGCCGGGCAGGTCTGAGGGAAGTTTAGGGCGCCTAGGCATACTACTACCTTATAAACCATACCTTTATTAATATTAATATTAATAGGCAAATAATATCATACCCATTGCCTAGCCAGTGCCAATACCAGTGCCAGCGATAGAGCCCGTGCCAATACCAGTGCCAATGCTAATGCCAATGCCAGTGCCAGTACTAGTGCCAGTGCGCTGGGTATCCTTTTAGAGGATATTAGTAGAAGTAGTCGATTCTACATATTTGGCTATACGCTTGAAGCGACTGCCCTATTACTACTACTCTTTATAAGGCGAAGTAATATTACAATACTAAAACAGTATTAAAAGATATATAAAAAAGAAAAAAGAAAGAAAAGATTAACTTACCAGGTCTTAATACGTAGGAAACTAAATACTAATTTGAACTTAACTAGTGTCAAAATAGATGGGGAACAGAAGCCATATCATTCAACTAGAGTACTATAGACTAATAGGGGCTACCTTCCCTTATATACCTACCGTACCGTAATCTCCCTATTCTGCCTTATACCGGTACCTTATCAGCCCTATCAGATCAACCTTACGGCCGTCTAACCGTAAGCCTCAACGCTATAAATATACTATAATATTTAGTATACCCCCTTACTAAATATTCGTAGTATTGAAATTCCTTGCCCTAACTACTCGCTATTACTACCGGAATCCAATTCTTTTCCTATTAGTAAACTAATACCCCCTTCTTCGATATCCTTTATAATACCCCCTTTTATAGGGTTCCCTATAAGGCCTATTCTATCCCTAAAATGCAAGAACTGATCTTTAGCAAGCAGTTTAGTTAATCTATTAATTAACTAGTCCTCTAACTTTATAAAGACGAATTCAATAGATCTATCTTCGACCTTTTCTTATATAAAATACTATTATATATCGATATACTTCGTTCGTTAATATTAAATAGGATTATTAACGAATAATATTACTACCTAATTATTACAATAGATTATAACCGCCTTATTATTACCGCTTTTATTTCCCCTTTGAAAGTTAATATATAATCGGTTTAATTAAATTACTTTTTTTATCGCCTACGTCTTTACTATATACTCTATTTCTATAAATAATAATACTACTATTAATTATTGTTTAAATAATTAGCTAATTGGTATACTACTTATATTAAATAGGAAATTAGTAATTGATTTTCTAGTATCGAAATTACTACTCCAATTTAAATTTATAAAACCGGATAGTATTATTAATTTTTTAGTATATAGTAACGCTATATTTCTCGTACCCTTTAAATATTTAAAAATCTTTTTAAAACTTCGATAATATACTTTATTAGGATTTGAAACGTAATGGCTAACTACTAATATAATATATATAATATTTAATTTAGTCCTTAATATAATATATATAAGGGAGCCTACTATAGACTAATAGGTCTTAATTCTAACCTTCTTAGCGATCTATCCTTCTAATATTATTACTATATAGTCTATTATCGGTATATTAACTTTTTTATATAATACTATACTAAATTAGGCCAGGATTTTATCGATATAACCTTATTAATCGAAATAAATACTTCGTTATAATTTATTTTAAGTAATATGGATACCTAAGTAGTAATAATAGGGCCCCAAATCGGTTATTTTAAACTTAGCGCTCAAAGTACTCTTTAACTTACTAATCTCTTCCTTATCCTTGCCTATAATTAGTAGGTTATTAATGTAAATAGCTATAAAAGTTAGTATATCTCTATTATTAGTAAAAATACCGCAATTAGTATTAATTAGGTAATAATCCAATTATTTTAACGCTATAGTTAATATATTAAACTAAACCCTTAATATTTATTTTAGACTATAGAATACCTTATTAAATTTATAAACTTTCTTAGTCCTGTTTATAAATTAAAGAGGTTAGTCTATATAAATAACCTCTTCGATATCGCTATATAAAAATATAATTTTAATATCTATTTATTCGATTTCGAAGTTTAATACTACGGCTATAGCGAATAGGAGTTTATAACTTATAGGTTTGATAATTAAGGCGAAAGTTTTAAAGTAGTTAACTCCTTCGATTTATTCGAAACCCCTAATTACCTATCGTACCTTTTTTCTAATTACTTTATTATTTAATCCCCTTTTAAATCTATATACCTATTTACCTTATAGTATATTTATCTTTAGTATTATTTTAATAAAATCCTACGTCTTATTCTTAATAAGAGAAGTATATTCTTTTCTTATCCCTTCTAATTATTTATTCTAAAAAAAGCTTTCTTAAATTTCTTTTAGTAATTATAATTCTATCCCTTTATTAAAGCCGTTTAATACTATTTTAATAAATATTATAATAGGGGATTTTATTTCTAATCCGCTATCGTTAATAAGCTCCGATATTACTACCTATATTAAATTTAGGATAAGTTTTTCTATTTATATTAAGATTTCTAGGGTAGGGGAATTTAATACTTACCGGGGCTTCTTTACAGATATTATTTAATTAGTTATATTATGCTAATATTTATAATAAGACTATATAAGTAGTAATTGTATAAGTAGTAATAAATTAAGGGTTAGGGCAAAATAATTAGGAGAATAAAGCTTTGCCCTTAATTTCCTATAACTTTACTACTATTATTTCCCTTTATTTAGGGTCCGAAGGTAAATTATTAGAGCTCCCCCTTAGTAATTTAGAGTACCCGCAATTAATTCGGTTTAAATAGTTATATCCGTCTTTCCTCTTCTAATAAGTATTATTTTAATTTTAAAATAAATGTTATTAAATTTAATAATATAATTATTAAGTAATAGGAGTTTATAGATTATATAGCCTTCGAAACCGATAAGTATATATTTAACCGACTTCTTATTTATCTTTTTCTTACCCTAAAGAAAAAGGAAATATTAAACAATTATCCTAATTATTCGAATATTATTAACGTTTAGTCTTTAATTATATATTATTTCGTATAGGGTTTTATTAAATATTAAATAAGGGCTTCGATTCTTAAAATAATTAATAGTCTCAAAAATCTCTAATTAGAATTATTTAGGGATTTATTCCCCTATTATAATAGGTAATAGTTTTTTTCTAAAGTAGAAGTTTAAACTTTTAACTATATTATTCGATTAATACTATTCTATTACCGACCTTTCGATTTAAATACTTCTTTTAGCCGCCTACTCGTTAAATTCTTTACTATTGAATTCTTTCGCCCTATTGAAATAAATTATTTTATATTTTCTTCGCTATAATTCTTTAATTTTTAAGAATTATATAAATTCTTAGATAAAAACCTATACCTTTTCCCTAATTTTAATCGTTAGCGAACTATTAAACCTACTATATCCGTTAATTAGAATAATTTAATACTTTTCTCTATAATACCCTAATATATTAAAGGGATTGTAAATATCTATATAAATTACATCTAAAACGTATTCGGCCTACTTAAATTTTCCTTAATAAAATATCTCCCTTATATAGCCTCAAATATAAAATTTACACGTATAATATTCTTAGGCCTCCTTCATTCCATTAATTATTTTACTTATTTTAGCCAAATTCTATTCGCTAAAATAACCTATATACTCGTACTAAAACCTTATCTTTAAATTAATAAAATATAAAACGAGAGTTTACTAAACTATATTAATTATTTATAAAATAAAGAGGTTATTAAAATAAATAGTTTAAATACCTATTCCTTCTTTCTTAATACGCCAATAGTTTTTAAATAGAATTATACTAATTCTATTATCGAGTATTTAAATTACGGAAATTAAATTAATACTTAGATCTAGAGTAAATAAAACCTTTTAGAGGCGAATAATAATAATTATACTTATATATATTATATTCTAATTAATAGAATAATTCTAATAAAGAGAATAATATTAATTTAAATAATTATAGTAAATTGTACTATTAAAAATATATTTTTTCTTAATTTCCCTAATACTTAGTACTAGTATTTTTACGCCCCCTATCCCGGTAATAGAACTACTATATAATTCGAAACTAACGAAATCGCTTCGAATAGTAATTGTATATTATTTATAATCCGAATTAAAGAAGTATAATAATTATAAAGAATAATTCGAAAATATATTATTAGAAGTAGATTCTTTTAATACCGTTAATTTAATCGCTAATAGGAAGGGATAAGAAACCCGTTATATTATTATTAAAGGGAGTAATTAAAAATAATTTTTTTTTCTCCTCTTCTACTTTCTTCTTTCTAATTTTAATATTATACTTATATTTTAACTCCGGAAATTTATCCTAATAAACGTCGGCGTTATAATAGCGTTTATTACAATAGGTATAACTTCTATTATAAAGGTAATTTTAATTACTATACTTAAATTATTTAAATTATATTAATTGTCTTTTAGTAGTTAATATTATTATTATATAACTTTCTCTTTCAATTTCTACTTTTAACCGGACGAATTCGCTATCGGCTAATTTAGTAATATTGCTAAATAAAGGCAACTTCTTATTATAAGTAGCTTAGAAATTAATTTTCCAAACGCTATACTACTTTTAATTAAGCGCTTCTAAAAATCTTATAATTATATAGTTCTCTAATACGTAATACTCTAAGCTAATTATAATGTATTCTTCTTATAACGCTATAATTTTCTAAAATAGCGTATTAACGTCGTCGAAATTAATAAGCCGAAGATTATTCTATTCCTATTAAATCCTTTATAGGGTGCTAATCCCTTCGTTAAAATATTCTACTTTTATTTTAATAAAGAATTTAACGATAATCTCTTCCCTACCTAATAACTTTATAACTATTTCTCCTAAAGTAGTAGAGAAAATTTTAATGACTTTATATTATTTAATTTCCTAAGCCTTTAAGGCGTAAATTAGGACTATTTCTTTAATTAAATAGTCTTTAATAATATTATAAATACTTATAATATTAGTTATAAACTACTAAAATCGATATTAAACCTTATAGTTGTTCTTATTTAAAAATTTAAAACTAATAGTTATATTAATTTTATAAAGGGAGATTTTATTAAATTTAATCCGTTCTATAAATACTATAATATCGGTTCTAATTTTTTTATTAAATAATTCGTCTAATACTTTATCCAAATTTATATCGTCGGTACTAGCCCTAGTATTAGCGCTAGTATTAATACTAGTATTAGTAGTAATATTAATTAATATAATTACTTCTACTACTTTAATAGTAATAGTAGGACGGCGATTAATTCTTATAAAGTTTATCCTTATAATTAGCCGTCTAATAATCCTATTCTTAGTAGAATTAAATAGCTTGCTATTTCCTAACTTATTAATAATAGAATTAACGCTACGTAGGGTAATTCTAATTCTAAATATTATAGTAATATTAAAATTTATAATTAACGAAATAGAGGCTATTAGTAAAATTTGAAGAAATAAAATAAGAAATAACCTAAATTGAATTCTACTAATTAGAAATCTCCTAATATTTATAGAGGGACTCTATTATTAGATTCGTTTCTAAATAGCTATTTATTTTTCATTTCTTTTATTATACTAATTAGGTATTTCGAATTATTAAAACCGGTTAAATAGCCTACTTCTAATATAGTTATCTAAATTCGGGATAAAGTCCTTCCGTTCTAATAATTTAAATACGGGTTCGGACGAATAGGTTAATTAATTTTAACCGCTCTAATAGTTTAGAACAGTCTAAATTTAACGTTTATTTACTAATATATTAAATTAGAAGAAGACTAACGTCTTTACTAATTCGTAGTACTAGTACAATTATTATACTACAGAAGCCGGGCTTATAACCTATTAAAATAAATAGGGAATAGAAGTTATATTATTCAATTAGAATACTATAGACTAATAAGGGCTACCTTCCCTTATATACTTACTATACCGTAATCTCCCTATTCTGCCTTATACTAGTACTTTATTAGCCCTATTAAATTAACTTTACGGCCGTCTAATTATAAGCCTTAATGCTATAAATATACTATAATATTTAGTACACCCCTTTACTAAATATTCGTAGTATTGAAATTCCTTGCCCTAACTACTTATTATTACTACTAAAATCCAACTCTTTTCCTATTAGCAAACCAATACCCCCTTCTTCAATATCCTTTACAATACCCCCTTTTATAGGGTTCCCTATAAGGCCTATTCTATCCCTAAAACGCAAGAACTAATCTTTAGTAAGTAATTTAATTAATTTATTAATTAATTAGTCTTCTAATTTTATAAAGACGAACTTAATAGATCCGTTTTCGACTTTTTCTTATATAAAATATTATTATATATCGATATACTTCGTTCGTTAATATTAAATAGGATTATTAATAAATAATATTATTATTTAATTATTATAATAGATTATAACCGCCTTATTATTACCGCTTTTATTTCCCCTTCGAAAGTCAATATATAATCGGTTTAACTAAATTACTTTTTTTATCGCTTACGTCTCTACTATATACTTTATTTCTATAAATAATAATACTACTATTAATTATTGTTTAAATAATTAGCTAATCGGTGTACTACCTATATTAAATAGGAAATTAATAATTGATTTTCTAATATCGAAATTACTACCCTAATTTAAATTTATAAAACCGGATAATATTATTAACTCTCTAGTATATAGTAACGCTATATCTCTCGTACCCTTCAAATACTTAAAAATCCTTTTAAAACTTCGATAATATACTTTATTAGGATTCGAAATATAATAGTTAACTACTGATATAATATATATAATATTTAATTTAGTCCTTAATATAATATATATAAGGGAGCCTACTACGGATTAATAGGTTTTAATTCTAACCTTCTTAGCGATCTATCTTTCTAATATTATTATTATATAGTCTATTATTAGTATATTAACCTTTTTATATAATACTATATTAAATTAGGCTAGGATTTTATCGATATAACCCTATTAATCGAAATAAATACTTTGTTACAATTTATTTTAAGTAATATAGATATTTAAGTAGTAATAATAGGGTTCTAAATCGGTTATTTTAAATTTAGCGCTCAAAGTACTTTTTAACCTACTAATCTCTTCCTTATCCTTACCTATAATTAGTAAGTTATTAATATAAATAGCTATAAAAATTAGTATATCTCTATTATTAGTAAAAATACCGCAATTAGTATTAATTAAGTAATAATCCAATTATTTTAATACTATAGTTAATATATTAAACTAAACCCTTAATATTTATTTTAAATTATAGAATACCTTATTAAATTTATAAACTTTCTTAATCCCGTTTATAAATTAAAGAAATTAATCTATATAAATAACCTCTTCGATATTGCTATATAAAAATACAATTTTAATGTTTATTTATTCGATTTCGAAGTCTAGTACTACGGCTATAACGAATAGGAGTTTATAACTTATAGGTTTAATAACTAAGGCGAAAGTCTTAAAGTAGTTAATTCCTTCGATTTATTCGAAACCCCTAATTATCTATCGTACCTTCTTTCTAATTACCTCGTTATTTAATCCCCTTTTAAATCTATATACTTATTTACCTTATAATATATTTATCTCTAGTATTATTTTAATAAAATCCTACGTCCTATTTTTAATAAGAGAAGTATATTCTTTTCTTATCCCTTTTAACTACTTATCCTAAAAAAAGCTTTCTTAAATTTCTTTTAGTAATTATAATTCTATCCCTTTATTAAAGCCGTTTAATACTATTTTAATAAATGCTATAATAGGGGATTTTATTTCTAATCCGCTATTATTAATAAGTTCCAGTATTACTACTTATATTAAATTTAAAATAAGTTTTTCTATTTATATTAAAACTTCTAGGGTAGGGGAATTTAATACTTACCAGGGCTTCTTTACGGATATTATTTAATTAATTATATTACGTTAATATTTATAATAAGACTATATAAGTAGTAATCGTATAAGTAGTAATAAATTAAGGATTAGGGTAAAATAATTAAGAGAATAAAGCTTTACCTTTAATTTCCTACGACTTTATTACTATTATTTCCCCTTATTTAGGGTCCGAAGGCGAATTATTAAAGCTCCCCCTTAATAATTTAGAATACCTGCAATTAATTCGGTTTAAATAGTTATATCCGTTTTTCCTCTTCTAATAAGTATTATTTTAATTTTAAAATAAATGTTATTAAATTTAATAATATAATTATTAAGTAATAGGAGTTTATAGATTATATAGCCTTCGAAACCGATAAGTATATATTTAACCGACCTCTTATTTATCTTCTTCCTACCCTAAAGAAAAAGGAAATATTAAGTAATTATCCTAATCGCTCGAATATTATTAATATTTAATCTTTAGCTATATACTATTTCGTATAGGGTTTTATTAAATACTAAATAAGGGCTTCGATTCCTAAAATAATTAATAGTTTTAAAAATCTCTAATTAGAATTATTTAGGGATTTATTCCCCTATTATAATAAGTAATAGCTTTTTTCTAAAATAGAAGTTTAAACTTTTAATTATACTATTCGATTAATACTATTCTATTACCGACCTTTCGATTTAAATACTTCTTTTAACCGCTTACTTATTAAATTCTTTACTATTAAACTCTTTCGCCCTATTGAAATAAATTATCTTATATTTTCTTCGCTATAATTCCTTAATTTTTAAGAATTATATAAATTCTTAAATAAAAACCTATACCTTTTCCCTAATTTTAATCGCTAGCGAACTATTAAACCTACTATATCCGTTAATTAGAGTAATTTAATACTTTTCTCTACAATACCCTAATATATTAAAGGGATTGCAAATATCTATATAAATTATATTTAAAACGTACTCGGCCTATTTAAATTTTCCTTAATAAAATATTTCCCTTATATAGCCTCAAATATAAAGTTTATACGTATAATATTCTTAGGCCTCTTTTATTCTATTAATTATTTTACTTATTTTAGCCAAATTCTATTTGCTAAAATAACCTATATATTCGTATTAAAACCTTATCTTTAAATTAATAAAATATAAAACGAGAATTTATTAAACTATATTAATTATTTATAGAATAAAGAAATTATTAAAACGAATAGTTTAAATGCCTATTCCTTTTTTCTTAATACGCTAATAGTTTTTAAATAGAATTATATTAGTTCTATTATCGAGTATTTAAATTACGGAAATTAAATTAATACCTAGATTTAGAGTAAATAAAACCTTTTAGAGGCGAATAATAATAATTATATTTATATATATTATATTTTAATTAATAGAATAATTCTAATAAAGAGAATAATATTAATTTGAATAATTATAGTAAATTATACTATTAAAAATATATTTTTTCTCAATTTCCCTAATATTTAGTACTAGTATTTTTACGCCCCCTATCCTAGTAATAGAATTACTATATAGTTCGAAACTAATGAAATCGTTTCGAATAATAATTGTATATTATTTATAATCCGAATTAAAGAAGTATAATAATTATAAAGAATAATTCGAAAATATATTATTAGAAGTAGATTCTTTTAATACCGTTAATTTAATCGCTAATAGGAAGGGATAAAAAACCCGTTATATTATTATTAAAGGGAGTAATTAAAAATAATTTTTTTTTTTCCTCTTCTACTTTCTTCTTTCTAATTTTAATATTATACTTATATTTTAATTCCGGAAATTTATCCTAATAAACGTCGGCGTTATAATAGCGTTTATTATAATAAGTATAACTTCTATTGTAAAGGTAATTTTAATTACTATACTTAAATTATTTAAATTATATTAATTATCTTTTAACGGCTAATATTATTACTATATAACTTTCTCTTTCAATTTCTATTTTTAACTAAACGAATTCGCTATTGGTTAATTTAATAATATTGCTAAATAAAGGCAACTTCTTATTATAAGCAGCTTAAAAATTAGTTTTCCAAACGCTATACTACTCTTAATTAAGTACTTCTAAAAATTTTATAATTATATAGCTCTCTAATACGCAATACTTTAAATTAATTATAATATATTCTTCTTATAACGCTATAATCTTCTAAAATAACGTATTAACGTCGTCGAAATTAATAAGCCGAAAATTATTCTATTCCTATTAAATCCTCTATAGGGCGCCAATCCCTTCGTTAAAATATTCTACTTTTATTTTAATAAAGAATTTAACGATAATTTTTTCCCTACTTAGTAACCTTATAACTATTTCTCCTAAAATAGTAGAGAAAATCTTAACAACTTTATATTATTTAATTTCCTAAGCCTTTAAGGCGTAAATTAGGACTATCTCTTTAATTAAATAATCTTTAATAATATTATAAACGCTTATAATATTAATTATAAATTATTAAAATCGATACTAAATTTTATAGTCATTCTTATTTAAAAATTTAAGACTAATAATTATATTAATTCTATAAAGGGAGATTTTGTCAAATTTAACCCGTTCTATAAATACTATAATATCGGTTCTAATTTCTTTATTAAATAATTCGTCTAATACTTTATCTAAATTTATATTGTTAGTACTAGCCCTAGTATTAGCGCCGGTATTAATACTAGCGTTAGCGGTAGTATTAATTAATATAATTACTTCTACTACTTTAATGGTAATAGTAGGACGGCGATTAGTTCTTATAAAGCCTATCCTTATAATTAGTTGTCTAATAATCCTATTCTTAGTAGAATTAAATAGCCTACTATCTCCTAATTTATTAATAATAGAATTAACGCTATATAGGGTAATTCTAATTCTAAATGCTATAGTAATATTAAAATTTATAATTAACGAAATAGAGGTTATTAGTAAAATTTGAAGAAATAAAATAAGAAATAACCTAAATTGAATTCTACTAATTGGAAATCTCCTAATATTTATAGAGGGACTCTATTATTAGACTCGTTTCTAAATAGCTACTTATTTTTTATTTCTTTTATTATACCGATTAGGTATCTCGAACTATTAAAACCGGTCAAATAACCTACTTCTAACGTAATTATCTAAACTCGGGATAAAGTCCTTCCGTTCTAATAATTTAAATACGGGTTCGGACGAATAGGTTAATCAATTTTAACCGCTCTAATAGTCTAGAGTAGTCTAAATTTAACGTCTATTTACTAGTGTATTAAGTTAGAAGAAGACTAATGTCTTTACTAATTCGTAGTACTAGTACAATTACCGTACTACGGGAGCCGGGCTTATAACCTATTAAAATAGATAGGGAATAGAAGCTATATTATTCAATTAGAATACTATAGATTAATAGGGGCTGCCTTCCCTTATATACCTACCGTGCCGTAATCTCCCTATTCTACCTTATACCGGTACCTTGTCAGCCCTATCAGATCAGCCTTACGGCCGTCTGACCGTGAGCCTCAACGCTATAAGTATGCTATAATATTTAGTAATTAGTAAAAGAACGCGACGAACCTCTAGCTAACGATACATTAGGCAAGGCAGGCTTAGGCTTAATAGGCGTATTAATAGGTAAACCCGGTTGACTACTTATAATATCTAGCTCCTCATCATCCTCGAGACCCTATATATCGAAACTAATAGTCCTTTTGCCCTTATTAAATAAGGCGGCCGTATCCTTAGGAGGGCGACCACGGGGACGGCCACTCTTAGGCTTTTTACTAAGCATCGTCTAAATATATATTAGTCAACTAATTCTGAGGCTATAATAATAACGATAATAATACTCACGTTAATTACGATTAGGTATTACTACAAAAATCTAGAGATATTTAAGGGTAATTGGCTTAATTAACTTAGTTGATTGAGAAGTGACAAGTTTAACGTACGTAGAAGACAACAGTCGTAAGCAATAAAATACTTTGCGATCTATAGTTATTAGTTGTAAGAAGAGAGAGAAAGAGTTATCGCGAACCGAATTTAACTAGATATTTTTTGTACGCGCGGGGCAGAATTAGTTAGATTCCACCGCCTTCCATTTTGCCGTATACGCGTGAATAGTCTTCATATTATTGAGACTTGACTTTAGATAAAATAGCAGGGTATTATTCGCAACGACCAGTAAATATAGTAATAGTATTTTGGATAAAGGTTAATAGAAGTTTAAAGTAGGTCATCGAGGCGGCTCGAACTACAGTCTTAGCAGGGGAATAATGTATTACAGCTAGTAAAACCAGCGCATTCTTGCCTACACCCCCTATTATTTAGCCCACTCAAGTAGGTGCACCCGATAGGTAAATGAACGTAAGTGGGGCATATAAATAAATGATAGATGATGTATAAGTCAAGAAGTAAATAAACGAAATAAATAAACGAATAATATTTGGTAAATAGAACAGCAGCGCGCAACTGGAAATACTACTACCCGCCGATAATAAGATAATAAAGACAATAACCAGTATACAATTGGCTAGCTAGCAAGAAAGAAGTTTGTAAAAGGGGGAGAGTTAGGGAGAAGCTTGTAAAGGGGGGAGAGTTTCTTTACGGATAAAATTTCTAGACTCGATCAAGATAATATCAGTCACAGCGGGCTACATAACGCAACTACCCGTAAATACATCTACCCGTAAATACATCTACCCGTAAATACATCTACCCGTAAATAGAGCAAGTACTATACAGATATACGGAATAGGGCGATATCAGCAATTATTTATTGTCTTAAAATAGGACGAATTCATAAGACCACCTTTATCTAACTTATTTATACTATACACCATCAGCGAATACCTTAGAATCGGTACGTACTATATCTATATAACCTTATCTAATATATTTATACTATATATATCGGTGAATAACCGGTACCTATATAATCTTATTACTACTATTGTTGAAACGCCCATCCTTCCACCTTGAGCGGCGATCGTGGGCCCACCAGAGGTGCCATGGAAATCCACACCAAAGGTCGTGGTCCGTGGGCCCACATCGCGCGAAACTGGAAGGAGCGGCGATTTCTGTCTATCCGGGTCCAACGTGCAGAAAATTCCCCTTGTGCACAGACCACCTCCTATCCCAAAAGGGAATTAATATGGGGATGCGAGACACTGTCTCAATAACCATCGCAAACAGTGCTGTCATTTCGTGCATTTCCGTCGCCTTTAGACTGTCATATCTCAACATCAACTGCGTGCATTAGAATGCAAAAAATGCTATGAAATAGAGTAAATTCTTCCGATTCTGCTGATATCTTTTACTAAGAGATGCAGCGCTAAATGCTATTGGAGGCAGCGTTGCAATCTTGAAAATGACCAAATCCTCCAAATGACCAAGTCTCCAAATGCGACCGTGGTTCGCGATAAGACGGATTGGAAGCGATAAGAGCCATGACCAAAATCCTCCAAATGACCAAGTTTTTTCAATGACCAAAACCCTTAACCCTAAAGATGATTGGCAAATTGGAAGCGATAAGGAAAGAAAGCGATAAGAACCAAATTTCCAAAATGACCGTGTCTTTTTAATAATTAATAACCCTAACCCTAAAAATAAAAAAGGTTACCAAAATGATGAGGAAGAAACGGTGGTCATTTTGCACCCGGCTAGAAGTTAATCCGGCCTTTGGTTGGGGAGGAATTTTGATTTAAAAAAATTTGCCGAATGAGTCTTTAAGAAAAAAAAATTCTGGAAAAAAAAGGAAAACAAAAAGGAAAAATGAAAAGAAAAAAAAATAAAATAGTACTAAAATAATTAGAAAAAGAGGACGGTTACGTTATACCCGGCTAAAATTTAATCCGGCCTTTAGTTAAATAGGATTTCGAATTTGAAAATATTTAATAAATAAATAATAAAGATTTAAATTTGGGAAGGTTTGCCTTTTTTTTTTTAAAAAAAAAAAAAAGAAAGAAAACCTTCAAAGGTGGAAGGAAGAATGGGCGTTTCACTGTCTTCCTCGGGCATATCCGGCTCCGCCCGAGGAAACACTATTTTAATTTTTTTTTTTTTCAACGACGCTGAAACCGGAAACGCCGATTTCTGGTCAAGAAGTACTCTAAAACGAAAACCGACAACGGCAATCGACTTAAGAGGGTCGTTTACTCCCCTTGCGATGTCTTACGACGAATATAGTAATAGCGTTGAGCTGTCGCTGCCGATAACGATTGATAGAGGTGTGCGTAGATTTAAAAATAGCGTTTACAACCCCTTCGGAGGTATTTCTAATTGTAATAACCCCGACGCTATATTTACTATAAAGATTTCGGAGAAAATAAAAAACGATAATAAAATTATAAAGAGATTTATTATTTAAGCGAATAAATTTACAAATTACAATACTGTTTCGCCTAAAGACCGTTGTTAGGTTTAAGAATTACTTTTCGAATTCGCGAAAATTTAAGCGAAGAAAAATAGGTCTTAGATATTTAAAGTAGATAAGGTTGGCGAGAATTAATTTATTATTAAAAAAGACTTCAACGATTTAAAAAAGGATATTTTTAAAGAATTTAAAAAGGGTATTTAAGAAGCGCCGAAGAAATAGGCCGATATTATTGCGAAATTACTAAATAAAATCGGCGCTACTTTCTAATACCTAATTACTATTATTACCCCGAAGTTTATCCCTTCTAATTATAAACGTTAATTTACGATTAAAAAAGTCTCGATTTCCGCCTAATACGTTAAATAATCGAATAAGGATACGAAATAGGTAATTGAAAACGCTTTAAAAGAAAAATAATATAAAATAATCCGAACGGCTACCCGAATAATAACGAGCGGCGACTATATTATAATCTTTAATAAACCTATACGTAAATAGTATTAGAAATATTATACTTAAGCGAAAGAGGTCTTCGGAATAAAGGCTATTATAACCCTTAGTATTATAGGAATTCTAATTAAAGGAGTCCCCTAGGCTAATTTCAACGGAAAATCGAATAATATAATATTAAAGGAAATAAAGGAGAAGAATAAGGAAGCGGATATTATCCGCGTAAAAGTTTAGAAGAAATGTAATGGGGAAAATAGAAGGATAATTTTAATAGAAATTACGATTACGAAGGCAATAATCTTCCTTTAGGAGAACTTTTTCTTTTAGGACGGCGGGGTTTACTTATACGAACTATTTTAAATTATAATTACTATTTAATAATATTTTAAATATTAAGGATTCGGATATATAACGAAGTTCTATTGCTTAGAGGACGCCTACAATTATTATAATTAATTTAAATATAATAGGGTTCGCTTTAGCGAAGAGAATTACCCTTCGAATAAAGATAATTCCCTAATCTATTATAAATTATATAAGAAATTAGGGTATTTCGCCTTTAATAAAAAGTAATACCTATTTATTAGAGCGGTTTATGCGAAGGCTTTAATTATATACGCTAAAAGGCCTTACAATTTTATTACTCGTAAAGGACTAGTTAAACTAGTATTAAAACTAATAATTAAAATTAAAAAGGATGTTGCTATTCCTAACGCCCCCCCTAATTCCTATTTTATTATAACTTTAGAGAAATTACTTATTAGAAGTATAAAGAAAAGCCGACTTAAAAATAGAGTAGTCGGAAATAGCTTTCGGCCGAAATCTATAGGTTAAATTAACCCGATAAACACTTTTATATATTCTTAAAACATTAATAACCGTACCTATACTAATTCTATAATTATTATATATACTACTACTATTAAAAATATAACCCCTACTTTATCCGCCGTTAAACTAAAAGGAACCTTCTTATAGGGTAATTAATAATTTAATTAAAAATACTTTATTAGAATATAAAGAAGTCGTACGAAAAAGGGAAATTTCTATTCGAATAAGAGGAAATTTATAATATTATAGTAATTTAAGAGCCGAGTAGAAATTTAAATAGGGATATTTACTAGCCGAAGGGTAATAAGTATTATAGCGTTAATTATTTAAAAAAGGGTAGGGCGGCGATTTATATAAATAAGAAGTAGAATCTTAAAGACCTAAATTTCTAATTGGGGAAAAATTAGGCTATAATAATATTTAAAAATTTATAGGAACCGACGACCGTCTATTCTATTTACTCCCCTATCTTTATAAATAGTACGCCGGAATATTAATAAAGATTTCCCCTCCTCGAATTCTTCGAAAAGAAACTCCTAAAGGGCTACCAAATAACCGTCGGGGATTTTAACCTCTATTATCCCAATTGGGATTTAAAAAATAGGATTAGTTTAAAAGCTATAAAGTTTTTTACTTAGGTATAACGGTAGAAATTAAACCTATTAACCCTTCGCGGGGAATTAATATAGTTTAATAATATAATATAAAGCGAAAAAGACGAGACAATCGATTATATATAAATATTGTATAGTATCGAAATTAAATATTAGAAGGCCTAACAATACGAGTAAACCGGCTCGGATTATTATCTTTAAAAAGTCTAAATCCGAATTAGAAAACGGAATAAGAAGGCCGAAGAGGAAAGAAATTATAATTAGAATCTTATAAATATAGAAAAGGTATAAAATATAGTAGAAAAGCGGATATCGGTCCTAAAAGAAATTGTTACAATAAAAAACCTCGAATTAATTTTTAATAAATTCGACGGAGAATTTATTAATATCGTAGAGGAATTCGTCCTATATTAGAAAAAAAGTCGGGGAAAATAAGTAGATTAATAAAATTTAAAATTTAAAATAATAATGAAAAATATATAACGGAAGTAATAAATATAGTTTAGGAGTAGAATGCCTTTAAATTAGAAAGAATTCGTAGAAGTAATAATAAAGAAGAGACGATTTATTTCAAAAATTTAAATAGCGAAATAGTAAAATTATATCGCCTCTACGTTAAAAGATTTAAGTAAATTCTAATTATTAGAGAAATAAGTTCGAACCCGGAATTACCGCTTAATAAATCCGCCTAAATTACTAGCCCTTAAGCTTAATAAAGGAGTAAACGAAATTGAAAATTATAATAGTAAAGCGAATATCCTCGCCGACTAATTCTTCCCTAGAATAAATATTCCTATAAATTATCTACTAAATTAGATTTAACTATTAAATAGCGATACCCCGGTAACTATTAATAATTAAATTACTAAAAGGGATATTAAAAAAATCCTTTTAAGGATAGTGCTAAATAAAGCGCCGGGTATCGACTAATTTTTAAATAGGTTTCTAAAAATTTATAAAGTACCGTTTAAACAAATTATAATAGTTTTCGCCGTAATGAGCCTTCGATTCGAATATTTCCCCTAATAGTTTAAGAACGTAAAAGTAATTATTTTAAAAAAGTTAAGAAAAAACGCCGAATAATAAAAGCTAACTAGTGTATAGAAGCCGATTTCGCTATTAAATAACGTTAAAAAGATCTTTAAAACTTTAATTACTATAAAATTAATATAAACGGTAAAAGAGTTTAACTTCCTCTCGGAAGGCTAAATAAATAATTAAGTAGGCTATTCAATAAAATTCGCAATTAGAGTAATAACCGATATAATTTATTTAACTTAAAAACTCAAAACCGTAATATTTCTTATACTCTTCGATTTAAAAGGCGTATTCGATAGAATTAATTATAAATAGCTTTTATATACTTTATAGGAAATACAATTCCTATAATAACTTTTCAAATAAGTCGATAACTTTATTACCGGGAGAAAAGGTTCCCTTTCCTTCGACAATAAAATTTTAAACTCTTATAATATTATAATAAGAATACCCTAAGGCTCCCCCCTCTTACTAATCCTTTTTATTCTCTTTATTACCCTATTATACTATAAATTAATTATAATTAGGAATACAATTATAATTAGTTTCGCCGATAATATTAATATTATTATAATAACTAAAATAATAAAAGAAAATTATAAGACTTTCTAAGCGGTATAGGAAATTTATTCCGAATAGGTAGCTGAGAGAAGGATAGAATTTAAAACGAGTAAAATAGAATTTATATATTTCATATAGACGAAGGAACTACGGACGGAAACTCTCTAAATTAGTAGAATAGTACTTCAACTAACGGAATTTATAAAATTCCTAAGGGTTTAATTAAATTGGAAGCTTAATTATCGAATATATATAAAAATAATAAAGAAAAAAATAGCTACGCAAACGAACGCTTTAATATAATTAGTAATAAAAATTTAGGGTTATTCCTTTATACGAACGAAAGAAATTTATATTAAATATATTCGAAGCGCTATTATATATAGAGTATTAGTTTTCTACTAATTGACCGAAGTTTATAGGAAATTATAAGGGATAGTAATTGGGCTGGCTAAATATTAAATTAAATATTTAAGAATTATTATTAGGGCGTATAAAACTACGCCGGTAAGGAACTTAGAAATAGAAATATTTTATTTATTATTCGATTTCTACTTTAATAAAAGGGTAAAGGCCTTCGAAGAGAGGTTTACCCGAACGGATTAAATTAAATTCGTCTAAGGGATTACAGTTTAAATAATTAATTATATTTAAATAAGAATAAAAAGTCGATTACTTATTAACCGACCCGAAAGCGGTATTACTAAAGCTAAGTAGGCTAAAGAATAAATACTAACGGAAAAATTTATTATATTAATAGTAAAATTACCTTCGGAAATAGGAATGCCCCTACTCCTATTGCAAATACTAAAACTAATTACTATTGACTGAGAAGAGTAATTAGAAAATACTATAAAAAGAAAATAGGTATCGCATTATAATTACCAAATAATAATAGCGGTAACTAAATTAAATCGGCGGTATAAATTTACTATTATTAACTTTAACGCGAAATTCAATAACGATATTATTAAACAGTATATAATTGGAGTAAAAAAGAAGAAGAAGAAGAAAAGCCAATTATTAGAAGACGATAATAAACCGTATTTATTAACGAAAGTATAAAACTCCCTCCTTACCTAAGCCCGAATAAAAATTATCGAATTCTAATCTTTCTTCTTCTAGAGGAAAGTACTAAATATTATAACGCCGTTTTATTCGTATAAAACCGGGGAAAAAACGTTTAAATACTTCGTTTTTAAATATTTATAAATAGAAGAATATTAATCAATAGTAATTAATTAGCCGCAAATATAAAAAGAATTCTAAATTTACTTAAATAATAGAATTAAAGTAGAGAAAATCCTTTTATAGGTATTTAAATTAAATAAATTAAATAAGTACCGCTTAATAATCGAATTGGAAAGGGAATAACGTAAGGAATTCGCATAGTACGCGTAAAACTATTTATTTATTTACAATACTAAAATTTCGAAATATAGGAACGAAGAGAATAATAGAGAAATTAATTAAACTAATTCCGGCTTATATTTAGCGAAGGGAGCGGAATAGCGGAAGAATTATTTAATTAACGTCTAAACATAATTAATAAAAGTACGGAATATTTCTATTATCTACGCCAAATTATAAATAACTTAGTAATACTACTCGTCCTAACCGGGATCTATCTTAATAATATAGAAATTATCAACCGCTATAAGCGAACCCGAGGGGCTACTAATACTAAAACCGGTACTACTACTAATTAAACCGGCGGAAATAATACAAAGAGGAATAATAGTAAAATAATCGACTATAATCCTCTTATAATAACCCTTAACTTTATAATTTACAACTTTTAATTTACTAAAGTAATAGAGGGAAAAAAAGGTATCCGGCTAATTTAAGAGACCGTCGTTAACTAAATAAATATATATAATATTAAGGAAGGATGTATAAGTTTAGTAGAAATTCCTAATAAATTTGCTAAAGTTAACCGGAATATTTATAATAATAACCGCTACCGTTTAAACGAAATTATACTTATTATAATAACCGAAGGGGATATCGAATATATATTTTAAAGTAATAAGCGGATATTAAATAATTTAAAACATAGTAATTAGACAATATTAAAATAAAGTAATATTACAATACTAGGAAGGATATTTATATTATTTATCGACCGTATAAATATTCTCCGCGAATATCGTCTAGAAGGCTTTTAAATTTAGGTTAACGATATTCGGGGTATTTACAACGCAATCGGCGAAATTCAAAATATAGCCGAGGTAAAGAGGAGTATAAATAACGCTAAATATTAGAATTAATTAAAGAGGATGTAAAAGTATAAAAGTAAGGAATTTTACCGGTTGTTAGGAAGCTAAAATATAAAATTACGGAATAGAATATCGGCGATAGTAATAAAATTTTAAAAAGGAATCGTAAGAGTGCCGGGGGCTTAAAGAGTATAGCGAAGGGTAAAAGGCGCAATATTAAATTTGGGCGAAAATTCTACAAAATAGGAAAAGTTAGGGCTTTAATTAGTCCGAACGCCGAAATTACAAATATTACGACCGGAAGTACGGCCGGGCGCGCCGCTAAACGAAGAGGAGGTTATTTTAAAGATATAGTAATTTAGGGAAGAAAAAGAAGGTTTAGGGCCGGCGCCTAAGGAGAATTTAAATAGACGGTAGAAGAGGCCCTTATACGGGTGCAAATTATAATAGGGATAGGAAAATAGGATAAAGGGGGAAGGAATAAAGGAAAAGGAGCGGGGCGGGAGAGTAAATAAGAGTAAATAAGGGTAAACGGGGACGGGACGGCGGCCTAAGGATAGGAGGAAGGAGCGGAAGAAAAGAGCGGTATTGCAATAGTTTTAATATTGGGTGGAATGAGATAGAAGAAACGCGTTTGTTCGCTATAGTAATAGGTAAGAACCGTTATAGTTGGAAGCTAGGAAGGAGCGGCGCGGCTTACCTACGACCGGAACGGAGCTAGGGGTTTTCATCCGGCGGCGCTTATCGCCGTACGGTTTTTCCTTTAGAGAACTAAGAGAAGTACCTTATGCCAATAGTAGCGCTATAGATATATAGCTAAGGAATAAGATTATTATTATTATTATTATATAATCTTATCTATTGTCTTATATTTATATTATAGTAGATCGTTAACAAGTGTTTTAGAATCTATAAGGTTTTAACTATTCTAGAAGGGTTGTAAGCTCACTACAGCCTTGCGGCAAGCTCCTAGCCTTAGGCACCCCTCTACCCCTTAATTCTAACTCTTCCCTTTACAATTAACTTTCTCCTTATATTTTATTTAGTTCCTTCGTTAATTATTCATCTTCACAATGCCCCGCCGGGCTAAAATCCAAGAGGATTCACCCTTATAAGGAGACTTTATAGTCAATAGATAGACCGATTATAAAATCCGAACTAAGTATAGCAGACGAGTCCCAGTCCTAGATATTTACCCTTATTCTAAACGACAACAAACTCGACAATCAAAATCACCAACAACCCCGCGTCAATTAAGATTACCAACGGCTCAAAATCCCGGTTTTAAACCTATTTTTAATAATAGTGATAATAACGGCGACGGCGACGGCAATATTATAATATCAAACCCCGCTCTACCTCTTAATTAAAATTAAGAAGATATTAATAATAAGGAGGACTAAAGTAAGTTTTTATTTTAATATTTATTAAAATAGATTTAAGCACTAACTCAAATGTAAATATAAATATAAATATAGGAATTATCGATTAGAATAGTATTTTAGGCGATATAGACTTAGCGGACTTATAGCGTAAATTAGCCGAGTTCGATAACGACGCCCTTCCGGCTATATTTAACGAAGACTAATTACGATTTAATATCGAATATATAGAGCGGGAATATAACCGAGAAATATAATAATTAGAAATAGTCGTATTCGACGAGGACTTTATCGATATATAAGTAGTAGAGTAAGCCGACTACCTTATAGAACCCGAAGCAGTACTACCAATAACCGAACGGGGCCAAATTTTCGACATATTAAAACTCATTTAGCATTATTACAACAAATATAAATATAACTCAAATTTTACTATAATATTAGGTCTATATACCCATATTCGTCGTATATTACTTAAGGACTATAAAATTTAATTACAAATATTAAATATTTTACGGGGTCGTAACGGCTACCCTATTCCAGCCATTCAAATACTACCCAAATAATTAACTACTATTAAAGACCGGGTTTCACATCGCCTCCCTTTACTAAATATATATATAGCTCGGGTACTATTACAAATAAATAGGATAAAGACCGAATTAGCACGTCAAAAGAAATAAGTAGAATAGGCTAAACAATAGTAAGTATAGGTATAATAAGTATAATAACCTGAAATAAATGCGGTAAGATCGTAGCAATCTAATAATTCCGACGAAGACCAACTTAGTACTATTATAGCCCCGCTGTATTTTATAGATTTCAAATCGCTATTTTAAGCCTTCCTAAATTCCGATACAGCTACGTCGATATATAAAAGTATAGCCTATTTAGTAAATAACCCAAACGAATTATTTTATTCTCTTTACTAGTCATTATCTATTCGAATTATATCTGGCGAATATATACACTTTATTAGTAATTCAGAAAACAATAACAAAGCTATTTTCCCGTTAGATTTTATCTACTTTTACTGTTATAGGGATTATACTATTTATAATATTAGGGACGTCGACAACTATAATAATAAGGATAGGCATATTAATAGCGATAATAATAATAATTTACGGGCATAATACTATTATCGTCTAACTAATAACTATCTAAATTTTCGGTTGTATATTAGGCGTATTAAGGCCGTGGGTAAGAATTTTACTAATAAATTTAAGGAATATTAAGGAAAGATTACCTTTATAATCAACGAATATATCCCTATTAACCAAATCGAAGAGGAATTTCCTAGTCTTAATTTACACTTCCAACTCAACCATAGCATAAAGTTCAAAAAGTAGGAGTTGGTAATACGCCTTAATAGGGATAAATAGATTCCCTAAAAATAGGCCGACTAATTTATATTTATTAACGTTAATTACTTTAACGGTAACGACTTAAGCGATCCTAGCCCGGCAGTAGAGCCGAAGTTTATAAGAGGCCGCGCACTACGAAGTCGGAAAACATTCCCGAAATATATAATAGAATTAAATATCGAGCACTAGAAAAATTCCTTTCTAGTTCATTGTATTTTGGACAGCGTTACTAAAAGCGAACTGGGTATTTACCGAATAAATGATAATAGCTAAGACTAAGACAGAAGCCTAGCGTATAATACTATAAAAATTTACCTACTTGCATATATACCACCTATCCGAGCCGAATTCGAATTTAAAACTTTTAGAAGACGGTTTTTCGAAGAAGAATTGGACAAGACATATATAAGATATAATAATAATATTCTAAGCTGCCCAATCCTTATATTTATTAATAGATTTAGCGTTTACTGTAATATTTACCGGTTTATTATAAGGGTATATTAATTACCCGCTAGTCTATCTTTTAATACCTACGCTAAAAATACTAATATTTTCCCTATAGTATTCGGCCCGTATATATCCAATTTTAATAACGTTATTAAAGCTTTCGGGTATATTATATTATTAGACTATAGTATTATAATAGAAGTTTAGGGACGGCTAATATTAATATTAATTTTCACCCTTTATTATACTAGTAATATACCTTGGTAAAACTAGAATATTAGTATTATTAGTATAATTAGCTATAAATTTTGTCGGTTTTATTTTATTAGACTAAAGTACGTAGTCAACAAATAAGAAGTACTTATAAGGTCTACTAGCGTTAAAATAAATCGATATTATTACTAGTATATATAAATACGGTATTAGGTAGATTTTAACCTTTGGCGAATAAGTAATAAAATAGCATACTGTATATAATAGGGGATTAGTAAATATCGGCCTATATTATTCGACTTAACGCCAGCACTCGATATTATATTAATACGGCCACCCGATCCAGCTTATTCAGAATATAAAGGTATACTATCAACCATCCCCTATACTTCTCTTCCCATAATTGCTAACTATTCGTTAAATCCAGGGATTATTACAGCCACCCACGAAATGCTATTAGACGTATTCTTAACGTCCAAAGCCAAATTCGAGTATAGCCATATCCTTCGTAGCTGGCCATTTCCCCCTGGCTAGAGTGCCCTACCCTCGCCGTTATCATATATCTTAAATTACAATCTTATACATTATGTATAATAATCAATTATTATACCACCGCTTTTTAAAGCATAGCTTCGCAAAGGCTATATTAATCCACACGTATAGGAAGTATGGAAGGCCATTCATCAACCACACTATTAAGCCGAAGCCTAAGAAGAAAATAACGACGATTCGGACGGTAAGGAGGCCGCTACAAATACTAAACTAATTAATTGCTTTATTAGAGTACTAGCCATAATAGTTTAGAGTAATTCTATCCTAATAAACACCCGTAATACTAGGGAAGTATATATAAATATCGAAATTAAGGCTAAACACGCTAGGGACTAATATATAACATCGTCTTCCGGGGCGCCCGGTAGAATAGACTGAAGCGCAGCTGTTATAGGTCTAGGGCTAGATTTATAATCTATTAAAGTATAAGCATTTGGTCGCGTTTTAAAGCTGGATTCTCACTCTATTAAGGTATAAGCATTTGGTCGCGTTATAAGGCTAGATTCTCAATCTATTTTAAGGTATAAGTATTTAGTCGCGTTTTAAGGCTGGATTCTTAATTTATAAATTCGAAAGATTTGGCTGTATAATACAAATTGACCTAGATTTAAATTCTTTTCAATAAACTTTAAATCTTAATTATTTATTATATATTAAAAACTAAATATTAATTAGTAATTTAAAAATTAGTAAATTTTATTTATCCAATTTTTCTTTTTACTTTTTTAATTCTTTATTATTATTAAGAATCTTATTTTCGAATATTTCTTTTTTTTTCAACTTTTAAAAAAAAAAATCTTTTTTATTTTTCATTAATTTTTAATACTTTTTTTAATCTTTTTTTTTTTAATCTTTTTTTCGTTTTTTTCTTTTTTTCTCTTTTTCTTTTTTTCTTTTTTTCTTTTTTTCTTTTTTTTCTTTTTTCCTTTTTTTCTTTTTTTCTTTTTTTTTCTTTTTTTCTTTTTTTTTCTTTTTTTTTCCTTTATTTATTTTACTATTACCCTCTTTTACTCTTTCTCTCTTTCCTTCCTTTCTTTATTTTATCCTCTCTTCTTTCCCAATTTTTTTATTAGGAAAAGTATAGGGTAAGCAAAGACAGAATAAAAACTTAGTCAATTTTCAATTTTTTTCGTTTTACCAGGGGGCTACGCCCCCCGGGACCCCCCTTTGAGAGGGTTAGGGCTATAAAACCCGGGGGACACCCCCGGGGACCCCCCTTTAAGAGGGTTAGGGTTATAAGGCCCGGGGGACACCCCCGGGGACCCCCGTGCACGGACTTAAGCTACCAAAATTCTAACCAATCTAAGGAACGGATTGCCATTGAACGGATCCACAATGAGCACGGACTGCCAAAATTCTGACCAATCCAAGGAACGGATTTCTACTTGATGGACCAATTACAGGACAGACAACTTACAGGGGTTGTTGACAAGGGTCTCACCCCATTATAAAGAAGCTCCGCTATGCTCGCTCACTTCGTGTTAACACACTTCTTTCCCTAGACCATAACAGCTGCGCTTCAATTACTCTACTAAGCAGCTTCGTCGGCTATAGCCAATAATCCCAAAACCCAAAATGCTTTCCAAAATCGTGCTCGTACCGATTCTAGACCTTCCCAAGCATCGTTATCTCGACGGTCTTCTCGATCAGCAAGCGGTCCCAATACTAGTGCTCCTAGTACTAGCAGTCCAAAAAATAATATACAAATAGTTAAAAATGCCGATCCAAATAACGAAGAGGGTAGAATTGTCGCTACAACTACTCCCGCCAACCTACTAAAGAAGGCAAAGGAGTATATCCGTAAAGTATTTCGACCGAATATATATATAGGCGTTTATTATAGTTAGATTTATGATAAATATAGTCTTCCCGGCCTATTAAATATATTGGCGGAAGAAAAATATTACAAATAAGTCCAAATATTTTGCCCTAAACCAATATCTTAGCACCCGATTGCACTATACTACAGGGCAGTTTATAATACGTGACCCACACCGAAATTTGACGTATAAAACCCGACCGTAATAGTCGCCGACATTGTAATTGAATTGAAGCTAACAACAATTCGAACAGACGATTTAAAGCAACGGCCTAGACTACCAATAGCTATAACGTTGAAAAATAGATCTTCGAATAAGAGCGTATTATTTATACTATTCGGTTTGCCTTATTCAATTCGTTTACTATATCCGACCCTACCCTAATAGAGTAAATCCAAGATATCGCTAAGGACGCCTCTAATCTATTCAATAGCTTACTCTACCGCGAAGATAAATAACGTATAGGTATAAATACGAAGAAAGACGAATAGGAATTCGATATCCCTAAGGCGGCTACCCAAATGCATATTCAACCCTCAATAACTAGTAAAATTAATATCCCGGTAGTATACCGAATACGCTATCCTATTACTAATCTTAACCAATACTTACTTTTGTCGTCTCGTCAAATATCCGATAACTTTCGACGTATTCTTTCACAGGCATACGAAATAAACTACAACGTACGGATCCTACGGTTTGTACCTAGTACCTTATAATATAATACAAATCTGTCGTTCGCAAACAAGTATAACCATCCCATTCCCATCCTCCCTTTATCCATATCCCATCCTCCATATCTATATCCTATCCTCCCCATATCTATATCCACATCCTCCCCATATTCATTCCTACCCTCCCAATTAATACTAGCGTATACCGAACTAGGGAACCATCTATTAAAAATATCTACCTTATTTTATACCTAGCCTCGAATTAGCTACGCTATAATACTACGTATTTGCAAGCCAAATATAATGTATCTATACGGTTAGTATCGTCAAGCACACAAAATCGATAATAATACCCAAAATCCCCCAAAATCCACTAAACACTATTCGAAATTATAAAATTCCCGCTCGTTTTCGCACATATTGGCACCGAAGTCGGAAACCATAACAAATCCCTAATAATTTAACGGAAACTATACTAACTATAGCCATTTTTGGCCCTGTATTACAGCACTTCGAAGCGCTATTCCTATAGCGTTGCGACCACATCAGATAGGGTATTATTTCCAACACCCCTATTATTCGCTTAGAACACGGCACCGCAAGTATTATAACTGCTATATTCTAACCCTACTTCTCCAATGTAATTTTTATACATTACGATACGCTTCTCCGTATAGGATGCAACCGTATTACCCCAACTTAATTTATATACGTTAATAGACCTTTCCTCCTAACTACCTTCGCCCTTATATTATTCGTTATTGCCGTAGTAATAAATTAGATAGTACGGGTATATTATATTAATATATTTAACGGCGGTTTAACGTAGGTTTTGTAAATATATTTACGATAACGAAGTCCAATTATTATACCTCGTATTATACGAGTCTTCGTACTAGTCTAAATTCTTATTAGTTAATAGCCTAATAATTAAAGTAAAATATTTAATATTAGTATTTACGAACTTATAAAATATATTGCGTACGATTATATATAATCTATATTTTCGTTAATATTATATTTAGTAATTTAAATAAATAGCGATAAATATTTATATTTATTACGGTATTATTATATTCTAATAAATTTAATTATAGTCTTATTATTATAATATTTCTCCGGGTACATTATATTTAAGTATTCTTTATTATACTGAAGGACCTCGCACAATAATTAAGAAGAATCTTATACCCTATACCTTATCCAATACAACAATATCAATAAATCCCCTTTAGAAGGAGATTTAGAAGGCAATCAATCGTTAAAGTCCGCCGGTCAATATAATATTAAACCGTCGTTACAATCAATTACCCTAGTATAACACCGGTAATCCTATGCCTCGACGCCCAGACATACCCAACGACCCGCCCGGTATATTTAGCAATACTATAGCTATAACTAGTCCCGGCACTTAAATACCACAATAAATGCCCATACCCTCGGGCTAGTTCATTTAGGGCCAATAACGTCCCTTCTAATTCCCCCCGCTATAATTCTAATAATTCGCCGGATAATATCCTCAATTATTCCCTCAGCAATTTCTACAATTTTATTAACAATAATAAAGCCGCAATAAACGCCACAAATAAAAGGGTAGAGATAATAATATACGAAGCGATAAAAGCATACTATCTACTAAATAGCTTTACAATTCCTAATTCGAGCCGATCTTTAATAAAGTCAACCAATAAACTATAGCTCGCCAAAACAAACCCCCTGTCCCGCCCTTCCAATCTAGCAGTCATAGATCTTCTACACCTATTATCACTTCTACTAGTAATAGCAGCTATAGATCTTCTACAATTATTAGCGCTACCCCTACTTCAACCCCCCTCCCTACAACATCTACTCCTAACCATAGATCTATTTCACGCACTAGTAATAATATTACTACTCAACCTAGCGATACTCATTCAAACTTTCTTTTTAAAACCAATATACAGCAGCAGCATAGCAATACCCCTACTCATAGAAATTCTAGTAATAGCAACTCTCGTTATAGCAACACCTCTAGTCATAATAACTCCAGTCGTGGCAACCCTAGTCATAGCAACACTGAATATAACGACAACTCTGGCTTTAACGACAACTCTGGCCATAGCGAAGATTTCCAACAGGCTGGTTTTCAAGGCTTCCAACAACCTGGTTTCCAGCAACCTAGCTTCCCACAAGGCCCATATACTCCTCAGGGCCCATATGCTCCTCAAATTCAATAGTTCCAAGGCCCTCAAGGTCAATGGTTCCAAGTTCCATATGCCCCAAACCCCTACGGCTTCCAAGGTCAATTCCAAGGTCCCAACATCGAACAATCCAATAGCGGTACTCGGCCTAGCTCATCCAGTAGCGGTGGTACTCGGCCTGGCTCACGAGGACATAAGACACCGAGAGGTAGTCGTAGCGGCCGAGGCCGAGGAAATCGTAGTCGGGGAAATCGTAGCCGAAGCGGGTCTAATTCAAAGGGCCGAGTAGAGGACGATAATATTGATCCCAACGAGGAAAGACTTGAAGACAAATACCCCAGCCACTTTTATCGTCCCAATCGAGCCATACTTCATTCGTTAAAGGACAGTAATACCCCGCCGCTTCGCATAGACTTCGACGACGCTGTTGAAAGGGAGGAAAAAAATATCATAGTTTCCGTACTTCGGGATGAAGAACCCGAAGTCATCAACTACATCCACAAAGAAATACGGTATTATCTTTTCGTATATCATTCCAACTAATTTGCCAATTAGGTTGCTTTGCAAGCCGCCTCGGGCATCGATATACGCAGTACTCAATTCCGGAAGTTACGAGAATACGCCAAAACTACCTACCGAACCCAGAAATCTCGCTTTATCTGGGGAAAATTTCACCTATTCTTTCTGACCTTGGCCAAAGACTACCCCGAAATTTTCGAGTACGATTTCGAGGATCCAAAAGATAAAGCAGCTTTTACGGCTATAGTAGAGCCGTATATCAATACCGTATTTTTCGAACAAGTCTTTACATATATTACACTATACATCGATTACCAAACCACCTTTAACAATAAGGAAGATATCCAATACTTTTTCCTTAAGAATATAATTACCGACCTTGGTATTATAATATATAGAATTATCTAATCCGAAGCTAGATTTAATACCGGCCGTATTATATTAGAAGTCAAGAAGAAGGATAGGAATTTACAGGACACAACTATATTAATATACAATACCTTTGCCTTCTATCCTTCGTTTATAAGTATCGATAAGGAGGATTTCATCGATATACCGCCCGAACTTATTATTAACTAATAAACCCGTAATAATGTCGTAAATTTAAAAATAATAGAGAGATCTATTATTAGGGAGCCGCCTCGCCGCAAACGCAAGAACATTAGATAATACTCCAATTTAAACATATAACGACCTATACCAGCATATACTAGCAGTAGTACTAATACTAATACTAGTACTAGTACCGGTAGTAGCCCTACTAATAATATCGGTCCTCGCCGTATTTCAAATCCTAGCTCTAGAACAGACAATCCTCGCCATCGCAGTAATCCGTACAATCGTCCCCGTAATAACCGCCGTAATAACCGTCGTAATAATCGTCCCCGTAATAACCATCCTCGTAATAACGGTAGCGACCGCCAAAGAGACATCAATAGTAATAGGAGCAGACTTTTCACGCCAATACCTCAAAACGAACAAACTACACCTTAACAACAACGCCCAATCGGCTAAGCGGGCTATAATAATAACAACGACAATAACGTCCCGCAAAATCGTCATCGCCAACGCAACCGCCATACCCAGTCGTATAACATTACATCGGCGTACAATCGAAAACGCCGCCAACCCAATAGCTCTAACATTATCAATATCACCCCCCCTATTCCCAGGCGTATACATATACCTATTACATCGTCAACGACTATAAACTCAACCACAATCGAAGAGGGTATAAATTCATTACGTTTATTCTAAGCAATCAACATTACTTTCTTTTCTAATTTTATTACTACGTCTAATAACACCAAATAACAATATAGCATACAACAACACAATCAATATCGATATCACAGCATTCACCGACGCAAACAGCCTCCCAAACAGAGATCTCACACATCATCCAGGATCACAACATCCAATATTAGAATCAACCTAACTAATCGTACCTTAACTCCAATCGGAAGAGCGATACATCCCGTATCCTAACAAGTTGAACCCAAGCAAGTCGGAGGAGCAATATCATCAATAACATTCCGTATCATCAATAACATCCCGTATCCTAAACTAAGGGTTCAACATAACTAAAATCAAAGGAGGAAATTATCCCGTATCCTAACGAACTCAATCAATTAATACATTAATTCTATTCCCTATACCTTTATCGTTACCTTTATCGTTATCTTTATCGTTATCTTTATCATTATCTTTATCGTTGTCGCATCATAATTAAATTAATTGACATAATTAGTCCGAACCGTTCTAAGCTACAACCGTATCGCACATACACTATCTTTAACCCTAAACACCATACTTACAACAATCCGCACTAGCGCTCGAACATCGCTAACAGCAGGTCGGACAATGGGTCGGCCAGCCGGCCCACTATCTAGCGATGTCCGTACGCTATACGGACTAGCGGCTAACCCACCCAGACTTGACTAGGAAGGACCGCGATATCTAGACTTGCCTTTTCCGACTATCTACAAACCTGAAAACTCTTTCCCGTTCACACACATTGCAACTACTTATAATAGTACGCGAACAGTAGTCAGATGCGTACGGTAACGATTAAACGTACGGTAGTCTAGGAAATTGCGGTAACTTCCTAGATCCAAGAAGGAACGGTACGCGCACGGTACCAAATCAAAATTATGGTTCGGGAACAGTGTCACAACTATACAGGCAATCCCATATACCGCCAGCTAAGTATAAAAAGGCTATTAAAATCGCTAAAATTACCGAGGAAAACGCCGCCAAATTCTACGAAAAGGCCGATAAACCCCCTAAAACCAACGCGTAAATTAAAAAGAAATTTCCTAATTAGTATTAGAAATATATTAATATATTTAGACCTAAGAAAGCTACAATCATTCCCCCCTACCGCTCCTACAATTTTAAAATCGAATTAAAACTAAGCGAATAAGCGCTGTATATTAAATCTAAACCCTTTAACTCCGACGAACTAAATATTATTAAGAAATAAATCGATAATAATCTTAAAATCAGCTTTATCCGCCTATTGTAATCGGAGGCTACCTCCTAAATCCTATTCGTAAAGAAACTAAGCGGAGGAATACGAATTTATATAAATTACAAAAGTATTAATAATATTACTTTTAAAAGTAAATACCCTTTCCCTTTAATTAAGGAAACCTTTAATACTATTTATAAAATTAAAATCTTTACTAAATTCGATATTATCGCCGCCTTTAATTGTATTCGTATAGTCGAGGGGTATAAATAGTTAATAGCTTTCATTATTCGCTTTAAACTCTTTAAATTCCTAATATACCCGTTTAGGCTATAGGGAATTCTAAATACTTTTTAAAATTATATTAATAATATCTTATACAATATTCTAAACGTATATATAACTATTTATTTCGATAATATTCTAATCTTTTTTAATAACGAAACGGACTACGAGCGCTATATTAACGACGTCCTTAACCGATTAATTAAAGCGGGCCTACAAGTCGATATTAACAAATACGAATTCTATACTAAAAAAACTAAATATTTTAGGCTAATTATTACGCCTAGGGGTATTAAAATAGACCTAAAAAAGGTTAAAGCTATTATTAATTGGCAATTCCCTACTTCTAAGAAATTCCTATAAAACTTTTTGGGCTTTACTAATTTCTATTAGCGTTTTATTAAAGGATTTTCGTCTATAGCCGCACTATTATACAATTTTACGAAATATAATACCGAATAGGAATAAACTATAATATAGTAATCCGCTTTTAAAACGTTAAAAGCCGTTTTTACTAGTAGACCTACTTTATATATTTATAACTAATTTAAGAAGACTATAATCGAAATTAATACTTCTAATTAAACTTCTAGAAGGATACTCTCCTAATACGGTAATAATAGAATATTTTACCCTATAGCCTACTTCTTATTAAAATATACCGCCGCAAAATATAATTATAATATCTATAATAAGGAATTATTAATTATCGTTAAAACCCTAGAGGATTAGAAACTAAAATTAGAAGGAGCGTAATAGCTATTTAATATCGTTATAGACTATAAAAATTTAAAAACTTTTACTATAAATAAGTAATTAACCCCGCACTATATATAATAATTATAATTCTTATCCCGCTTTAACTTTTTTATTTACTATACCCCAGGTTCGAAGAACCTTCGCCCTAATACTCTAAGTAAAAAATTTAAAGATGTACTTCTAAATATAGAGGACTACTACTTAAAGGCTAGAAACCGTAAATTAATCGACTTTACCCGCTTCGAAAACAATTATTTCAAAACCTTATCGGCTGTAAGCGTCGAAGAATTAGACGTCGACGAAAAGGTTTTCCTATTAACCTTAAACGCCTTCGAAGAACCGGACAAATTTACGGATAATATTATTAAAAAAAGCTATACCCAATCTATATTAATATAAAAGGTAATAGCCTACCTATAAAACCCCAACCGTTTTAAATAGTACTCTTATATTAAAAAGAAATTAAAAGTAGTATTCGTAGAATACTCTATAATAAGAGGCAAAGTATATTATAAGGGAAAAATACTTATTAACTTAAATAATATAACTACCTACTTATAATTAATCTATTACATTTACTCTTCGCCAATAATAGAATACCCTAGTAGAAATAAAACTTAGGCGTAAATAAATAAATACTAATACTAATTAAATATAGCGGAGGCTATAAAGGCCTATTATAAAAGTTATTTAATCTATTCAAAAACTAAAGCGTTATAGAAAGCCAAAATAGGTTATTTAAAGCCTATACTAGCCGTTTTCGTATTATAAAAAGATATTTCCGTCGATTATATTTCCCCCCTTTTAAAAAATCTATACTTAGACTAGAAATTTAAATATATTACTATTATAATAAACCGCTTTACTAAAATATAGTATTATATCGCTACTAAAATAATAAAAGTAGAGGAATTAGCCGACCGATTTATCGATAGGATATATACCCTATATAGACTACCTAATACTATAGTTTTAAACCGCGGCTCCTAATTCGTTTCGCTATTCTAGGCTACCGTTTACAAAAAATTAATAATTAAAAAGCTATTGAACTCTACTTTCTACCCTTAAACGAACGCCTAAATAGAGTATATTAACGTAGAAATAGAGTAATATTTATAAGTCTTCGTAAATTAGGTATAAATACATTAAGCTAAATAATTACCGCTAGCGGAATTTACTAGTAATAATATAATTTTAAAGATTATAAGAATTACCCTATTCTTTACTAATTACAGTTTTTATTTACGGATAAGGATTAAACTATTATTGGTTACCCCGTCCCAATTCTCTCTAATTTAATAGAAGGAATATTTAAAAGTTTATAAACTAATAATTTAATTCGAGGTTATTTAGGATTATATACGTACTTTAACGAAGAAAGTATAGGACTATTACGAAGTAAATATTAACGAAAAGTAGCCCAACGTATTAAAGTACTGCTCTAAAGATTTAATTTTATTAAATACGACTAATTTAACTAATAGCCGCCTATATAATAAATTATACCCCCGTTAGGAAAACCCTTTTAAAATCGAATAAATATATTCTTATAACGTTAAATTCGTCTTACCCGCTAATATATAATACTTTCTGGTATTCTACATATCTATAGTTAAATTATATAGGGAAGGCCTACTTAGTTAAGCCGCCGTCTAGGGGAATATATATACTAATAAAAGTAGGGTTATAATTCGAATTAATAATTATAAGGAAGTACCGGAATAGGAATTCGACGAATTTTTCAATTATAAATAGAGGGAGGGTAATTACTACTAATTCTATATAATAGTATAGACTTACTATAACTCTATTAAAGAACTGATTGCTAATATAATTAATATAAGGAAGGCTATTATTACTTTCTATAACAATTACCCTAAAATACTTATCTTACTAGAAATTAAATAATAATTAGAGATTATAGTTATACTATAAAAACGGGTACCGCCCGCCTTAATACCCCAATACAAATAAGTACCGCCCGTTCTAATATCCCAACGCACTACCCCGGCCCGGTTATTAACCCCGGCCCCGAAACGCTTTAAATATATTACCGATTTAAAGGAATAAATTAATACCGCTATTACAAATATTACAACCGGGTAATAAATAGCCCCGTCCTAGAGGCCAATCCTAACGGTTATAGCGACCCCTTACGAATTAAAAGCACTATCCGAAGAGGATATAAGGAAATTAGACGAAGTATTTAAGAAAATCTTTAGAAAATTATTAGAAATATAGTAGGGGAAGAGGCTCCCTACGAAGAATATAGTAAATAGGCTAAAAATAGGGACTTACCAATAGGGTAATAATAACTAGACCGCAGAGGAGTTTAAGGATATAAGGAGGATCCGGGAATTACGAGCGGAGGAGGACTTCGAGGACGGACTGGACTTCATTCACGGGTAGAGGAACTTAAAGACGGAGATTAAAGGGGATAATCTATTATTTTATATATATATAAATTTTAAAGCTATAGAACTTCTTTTATAAAGAAGTAGTATTATAAGATTACCTATAACTACTTTATATATATACAACTCCCGCTATAGGCAATCGAACCTCGTACCGTACTATTACTACTATTGGCCAATAATATATCACGTATATATACACGTACGCGGTCTAGGCTCTGGGCATAGCCTTCGTACCATGCCCTATATCGCCAGACCTACGCACACCTCTCTTTCCCTCTCTTCGTACAACTACGCATATCCAACCTACCCCTTACCTTTAGCCTTGCCCCGTAATACGAGATTCCCAACCTTCCAGACCGCCCAGACCAGTCTGGGCCACCCAGACACCCTGCACGAGGGTTACGGTTATTATATAGGGTGGAATTTCAACCACGAATATAAATTCGAATAAAATCGAATAAATTCAACCATAAATATAGGGTATATATATATAGTATATATTACCCATATAATAAATCTTATACTAATGCAGTATACTATAGACCCGTAAATTCGTTATAAATATATAATTATTGTAAAATATATATTAAGACCAACAATAATAACGCCAATAATAATAATAATAGTAATAATAACGGCGGCTAATAGTAGTAGCCGGCCTAAAGTTAATACAATTACAGCTAATAGTATTCCAATTATAGTAATAACTATTAAATCTATACTATAAATACTACTCCTCCTATAAATATACTAATAAATATTCTAACTCTTAATACCTCTAGCCCTAACAATTACTACTACCCAGTCCCCGTCTACTAACCCGGCTTTATCGGCCTACTCGTTAGTAATAAAAATAGCTCCGTTTATAACTAGGGAAATATATAACCTCTCAATTAAATTATACTTAGAAGTACTAATCCACCGAATAAGGAAAAGGAGAAAAATAAGGGCCTATCCCTATATAATTAAATATTATTAAAATAAATAGATCTTCAATAAATAGCCGTTATAAATACCCCAATTTATTAAATCTCTCTATCTACTTATCTAATAAACCGCATAAATTATATTATTCCACCCTTATTAATAATAATTATACTACTCTTAATTTTATTAACCGTTATTTCGTCTTTTAATACCGATTACCCTTTTTTAAATTACTAATCCCTAAATTATATACTTCGCTAACAATTAGGCGAAAAGTAGTATTACCTACTTCTCTAAATTAATAATATAAATAAACGTTTACTATAAAATTATCGACTTACTTATTTACAATTTCGCCGAAGATAACCCCGTTATTCTCAATTACCCTTAATTAATATATTACACCCCTAATATCGATTAGCCTAACAACTCCCTTCGTTTTAATCCTACTTACAAATAACACAGCTATTTCCCTCGTAAAACCGCCAACCGTCGTATTCCTTTAATAGCGTACTATTTCTCTACTCCCTACTCTATATATAAAAAGCCTTCTTACGAAGAAATATCCAACAAAGAAGAATTAAAATTTCTAAAACCGCCGCAAACAAAATCCATTCGCCACCTATTTATTTCCGCAATCGTAAAGAAGGCCGCCCACTAGAAATTCAATTATTTTAAATAATAAGTAATTAACCGGCTAAATATAATTCCAATTAATAAAATTATAAAAGATAAAACTATTATACTCTTAACTCTCCTAACAAAACCCTAAGCCCCCTATATAGTCCCCGTCCCCTACTATATCGCTAGAAATATTCGTACCCGGACTATAAACTATTAAACCCCAATCCATTTCTATAGTATTCCTAACAGCCCTATTAACCCTAATAATATTAAAGAACTCTCCGTAATAAATTTCAATTAACTAACCGAAACGTACAAATTCTACATTATTCGTACAATTAAAGCCAATATAGAAAAGGATATTAAAAGGATAATAGAAAAGGATAAAATAGAAAAAGAAGGAAGCGTCTTAAATCCTAAGAGTATAAATAATAACCTAATAGAAAATATAATTAAAAAGATATTAATAAATCGAAATTAGAAGTATAAAAGCTTTTTCAACAATAATTATTATCAATAAATCGACGCTTTAATAGGGAAGGGAGACGTAATTGCTCTACGCGCCGTAAAAATCGCTAATTCTATACAAATTAACAACACCAACAATAATTTCCTACGTTGCAAAGAGGCTATTAATAAATACTTCGCGGCCAACGGCATTAACATTAATAAAATTACTTCTAAAAACATTACTAAATTCTACGAAAAAGCAAATAAACCCCTAAAAACCAACGTTTAAATCTAAATAAAACTTCCCAAATAGTACTAGTACTATACCAACACTTTCCGCTAGAAAAGCGCTAAAATTCTTCCCCCCAACCACTTTTACAATTTCAAACTCGAACTCCGCCTAAGAACTATACTACCGGCCTCACACAGCCGCGCATTCAACCCAAACAAATTTAATATTATTAAAAAATAAATTAATAATAACCTTAAAAAAAAGTTCATTAAGCCTTCCCAATTTAAAGTATTAGTACTAATCCTATTCGTTAAGAAATCCGGTAATAAAATCTACATTTATATCGACTATAGAAATATTAATAACGTAATTCTTAAATCCCACTACTCGTTACCGCTTATTAAAAAAACCTTAAATACAATCTACTACATTAAAATCTTTATTAAACTCAATATTATTACAACCTTTAACAAAATTCGTATTAAATAAAACTACAAATAGCTAACCGCTTTTATAATACAATTTAACCTATTTAAATCCCTAATCATTCCTTTTAATTTATAAAACGCCCCCGGGGCTTTTTAGAATAATATTAACAATATCCTTTATAATATCCTCAACATCTACGTAATTATATATTTCGATAACGTCCTTATCTATTCGAATAACATATAAAACTACAAACAATATATTAATAACGTCCTCAATAAGCTTATTAAAGCAGGCCTTAGTATTAATATCGATAAATACAAATTCTATATAATACCTACGAAATATTTAAATCTAATTATTACCCCGGGAAATATTAAAATAAATTTTAAAAAGGTTAAAGTAATTACGGAATAATAAGCCCTAGAATTAAAGAAGTCCCTATAATCCTTTTTAAACTTTACAAATTTCTACCGGCGGTTTATTAAAGATTTTTCAACTATAGCAACCCTACTTTACAAATTTATAAAAAAGAATACAATTTAAACTTAAAATAACAACTATTAAAAAGTATTCGAATTCTTTAAAAAGGCTTTTACTAAAGGCCTTATTCTAAAGATTTATAATTAAATTAAAAGGACTATTATTAAAATAAATACTTCCAATTAGGCTATTAATAATACCTTCTTACAATATAATAACAACGGTATTCTCTACCCTATAATTTATTTCTCAACCAAATACACCTCGCAAAAATATAATTACAACGTCTATAATAAAAAATTATTAAGTATTATTAAGGCCTTAAAAAAATAGAAACCGGAATTTAAAAGCGCCTAATAACCGTTCAATATCTTAACCAATTACAAGAATTTATAGACTTTTACAACTAATAAATAATTTACCTAGCAATATATATATTAATTTCAATTCTTATCCTATTTTAACTTCTTAATTAAATACACCCCCAATTCGAAGAACTTTTACCTAAACGCCCTAAATCGTAAATCTAACAATCGTCTAAATACTTACCTGCGGGACCCCCAGAGCTAGATACTATCGGCTAACCGTCTAGAGACGGTAAATCGCACACATTACTATACAGTACAACTTACCGTATATAAACCGTCTATAGATCTATACAGTAAGTTAATCTCCTACAATAAATTAATATCGTACTTTCCTAGATTAGTTTTATACCTAAATAAGTAGTATATAGGTAGGACCTCGCCTATACTTATATATATAGCGGTTATTAAATAGAAAAATCATATTAAGAAATCGTAAGTGAAGTATATAAGCGTATATTTATCTATAGATCTACTTACTTACCGCCTACCTACCTACCGCCCGTATACGGTCTACCCCGGTACCGGCGCCTACCCTACTATTACTTACCCCGTTACCGCCTATTCCGTTGCCACCTACTTACGTACGGTCTATTCCGCCTAGTTTAATACTTATACCCGGCCTAATATTTATACCCGGCCCGGCACTTGTACCCGGCCCGGCGGCCGGCGCTACGCGCCGGTTGGGGATGCGATGCGATATAATTGAGCGATGGGATTAAATTTATAATACGAATAATTTAATTAAATACAATTCAATTGAATGCGATTCAATTAAATACGATGCAATTGAATGCGATACGAACGTTTAGAAATATATTAATTCATTTAGGGGTTGGTATATTGATTTGAGCGATGTAATAAATATATAGATGAATACAATGCGAATATTTGGAATTGTAGTTAGTTTATTTAGGGGTTAGTATATAGATTAAATTAATATATAAATTAATTTCGAATATATAAATGACTATTAATTAATATATATTAAAGTATAGATAGGGTATTGAATATTAGACGAGGTATAAGACTGTAATACGCATTGATCGATCCTATTATTAGATATTATATAGTATTAATATTAATTAGTATATACTACTTCCAACGCTATAATTATAAAGTAATATACTATAAATCCCAAATTACTTAGGCCGATAGAATCCTACGAATTTATATTAGTATATTAAAGGTAAGAGGACTAAGGAAATATATATTATTATATCTATATAATGTCCTAGTTTATTAAGACCTAACGAGGTTAATAACTACTACGTTTATAGATTTTCGAAATATCTATAATATATATCCTATTTATAAGTAAAGCTAGTAATTTAATAATTAGGGGCTTACCCGTATCCTCGATAAGCGGTAATTTAAACGAAAGATTAATATAATTAATAAACTTTATTTTAATTAATATAAGGAAGATATAGCGCTTATTGTACTACTTCTACTCGTATATAAAAATGTAATTGATACGGCTAATATTATCGTTGCCGGCGCTGGGGCCGGGGCTGGGCCGGCTGTATTTAATATAATTGCCGATGTTGAAGGTATGACGCCGGAGGGTATTAAATACGAGTTAAATATTGGTCTATATTAGTAATATTTCCGATTTCAGTTATTTAGACGTATTTTTAGTATTTGAATATATTTTTAGGGGGTATTATCATTTATATGTAGGCGTTATTATATATACGTATACGTACTAATTGTACTATTATATATACGTAGGCGTAATAATTATACTATTAAACGCCTGTAAATATATATTCTATATATATTTATACTAACGTATACCGATTTTATACTAGCTATATACGTATATTACATTGAATATAGTAATAGGGATCGGTGCTTTAACTTTTATAGCGATACTACTGGTAGAAATGCTTCTAATAGTCAACTCTTTAATTAGTAGTTAATAATTAGTACTCGGGGAATTCGGTATTTCGGTATAGGTATAGAGGATATAGGTATAGAGGATATAAGTAGGGAATATAGGTATAAGAATATAGGATGGATACGTACCTATTTGCAAATAATATCTATTTACTATACTATAAATTACTAACCGTAAACCTTAAAATTCTTGGTATATTATAATTTAAATCGTATACTCTAAATAAGGTATAATAGAATAGATTAGATATTAATACTATAGAAAGCGGTAGGTAAGATTTAACGATAGGGTGGTAAATTCGCTGTATTGTCGTTTCTATAAATTTGCTAATAATATTCGGTCGAATATACGTATCGTTTATAGAGTTTAGGATATCGAATTCCGATTCTTCGATTAATTTAATTTTTCGCGTATTAGGCTATTACTTTTCGTTTTGATAAATTAAGTTTTCGAATAGATTGGGGGCTTCCCTAATAATATAATTAATTTAATCGGTCAATTCGGCGTCGTCGGTAAATGAATTGAGTAGTATAAATCGGATAGTATAGATAATACGCTCTTATTCGAGGATCTACCTTTTAATATCTTTACTATTGGTCGTTTTTGCTGTTTTTTTGAGTCGTTTGGGTATTATTATTATTAATATCTATTCTATTAATATTGTCGCCTATAATCCCGGGCGCCGGTTTTATATATTAGATTTATAGTTTAGGTTACGTGCTGCAAACTGCCCTATATTTGTAGTATAGCTAATGCCTATACTTGGCGGGCGCTAAGACTTTGGTCTAGGGGATTTAGGGGTAAATATTTATATTTAGGAGGGGATTTGAACTTATTTGTAATACTTTTCTTCTATTAATATATTTAATAATTTAAGAGGCCTATATTATTCGTAAAGATCGGTATAATGTATACCCAAATATATATTTAAACGTAGTACTTTTCTAATATACTTTTTAGTACGTTTGGGAAGGGTAATCACTTCTATAGCGGCCGTAGTTATTATACCCCTTTCTTCGTTTTCAACTATAATATTATTTATATCTATATTTATATTTACATCCCTATCTTTATTATTAAGGCCGTTTACTACTATAGTTATACCAATTAATATTAATAATTTATGAAATAATAGTTGTAAAGGTAATTAATTTGGCCGAATATAAGACTTAAATATATTTATCGATTTCGGGTTATTGGCTATAGTTTTTACTACTGCGTAGTATAATTTAGTATACTAATTCCTAGTACTTAAAATATAGTAGTCTATTTTATTATATTCGGCTATAATATTTCTAATATTTATTAATATATAATTACTTTGAGTTATAGCGGCTAATACTTTAGTGAAATTAGCGAATAATTTGATATTTACTATATATATAGTTTCTTTATTTTCCTCGCCGTTATTTCGGTCTAGTTGGATAATAAACTTCTAGGCTTCCTATATATATTCTTCGATATATTTTTTACGAAGCTAAGCTATAAAAAGAGGCGGCGCGATAATAGACTATTTGGCGTAGTCGGTTAGGGTATAATTTAGAAGGTAGGAAATAGGGGAAGGGAGAGAAGTCTAGCCGGATAGGAATAATTAATACCGAATAATTCGGCTATATTCCGTATGTATTTTAATATTAAAAAGATACTTAAGAGTATTTTATATATTTTAATTATAATACCCTTATATTCGGAATGAATTGGGTTAGGCGGGCGTATTAGAATAATATCTAATATTGGCGTTAGATTAAATAATGCTAGACGGGTTTTACTAATACCCTATTGAGTTCTATATATTATTTGGTTGCTTTTAGTATTTATATTAATATTGACTTCGTATTGTATTTGTATATATTAGTGGTAATACCGGTTGATTTCTAGTTAGAAACCTTCTAATATATTTTGTTGATTAATAATGTAATTTAGGCTAATATAATAAAAACGATAGAATTTATAGCTAGCTATACTAATAATATTGGTATTTTGATTTTATTGTAGTATGTTATTAATATAATAAAGTATAAATATTAATATAAGTGTTGGTCGGCCTTGGATTTGCATTATTATAGTACTCCGATTTAAAGGTATTAGATACCCTAAGGCCTTAACGACGTTGTTAAAGTTTAATATATGGGGACCTAAGATAATAGGAAAGATGTTAGTATTCCGAGTTCGAATATTATAGGGTAGGCCGGCCGGTAATTGGTAAATACCTATAATAGACCGATAGGTATTATAGTAAATACTAAAACTATTAATAAATATTAATATAAAATAATTAAGAATATTAAGGTTAGGGTTATTAATTTTATCCTAATACTCCTCGAAAGTCGTACGGCCGAATTCTTTAATTTCCAGTTATATTCGAAGTAGTAGTATAAATGTAAGGGGAAAGATCTTGAATTTAGTAGTAAATTCTTATAAATTGACTTAGTATTCGTTTAGGTTATCTTTATTAATTTTATTTAGGATATAGCGGATAAAATAATACTTATCTTTCTATTCGATATTTAACTTTATTATATATTTCTTAAACCGCTTTTTCTCCTTATTCTTCTTCTTCCCCGTTTGTATTAATAAATTAGGATTATTAAGAATATTACTATTAAAGTAATTAATAATAATAAGTATAAATTAGTTAGCCTATTCTTAAAGAATCTAATATTTTTAATCGATATATATAATTAGTTTAAAATATTTAAAACGCATTTGTCGGCCAAATTAGAAATAGATTAAAAGACCAGGAACCGGGGAATTCTTTATCTAATAGAGGTAGGTTAATATCGATATATTTGTTGACAATTAAAGTAATTTCGCTAATATATTCTTTAAATTCGGAAGTAAAATTCTTACTTATAGTTTTAATATAGCCGATATAGATGCGGTAATTGGAATAGTCTTCTAATAAATAGTAAATATAATTACTAATCTTATTATAGTAATAGAAGTAGATAAAATCGGAAGGAAATATAGCCTTGCCGGTATCTTCGGAATTCGACCCGCCGCTAAAGTATATATATTTGCCAAAGGTAATTCGAACCGATAATGACTAATATAGTATATAGTACAATTCTATTAGATTATCGATAAAGTATATTATACCTTTATATATCGTTATAATAGTATTAGAGTTGAGAAAGGTTTGGAAAAAGGAATATAGATCTATAAAATATAAAGGTCTTAGGACTATTAATAAATTTAAATTATTTTATTTACCTTATTATTATTTCTTATAATTAGCCGATTTAGTCTTTATTTTTAAAATTTGCAATAGATCTTTAGCTATACGTATATCGAGTAATAGTAATCGTTTAATCGTGCGGTTCTTTAATATTTCTAATTATTTTAGTAGGCGTTGGATATCGACTATAAGCCTCCCGTCTTAACTACGTAAAATACCCAAAATTTCGACCTATACCTTATACTACTTTTAAAAACGTTTATTAATAATAGTATACAAATTAATAATTAAGTAAAAATTCGATAAATATTCGTATCGATTGTAATAGTAATAGATTAATTCTAATATATTAGTAATTAGGCCGCGGGATATAGTACCCTATAGAATAATTAGTTTTTATTTAATTTATTCTACTTATTTATCTATAAAATCTTCTTCGAATACGACTATTTCTAATTTTTATTAATCAAATTCGCGCTTATTATATTTAAAATTAAATCGTAATTATTCTTCATCGAATTTAATAAGTAGAGCGTCGTTAGCGTTTATTAGGTTTTCGAATCTACGCCGTATATTTATAAAGTCTATACTTTCGAAAATATCGTCTTAATTAATAATACCTTAGATAATTATTAGTAATATAATTAATTTAGATAGATAGAAGTTATTAAGTCCAATTTACCTTTATTATTACCCTCATTATTACCTTCGTTATTAATATCCTCTTAATTATTATTATCGTCGTTATTGCCGTATACTATATTAAATATAACCGTATTATTATTACTATTGAATAGCGGGGTAAAATTTAGTAATTTTAATTTTAAATATCGAAATTAATTGGGTTAATATAGATATATCCTAAGGAGGGGTATATATTTATTATAATTAACCCTAAGTAGTAGTAATTTATTAACAATACAATTTACTTATAAAGGGGGGTCGTCGTCTTTATTTACTTTAGTCCTCCGACGAGGTATAGCGGGGGCGGGGTTATTAATTTTAATTTAAAGTAAAAAACGGGTATAGTAATTAAAAGAGAATTGAATATAAAAGGGAAAATTAAATAAAATGTCTAAGGCCGTTACATTATAAGCTCGGGAGCCTTATAAAATAGCTAAGTAATTAAATAAAGATAAATAGGGCAATTAGAAGAGGATTAAATATAAAGGTAATAATTATAAAAGGAAGAAAGATAAATACCTAGAAACAAATAGGGTAAATAAAAGAGAATTAAATATAAAGGGGAGAATTAGAATTAATAGATAAGAAATCTACTACAAGGCTTATAAATTTAAAAGCCTTATAGAATAATCAAAATCCGTTTATAAACGGGTACTTACTTAACGTAATGTAAAGGGCAAATTATATATTCTATTTATCTAAGATATTCGATAGTAAATAATTAAATAAAAGTAATACTACGGGGTATTATAATCGTATTATATAATATTTATTATAATCTAAATAAACCCTTTCCTATCGAACGACCCTTATCAATCCCCTACTAAAACTAATACTTTATATTTATTACCGATTACCGGGGTCTAAATAAACCCCTTCCCTACAATTAACCGCCTTCTAAACCCATTTATACTTACGTAAATACCCGTAGGCAAACGAAAATTAATATTACAAACCTCTATTACCGTATTCACTTATCGTTATCAATACCGCCCCGCTATTTTATCTAATCTTTAAAACTATTCACCAACCAAAATAAATAAAAAAAAAAATTTATTATACCCCGTACGTATAATAATACTACTATTATCAATAATACCCCGCTATTTAATCCAATTTTACAAAACTATTCACTAATTAAAAACGGAACCAGTAAAATATCGAAGGCGGCAAGATAATTGTAATTATAATTACCTACGTAATACCCCGCCGTCCATTTAAACTTTCAATACTATTTATACTAATTAAAATAAATTAGAAGGTAGTAGAATTATCGTAACTATATTTACTAATTATTATTATCGATATACTATAATTATTTACCGCTATTACTATTTTATCCTAATATTCGAAAAGTATTACGCAATCTAAACTCTAATTAACAATTAGGCAAATACAAATTTCGACCCGCCCAAATCTCGACCCGCTATTTCTACCCTTTTAAACGTTCTACCCTCTCAAACTTTCTCCCCTTTTAAATTTCCTCTCCCTCTCTTAAACTTCTTCTTCGACTTTAACCGATAAATTGAATACCCCTATCTCTACTATCGTCAATTTCTTCCTTTTTTATTAACCGATAAATTATATATTTTTATCGTTAATATCCACTATAAATTTGGTTTCCCCTTACAGTATTATTAATAAGATCTCAACTAGGTTACAATTACTATTATTAAATCCCTCCCTACTTTACAAGCCATTCCAAACTACTATTACTATAAATATTACCCTAATTTAATTACGCGCTTAATTTAATTATTTAACTAATATTATTTAAAGAGAGGGTTCTATAAAGAGGAAAAGGAAATCCGCTTCTACGCCCGACCCGAAGGCTAAGAGGATTATTAATTTTAAGGGTTACTAAAATAATAATACCCGTAACGAATTTTATAAGGACGAAACTCTCAATTTCAAATATAAGAAAGATATAAAACAATAGATTACCAATAGTACGCCTAGGTCGCCTACTATAAGCCCTACAAAACTAACGTATATTTTTACTTATATATAAATACCTATTTATACCCAGCAATACGTCGGTATTGCCAACACTTATAAATAAATTCTTAAAGTATAAGCACAAATAAATTGACATCCTATATATATAAAATATTTAATATATTATACTAATCTTTTTAATAGGGCTAGTACAATATTAGTTCACCGGTTAGACTAAGCCTTCGCACCGTAGTTAAAAAGACCTTAAAAAAGATTTATACCGAATCGACCGCTATAATATCAATTAACCCCTTAATTAAGGATTCCTAATAAGCAACCCGCTAACCTCCCCCCCGTCAACCTATTACTAACCCCTAAATAATATTATATAACCGTTATAAATAATAATATTAATAATATCCAATCCAAAATAATTCCGTACTTCGCCTAGACTTTCTATAAGACTTATTAAATTTTTTATTCAACAATAGTACTATACCTAATAATAATAGGAGCCTTTCAAAATACTAGACTTAATTACTAAACTATTAATAATAACTTCCCCCTTCTAATTATAATTATAATTAATATCCCCCTTTTAATCGTAACTAATAATTTCCCCCTCTTAGTAATTATAATTAAAGCTAATAATTTTATCCCCTTAATTATAGTAGCGGTTATAATTAACCCCCCCCTTTTAATCGTAATCGTAATTAATAATTCCCCCCTCCTAATTAATAACTCCCCCCTTTTAATCGTAATAGTAATCGTAACTAACCCCCTCCTAATAACTATAATTAAAATTAATATCTCCCTCCTCTTAATTATAGTAGTAATCGTAGCCAATTTCCCTTATAATATTTATTTGCCCCTCTCCAATAAGACTAATAGGACTAATAGGATTAATAGGACTAGTAAAACTAATAAAACTAATAGTAATAAAATAAAAAAAAGCCGTATATATTAATATAGAAGCGGAAGTAAGGGTCGTAAAAGGATTACTTATATAATAATTAAAATATAATTACCGGAAGCGAATTCAATATATAACCTCTTACCTCTATTAAAAAAGTTAATAAAAAGGTTCGTAAACGGGAAATATAGAATTAAAAAGTTAAACGTAAACGGTTAACTAATAAAACTAAGGAACGTCGTAAAACTTAATTAAATAAAGAAGACTATATTAATAAAATAATCGAAGAATTCAAAAATAAATAGAGATAATTCGAAAGGTAACGGGAAAAGGCTAAGCAACTTCGGGAAATAACTAAACAACTTCGGGAAAAGCCCAAGCCAATTAAAATTAGAAATAACGATAAAAAGTCTAATAACGAATTTTTAATTCCGAAGCGGGCTAAAAAAGCCGAAAAGAACTTAGCCAAAATAATTATATAACTCAATAAGAAAAATAAGAAAGTATTACTTTCGCTATTATTCTTCACTAAACCCAATACTATATCTAACTCTTAAAAGCCTACAACTACCGTAAGCCAAACTACTAGCGTTCATTTAGTAATAAGTATTAAAAGAATATTTTCAACTATAAAAGTCGATAATAAATAATTCGATAAAGATAATAATAATAACCTTAGCAATATTAGTACTCCTAATCCTTCTAGCGGTCCTAATACTTCTAATTATAGTATTTCTAATATATTTAATAGCTTCAATAATAAAGAAGAATTTGGCGAACTTAGTACTCCTAATCCTTCTAATACTAGTCCTTCTAATACTAATCCTTCTAATACTAATCCTTCTAATACTAATCCTTCTAATACTAGCGTATTTAATATTAGCGTATCTAATCATAGCATTTCTAATATATTTAATAATTTTAATAAAGAACCTAACCCTATCTTCGGCGATAACGATAAAGAGCTTAGCAACTTTAATACTTCTACTCGTAATAATCATAATATTCGTAGCAGTCGTAGTAACCTACTAGAAACGCCCGACCGTAATAGTTATAGCCGTAGCCGTAGCCGTAGTAGTTCAAGCAGAAATCGTCGAAAATATAATAGTACCAATCGCTTAGAAGATTCCTACCTAGAACATTTCTATAAACCAATCCGTATTAATCTCTAAAATTTCCAAGAGATTGGCGTACCTTCCCGCCTCTAATACAACCCTATTACCGACGACTACCATTACATTCCTAACCCCAATTTTCCCTCAATACCTTTATATACCGATATTCCTAAAGGCATTACCGTACTAAAGGATAATCCAACCGTCATCAACAAAATCAACAAGGAAATCTAATAATTATTATTCTTATTCTATTACAACTAATTCGCCGGCTCCATCGTTAAACGGGCTTATAATTTCCAAATCAACCCCCGAAAAAGCAAGTTTAAAAACCTTTGTAAATATACTCTAAATATTCATCGAATATTAAAATTTTACTACCTTATTATAACTATATAATCCTTTTTCAACAACATTATCTTAAACAACCCCTATATCCTCGAATACGACTTAAATACCCTAAATCCGGAATATAAAACTACGTTCAAACGACTAGTCTCGAACTAGATCAACAAACATACCTTCGATCAAATTTATTCCTATATTACCAAATATATTAACTACAAGGCTTTATTTAATAATAAGCAATTACTTACTTAATTTTACTTTGAAATAGAACTTTAAAATATAAGTATAGTTTAGCTTAAGGTTATTAAATCTAAACGGGCTATAAACGAAGGCCGACCCCCTAATAAAACTTGGATTACTAATAAGAATATACGGCGGAATATACGTAAAAAATATAAGAATTTACCTTTTTCGAAAAGGTATAAAGGTATTAAACAGAATTAATTTATCGATATACCTTTAGAATTTATACCCAAAGTCATCCAACCAACTAAAGCCCCTAATTTAAATTACCTTAAAGATATACTCGTTAATAACGAATTGCCTCCTCCAAAACGAACCGATAATTACCCTATAGTTAACAAATAGCGCCTTATACTAATAGAAGAATATAATATCTTTAATCCAAACTATCCCGACAATAAAAATTATTATAATAATACAAATAGCGGCTATAGGTACTACAAGGATAGGATTAGTCGTAGTTACTAAAGTAGTTATATAGATTACAATAATTACAACTAAGGTAGATATAGTTATAGCAATAAGAGCTATAGTACTAGCTATAATAAAAAATATAATAATACTACTAATATAGAATAAAACGGTTATTATAATAAAGGCAATTAATATTATAGCGGTCAATATTATAGCGGTTAATATTATAGTAATTAATATTATAGCGGTTATCAATAAGATTACTAAAGTATAAGTAGAGGTAATTAATACTATAGCAGTTAATAAGGCTATTAAGATATAGGCAAAGGTAATTATCAAGGCAGCTATTAAAGCGGCTATTAAAGCAATTATTAAAACGGCTATTAATAAAACTACTAGGGTATAGGTAGAGGCAATCAATATTATAGCGGTTATCAATAAAGTTACTAAAATATAAATAGAGGTAATCAACATCAATATAACAGTCCTTAAAATAATTATTAACAAAACTACTAAAGTATAAGCATAGGTAGGGGTAATTATAATCAAAATAATACCTATAAAACCCGTAAAGATATACCAATTCAATTTAAATTCAAACACTAATACTAAATTAATAGCCGTTATAATATCCCCAGCGAAGCCGCAATACCCCACAACCTACAAAATAAACGTCGTCGATAGCCGCCGCCGCCGCCTAATAACCCTAGCGGTCCTAATAATAATCGTAGTAGCTAAGCATTTTCAAAGGTTATCGATATTATTCCGCTTATTCCTAAACGTACTCGTATACCCCTTATTATAATAGAATTTAAAAGTATACTCGTTACTTCAATATTCGAATCCGAGACCTTAGCTAGTATAAAGTCTTTATACTTTTAAATTATTACTAGCATATAAATTCAGCGTTTAACTTTTAGCTTTCAGCAATATTAGAATTATTTATATAATTATTATTAAATTAATAATATTAACTTCGCATTTAATATTACGATATTCAATATCGAAGCCTACAATATTACAGTACTTAGGTATATACTCGGCGTTAAAGTATTCCGGGGGCCCTTTAATATTAATAATATTATATTTAATAATACTTTTAAGTATAAATTTAATATCGTAGTATTTAAAGGCGTATTCAATATTATAGTAATTAGCGACGTATTTAGGCATATATTCTTTAAATATATATTCGACAATTATAAATAAGTAGACCGCTATACTATTATTTAATATACTGTTTAATTCTTTATATAGTAGTATTATTAATATTAGTAATAATATATTTAATAATAATATTAATAATAATATTAGTAATAATATTAATAATAATATATTTAGTAAACGTAGCCCGTACGCACTAACCTTTACGACCGTAGGCGTTAACATAGCCCGTACGTACTAACTTTACGACCGTAAGCGCTAACATAGCCCGTACGCACTAACTTACGACCGGACTTAGCAATTTTCAATTGGTAAGACCCCAATATTGTAACTACCTTTGCGACCGCACAATTAATTTTAATATATAAAACAGATAAGAGCCTATAATTATAATTTCCTTTCTAGGCCTTTTTGACGATTTGGCGTAGTATAACGCCCTACAGTAAATTATTCTCCAACGATAACTTGTCAACCAACGGTAAAAATACAACTTATAGTCCTATAACGGTAATCTAATTATAAGAAATCTATTTACAATGATCTGACGGTAAGCGCATTATAAACAGGCCTCTATATACCCCTAGCTATATAACAATAAAAATAACCATTTAATCGCCCGTAAAAGAGCCCTACTCAACCCCTTATAATTCGAAAAAAATTACTTCAAAAACTCCGCCACTAATTTTTCGCTATACTTATTAGGCCAAAAAAACCTCAATACCAAATCTACTAACGACTTAATTCGTACGAATTATAAAACCTCTATCTTCCTATAAGAATTAATATTATATTTAATAAACGAATCCCGGAAATAATAATTATTAACCGTTAAAAAAGTATTTTATAAAGCCTTTTTAAAATACTACGTCGTCAATAGTATTATAAAATAGCGAAATAAGGTCGTTATTAACCCTTATAATAAAAACCTCTAATTCTAATTAATTAATTACTAATATAATACCCCTAGTACAAGCTACCCTAATCGTAACATTATATACGAATTTTTACAACGCAATTTCTACTAGGAAGGGATATATAATAACGTAAAACTCTTCTACAAAGGCTATTTCCTATACGTAAAAACTAAATCGCTAAAGCGTAATTCTACTAGTTATTTTAATCTTATAGCCGTCTCCCTAATACTTTAGAAGGATATTTCAGTCGACTATATTATTCCGCTACCGGAAAATACCTACTTTAGCCAAACCTTTAAATACATCGCCGTCGTTATCAACCGCCTTACGAAAATATATTACTATATCGCAACTATAACCTTCGAAGCCGAAGAATTAGCCGACCGTTTTATTAATTATATTTAGTCGATTTACAATTTACTAAATAGTATTCTATTTAATAAAAATACTTAATTTATATTACAATTCTAATCTACCCTCTATAGGAGGTTATTTATTAATTATAAATTAACTTCCGCCTTCTACCTATAGATTAATACCTAAACTAAACGTATTAAGATAGAAATAGAATAATATTTAAAACTCTATATTAATTAAATATAAATAGATTAAGCGAAATAATTAGTACTTATAGAATTCGCTAATAATAATACTATTTCTTCATTAATAAGAATTTCACCGTTCTTTACCAATTACGGCTATTACCCTTATATAGGCACAGAACCCCGTATTCCACTACCGCTAAACCTATCGCCAATATAATTTAAAGAATATTATAAAGCTAACGAATTAGTAGACTAGTTCTAAAAGATTGAAGACTTCGTAATCTAATAATTATAGTATATATAAGAGCAATATAAGGATAACGCTAATAAAAAGCGTATCGACTCCCCTAAATATTATATTAATAATATAGTCTTTCTAAATACAACTAATTTTACTAACGGCCGCCCTTACGCTAAATTCTCCCCCTGTTAAAAAGAACCCTTCAAAATCGTCCAGGCCGAATCTTATATAATTTATTTCACCCTACCTATTAATATAAAATACTTATTAATCTTCTATATTTCTATAGTATAGCTATAGTCCGGTAAGGAATTACCCGGCTAAAATACCTCGACCGACGTTAAGACCAACGAAAGACGGATAATAATCCGAATAAATAATTAGGAAGAATACGAAAAATAGGTTTTCAAAAAATTTATTAATTATATTTAATTTAACAGTAATTTATACTAGTATTACTACATTAAATAAAAGACCGGTAACCCTACTTAAGAATCCGTTAATAATATTATTAATTATAAATACTATTTATAATAATTTCATTACAAGAACCCAAATAAACCTATCCTATCAAAAGTCTAGAACTTCCTCCACCGATTCGCTTCCGATTCTCCAACCGCCCCTACGCCTACTCTAACCCCGGAGCCCCCTCGGCACCGCTCCACTCGCCTCTAATAAAAAACAGCCTCTATAATCGATATAACAAGGCTACTCCTAAATATAATTACAACGTTTACAATAGATACAACAATTAATAAAAATATAAAAGATAAATTATATTTAGTATTTAAGAAGGTTATATAACGGTTAATAAATATATAATCTAAGAAATTACCCCCAACGCAATTCGTACTACTCTTTTTGACTTTTTTCAACAACCGGCGCACTACACAGGCTGCACAGAGTACCAAAATGACCGCAAAATTAAGACGGACATTTTGCATCTGGTTGCACTCTAATACATCCCTTAGTTGAGGAGCAATCTCAATTGAAAGACGAAAAGTGGCCGTTTTGAGAGAATGCACGGGCCTCGAGTTCAGCCAAACTCGTCGAATTGCCTAATTGGGAAGAGAGTGGAGATTCGAGGCTAAAAATCCTATTTAATATCGCATTCAAATTGTCATTGCTCAATAATAACAAAGTGTATCAATATGCAAAAAGTCGTATTGAATACGTAATAATTATTTGACCCTATCTCCCCTTTTTTTGGGCAATGTAGTTTGAAATGCGATTTCAGCAGTATTACAAAGCTAGGCTCCGCAATTAATTGCACTTGGACTACTATAGACAGAACCGCCGCTCCTTCCAGTTTCGCTGCGATGTGGGCCTACGGACTACGACCTTTGGTGTGGATTTCTATAGCACCTCTGGTGGGCCCACGATCGCCGCTCAAAGTGGAAGGATAGGCGTTTCAATTATTCTATTTAGGGCTATTAGAGTAGCGTTCGTACCCGATAGTAGGGCGCCCTAAGGAAGAGAATAGTTCGGTGATATATAATTTAGTTGATTATAATTAAAATAAGTCCGATTTGTATAATTTTTAGCGATATATTTAGGATCTCTATATTTATAATAAGTACCCTTCGATTTAAATTTTATATAACAATTATAAATATAACCTTTTTAACTACAAAAAGAATAAATAAGGTTAGGGTTTATAAGAAACGTAGGAAGGGAATAACGAATAGGAAGAATATTAGAAAAATTAAAACTAGAATTAGAAGATAATAATATAGAAAGGATAGAGGAAAATTAAGAAGGAAAAAAAAAACTATTATAAATATATTTAACGTTATAATATATTAAAATTAAAGAAGTTTAAATTCTCTAATTATTTTATATAAAATACGGTATCGCTTATATTTATAAGGTTACGCTCTATTAAAACGCTATTCTTTAAAATAAATAGGAGACGGTTAGCCAAAAATAAAATACAAATATATTCCGGCTAATTATAATTTATAGTAAATTCTTCGGCGTAGTAATAGTTATAGAAATTACAGACGGATTCTCTATAGGTTTATTATATTCGTTCGAAATTACCGAGGGCAATACAAACGGAGGATTAAATATCGTTTTAATATTCTTTTCGGAAAACATTTTAGAAGTATTCCTAAATAATAATAGAAGGGTTAGTAGTGGTTTTAAAAATAAGAAAATAGTTCCTCCAAACTTTTTTAATATTCCTTTCGAATCCGGTAATAATATAATCGATAATAATATAGGGATAACTACGGAAATAATTGTTAACGTTGAAAATAAAAGTACGGAATTTTTTAATAGATTTTCTAGCGAATTTAAGGATAACGATTTTTAAACCTTTAAAATTAAATTGAATTTCAATTCCGGAATATATAGTCGTAAGGGTAGTAATATAAATAGAGGCGGTAATAAAATACGGTATACGGAAACGATTATAGAAAAGGTATTCGTTATAATAGAAATTAGTAAATATAGGGGGATAATTACTAAATTAGTCCGCTATTAAAAAGTTTAGAAAATAGTACTAATCTTTAAGAATTATTTAGGTAGGGAGGTTATCTATAAGGATTTTAATAGCGGTTTAACAATTCTTAACAAATTAGAGGTAATAAGTAAGAGGATCGATCCAAAAATAGTAGAACAATTCTTAACAAAGCAATAGGGGCTTTATATTAATTTAGTAAATAATTTCGACGAAATTTTTAATAATAATTTAACGGGTCGGAATAAATTAGCGGGTTTATTAGTAGAATTATTAATCGAGTTTATTATAAATTTCGTCGAAATTATTCCTAACATCTTCGTCGATAGTAGCTACTATAAGTAAATATTTTAATTATATCAATTTGGCTCCTAAAAGAAAAACTATTAATTTATTAAAATAATAAAAGTAAATAGTAGAAATAATTATAGTAAGAGTACTTACACCGTAGAGGTCAAAGATAGGGGGATAATAAGAAATATATTAATAATTAAACCCAATAATTCAATAGGCTTCGACGAGCCGCTATTTATAATAGTTTCCTCCTAAGTTTATAGTAGCTAAATCTAGAACGGCGCCGATACGTTCCGACGCCACACTACGACGCTATATTATATTTCCTTCAGCGCTCCCCGGGAAAATTCCGGCGTCCGCCGTTCCTAACCTCCTCCGCTAAGCCCGTAATAAGTCCCTTGGGGCCTAATATATAAACTATATACTTCTAAGGCGTTTCATCCTTGTGCCCCAGCGATGTCTTTCTTGTGCCCCATTCCTAATTCGTGCCCCATTCGGGTTAGGGTTTAACGTGTGCATTATTTTTTTCAACCCTCTGATATAGTTAGACAGTAATCGTATAATAACCTTTCTTATAAGACAGTGCCAAACCCAATCAACCAGTGGACCCTATATACACGACCCCCTTCTTTAGATTTAGTAATTTTGAGCTTCCTTTTAACCTTTATAACCTTCTTTCAACTCCCTCTTTACAACTAGATTAGTTGTAAATACCAGAACAAGCTAGAATCAACCGCACGTACGTAAATATTAATCGCATTAATTACTAGAGTTATTTATTGATTTATTTAAAGCTTCAAACTATTACGTATATCCTAAGATAGCGCTACTATAGGAACTAAATGCGCCTATCGACTTCACTTATATCGAGGATAGCGATAGCGACGCCGCTAGCGACGATAAGTAGGAAAGCTTCTTTAATAGCGAATTTGGTATACCTTCGCCCAGTCCTAGTCCTAATCCGCCTCCCTCAATATAATTACTTTAAGAAGACCTCCCCTCTCCCAATAGCGACGAAGACGAGTTATTTGATTATAGAAATACTATTCATAACTTACTATTTAGCGCTATACCTCCCGCTACTATAATTAAAAGTCTTTAGCAATCCGTTAATAAATAGGCAAAGGATTACGGGTTTATTATTATTCGAGGAGGCGGTCGCGGTATAAAGCCTAAAGTCCTAATTAAAAATTATATTTATTATTATATTTTCTATGACCGTTTTAGTAAACTACGCCTATTTATTACTACGGTTCGAAAAATTATATTATAGAAGTATGATTATTAGTAGAAAGGGGTTGTAAAGAAGGATAAGGAAGGCCTTTAATACTTTATACTAAATCCCAACGTAAATTATTAAATTTATAACTATAGCTAGTCTTAATATCTATTAGCGTATCCCTAATACCGCAAAATGAAGTTAGAGGTCTTAAAGAAAATCGACGATACTTTTAAATTCTATACTATACGAGTTCGCGAGATTACGACGATAGTACGAAACGAATTTCCTAGATCGGTATATACGAGGATGGACATTTATAACGCGCGTACGCGTATTCGTCGTCGTGATTTCGAAGGTTATACCCCAACTGGCGCCTTAATTAAGTTATTTAACAATAATAATATCGAATATATTAAGAAAATAGATCTAGAAGACCTAGAACGGTTATTAGGCTTTGTCTTTACCTTCCTAGTTTGTATAGAATTCGTTAGACTATTTCCCGAAGTTATGATTATCGATAATATATATAATATTAATTAGTTTAACTACCCTTTTTATTAGGTTTCGAATATTTCAACCGTTGGCATTGTTTTTAACTATATTTTTGGTATTATTAACGACGCGAAGTAGGAAGCTTTTGACTTTTTAGTTGAGGCTACCTATAAATTGAAATTACGATATAATCTACTAATTCCTTTTATTATTATTATAGATAAGTGTAAAGAGATGAAGTAGGTATTGGACTAAGTGTTCCCTAATACCTAATAATAGTTCTGCTTATTTTATATTGTTAAGAATATCCTTTTTAACGCTAAAAAGAAGTAGAAGAAAGATAAAGACGAGGATAACTCTGAGGATGAAGAGGGGAAAAATAAATAGGAAAATCCGGTTGAATTTGATTAAGTAGATTAGAATATTTGCTAATTAATTCGTAACCCTAACTCGAAACTTAATAAGATTACTAACGATCCCTATTCTATTATAACTATATTTAAAGTTATAATATATACTACGATTGAATTAGAGTTCTAAGTTGCTTAGGAGAGGTTAAAGAAGCGGTTTGGAGAGGTATAACTTTTAATCCTTCGGTATATTTAAAAGAATTAACTCCCTATTAAAAATTAATAGGTATACTATTATATTAAGAAGTATAGGAATTTTAGTATTAGGGTTATATTACTAATTGAATTTAGTAACCTTAGCGTTAAGAATTACTTTTTTAACGGCAATAGTAATATTTATAAGCTAGTTACTACTATTGTAGAAATGGCTGCTGTACAATATTAAACTTTTAAGGAGAAAATAGCTAAATAGTAAATAAATTAGAAATAGGAGTATTTGGGCCGTAGATATATAGGTAAACTACTTATACTAATTAGTTACTACACCTTTAAAATTATTAATTATAAATACCTTTAAGCCGAAAAGTGTACGCCGATTGATAAGCGTAGAAACCCGCCTGCTCTACTGTAGAACTTTGTAGTAAGGAGTGTAGCGTTGTTAATTAATATAGATTGCTTTACTATTATATTATATTTGAGAGGTTAGTTGTAAAGAAGAGTTTGAAGCTTAATTATATATACTTTCGCTAGTATTATAAGGAGCCTCTTATAAGTCAAATTTAATGCCCAAATTTATTACTTCTATTTATTTATATATAATTACTAATTAGTTTTTATTTAATAGGATGTATAAGATTTCTACCTTCGTCTTCGAAACCCCTGTATTATACTTAAAAAAGGATAGAAAGGCGCTAAGAATATTGCTAGAGCTATACTTAACGAGTACGCCCTTCTTATAGACCTAGAGGTAAAGTAGAAGACTCCTAAGACTCTTAAGACCCTTAAGAAGTAAAAGGCTATACCTAGTTCAAAGAAAGGAAGTAAGAAGGTTATACTAGTTTTAAAGAGTAAGAAAGAGGGTAAGAAGGTTAAGCCTATTAAATAAAGTAATTTTAATAACCTTCTTCGCCTATAGCCGAATATACGCTATTACAAATTTTATTAGGAGAGTGATGATATTGACGAGCTGGTTCCTAGCTCTACGAAACGGCCTATGCAACGGCCGGTTAGCTTTAGTAGTTTAGATTATAGTAGCGAATCGGATACAATATCTGAAAGCGAGCTAGAGTTAGTGTAAGACTATATTTAAGTGGCCGTAGAACTAGAATTAAATATAGACTTAGATTTAGACTTAGGGTTAGACTTAGGGTTAGACCTTCTAATAATCCCGCTTCTAGACTACTTCCTACTTTTAGAATTCTTATTTCTAAAGTTTTCTCTACGGTAAAAGTTTTCTCTAGAGCCCTCTTTAGAACTAGAGTTATAACTAGAGTTTACTCTAGAGCCCTCTTTAGACCTATTTTAAGAGATTTATTTACTACTAGAGGTAGAGCCCTCTCTAGAGCCCTATTGGTCGTCTCTAGAGTAATGGTGGGGGTCGTTAGAGTTAGAGCTAGTACTAGACTCTATTTAAGTAGTTATAGAATCTAGCTCTCCTATTAAATAAGTAGTTAAATGTAAGAGAGCTAGAGTAGCCTTAGAGGTCTTACTTGCTCTTAAGGTTATACAAAGGTAAATATTATACTAAGTATTACGAGATTACTTTATTTCTAGTCCTTTTATAGTCTTTCGTAGTGTAAATAAATGCCATAGAATTATCCTATATTAAAGACATTGCGTGCTATAGAAATCTCTATACAAAACTATGTCGTTGAATATCGTTGTTATTTTTCATATTTATGTAAGACTCTGGAATTTACTATGTAAATGATATTTTACCTCAAAATGACGTGCCAAGACTGGTAATATTGGGGCATAAATAAGCAATGGGGTACAAGAAAGACAGCGCTGGGGCACGAGGATGAAATGCCACTTCTAAATAGAATATATCTTCTTATTATACTTAAAATAATTAATATATTTATTATCCTTCTTCTTATCCGACGAATTAATATCCTTATTATTATTATTAGTTAACTTTTAAATATTAACGTTAAAATTAGAGACGTATAACTCTATATTACCGATATTATTAAATTTAATTAATAAATTACCGATTATAATAGATTTATTTTTAAGGGAGGCGGCTTAATATTTAGTATTAATAGGGTAATAATATTTAACAACGTTAAATAGAAGGGTAACTTTAAAGTTGTTAATTATTTCGAATTTAGTATTTTGAACGCGCTTGCGTAGGAGGGTATAACAATTAAGAAAAGAAGTTATAGTATTAAAGTTAGTTCGCTTAAGGGCTATAAATTCGGCGAAGATTTCGCTACGAATTTCGTTAATAATATAAGCAATATAAAATTAAATAAGGATATAAAAGACTTTAGGATTTTTATCCTTCCTATCTTAACTATTAATAATAAGGGTAATAATAACGGCTTTATTTTTAAGAATTACTAATAGAATTTTTATAATTATAGCGTATTGGGTAAATTAGGTTTTATAGTCCGCGGGCTTAGCCTTTCTATTGGGTTTAATTATAGTATTAAAGATATAGTTAGTGAAACTAAGGTAATCGAATTTAGCTTCGAGTCCTTACTCCTAATTATTAATATTACGTTCGCCTTCAAAGTAAACGAAGGACGACGTAGATAGAGATATATTGGCGATAATATTAATAGTATTACGTATTTATTAAAGTAAGAGGCTGGCGTATATTATTATATTAGGCGTTGATTGCTCTAGGGATTGAGTCGCTTAATTTGTTAATTGACGTAATTGAGGGAGTGTTGAACAATAGGTGTTCGCGAGAATCTTTATATAGCGGGGTAGTTTGCGGGTGAGTTTGAGTCGCGAGATTGAGGTCGCGAGAGCTTAAGACCCGGTGTTGTAGCGCCTTGATGAAATTGTTAATTGAATGCGCTTGTAAAATGCGATTATAGGGAAGGTTTAAGAGGGCTTATAATTTGTGAGATTACGAACAACGAGAGCAAGTGTGTATACGGCTGATTGAGTATGTGGATGATGCTATAGAGAAGAGGAGAGAGACTGGCAAGTCTAGAAGGCTAGAAATGTAGTGCGGTCTAAGCAGGGCATAGAGTGGGTTAGTGCCCAGTGCCTACCGGGGACCCACCAACAATTTACTATATAAATGCTATTTTACATTAAAAAGACGTGCCAAGGTCTATAATAATAGTGCATATATAAGGTCTGGTACAAGAATAAGACGACCCTAGTACACGTAGATTAAATACTATAATATAAGCGTTGGAGCCGTTGCGAGACCCTTGATAGTAGTTGGAACCTTCCACTTAAGAAGTCACGATGAATGAGAAAGGGAATGTGCGAAGACAAAGAGGAAGAGGGAAGGGATAAGAGAAGGAAGCAGAAACAGGGATGTTCAACTCAAGAAGTACGAAGGTCTTCGAGTGCTCCTGCCTTTGAAGAAGATCTGAGTCTGCCGTACCTTCCAAGTATCGCGACAATGTCCACCTCCACGCGCGTGTACTAAATGTGGGAAATGGGCAGGATAGTAGTCGTTTTGTCAAATCAGCTATATGTCATTGGATTGACTTCTGTTTTGCAGCTGGTATACAAAATCGCGACTTTGAGTGTTTGCGAGCCACTCTATGATTTGTGGATTTGTTGGCTTTCAAGCTCGACTGTTCCACTGTTGTGTACCTGTTAAGGTGACGTTGATGAACGCCGGTATTTCAGCATACTGTTAATTATTAAGTGATTATCGAGTGTGCTTTCTATTGGAGTAGAAGATTCTAGCATATGTGAGGCCGAACAAAGTATGAACAGACCTCTATGCAACTGCCCAGGCGATATTAGACACAGGATATATGAGTGGAGGAGGACACGTGGAAGTTTCAGAAAGCCAATATATCCGATATTGACTACGATCTGCCGAATGCTTATCTGGGGTAGAGCGCAACTTCGCGGCAATTAGGCTATAATCGAGAGACACCAAGATGTCATCACCAGTGGTTCGACGGTGTCATGGTAGGTTCACGCAATGACTCTGAACCTTCGACTTCTGGTTACCTTACCAATGTTGAAACGCATATTATAAACCCCCCACCTCACATGGAGGTTGACATTGGTCCTCTTCGCAAGCCCCATTGAAAGACATGCCTTTCTAATCACATCAACATCTCCCTCTTCCGAGAAAATTCCCTTTACCGAAATGAAGGCCAACCTACTTTTTGTGGCCCTCACCATCCCATATGCCGCACTCGCAGCCATAAACTGGGACATCTACGATTACGGCGTAGTGGACACCTTCAAATGGTCTCGCCCATTTCCCGACGACGGCACCGACCCGGGCGGTTTTCACGTGAACTGTCGAGCCGAGGGCACCTTTCATGCCAAGATGTACAAACTCAGCGATCTCCCGGCAGAACCGCCGGGGGGGTTGTCTCCGTGGCATGATGCGATTGAGGACTTCCTCGGTCGTCGGTCTTACATGGGCAGCTGGGATGGGGTTGACCACAAGGCACACGGCCGTGAGATTGTGGTGATGGAGTATGCTGATGTGCCGGGACCGGTGAGAGATTGGATAGAGGACCAGCAGCGAGATACCAGCGAGACGAACGATAGCAAGTGGATGTTTGCTGTGTTCAGGAAACCGGAGAATGAAACTGATAAAGTAACTGGAACCGTGGAGCCCGCCCCAACGGGAGAGGCAGCGGATGCACATAAGGCCCCGCCGATTCCCGCTAAGGACAAGATCGTGGTGTTTCCAGCTGGTGCGATATACGAAATACTGCCTCTCTGGGTTTCGAAAGGCAGCAAATGCGAGCGTGAGTGCCCTATACTTCTACCAAAGAAATGCGAGACTTCTTAATTGTGCTAACCTCCAGAGCCGTAGGCGAACTGAACAATCTCGCCAAGTACAGACCCCAAGCCATTGACCACTCGGTTCTGGCGTGGGTTATGGACCACACAAAGCCCAAGAGGGACCTCGGCAAGCGAGACATTATATTCAAGATGGAGGCAATGGCTGTCACCGAGACAGAAGAGGGAAAACACACGCGATTGATGTGGGATAAGATGCACCGAACCATCAGAAGAAACGAAAGGAGGATCCAAAGAGAAGAGCGACAAAAAGCAAGAAAGGAGATAGAGGAGGGAAGATTCAAGGATGAGCTTTGAGCGTTTGAACTGCAAGGGCAATCAATCTATAGCACATAATAATACATATTATGGTGTGCTCTCATTAATGATATACTGAAGACAAACTCTATACCTTGACCGATGTTCTATACCTTCTAAAACCAACCATGGACTCCAAAGCTATGCAAACGAAAAATCATTCGGACTCCGGTGCAGGGTTTGACGACTCCGAGCCGGACGCAGGCGTCTCCTTCTTGGGCCCAAGTCCGGCTTCCATCCGTTCCTCCAGGGTAAGTTCGCTTTCGGCCTTGCCGGGATCCACAAGGCAGAAGAGAAGCAGAGCGCAAGCGGCACAGGCCACTGCAAACCAGAAGGCCACCCTGTGGTTCTCGCCGTCAAACGTGCCCTCACTTTCAGCAACAGCCAGATCGGCGAGACCCAGGAAGAAGCTGATGCCAATGAAGACGAGACTGTTGATGAGAGCGCCAGCAGTACCCTGCCTGTGCGAAGGTACGTTGGTAGTGATGAAGACGTTGGACACAAGGTATGTGATATCAACACCAATCGTGGCTCCAAGCATGGCGGGGAACACAAAGGCCCAATAGTTGGCATGGTCGGGGATGAGAGCAAAGAGAAGGACGCTGGCAAGACAACCGCATCCGGATATCATCAGTAGCACTCTACCGGGAAGCTTATGAAGGGTGAAGCCGCCGATGGTGGCTAGGACGATACCACCGCCAGCCATGGGAGCGAACCAGGTCGCCGTTTGGAGGGTGGAGGCACCCATGAATGCCTCGATACTAGGGAGCGGGTCAGCTCGAGTACATTTCAGTCCATAGGAAAGGGGGACTTACTGTATACTGGCATAAAACAAGAAAATGCCGAACACTCCGTAGGAAAAGAAGAGAGCAAGCGTGAACCTCTTCATATACTTTGCGGCAAAGAGATCCCTTGGCAGCAGAGGCTGCTCAGCGACCCAACCCTCGATATATATGGCGGCGCAGAGGAAGAGCATTCCGATAACAAACGTTACGGGAATGTAAGGGGTGCGCCAACCATTGGGAGCCGAGCCACCGGTGGTAATGGCAAAGGTGATGAGAATGATAGCCGGGACGATGGTGAACAAACCCAAGTAGTCCATCTTGGCTCCTCCGCGGGCAGCAATAGCCTGGTGTCTGTCATTGGGGATGGTGAGATAGGCCATAAGACTAGTGACAACCAGGATGATGGTTCCAATAAAGAACCACCAACGCCACGAAAGATACTCGCCAGTGACACCACCCAGGATAATTCCGATGAAGAAGCCGAGCGGAGCGAATGCACTATAAAGACTAAAGATGATATTTTTCCTTGGGCCGGGACGATAGGTCTTCCCCAGCAGCATCAAACCAGTAGGCAGGAATGCAGCGGGACCTAGACCGGCAAGAGCTCTGGTGACGATGAGCATCTGATAGTTCTGACTGAAGCCACCGATCAAGCACCAGATGCACATCCAGACCAGGCCGCCGGTGAAGATAAAGTAGGCTCCATACATGTCGGCAAGGCGGCCGAATGGCAGGAGAAAAGAGCCGGTAACGAGGGAGAAGACGCTGGACGGCCATGTTTGGGAATCCTTGGGAATATCTAGCGCCCCGGCGAGACCAGGCAAAATGATATTGAAGCCAGAAACAAAGTATTCCTAGACAATAGTATGGCATGTGTCAGTTTAGTGCGGTGACGAGCCAAGGTGTCGAACCAACTTACACTCATGAGCATAGAAATGAGGATGGAGCCGCAGAACATGACCTCTTCCAAGGTGCTCGAAAAGACAGCGGGCCGTTGACGACCCAGGCGGTCGAGATCGAACTCGGCGATGGCGTCATCTTGGACATCTTGCTGTGCATGAGAAGGGCTCTCACACTTGGACAAATCTGGATGTTGCTGTTGAGGTTGATGTTGCTGTTGCTGTTGTTGTTCTAGTGTTTGCTGGCCCATCTTGCAACAGAGTCCACGGCTTCAGGGCGTGACACTGTCGAGAATGGTAATAATATTGTAGATGAACAGCGATTGAGAACATGACAAAGGATGGGCGTTGACCTTCTTTTTCTATATGATGGAACTCTCCTAACGTATACACATGAAGGTGCAGGGAGACAAAGTAACTCCTGGAGGTGGCGATGGGGAGGGAATCTTGTCTTCCGCTAACAAATCGCGGACGAGGAGCGTCTCCACTTGGCTGCAAAATTTGGGGATCATAGGGCCAAGGTGCCCCGGTCCAAGTGTTAGCCGGATACTTCCAAAGTCCGAGCGGAATGTATGCAAGACGACATCTGTTACCGCTTGTCGCAGTCATAATTGTTCTAGAAAAACAGTCAAAAAAATAAAGGTTCCATCACATCACCAACCAGGTGGATTAACACTGCAGCAAGTACGGCTTGGCATCCTCTTTGGTCTCCCCCATGGTGACTGGCAAAGGCGTAGAGAATGGTGCTATCTCAGGATCCCTGGGGGAAAAAGCGAAAACAGGCGGGAAAGGGTGGTTTCCATTTGTCATGAATGTCCATGACGACGAGGGTGGCAGAAGGTTAACGAAAAGTCGGCGGATGTCGTTGTTAGTCGTTGCAAGGCGGTGGCTTGATAAGAAGCGCCAAAAGTGAAGAGATTCGCCAGATTTGCCAGACTGGTTGGCGACGGTCAAAGTGTGAAGAAATCGGTGAGGTGACAAGCTCAAGAATCTCTGGGCTCCAAGCGGATTAGAACTTAATGGCGCTAATGCACCTGTTGCGATTTCCCTTCCAAATCAGGTTTAGCTCCGTCTAACCAAGGGCGGCCACGGAAGGTGGAGCAGGTCGTCAGGAGCCCGCGGTCCCGTGGCCCCCGTCAAGCCCGGGCAGCAGCTGCCTCTACCGGACTCCAGTCGGACACTGGCGGGGAAAACACTGGAACCGGTCGGGAAACCCATCCGCCCCCCGATCGATAACTGTACACAAGTACGTAACTGCCATGACTCTGGAGGATTAACACGGGCCTGGAACCTCGCATAGCCAAGGTAGCTTCCTGTCTCCGATATCACAACCACCAAGAGAAGACGCTACTACACTATCACCACCCACGGCCATCTACTACCAGCTTCAGTCATCGTATCTGCCTCCTCGGCCGCGGCTACTTGCTGCACGAATAATAAAGCTATCCTCCAGTCCCTAATCTTGACCTGGGTGACCTCGTGCGCCGAGAAGCCAAGTGCCTGTTCGTGCAGTCCTATCTTTGTCTCTACAGCTCTTACAAGGCACTCTTGACGCAAGACAAGCAAACAACCTTCCCAAGACAGCAATCATGGTGACAGCCGTTGAAAAGGGCCACGCTAAGAAAACGCCGCCAAAGAAGCCTCACCAGCAAAAGGCTTCCAGGACCAAGGCATGCTACAACTGCCATCGGAAACGTCTTCGCTGTGACAAGTCGCTGCCTTCCTGTCTCAAATGCTCCATCAACGGCGAGGATTGTCTTGGCTACGGCATCGTCCTGCGCTGGGCCGCCTGTAATTCACCCACCTCTACCACAACCACCAGGACTACTAACAAGACCAACTTCAACACCAACACCACCACATCACGAACCGTCAAGTCATCTACGCCAATTCAAGCTTCAACACCAAGCAACGCTCCTCAAATCATTACCGAAGTCACTAGTAACTCAACACCCAATAACACTATTAGTAATACCACGTCTACCACAACCACCGGCATCTCGTCTCCAACTCTAGATGAAACCATCGACAGCTTGACAGTGGAGACACCAATCGATAACAATGTCGACCCTCTACCACGAGCACCAGATGATAACCAAGATTCAAGCTCACAAATAATTAAACGGCCCGTCAACTTCATCAAGATTCCATTAACAGACCCTCTTCTCAACGGTCTCTCATCCAAGGAAAAATGGTACATGCATCATTGTAAGTTTATGTCCCTCGTCATATAGACCTCAATATGAATTTTCAGACACTCACACATCTCAGTTGCCACGATTGTCTGTCGAGACCTGGTCTCCATTGACCAGAAGGAACGGAATCCATTCCGGGCCATCATCCCCTTGGTTCGCAAGTTCGACTACCTCCAGTCAGTCGTCCTAGCAACGGCAGCCATGCATCTATCCACACTTCACAAGTATCAAGGTCAAAGTCTACCGTCGGAGTCCGCCCTAGTAGACGCTCTGATGCTCAAGTCCCGGGCACTTCACCTTCTTCGCGCCACCATCAGTGACGACACCCTCACTGACAAGGCGATGATTCTCTCCGCCATTGTCTTCCTTGTCAATCTCGATCTCATCGACTCCGGCCGAGGAGGCTGGAAAGCCCATGTTGAAGCCGCCCGGCGTCTGATCTCATCCCTATACCTCACCAGGGCACACCTCGACGGGGCCATCGCTCCCCTAGTCAACGCCATCGCCGCCGACTGTCTTACCTATCGCATCTATGGCTCAACCATCAGCGGCAATACTTGGTCGTCTGATAACACGATCGATGACGGGGTCGTGTTGCCATACATTTTGCAGAACGCCGAGGCATACAGCTATCATTGCGCACCGCCGGCTATCCTCCAAATCATTCTGTCTGCAAGCCAACTATGCAGCGGCAGCTCCACGACGCTGGAAACAGATGGAGGGGTGGAGAGGATCGCCACCGCGGCGGCCTTGCTTCACAAGGCGCGCAACTTTGACGTGCAGACATGGGTGTACAACATCAACGGACTGCCACCAGATGACGACCTGGAAGCGCGGGTAAGCGTGGCGTCAGCACACCGCGCGGCTGCCTGTCTGTTTGTCTTGTTGTCGGTTCCCGAGGCTGGGTTGCTTGAGTTGCCTCTGCTAGAGCCTAAGGATCTGGTGCAGGAGATTCTTGGACACTTGTCCTGCATCCCAGAAGACCATGTCCACCTGAAGGGAACTGTATGGCCGACGTTTATTGTTGGCGCGGAGACGGACGATTTGAATGAGCGGACTTGGTGTCTGGAGCGGTTGGTGGCGGTTTGGACGAAGAACCCTTGGACGTATCCATGGGGATATGTGCACACGGCGACGGAGATGTTGCAGGAGATTTGGAGGTCGAAGGATTTGGCGGCGCAGCAGGGCGATGATGGAATCAACTGGTTGCAGAGGCTAAAGGCGACTGGGAATAGTTGCTTGATTGTATAACTGGGTATATATCAACCTGACAAGGAAAGTTTCCACCAAAAACGGAAACTATCTGAATGACTGAAAAGAGAGAAGTGCACGTAGTAAACAACATGACTGTATCATGACATCACCCTGGATCATCTCCTCCGTCGCCTGTACTCCCCTCTTCCACTTCCCCTAGAATACCCATACCGATCCAACTCATCTTCAAACTCAACCGACCTCCTTGGCTTCCTGTCCCGATCCCTAGACCACCTTCTATCATCCCTATCCCTACGCACCCGTTCCCGGTCCCTCTTTCTTCCCTCTCTTCCGCCCCACCCGTCCTCATCACCTCGCTCCTTCCCGACCTTCCGCTTCCCATCCATCCCTTCCTTCCCCTTTCCTTCCTCCTCCTTACCGCTTCTCTCCTTCCCCTCCCCATCTACTTTTCCAACCCCTCCATGCACACCACGGTCCTCATCAATCTCAGGATGCAAGTTCCTCACATTGTTGACCGCCATCTCCAAATTGTCTATCGACGCCCTGATTCCCTCTGCCCTCTTCGCCAACGTTTCGTGCACCTCGCACTGCTTATGCGACGGCGGATTACGAGTGAGTTCCTCTAACGCCTCCGAAATAGTTCGCAGTTCCTTCTTGAGTGAGTCAAGCGTTGTTGCTAGGCTTATTGCTTCTTGCTCCGGACCATCGGTGGGAAGTGATCTGGATCTGGTGCCGGCTCCGGTATTGTTGCTAGTAGCAGCCAGATAGTCGGCGTAGCTGGTGTATGGGTATTCGCCCGACGGCCGTGGTCCTTGTGTCGCAGTGGTGGCGTACAAGGGAGGTTTGATCTTGTTCTTCTCCTCCTTTTCCTTCTTCTTGCGCTGATGGAGAAAGTGGCGGATACCAAAGCCGAGGATGCCAACGGCTAATTGACCCATTACGTCGTGGAGGTCGTTGCCATCGCGGGTGCCGTCTCGGTCTCGGTCACTGCGGTGACTAGCTCTGCTGCTGTCTCGTGCTTTGGCTGTTGTGCCGCGGTCGCGCTCATTGGGCTGATTTTCTCCGTGAGCTGATCTTGACCGAGGTTGTTGCCGTGATGTGTTGCCTTTATCGGCCGAGTCTTGTCTGGTCAGACGCTTGAGAGAGTAAACTAAAGCGGCGCGGGCAAGTTGTTGGATGATTTCCGGAGTTTCATTTTTGCTACTGCCTCTTGTTGATGATCGCTTAAGGAACGACGGTTTACCCCTAGACCTGTGCGAGCGAGTGCCGGGCATGTTGGAGATGATGTTGATGCGAATAGTAATGACCGAATGGTATCTTTATGGAGTACAGACTGGGAATATTCGAAAAGGAACGGATATTTGCAGGAAGAGCAAATCAGGTCGCAAATCAGTCTGCCTTGACATCTTGTAAGAAATAGATTGGTCTTTGACAAAGAGGCCTCTTGTCAGAAGTGGTGGGATGAACGTGATGGTGAGTAGCTGCCTGCTCACGGGCTTGCGGTGCCGCACGTGTTGCTGATGGAGGTATCACCTGGTAGTTGACTGTGATGACAACACTTGATGCTGGAACGCAAGAAACATCTTATTAAGATTAGAAACAGAACTATGTGAATGAAGGTTAACAGATTAAAATATCGATTTTCAAGTTATTTTTTCAAGTCATTGTTGAAAATCATTTCTGGTCTCCTTCCCTGCAGTTTATAGCTCGGTTAGCTGTGAAATCCACACACAAAGATGTGATCAAGACTCACAGTAGAGAAAGTGTGATGTCTCCTTTTATCTTTGCTTTCAGTTGCAGATCGATATCCAAGTCCATATCGAGTCTGACGGCGAGAGCACCACTGCGACTGCCACTTGTTGTTCCTTGGATCGATTGTTGCTGTTGTTGCAGCTCTTGATGCTGTTGTTGCAGCTCCTGATGCTGTTGTTGCAGCTCTTGATGCTGTTCTTGCTGGATAACATTGGAGTCGCCTCGGTCTGATGAGCTCCCAAGAGAGCTCTCCCGGGCGGTGTCACGAGACCTGTGCTTGGTATGTCTCTCGCGGTTACGTGAGGTCGACATTGTGCTTTTGAATAGTGGTGGTGTGGCAGATAGGGGTCACGATGGAATGTTATGCTGATATAGGGAAACGCCAAGAAAGGGTTTTGAAGGAGGGTCCGACTGATAGGGCTGATGAGTTAAGGATGGAGGTGACTATATATCTGGCAGACAATTGAACTGGACAGTGTGATCATCTAGGGACTTATCAGACCGTCCTCGAGAACAAGTCGGTTGACGCCCGAAGATCCCATGACATCATAACCTGAGGGGGCCCGTGACAACTGACAGTTTTCCATTTCGGTTCACTCAGCAACGGCTGATCTCGAAGCCCGCCGAAAAGGTCAGGCGCATGTCCATGCTGTATGTACACTTGATCAACAAGTGGGTATCTTTGTAGGGTTTTGATATCTCTTATTTGTTTTCTTTCCTTTCTGAACCTCACGACGAGCCAGCGGCAGCAGCCTTCTCCTTTGCCAGACGGCCCAACTTCTCGGCAGCGGCCCTCAAGCTGTTGACATCGGCGCCCTGGATCATGGCGGAACCGTTGACGGCAACCTGCTTGCCGTTCTTGAAGAAGAGGAAGGTGGGCATGGCGGAGACACGGTAGTGCTGGGCGACCTGCTGGACGCTATCGACGTTGATCTTGGCAAAGGCGAGGAAGTTGGGAATGGAAAACGTCTTCGCGAACTGGGCATACATGGGCGCAATGGCCTTGCAAGGCCCGCACCAGTCGGCGTAGAAGTCAGCGACGACGTACTGGGTCGTGCTGAGGAGAGTCGCAAACTCCTGGGCCGAGTTGATGTGCTTGACGCCGTCCGACATTGTGATGATGTTTGTGTTCGGTCGAGGGAGAATCGATCGGTAAGTAGATTCTGCAAGCTTTCACGGTCAACAACTGTACGAGGTAGTTCCGGCGACTATGATTATACACACCTTGGCTATGTCGACGGTCGCAAAATTGCAAGTTGCGGCGAGAGTTGCTGGCCGGCGTCGGCTTTCAACTTTGTTAGGGGACTACCATCACTATAACCGCTAAGACGCGACCGTGACCGTGAGCGGTGGCTGTCATTGGCGGGGTAGAAGGAGGGTGGGGTCATGGGCTGATTATGGTAGATAACCGATAAGCTCCCTGCTCTGAGGTGGTCCAGGCCCGGGGGCCGTTGATATGCTCCATCTTTCCGGCCTAACTTCCGGCCTCCAACCCGGCTCACTCCCGGCTTACTCCACATCGCCGATCCGGACTCGAGCCGAATCATGGTCCCGTCGCCCAAGCCGCGATTGTGTCTCCTTGGCAATTTCAACTTGTGCCAAGAGCCCGTTTGCCTCGGATCACAGCATGTAATGCAAATGCTTGCCGCAGTCTCGATCTTTGCCAGTCCTGGAGTGAGCAATCCTCCATGTGTCTTGCTCACCATGTTTACGTCTCCATGCCCCTAGGGAGGCGGAAGTAGACATTAAAAATAACTACAAACCTCCCTTCCAGCATAAATTCCAGTTCGAGTGCACGCAAGCACCCTATCTCGCCGCCAGGTAGTGAAGGCTGATCACGAAACTTTGCAGGTAGAAGGAAATACAATGCTTTTTATTACTGTTGAGTGGGTGATATCTATATGAACCTCAACTTGCAAAAAGCCAGGAACCAAACGACTCATGAAAGCCACTCGAACCACAACGTCAATTACCGGTCACTACCATGAAAATCCGACCTTTACTCCTTGAACCAGCCCTAGGCCCAATGGAGATCAACCTCTCTGCCTTCCAACCAGTTCTCGATCTCACCATACATGCGCTTCCACAGTTCCTTGTCGTGCGGCGTAGGAAGGTTCACGTCGATTTTATATCCCAGCTTGGCCTGCGCCATCGCAAGGTGCCGATACCCCTCCGGATACGTGCTCAGCTCGGACTTGTCCCACTTGGGTACAGTCTGGCCATCGACTGGCACTACCTTGTCCTTCTCATAGAACAGCTTGACGTACTTGGCCTTCCACTCTTGGGTAGCCGCCTGCTTTTCGCAAAAGAAGATAAAACGGCAGTCGCAGTCCACATCATATGCCACGCCGCCCTCGTTGAAGCGATGGGTGATGGTTGCCTTCATCTTTCCAATGGCCCGGGTACGGCTGTCGCCGAGTTCGGCCAGAGTGCCGCATTCGCGGTGCATGATGAAGACGCCGTTTTTCTTGCCCTCCTTGGAGACTTGGATGAATTTGTCAACGGGCAAGGCGCTGCTCCAGGCTAAGAGGTTGATATGTTAGCAACATGGATCTGCCAGCTAATCTTGTGAGCTGGCGAAGGTACGTACTCGTCCACACACAGGCATCATCCGTGAAGAGGGAGCGGTAATTCTTCCACTCTGACGCGTCGCGATACACAGGCCAGCCTTTGCAGAGCTCCGAGACGGCATAGCGGTCAAGCACGTCTTGAGATGATCCGTTGATGTGGGACCAGGTTCTGGTATGAGGATCCGCCGGTGAAGTCATGATGATTGCTGGGGAAGCTGTTGGGGAAGCTGTTGGGGAAGGAAGAGTGGAAAGATTGCTGGGTTGGACTCGGGAACTGTAAGTTCGGCAGGTGCTACTGAAGATCTCTGTTCCTGTCTTTGAGAGCAATCGAAGAACTGAACGCTGATGCGAGGAGTGGCTCCTTCTTATAGCTGGAGATGATGTACAAGACTTTCATTACAATCGACTATCTATCATGCCTCATCTATTCCAGCGGGTTATGGAAAGACAATCTCCGCTCATATCCTCGACACCAATATCACTGAAATTAATTACCTTCCAACTTGTACCGGTTCTCGAGCGGTAAGCTGATGGGACGGAAGGAGCGATGGAGGCTATCCCGTTCTCATTTATCTCGCAATGGGTTCCTGCCTTGATCTGTAAACTTCCTAACTCGATTGATGGAGCCCGTTGGCTATCGAGAAAAGAACATTGGACAAAATGGCGGGCAAGTGAAGCCTCAACCGCTTAGCTACCTTCCCATCAGCTAAGAACTCAGGTTGGCAACCGCAATGGCCCAGTCACGTTACTGGTGATGAGGACTTTCCCTACAGACGGGATCGTGGTATTCGTACAAAGCAGAAGTCATGGGCCTGGAGAAACATAGGCGAGGTGCATCCACATGTCTGGTTTGACAGCTCCAAGCAAACACGGTGCGCTGCACCCAAGTCATCCGCTTGAACCCGCCAAAACCCCTTGTAGTTCAGCTTGTCATCCAGAGTCCTCCGCTCCGAGGTCCGGGTCCGAAACGCGGACAAGAGCAACAACACGTTGCCCATGACCTCGAGTCTTGGGAATAATGCGGGCATGACAGATTGCGGTTCGTTGCTTCCGCTTGTTGAATAAATCGCTCCATTTACCACAAGTTTGCTTTTTCGGGACTCGACGAGCCGCTGCACAACTACTACCGGCTGTCGGCATGGTCGTTCCTGCCAGTGCCGCGAGAACACTGATATGAATCCGACGGGAAGGCTACCCGTGAATTGCCCTGGTCCCTTTGTCGGACAAGAGTCTCGGCGTTGAGTTCGTGTTGTTGTCCGGGAACCCCGAGTCGTTTCCAACCTCAAGATGAAAGTCCAGACTTTCTTCCGTACTGCAGGTGGCTGATATTCACTCCGATCTCCGGAGCCAACCACCTCACTTTTTATCCTTGAGGTTGGAGTAGTGTTAATGATGAAAGGAAAATGAAAGGGAATGTATTTATCTGGTCTGAAGATAATGACTTATCGATATTTCAGTTTTGGACTCGCCCGTAGTCATGTGCAGGCATACGCGCCGGTGTTGCCCATGAGAATTTCACTATTGGAAGACAAGATGATAAAGCTGATTAAGAAGAGCCAGAGACCGAGCTCGGTACGGTTTGATATCTATGTAGACAAGAGTGGGACGTGTTCGTACTTTGCGCAGGTATGAAATTGCAAGTCAAATTCTCATGGGTGAATGATATCAGATAAGAAGAAGGGCATCTTTTGTTGACAGCAATCTGTCGGGAGACATCAGCAAACAAAGTTCCATTAATTGAGATCTCTGAGCTACGTATGAAAGCTATATGTCTCTTGCAGACTCACAACCGTTTCACTGGCCCAGATTCAGCCTGTCTGCGCTGCCCACGCTGCCCACCCTTCCTTTCCCCGAGTTGGCCTTCCTCCTGTGGATTCACTCTGGCTTTTGGGCATAAACAAGCTTCCATTTGTAATGCGCGTGGATGCTCGTGTCCTTGAGTTCCTGGCGAAGATGGGCCGTGTATACCGTCATCTCTTCTTGCGACCACCCCAGAATTTGGCCAAACGCGAACTGAATGATGCCCTCAATGTCGGAAGACACTGCAGCATAGGCGTACAGTCCAACATCCTTTTGCTTCGGATCCTGTGGCCAAGGGGAGACTGGCATCTGAAATGACGAATCAGTATATGCACTGCTGTTGGCCTATAGAACAAAATGGATTTACTTTGAATTCCTTCACCGTCAAATTCACAAATCCAGCCTTTTGCAAGCCGTTTTCCTGAAGATTATTCTCTGAGACTGACTGGGTCAATCCGAGGCGTCTCCCAGCCTCCCCAAACAGCTTTCCATACTGCTCCAATGCAGACCCAGCAACGACGGTTCCATCATCACAGCCCACGGTAGCCGTGATGTCGACGTGTTCAATCCAGCCTCCCGGCTTGCATACCCTGTACGCTTGTTCATACAAAGCATCCCAGTCAGGGATAGCACCGTTCAAGAATCGGATATGGATGTAGTCGAAATAATCGGGTTTGAAGGTCCATTCTTTAGTAGCGTCGATTATTTCGAAGTCTAGATTAAGTGGGCACCAAGTAGGCTGGACGGGCGAAATATCGGTACCGATGACCTCACATTCGGGAAATTCGTCGGCAAAATCAATCGCCCATACTCCCGAACCAGTACCGATATCGATCGCGTGTTTGATGCCCTTTTCAATGGGCGCCAGGTACAATTTTCCTTCGAGCATGAGATCGGCAGCATGACTGAAGACTTCTAAGTTCTCGATGTGTTTGGCATCATTAGGACCCCAGTACTCTCCGCTGGTTACCGAGTCACTATGGTAGGTTCGGCCGTTAATAGTACGGTAGTTGAGAATGCTCGAAGAAATCGAGCCAGTTGAACTCTCGACATCACTGCCCAGGGTTGAATCCAAGTCGCTCTCCGGTAATCCCTGTTGAAGCCAGTATTCGCCACCGAAGCCACCAGTCGGCTCGGACGATTCACCAGCGGCTGTGGGCGACCCAGGAGTGGGAGACTTATGAGCAGGAGACTTGGGAGCGGGAGATGCGGGATCAGGCGTCGGCGTCTTGGTTTTGGGCACGGTGGAGGCCGGGGGTTCAGCTGCCGGCGACTCGGCCTTCCTTTTCGCGGGAGTGGTCATAGCTGAAGTTGTTCCTCAGGTGCGGTGGTGTCCTTGTCGAGGATTTGGGTGAAGTTGGTGGGCCAGATGAGAGTTCAGTAGATCCCAAAGGCGTGGTGTCTTCAGCCTTTTTGAACCCAAGGGCGCGTCCATCGCAACCCATCCCGTTGACAGGGGTTGTGAGGCCCTAGGCCTAGGAAGGAAGCTCAAGCATATCGACTTTTGACCAGCGACACTCATGAAGTTTTGGAGTTGCGAAATCAGTGAAGCGCAACTGCGAAAACAAAACACGAGGAGGTGCAAACCCTCGACGACTCTCCCTGTTCAGATTGTATTCAACAAATTGCAAGAAGTTTTGTTCTTTCCTTCGAATTGCGGTTTCAAGCGGCGTCCACTTCATTAACATCTTCGATCAATGGGCAGTCAAAGCTATCGGAAAAGTGTCGCCGACTCTGTGGTTCGGTTTTTGGTGGTTTTCCGCTTGACGTGACATTCAACCCCTGACACCGGCAGAAGATGCGGGTCGTTTGCGTTGCTACAAGATATTGGCTTGAGAGCGATGATATCAGTATATATTTCTGTAGATGCACTGGCCGCACTCGCAGTATACAATCTAATACTGGTTTGTTTGTTAGCTTGGTACTCCTAGTATACTAAACGAGATCTATCCCGAATTGTCCCAAACCTCATAAAAATAAAATAAATAGCTACCATAGTAGGTACGGATTGGAAAGGCATTAACAAGATTCAATATGGCATATCAAATTTCTAAAATAGCATATGCACGGTAAGATCACGCTTTGGTTATAGAACAAAACGACTCAATCAGATATGAAAACGCCTAGGAAAGTTGACCAGAGGTCTCGAGTTAACAAACAAACCAGTATTAGACTATAGAAGCCGAGTCTCCTGGTTTGAACCAACCACGCATCACCCATCACATTGTTCCCTTCATCCCGTCCTCATGAAAGCCAACTGCTTCTCTCCGAGCGCGCTATCAGCAGTGGACAATGGTCCATTCAGAAGGGCCTGGGTGGTTTGCCGGAGTTAGTCCACCGAGACAACGGTTCCATACACGTCGTCAACTCCTACTGCGTGGAGAAGCTTCTCATACAGTGCAATATACATAACAAGGACGTTTGTGATTAAAATAGTCTCGGACACCGGTGCGATGCTGGATCCCTAGGAGTCAGCAAACGACCGCTGTATCGTTGAAGCGTGGGTATATATATCTTTTGTAACGTTCTTTGTTCGGACGGCTGTAGCCGTCCTCACCTAGTTGCTCCCTTTTGCTCCTTTTTCTCTTCTTTTCTCTCTTCTTTTCTCTCCTCTTTTCTCTCCTCTTTTCTCTCCTCTTTTCTCTCTTCTTTTCCTTCTTTTCTCTCTTTTTGTCTCTATTCATCTCTTCATTGCTTCATTGCTTCATTGCTTCATTGCTTCATTACTTCATTACTTCATTACTTGGTAGCGATGAAGAAGGCAATGTTGAAGACGGCGATGGGGAGGATAACGATAACCTTATCGATAGGCGATATCGAGAGATTTGGCGACTTATTTGCAAAAACGGAAGGACCCAGTGCGTTTTGGCACATACTGTCGTCGACACGGTGCGCGAAATAGCCAATCAGAAGCTTCTTGAAAAAACGCCCTGACCAGTTGTAGGGCCGTGCCACGCCTCTGACCAATAAGAGCACAGAGAACTATTGCACGAAGACCTGGCTATAGACGAACCGTCCTTCAACTCCGCTTCGGTGGATGTGGGTCCATTGAACCCCCAGACTGTGAAAGTCATCCACCTCTTCATTGAAGCGTGCTTCAACTTTGCTGAGGTGGATGACTTTCACAGTCTAGGGGTTTATAGACCTATATTTACCGAAACGGAGTTGAGGGACGGTTCGTCTACAGCTATAGGATGGCGTAGATAGTTTCCTGCTCTCTTATTGGTCAATTGGGTATTACGGACTAATAATTGGTCAGGGCGTCTTGCCAAGCCCTCTTCTTATTAGTCAATTCGCACATAGTAGTTTAGATAGTCTACGCTAGAACGTATTGGGTCCTGCCATATTTGAGATAAAATAGTATGGCCTATTTGCTAATAGTTGGTATAGCAATTTAATAGTCTATACTAGACTAGTAAACCGCTTAGCATTGTATTAGCCAACCGTTCGTCGCATATATCCCTACTATTTAACTTCAACTTTATTCAACTTTAATACCCTCCTTCAACCTTATTATTATTACGATCGCGATTCTATTTCAATACCCTTTACCGTTAAATAAGTAGTCGTTATAACTACAAACGGGTATTACTAATAAGTAATAGTCTTATTCTTTTAGTAATAATTCCGGTAAGCGACTTAGTCGGGTATAAGAATTTCGCCTCCCCCCGTTTCCCTCGAATTTTAAATTCTCCCCTCTATTTTTCTTTTTTTGTAAGTAGTTCTCTTGCCTATTTCTTAGATCGAAATTAGGTTAGTCTTCCCCTCCTCTCGCCTCATTTCCTATCTCTAATATCGTTTTTAAATTTAACGTACGACTGTATAGGGGTAGATTTCCTTTATTATCTAGGGGTTTTTTTTCCTTTCGTTATTATAGATCTACTTATTAAATACTATAAGACCTATTACGAAATTAAACCTATTACTGAATTTGCTAATAAGTAAAATCCTAATAAAGTAGTATAGAATTGTCTAAAATACCGCAATACGTTAGCTAAAGTAACCCCCTTCGTCCCCTTCCTATCCCTTATTAATTAATTGGTATTATCTATTTAACGGTAAATCCTTTAAAATATGTAAATCCTACTATAAACCTAATATACCGTATTATTCTACTACCTACGGGTGAATAGTACTCTTAAGGGTTAAGATCCGAGCTGCGGGGGGTTACGGGTATAATTCGGGTAATATTAGTTAGTTAATCTTTTGAATTACTTTACTACTATATAATACTAAGCCAGTCCCTTGAATAATTAATATTGTAATAATAATAGGCTATACGTCGTAAGAAAAGAGGTGCCGGCGAATTATCACCGCTTCCCGATTGTCGCCCGGCTTAATTACTAGTTTAGTTAATTTAATAACCCTAATTAGTACTTCGATTTCCTCTAGTTTAGTAACCCTAATTAGTACTTCGACCTCCTCTACGATAATTTCGTAATAAAAATATAGATGAGCCCGAGGAATTAATACTTCTACTACTATTGCGTATAGCGCTACCTATAGTACTTCTACCTATAGTACTTCTACTTATAAGACTTCAACCCGTTTAGGTTCTAGGTTATTGTCCTTTAGCAATTGTTCCGCTAAGATTACAATTAGTATAATAATTAATATAAGTATAGGTATAGTAGAGGATTATTGATATAGAGGGGTTTATTTAAGTTTGAGAACGTATTATCCGTTCAATTATACTATTCCTCTATAGAGGAAAGAATTTACAAATATATTAATAAAAAGGAGAAGTATATAATTATAGTTAACGTTTTGTAGGATTCCCTAGAGACCGTTAGAGTATGTCGCGATATTACCCAAATTTAGTGTAAATATTGTTATTTCCGTTGTAATAACCAAAAAACATCCCTCACTCCTTCCCTCTAGAGTTAGAGGAGAAGAAATCTCGGTCTCGATAATAATAATTACGATAACGGGAATAATAATAATGATTTTAATAATTATGATATAAATAACGACTTTAATGATAATGACGACCCTAATCTAGATAACGACCCTAACCTAGATATCGATTATTTCTTTTACCTAATATATAATATTACTCGAAGTATTATAGATTGGTATACCGAGATTAGGTATTATATATACTATAGAGTAAGTGTACTTTATAGTAATACTGACCTTGAAAATAGGTTTTGCCTAGGTTGTCGTCGGGTGTTATTAAGGGGTTTATTTTATAATTTCGACGGCGATAAATTCGAATATTGTAATCTATATTATAAAGAGGAATAATTACCTCGTCCTAATAAACTACTAACCCCGCGGCCTCTTTAACTTCGCCTACGTTGAAGTCCTACCCTAGGGTAAAGAGACCTACTACTGCTACTAGATTTCGAATAATTAGTATTACCTTCCCCTCCCCGGTTAGTAGAATTCTCCGATCTTCCCGGTATTAAATATAAGCGGGAACTAATATATAATAGATTAGAAGACCTTCTACGAATAGCTATTCTTCAAATCGACTTCGAAAATATTAAAATATTCGAAAAAGTTAAAAGAGGCGATAATATAGAAAAATGCGAATAGTATAAGTAACGGTAGTTCGATATACGTATTGTCGATGAATATTGCCGTATATGTTATAGCAAAGACGATTAGAAGGCTGCCGATAATCCTAACTTTTTCAGCTATAAAAATAACCTCGATTTTAGGGATGTTCCCGACTTCCTTCTAGTACTTAATTAAATCGAAGAATAACTCATCGTACGAATACATATCTATATTAATATATAGGTTATTAAGGGTGTTTAATACAAATATTCCGGTTATGTTATTAATTTCCTTCGTGATATTGGTTATATTTATTGGTAGTTACCCCTATTACCCCGAGACCTCGATATTATTATTCTTCGGCTTCGTTGTCCTAGGGATAAAATTCGGGGTATTCGCTGTATATAATAAATTATAATGGTTAATCCTTATAAGATTTGTATCTAGTTTAATTATTTGAAAGTAGAATACCTTGGATATGAAGATGTCGAAATTATTGAGGGTCGATTTGAAGAACTTGTAAGACTTCCTAACGGAAATATATATAACGAGTTAATTATTTACGAAATTAACCCTGATGATTTCCCGGATGACTATGATTTCAATTTTAATGAAGATAAAGACGAAGATGATGATGAGGAGGAGGTTTTTCAACCTAAAGTTGTAGTATTGCCTAACCTTATTGCAAATTAAGTAGATATAGAATAACTTCGTTAATAATTATAAAGAGGAGGAGCCCCGGGTACCCCGGGTCCGGGTGCCAGCTAAAACCCCGGAAATATACTATTCTAGCCCGCTCCCGGCTAATACCCCCCGGTTTAACCTTTTATCGAACCTAGTCTATTACGGAATATTCTAATTAAAGAATAGGATAGATTTTAGCGTATTCTATTATTAGCATTCCTAATTCTCTATTCTAACGGTAAAGCCGACTTCGTTAAACCCCGTATATAGTTTATCGAATTCCCCGAGTATATTTAATATGTATTGAAATAGTATGATGGCCGCTTTGCTAGGCATTACCGATTCCCCTTCGTTATTTTTAATACTTTAATGCGGAAATAGGCTAATAGAAAAAGTCGTTTCTTTATACGGTCGGGTCGTAGTGGTGCCGCTGATATCCTTAATGTTGAAGTATTATAGGAGGTTATCTAAAATGAAGATCTAGTAGTACGACGTCTAACCGACTCTATTATTCGATTTGTAAATTTAATTAAAGGTATACGGCCTTATTGGATGCGCAAAAGTTGTAAATTTTGTACTTATATCCAAGTATTAGGTATATTGGTTATATTTATAACTTTTAGTACGGCCGATTTATATTAGGAAACTCTTGTTCGCTATATGCCTAATTACGATAAGTAGAAGGTTTTTTCAATAGAGGTTCGAAAACGTATTGTACGAAAGAACTTGAAAGAAAACCCTTATATTACCGCCTACTATATTCTAAGAAGGTTTGAATTATTTAGGAAGTATATCTTGCTCTTTAAATTCAAAATCTAGGATTGGTAATATTGTATTGAATTTTAGGTAAGAGGTAATAATTATTTCTATAGTATTTATTGGATTAATTATATTAATACCCTTAATTTGACTAACGAGGATATTCGTAAAGAGTTTGTAGAGTTATAGAGTATTTATATTACTACTAATAACCTAGAACCGGTACGGATTTTTCAATAAGGAGAAGGAAATCCTCTAATTATTAGGATTGGTAACCCTAGCCAAAAAGAAGAAGAAGGTATTTACTTACTTACCTTTGACCTACTTTCTAAAATAGTCAACCGAATATAAAAATATAGTCGTTGTATAGATAATTACTATCTCTGTATTAGATAATTTAATTAAGGCGCCCTCTAATCCAATAATCTAGTATTTAAAATATACCGGTTTTACTTTCCTAGAAATTACTATTTAGAAATATATTTTATACGTAATCTTAACCTAAGGTATTAATTATATAATAGGTAACGAAATAATGACCGTATAAATAATTATAATTATACTATTACTTTAAGATAGCGTACTAATACGGATATTTAACTATATATTAGTTATAATACCGTTATTAACTATATCGTTAAGTATTATTCGAAAGTAGAAAAATAGTTAAAGATTTTCTAAGAGATTGTACAAAGTATTACTACTAATATTATATTGGAAAACCCCGTTATCTCCTTTACTATAAAGATGATCAACTCCTTTATTATTAAGCGAGACTAGTTTGTATAAGAAATTAATTATTTACTTCTAAATCTACCCTTCGATAAAAGTATTTGTATAGTTATTAATATAAATTATCGCTACCTAAACAAATTACTACCGCTAGGAGTACTTATTAGGGATAGCCAAGTAATTTAAATACGGATTTAATACGTTAAATATTTATTATAGCTAATTAACTTTGAAAATATTAATTACTTTAAATAGCTTACCCGGTTTAATATTAAGAATTACCGCCGTTTTAGAGATTGTATTAAGAAGAAGGTTCTTAATTATTATCTAATCTATAAATCCGAGGAGGAAGTTCAATATAAAGATTAGTATAGAGTTAAACTAATGTTAAATTACCCCTATTGTAACTAATTGGAGTTATTCGCTATTGTAAATCTAAATAATTATTATTAAGAATTAGAGACGTACTCTAATATATTTCTAACTTATATAGAAGTCTATTATAGTATTTATAATTACCCTAATAACTACTATAGTAAAATTCCTAATAGCGAACCTAATAATGAATTCGAACCTCCCCCTAAAGAGGAGAGGTAAAGAGAGCTATAGTAAGTATTGGCTAGAGAAAGACCCGGTAATAAATGTATTGACGATGACAGCAATTTTGGAATCCTTGGTTATAAATAGTAAGATGTCTTATATAATTAGCTTTAGTATATAGATTATTAAGAGTTATTAGACGAATAATATAATTATTAGAGTAATAGGAAGGTTGAGAATTGTGAATTAATAGAAGATATTATTCTTAGAATTATATTTACTACTATTAATAGCCTTAACCCCGCTCAAAAAGTCGTATTTAATCAATTTATTGCTCATTATCAATCTATATTCGATTGTAATAATAATAATTAATAAATTAGCCGGATACTACCCCTACTTCTTTAAATTAATAGCCGAAGTAGTATTGGGAAGTTATACTTTATTAAACTTTTATCTTTTAAATTGAAGTAGATAATTAAAGTAAGAGGAAAGGCTAATCCAATTATTCGTAGTACCCTAACCGGGGTAGTTGTTAATAATATTAATAGTTAAACTCTATATTTATTATTTAAATTACTTATTGCGCTTAAGAACGTTAATTAGAATAATCCCTAAGTTATTATTATAGCCTTAAATGGTGTTAATTTTATTGAATTGTAGGCTAAGTTGCGCCCCTTCTAATATTTTATTATTAATAAAAAGTCTATATTGGGACTTCGAATAATTGAAACGCCCATGCCCAAAAGAGAGGAGATACGTCGGGCCCACACCATCGGTGCCACAATTAAATCCACACCAAAGGTCGTAGTCCGTAGGCCCACCATCGACGCGAAGCAGGCGCGGCGATTTCTATCTATCCGGGCCCAACGTACAGAAACACGGACCACCTCCCTAACCCAAATAAGAAAAAAAGTAAGGAGGCGAAACACTATATTAATAACTATCGCAAACAGTACTATTATTTGACTATTTCCCAACTCTACCGGTTGACATAGCTCACGCAAATCTGCATATATCAAAATGCAAAAAATGCCAATAAATAAAGTAAATTCGTTTACATCTATTATATTATTTGCATACAAATGCAGCGTAAAATACAGTTACGTATAATATTGCAAATAAAATCCTATACGACCGGGCGGGCAGGTATTTATATATATACGACCACGCGACCGTAGCTCACGTACCGGCTATCTAGCACTCCCAACTATTTAACGCTCCCGTTAACTCTAGTACTCCCAGTAAATCGGCGTACCGGCTACACTACCTTTTACGTTATCGCCTTCAACCCCACCGCTTTCAATTAATTAATAATACTACCTTCAACTATTAATACTACCTCTTTCATCGCTACAACTATCGTACAACACTAAGAATTATCTAAAATCTTTAAAATCTTTTAATTTTAAACCTTTAAACGACTACGCAAGCGTTTATATAACTTTTAATAAAGTATATTCAATCGTATATCACTTTCGGTCCTACACCAAATAGTCAACGGGGCGAAGCAAGTATAAACCCTACCTTACTACCCTTCACCTCAACTAATACCTTTAACCAATACCTTTAACTAATAACTACTTCTTTTATTACTACAATTATCGTACAATACTAAAAAAGGTCTAGAATCGTTAATATTAAGCCTTTAAACGAGTACGACGACTTTTGCACGACTTTTACACATTATATTCAATTGCGCATTACTTTATTTAGTATCGGACCAATACAAAGCAAATATACTTTCTACCCCCACCGCTACTCTAAATCTATTACCACCTTTTATCTCAAATTACCAATAAAGGAAATCGCAATACCATTTACTGCAATCGTAATACTATTTACCGACTATTAACTAGACCGTTAGGAAATTTCTAATACCTATTAACTACCTCCCGGCTATTTCCCTACAAAGTATAAAAATTTCACTCCCCCCACCTCTTAATTCCCAAACTCTCTCCTCTTTATAATATATATAATCTTATATCTAAAATCAATTTTAATACTTAATCTCAAAAATCTTTCAACGAACTTAATTATTCCCTATTGATAAGTCTACTAACTACCGTAGTAAATACAACGCCGAATTAGAACATATCAATTATCTAGCCGGTATAAATTCCCCTCCCCTCCCCTCCCCGCTCCCCATCTAACTATTCATTTTACTAATACCTTAACTTTCCTAGACTTACCTTCTCAATTTTATTAATACAATATCCTTACAATATTATATCTAATATCTATACTATCTTAATTTCTTAGATTCTTAGACAATATTTCCACTTACATCGATCACAACTAATACCAGAATAAAGAAATCGACGACTTCTATTAAAATAACGGATTAATTCCCCTCCCTACTCCCTACCATCTATATATTCCTCTACTAACGATTGTCTTCATTATTCAGACCTCGATCTATATTATTGGCATCGCATCTAGTACTGCGCTCTACTACCTCTCTTCGTCCCCTAACGACAACGATCAATATAATCCGGTCGTTCTACCTAACAAAAAACAGGATCACCACAAGGTTAATTCCCCTCCCTACTCCCTACTCCCTACCATCTGCTATCTACCATCTACCATCTACCTATTCCTCTACTAACGTCTTCACTTTTATTTAGAGACCTCAATTCGCTCTACGGAACGTATATTAACGAAAGCGACCAACGATTTAATAAAGACGAATTAGTCGATAAAATTCGCTTTGGGGTTAATATTATTTCCAATATTATTTCCAATATCTTATCTTTTTAGCTTTTTGGCTTTTTAGCTTTCCATTTTTAATTTAATTATTCAATTATTCAATTATTTAATTATACCTAGACGAAGACTCCAACCTTAACCCGGCGGTATAGGGCTCCCAATCTACAATACGTAGACTAGTTAGACGAAACTAGAAGGGTAAAGTAATTGTCGGCTCTAATATTATTATTACCAATCTACAAAAGCAAGTTATCGTTGGCTTTTTAGCTTTTTAGCTTTTATTCTTTCTATTAATTAATACGATTCGGTCCTATATTCAATTAAATAATTAAATAATTAATTAATTAATTAATTCAATTATTTAATTATTTAATCGTTTAATTAAAATAAATTCCAATTAATAATTGCCCCCTAATAATTAGGAGTAAAGTTAATAGGTTAATCAAAAGCGATACCGCCACTATCACACAATAAGGCTAATATCGGCATTTATTAATAAAACCGATCCCACCCAAACCACTGTTATTTATAATACTTACCGTACTAAGCGAACCTTAATAAATCCAATCCTACCTCCTATCTTCTCCCTATTATCAATATCCATTATCTCCTTCCCTATTAACTAACTAATTACTAATAATATCTATTTAATAATAAATCCTTCAAAATACGTAAATCCTACTATAAACCCAATATACCGCATCGTTCCACTACCTATAGGTAAATAATACCCGAAAAGGTTAAAATCCGAACCGCGGGGGGTTATAAATACGACTTAAGTATATTAATTAACTATCTAATATTAGGGCCGGTTTTAAATAATTAATATCTATTTTAAGATCGAACTAAACGACGTCGAATAGCATCGAATTTACAATTTACCAATCCTATTACCGCCGCCAACACTAATAACAAAAGAAATCCCAATACTACTATACTATCTTCCTTAGAGGACACCCGACTACCCTAAATTAACCGCCGTATACTACTTAACCCTCAATTATTCTAAACTCTAGTACCTTTCTAACCCCTAGTAATCCAACCTCCGGTAATCTAATAATTCCGCTATAAACGTCTTAATAGCGAGGAGGTTAATATTTCCACCTAAGAACTATTAGAGGCTTAATAAGGATATAAATAATAAAAAGTATTTGGAGTTCAACAAGGATAGGGATATAAACAATAAAAAATATTTAGAGCTTAATAATAACCCCAACCCCAAAAACTTCACTAAGCAATTCAATAACCCTAACCGGCTTAAAGAACTAGTCTAGGTTTAGAACGTCCTATTAACTATTTAATTTAATTGTTATAATTATAGATTAATACTTAAAGAATTATTAACCTTTCCTAATTTAGAACTTATACCCTACAATACTAAATAATTTAATCCAAGGCTAGTCGGGCTCAACAAAATACCTAATACAAAGTCGGCGGCTAGCATTTACAAATATATATTATTTATTTCAATACTTTGACAATTAAATTAACTTAATCAATAGGATAATGAAGAGATTGCTCGAGCCCGCCGAAAAAGAGACTAAATCCACCGTAATCATCGTTATTGAAAACGCAATAAAGAACCAAATATTTTACTTACTCTATTACTAGCTACTTTAATTACATAAGAACACCCCAATCTATAAGAATCAACCCCTAACCAACCTAGTAAATTCGTATACTATCGTTATTATATTTACTACCCTATTACTAACCGAAACCCGACTACTAGCGCCTATCGGTTCTATAATAATAATAAGCAATTTATTTACTTTAATTGTCGAATTATACGGCTTCTCGAAGATCGAAGCGATAATAGGATATACGTTTTTTATATTATTAATAAGCGGTTTATCTATTCTAATTATTATTACTCTCGATATATCCGCGACCGCAATCCTATTAACGGCAATTATTTACTTTATTCATCAATTACACAACATAATATCTCTTCTCAACGTAAAATTTATTCCGTTTGCAACGGTATAGCCGAACGTCAAAACTATATTATCGGTTTCCTGGAAAGGGACTATTATATCCTATATATAAACGAGGCTAGAATTAGGAAAAGTCTATCGCTACTACAACTAGCCAATTCCCCAAACATCCTAATACAGTCTACTGATAATAATAACGCTAATACCCAACCCACCCAACCGTTACTATACTTTATATACCCGGCTTATAATATTACCCGCCGTCCTATTGACCTAAAGCCAACTACTAAATTCTATATAGTATACATCTATAACAATCCTAATTACAATATTCGAAAGGAAAGTAAAATTTATCTCAATTATTATTAGGAATTTCCCCGTAGCGACTTCTTTAATAGAAATAAATAAGGCGAACGGCATTATTACCCAGAGTATTAGGGACACGCTCATTAATATTATAAAGAGGAGAATTCTAATAGCGATAATTACAACGATAATAATAGCTACTACAACTTTAACGAATATAATAATCCCTTCCGGCCTTAACCAATACCCAATTTACAAATGCGAAATCCATTTAATAATTCAACTACTATATATAATATCGACGACTATATCCCTACTTTAAAAATACCGCTAAACTTACCCAATCCCCTTCGCGCTAAACGTCCCGGTCGACTACGTAGGGAGCATTAGCCTTCCCCAGAACGTAGTCTACAATTTCCTAGCATACCTAGTATTAAATTTGAACGAGACCTTTAATATAATAGGGATTTAGATACTCGAGCTATCCTAAATACATACTATCAATAGGCTCGCAACTACTAAATTATATTCAATACTATAATATAGGAACGATGTAACCATTATAATAAATAATAATTTAGCTTAAGGATTAATACCTAGGGTATTTATAATTGTTATTACTATACTAATATAGATTTACGGCCCGGTAAACTATTCAAATTCGGCGTAAAGAACAATATAAACCTAAGCACCTTCACAAAAGCCGACGAAGAATTCTATTTACTAATTCTTAGCCTATACAAAGAAATACTTATTTCACAAATCCATATCTATTACAATAAGTCAATTCCTACTTAAAATACCGTCCTATTCCCTATACTAATTAATTCCTACCTTTAGATATTTACACTTTCAGTGGTCAACAACGCAAGTATAAAGGCTATTATATTAACTACTTTCGAAATATTATAGCCGTCTATATTCAATTACTTAAATTGCCCGAAGAAATCGATATTATTTTAATTCGGCCTCGCAATTACTGCAATTACCCTAACGTCGGTCGTATACGTAGCGAATTCAAGTATAACCGTTATAAAATCGAAACTTAACTCAAATTCCTCAAAACTTATTATCCCGGCTATACCGATATCGAGATCGATAAAGCCCGTCTCAATTAACTTCCAATAAATAGCGATATTATAGATTATATTAACGGTATTAATATAGATAATATAGACTTTAAAGAAAATTTAAACAAATCTCAAGAAGCCGCCCTATAAGAAATACTAGCCAAAATTAATATAAAAGTTAATACTACGCCTAATATTATTAGTCGTATATTTAGGGATATCGACTAATTGCAGGTACAACTTCGAGGGGATACTTTACCCAACCCTAATGCCCTACCAATCTAAATCGGAAATCTACCGGATAATTAACAACCCGAGAATTAGCAACCCGAAAATTAATAACCCGAAAATTAATAGCCGGAGAATTAATAGCTAGGCCCAAACGGACAACTTATAGGCCAATAATAACAACCTCTAAATCTAGGAGGAGAACCTATAGGCTAGTAAGAACAACCTCCGGTACCTCGAAAACCCCTCCAACATTACTTTATCTAATAAAGCCCCCTCCGCAATACACCTATTAACAAATTCAGACGCCAACAAGTATTACTATCTTAGGCATTTCCCAATCTTTACCCCAAAGGATAAGGTGAATTTCTTACCCCTCAAATAAGGAACGTCGATTACACTGATTATATTCGGCATTACATACAGTAGCACAATAACCGCTTTACTAGGTATAACCGATTTCACTATATTATATTCAACTCCCTTATACATACCCAAATTCACAGCAAAAGCGCATACTACATTAACAACCTTCAATTCAATCGAAATATTTTTACTAACTAGAAAACTTTCTAAAACTACTTTAAAACTCGATTAAACAAATCCAAAAAACTACTTAATTCAATCACTCGATTTACTTAGCAACTCCGTAGTATTCAAATATTTTAAATCCAGAGATCTTATAAATTATCAACCCATATCAACTTCTTAAATATATTTACAATATTCATTATATTTAATATAACCGATTTATATTAGGAAAACTTAATAAAATATATACCTAACTATAAACTTTGGCTTAAATCTAATAATGCCAAACATCGTACTATATTTCGATAAAATATCCTTTATAACCCTTATATCGCCACCTATTACTTCTATAAGAAATTTGAACTCTTTTTAGAATATATTCTAATTCCCAAATTTAAATTTAACGATTATTAATAGAGGTTGGAATTCCAAACTCGAAGAACTGGCTATACCCATAGTATTTACTAATTTAGAAACATTATTACACCCAACCTTACCAACCCCCAAATACAATAAAAATATATTAAAATATAGGGTTTCTATTATACAACTTTCAACCCTATCCTCTATAATATTCAGCAATATCCAGATGCCCATTTTGCAAAAGGAGAAAATCCAAAAGGACTTACACCCGGCCCTACCGCCGCCGCCGCCGCCAGCTAGAATCCGGATTAACAACCTTAACGGCCAATCCCGATTTCCTCGGTACCCCCGCACGTTATAGAAAGTAATATCTTAAATAAGAAGATAAATAAAATTAAGCCTACATTCCGTAAACTTACCTCTATAATCAACCGTATACAAAAATATATATATAACAACGGTTACTATCTTCGAACCCGCCGTCAAATCCGTAGCCTTCCCGGTACTCTACGTCAAATTCCTAATCCCGACCTTCCAAAGCCTAAACAAAAGGTCTATCGCTTCCACTTCCCCAAAAAACTTCATAAACACCCCCTCCTTACGACACATATCAACCCTAAATTCTAACTTTTCAATAGCAAGAGGAATAATACCATTCTTAACCAATATAATCCCTTAATTACACTAAACTAGATAGCCAATACAAATATTTAGCTATATACTAGTATAAACGCTATACTTAATTACGTAGCTAAATACGTCTCAAAGGCCGAAAAGCGCACTAAATCTTATAACGAAATCGCTAACGAATTAATTCGTAACATTAATACTAATAACCCAATTAAACAATTTACAACCAAATTTATAAATAGACTTATTATTAAAAAAGACTAATCTACGCAAGAGGTTTACCACATTTTATTTAACCTTCCTTTACAAGAGAGTACTCGCTATATTATTATAATAGACTATCGTTATCGAAATAACCGAAGCGCTATCATACCTAATCCAAAGGCAAATATATTTTAAAGAAATAGGTAAACTACCCTTAATATAACTAATAACGATAATAATAATAAAGGATATAGTAATATTCATATTAATACTACTAATAAAGCTCGCCAAATATAATCACCTTACTAAAAGTATATAAATCGTAAAGAATAACATTCTAATATTTTATTCTTTCAATTCCTTACTACCTTCGAATTCGATATTCTTCGCCCGAAACCCCTTATAAATCGAACCAAAAAGAAGGTCCTTAATTACTTTCCTATCTATAAACTAAAAGAGGATACTAAAAGCCGCAAAAACTTCAACCGTATCAAACTAATACTACATCACCCTCATAGAAGGCCCAATAACCTTCACGTTATCGATAATACTCGTTATAACACCCTCGATAAAACATATACAACATACCGTAAAACTCATATCAATAAATTAGCTCACCCTAAAGACCATTACAACAAGCCCCCCCCACCTATATTAGAAGAAGACTTTAAAGAAGGACCGGAAGAACGACCAGATTAGCCCGGTTAGGAAAATATAGTAAAGTAAGAATATTTAATTCTATATTTCTAATATCAATTAATATAATCCAAGGACAATCCTAATATAATTAATAACCCCAACGATAACGACCTCGAGAATAATTTAAGCCGCCGTCCTATCGATATTAATTATAACTAACATAAAAATCATACTCGCTTTCAAAAATAGATCCCCCTAAATAACAACGACTATTAGAAGAATCGAACCAACCGTTTCAACCTACTAAACCCCAACCCCATTTTATAATAAATATATAATACCCTTAATACTAAGCAACGTATAGTCTTTAACCTATTTATTAACTATTATTAAATAGTACTTAACGGCCAAAGTCTAGATTAATTACTTATATAAGTTAACAGTCGAGGCAGCACCGGAAAATCCTATTTAATTCATTTATTTTTATACAAACTTAAACAAATAGCTATAAAATACCGCCTTTTCGATCCTATTACCCGTATTATTCCTACTAATATAGCCGCTAATAATATTAAAAGCGGTACCCTATATTCGCTTTTAAAACTTCCTTTTAGTATTGCAAATCTAATTAACTTAGAAGGCTATTCCCTAACTACATTACAAAACAACCTTCAACAATATAAGTATTTCATTATTAATAAGAAGTCTATACTAAGTTTAAAAAATATATATTTTATTAACAACCGTCTTCGTCAAGTATTCGTAAAAGACTAGGGCAAGAGGTTTAGTAGTACCAATATCCTTCTACTAAGGGATTTCTTCCAATTACCCCCGGTTAAATAGAAACCTCTATTCTATCAAAAACCCCCTAAATTCGCTAATAACCCAAATACCCAATTTAAAACAATTAGTAAAGAGGATACTAATAGTAAACTCCCCAACGAAATAAAAGAGTAAAAACGGAAAAGGAAGGCTAGCAAATTGGATTTCGTACAACGTAATAGCCGATCCTATTATTACGATTTTAATTAATCTATCGAATTATAGTAAATCGTCCGTCAATAGGGTAATAACTAGGCTAGGTTTCGTACAACCTTAAAAGGTTTACGAAATAATAACCCTACTATTACTAATTAGACGTTATTATCCTCCCGCTACAAGCACGCCTTACCTCTACTAAAGTAAAAGATATTCGATAATACCTTACGGATTTACCCGACGAATACTATAGTCAACGAATACAATATTAGGCATATAAAAGGCTTAAATAGCCCTACTTTTATTATTAAGGCTTAGAACTCCTTTACTACCGCTAAAAGTATTAAATATACTAATACTAACAATCTATACAATAAATTAACAATTCTAAAGGGTACTAAAATCATATTAATTAAAAACCTCTAAATTAATACTAACCTTATCAACGGTACTATTAGTACGATTATTAATTTTGCTTAGAATACTATCATTTACCATAATATTCATTTAAAAGCAGGCGACTCCCCCTTCGTTATATTCGTACATTTCCCTAATTATAAGGATATTAATTACTAGGAAGATATCGATATAAAAACTACGTATCCTAATATCGAGGATCTAGTACGTACTATCCCTATATAGAGGGTTACTCGTACATTTACTAAAGGGGCTCTAGAGTATAGGAGAAAGCAGTTCCCCTTAACCACTATATATACTATTATAGTATACAAATCGTAAGGCCAGACACTAAATAAGGCTATATTAGATATATCCTAAAAGGACTTTATAATTAGCCTATTTTATATAACCATTTCTCGTATTAAAACGCTCTAAAGCATTATATTTAACTACCCCTTCGAAATCAATACCCTCCATTCTACCAATTCCAAGACCGCTATATATCGAACTATAAATATTACTAAACGTATACTTCAATAGCTAAAGCCAAGCAAACTATTACTTCCTTATTATATACGCGGTAATAATCTTAGCCCTCCTCCAACTTCCAATATATTTTAGGAACTACCACCAGGACCGGGAGATATTACCGACGACAACAATAATAGTAATACCGGTAATAACCGGCCGGCCCGGGGAAGAAGAGCACGGAATAGACCTCGTAGCAATAAAGCCGGTAATCGACCACGCGGCAAACCGCCTACCAATACCGCAACTCAACCACCAGCCAGAACTACCTCTAGCAATAAACGTCGTAGAAGACCACCCAGTAGTAGAACTAATTCTAGAGCAAGAAGTACAGCTCCTTCTAGCAGGCCTCGTAGAAGACCTCGTAAAAATACAACTAATAGACCGCCGCAATTAAGAAGAGGATAAATTAATATAGAGATAAGGATAGATTAACATAAACATAGAGGAATTCACAGGGTATTTATAAAAATAAATATAATAAGACTCCACGTTAATAAACACTTACTTAAATAAACACCTTCATAATTATAACCGTAACGTTCAAAACTAAACAACAAATAAAAACTTAATAAATAAATACTTAAATCAAAAGCACTTTCGTAGCCGTAACATTCAAAATTAAATAACAAGTAAGAACTTAGTAAATAAATACTTAAATCAGCACTTTCGTAACTATAACTATGACGTTTATAAGTAAGAACTTAGTGAAAAAAAAGCAAAAAAGAATTCAAGACTTACAAAACACGCCCCACCCGAAATCTCTAGAGCGCGAAACATCCTAAGCCTACTACGAAGGATAGCCCGTCTTAACTATACCTTAATCTCTTTACCTTATACTAACATCACAAGACTTTTGTAAGCAAATTCCCCAATTCGGTCACCCCAGACGGACAAGATTGGAAAGCTAGAGTTAGTATTATCTTGGAAAGGAAAACTAGAGTTAGTATTATCTTAAAAAGCTAGAGTTAGTATAAAAACGGCAATCACAACTAGGAATCGAACAGAGGGTCTCTACGCTATATACACCAGTAGCGGCTATACACGTCTGCACAAACCGCTATACCACGAGCGTCCCCATAGCACCCCTTATAGGGCTGGTGATAGTAGATGGGAGAGGTAGAGGTTATAAAGACGATTGGAACGTTATTTGGAGTGTTATTTAGCATTATTTGGGATAATAATAGAAATCTGAGCGGGAGGGTGAGTTGGAGGGTAATCTTTGGTAATATTTAGTAATATCTGGTAATATTTCAATTAGTGTTTTAGTAATTGGTGTTTTGGTATTGGTAATATCTAGTAATATTTCAATTAGTATTTTAGTATCTCCTTATTCGTTTGGGCAGATATGGGCGTTTCACTGTCTCCCTCGGGCATAGTAGGCTCCGCCCAAGGGAATACTATTTTAAATTATATTAATTAACGACTTCGATAGGCCTTTCCGGAATTCTAAATTCAATTATTTGGCGGTAGAAGTATTCTTCTACTTAGTAATTTCTATTAACTACCCTTAGTCCGATAGAAACCATTGTTTTATAATCAATAAATCCTTTTTACCCTCGAATAAGGCGGTCGTAACGGTTACTATACTTTTAATAAAACTGTTGAATTATAGATAATCGTACGATAATAAGGAGATGATTAAAAGGATTTCCGGGATGCCCTCGATAGATTATGCAATAATAATCCTACCCGCTAATATTGGGATTTATTACATTTACGGTTAAAGACTATATTATTGCTAGAGGAAGTTACCCTATTTGAGGATACTCTTTATATTTACCCTAAGCGAGAAGATATTTGTATTTATAATATCGATTACTTAGAAGTACTAAAATAACCCTATTTTATAATAAAAGCCGATTATAAGGGTTGTAGTATAAAGGACATTAATTTTACTAAGGTTAATAATCTATAGGTTGAACTACCCCTTATAATCGATAGTAGGGTTATACTTATTGAAAATCTCTAGACTAAAGTTGGCCTAATTAACGGTATATTAGGTACTATCTTCGATATTGCCTAGGATATTGATTTCCCTATACAATAACAATAGATGTACGATAAAGAAAACCTAGAAGGTTTACTTTTTATTATATTAGTAAAGATGGACCGGTATATTGGGCTATAGTATTTCTTAAAATGCGGTGAACGATATTATAACGTCGTCCCGATATTTAGAATTAAGAAAGACTACTTATTTTATAGGAATGACTAATATACTAGAATATAATTCCCCTTCGTTATTATATATACTATTACGGTGTATAAGTTATAAGGTTGTATATTCGACTGTGTAATACTAGATATTTCGAAGAGGGATTTTTAAGTAAGTCTTATATATATGGCTTATAGTAGAGTAAAGACGATATAGGGCCTTATGTTCGATACCCCCTTCGATTTGAGCGCTCTACGACTTACTTTTAATAGGGCCGTTCTTATAAGGCAAGTAGATGAGAGAAGGAGAGCGCTAGAAAAACTGCCTGTTTTAGACCCAGATGTTTAAAAGTACTAAAAAGTATTAAATACTAAAACTCCGGGTACCCGGTATTACTACTTCCGATCCGGCCCGGTATACGAAATACTCTAAAATCTACCCTATAAATAGCAATTGTATATATACGTGTAATAATAAAGAGATTGAGATTCTAGCGTTTTATCTATGATTGAGATTCTAGCGTTTTACCTATAATTGAAATCCCTAGCGTATAAGCCGGCCCGGGTTTACCCGGGTCGGGTTTAGCCGGGGAGGCATGGCGTTATAAAGATGTGGACTCTACTTTACTTACGTGATTCGGATTCTAGTACGCTTCAACTTCCGGCTGTGCATTAATGGATTAGGGATCCAGCATCGCACTCGGTGGCCGGATTATTTTAGTTGAAGCACGCTTCAATCACCATTCATCGTTGTGCCAACGCTGCCAACGCAGTTGTTAAAACATTTGCTCTTCCTGACTTTCAAAGAGCCGATATGGATCTAACTCTCGATCATCACTCTCATAGGAAGTGTTGCAACCCCAGAAACCGAAGCAGAAACATGGTGGAAACTGTGCAAGTTTTGTCCTGCCGCCTATCCGGACTATCACGTCTCGAATGGATGATGTTCCAGCCTGTCAGTCCCCATTGAGGCAACCACTCCATTGCACGGCATCTGACTTCCAGGTTCGCTTCTCTTTCTCCTTGATCAATCACTCAGTTAATCAACCAATCCAGGCTGCAGGCATCCATCACGAAGTCCGTCATTTTCCAATCCGCCATCGGACAAAAGGGACCACCAACAACCTGGAATCCCTGAATACCTATGCGGCGTATAAGTACTATGGAGTCGGCATTGTGTAAAAGTGCACAACAGCTTCCTCTTGTTCGAGGTCGCCAAATGATTGTTTCCGTACGAGAATCGGCAGGATTGGCAGTCTGGCCTTGTAAAAAGTTGCTGTGTTGCGCATACGATTGTGCTTGCATGCGCACACCCGTGACGTCCGCTTTGAATCAACACCCAGTTGTCTTTCCATGTCTGCCGTCACGATGCTGTTCCATGATACAATATGGGACGTGCACAGATGAGTATTTCCAACGAAGGCTTTTTCTCCATACGGAAATTGATTCACAAAACTGGAACTGACTTGCCGACTTGTGCATGGGCTGTCTGCGGCGTTCGTGGAAAGCGAGACAAAGGTCGATCGATACACTGGCTTACCGTAGAAACTCGGGAAATTGGCAATAGGCCTTTCCCTCTTTGAGCGCCGGATAGGGCAGGACGCGGCGCACCGTAAGCACGCATACACCAGCATATGTGCCCGCCCTGATACCAGTCCAATACAGTGTTGAAGACCGGTATTCGATGACGAGGGGTTGGTACATTATAGTTCCCGTGATCTCTCGTGTCTTCTCGTGTCCTAGTCCCCTATCTCTTTAGGGTCGTCGTCGTCGTCGTCGTCGTTGTAGCGTCATAAATGTACTGAGGTAGCGCCTCTCAGATAGTAGCGGTAAGGCGCCCGAACTACCCTCTAGCGCTGAATTCGTTAAGAATCGCCCTGGTCTAGCTACTAAACTATATTAAAACCGTAAGATTAAATAGGTGCGACTAATTAGACGTATTGAACAATCTTATTCTATAGAGAAGAAGTTATAGGTTAGCGTTTAGTGCCCTGTATAATTATCGAAGGTGAGGATATGGGGTAGGATAGGGTATTATACTAATTGAAGTCGCGATAGGTGATTGCTTACTTTATTTAAATGCGGATTAGAATTAATAGCGACTATGAGCACTCCTATTATCGACGGTACGGCGGTACCGGTTATTATGATAGTTACTGCGACGTATTATATCGAAAAGTTTATAAGTTCTATTGGATCCCTAGTCGAATTATAGCGAATTAGTAGGGTAATTGCAATAAGATTTTATTGGACTTAATAAGAGAGGGTAAGGCGATATAGTTAACAATAGAGAAGAAGTTATATAATGTTTTTTAGATTGCCCGCTATATAAATAAATCGTTAATAACCTAGTCCTAGTTTCGTCGTTATTTAATAGCCCTCTTTACCGATATATATTTAGAGATCCAGACTACGTTCAAATTCTTATGTAGTTGGTTTAGGAACTTCTTCTATCGATACGTCATTATTTAGCAAAGAGTTACCTATTAAGCTTAAAAGCTCCCCGGTAAACTATATATAAAAGTCAATAGTTTTCTTCAGTAAGAATATTATTCAAATAGCGGGCATTCGAATAAGGGGTATTAAAATTAATTATAAATTTATAAATTTAGGTTTATTAAATGTAATAGTTAACCGATCGTCCCTAGTACCCGTACGCAATTCCCTCCGTTTTATATTATTAACTTCGACGAAGTCCTATTTAACTTTGAATACTTCGATAGTAATACGTATAATTTTAAGGGTTCTAGAACTATCTTTGGCAAAACTATTCGTAGTGGTTGGAGTAAGCGGTAATGCTCTTTCGTCCTCTATATCTTTGCCGATAGCGGTTGGCGTTTAAAACCAACGGTAATCTTTTATAAGGAGGGGAAGGTTTGTGAGAAAGAAGGGCATCTCTACGCATAGGACGTATTAGTTCAATTCAACGACGAGGTATATTAGAACGAATACCTCTTTTATACCTAGTTAAAAGAAGAGTTTATACTTATTTTAAAAGAATTGGGAGGAGACGTCTTATTAATTATAGATATATGCCCATCCTATAATTCTTAGAAGGTTAAAGAGAAGTTTAATAAGATTAATGAGATTTTCGCTCACCCGGTAGTAATGGCTATAATCCCTAGTGGCCTCACCAGCCTTCTCCAACCTTTCGATATAGTTATTAACTCGTCGTTTAAGAAGATGATTAGGGACGAAATTGAGTAACTGTAAGATTAATAGTATATCGATAACCCGGGTAAAAAATAGTCTGTTTCCGATAAGAGGGTTTTAATCACTTACGCCGTCTTGCGTTATTGTAAGAGATTATAAACCGATAAGAAGGGTATTGTTATTAAAGTATTTAAAGATAACGGTATATTTATCCTTTTAGATAGGTTAGAGAATTACCTGATTAATATCAAAGAGATTCCTAAAGATACCCTAATTTAGGATAATTGGGAGTGAGTAGGTAATATTATTAGCGATGAGTTGGGCGAGCTTAAAGCTATTCTAGAGGATGAAGACGACGATAGCCTCTATTTTGATTTCGATAACGAGGAGGTGGAGAGGAGGAAGGAGAAAGTAAAGGAAGCGGCTATAGCCAAATATAGTTACTATATTTGTAACGTATTGAGGGATATATTATACGATAGAGGTTTATTAAAGAGGGGTAATAAACTAGACCTCGTAGTTAGATTGAGGGTATATAAATTGGAGTAGAAACGACTTGTAAAATAGAAAGCTAGATAATAGTAATTAACTATCGTTATTATTACTAACCTCTCCGTCGTTACTATTATTACTATTATAATAATAATAATAATAAATAGCCTAGCCGTTCTGCTAGTGACGAACCTTCTGGAACCGGTTATCCTAGCGACTCCAGTGCCTGCCAAAGTCTACGATATAACAATATATATCCTTCCTATTCCTAATATAGTTTTCAATAGTATAATGGCTATTATTACAAACCCAATTATAATACTATTATTTATCGAAGTCTATAAGGGTAATACCCTTTAGTACGTTGGGAGTTGATGGGATTCGAGGGACGAGGAGATATTCGTGTCTCTTACGAAATTGGCGGGAGTTAGGATAATCGTCGGTTACGTTTGGGAGGGAGTATATGATATTAGCGTTAATATTAGGGGTTTGTTTACTTTGGATCCCTTTGTTTACTTATAGACGATATTGATGGGACCGAGATAGATTCTCTGGGGGGAAGGCATAGGGGCGGGAGCTATGGCAATAGCAATAGGGATAATAATAGGGATAATAATAATAGGGATGACAAGTCTGAATGGTGGTATTGTGATTGGGGTGAAAGTACTGGAAAAGACGAGAGAAATTGGGCCACATTTCCCCAGCGAAATAGAACAAATCCCCCCGGGAAAAAGCACAGTGAAAAAGGATAGATTTACCATCCTCCGCCTAGAAACATTGCCCTCTACGTTAACCCGCATACATTTGAATGTACAGCTACCGGAGGTGCCCTGCACAGATATGCTACTGTCCGGCGCTCAAAGAGGGAAAGGCCTATTGCCAATTTCCCGAGTTTCTACGGTATACGGAGGCAGTAATGATTGCTGTGCCTTATTGGACATGCACGGCAACCACTCTCGTCAACGCACTTACACTGACCTTGATGATTGCATCGTCGCCAACTCCGACACCATCACTCCACTTCACCGTCACAAGGCTCATGATCCAACAATTGCTTTCCGATGCGACTTGGCCAAGCACAATAGGTAGTACGGACTTTCTTGGTTTTGGTCCCGACCACCAAAGCCACCGAGAATGCCTTTCCTTTGATGCTTCCAGAGGTCACCCACCGTTCCGTTACGTCCAGTTGTGGCAGAGCGCGGGTGGGCAATGTGCGGAGTGGCTGGCACAGATGCGTGGGGTAACGGTGCGCGGTATACGCTTGAAGTTCAACTTCGTCTCACGTTGGAAGACCAAAAGACACAGCCGAGGGCAAACAACAGATATGCTCTGGGCCAATGTTGCCCGCAGCGCTCAACTCATATTAACCGGGACGCGCGCGTACAGAGAGGCACGCGCATGTTTGCCTGTTGGTCGTTGGTCGTTTTCAGCCAGCCAGCCAGCCCATCAGCCCGCAAGCATGGTTTTTGCGCCGTCGTCGTCCTGTCTTATTGACCATCACCTCAAACAGCCGAGTTCGCATACCAATTTTTTGCCTGAATTGCGCCTTGTTTCGGTTGGTGAAGCTGTGTTTTACATACCTAGCGCGGTTCCCAACTCCGGTTGTTGCCTCCAGACAGGCAGGCTACGAGGTCATTCATGTCAGGTTCGTACCACAAAGACACTTTCCAGACGCTAAAATCCTGTTGGCGTTGTCCTCGCTCAGTTTCGTCAGTCAAAATAGGCACATGTTTCGACCATCCGATGTCCCGACTGACCCGAACCCGAACCATCCTGCCATCCATCACTCGGCGCACTCGGCGCACCCAGCGGCGCATTGACGGACATGGAGAATCCTGCCTGCGTAGGCAGCCCACAAGGGACCTTTGTGGTGCGCGCATTGTCCATCGACAAAGGCGACATTGCGGGTCTATGATCCATCGATATATTTTCATCCAGGCCGACCTCCGACGGACCTTTATGACAGAGGTTTGCCCCAGTCCAGTCACTCATACGCAATACTGACTGGGACTTAGACCACGAGTGTGTTCAGCGAGGCTCAGTTCATTGCAAGCGCCATGGGACTCGATCAGAACTGAATGGCCGTGGGCCGTCGCCGTCGGTGATCATCGGTGCTGAGTGTGGTGATGATATGTGCAAGGATGGCTCCAATTGGTGCCGGTTGGGACGAGATGAACCCCGCGAATCTGAGCGTCTTCATTGAGGCGTCGGAGATGGAAAGGTCATTCACCATTTGGCTTTTCCAAGGCACTCGCGAAACCACTCGCTTCGGACTCCGGCCTGCTGCTTAGCTCAAAGATCATTCCCTTGCCCGTGACGGTTCGGAGCGTGGGGAGACGGAAAGCACCGGCGGGTTGCAACACCAACGCCGATGCCGTATATGTTCACCGAAGGCTCCGCGAAATGGCCTCAGTCACGCATGGCCCGTGCACCCCGTTATGCACTTTATCAGGTTATGTCTGCTGGAGGCATGACCGAGGCTCCCACACACAGCTCGACGGGTGGCTAGGTATCCTTTGCCTCACCTTTTGAGTGGGCATTCAACGCTCATTGTTTTTCCAAATCGAATGCTTTTCACCTCGAGGGCCGCAGCAGGGCGGCATGAATGCGAGGGTGGTGCTAGGCGCTTCATCTGGCAGTAGGGGACTATGCATGCTTCGGGCAGTTGATACTGACAACCCGACATATTGATTACTTTCATGGCAGGTTTCAACGAGATGTTCAGTCAGAGGTCACGTCTGTGGTATCATGGTAGCATCCATAACCACGGGCGAGATCAGGTCGGAGGGGCTACTCTTCACATTCTTACTGGCGATAGATTTACGAACTTGGAGCAGGGTGCTTTCACCCCCAAGCCATTGCATGTATGTTTATACACACACGCCCTGCTTGCTCCACATCTTCGAGCCGGCCGTGATGTTGGTCAAGGAGGATCCAAAGGAGTGAGTAAGGCTGTAAGAGCTATATTCTTGAACCCCAAGGCTTCCTCGGATGATACCAAAGATGCAGGGCATATGCTCGTCTTTGAAGGCCCTCATCAGTCAAGGCCGTCGTGGCGAATGTGGTGCTTATACCTGATGCTGTCGTGTCGGAAGTCTTTGACCGGAAATAGCTTCTCGAATTGACTTTAGCTCGCTGGGCAGGTGAAATTTGCTGTTACATCAGATGTATTGGGAGTGAAACTTTGCAATCAAGCGAAATGGTGATGGTTTGGAAGTGATGTTAGCAAGGACCCCAGAAAGTCCTCAATCAAAGAGGACAACCAGCTCAATAGAGGTCGGCGGTAAGCCCGCGCCAACAATATTCCACGAACCCCCATCCATTGAATGCGATATGTGAAGGATAAAATCGGCGTCTTTCGAGTGTGACTTGCCTATCCCCTTCCACAGATAAACAGTGCAGTACGGGAAAGTGGTGTCCATCAATCCATGCTCCCATGCCCGCCACTTTCGAGAAACTCTCCCTCAAAGCAGTGGCCCGCCGAAAGAGTTGCAAACAGAATATTACCATATGGCCCTGCTAGGTCATATCGAGACCAGACGGCAGGACAGCATTGCACAAAAGGAAGAATTTGTGCTCATCACGGGCACGACGGACGGGCAAGCATCCATGTTCTTCATGTTCGAGACCACCGAGAGACCAAAGAGAAACCCGAGCAGGCATGGGGAGGCGAACCGACGAAGACGATAACAAGGCTCCGTCGGGAGGTTATACAAGCCACATGACTGACGTGACTTTATGAGGTCCAGTCGAGAAAGAAGTTGCCTTCCGTTGCCGAATGAAGTTTCAATGTACGAAAAAGGGGGTGAATATTGGCGTATTGATGAGGATGGGATGTTGATGTTACGCAGTGCGGACTGCGGCACATTTGCCAGCATTACTAGGCATTGTTAGTGCTGGGTTAAGTTGCTGGGGAACAAGGGATGGAATGCGCCGTCAAAGTGGAATGAGTGAGAAAAGAGAGTCCGGCCTGTGAGCGAATCAATCGCCAATGTCACTGGGCACTCCGGCGGGCGGTAGCGACACCACTGCAATGTCCGGCCGCTCGGCGGCTGTCCACCATCCTAGAAGTACCCTGCCCCGGGTCCACCCTGCCGTGCCCGTCCGCGTCACTTGACGATAGTGGGGCGCGCGCGGGTGGGCGGGCGGACGCTCCATTTGAGATTTCGTGAGAGGCCATCCACCATGGAGCCATGCAACTTGCAGTTGGAGGGACCGGCCCTTTGCAACTCGCTCGGCTGCTTTTTTGTTGGAGTTGGATCCCATCACGCCCACGGCAACTGAGGTGATCTCTAGAAACAATTGAACCGACCCACCGCGACAACGACGAAAAAGAAGTTGTGTTGCGAGAAAATGGGCTTCGAGTTGCCACAGTGCGACATGATATGATACATCCCAATCCAATCAAACGGCGGCTTTCTTTGGACCACTTCCACATTGCTGTAAGTGCTATTGAGAAATTTACGATCCTTGTCACACTGTACGGGTACAAGGGAAGGGATGGAGGGGTCACAGTTCAGTTTGGCGTTCACCACCCTGAGGCCCTGCTGCTGAGTGCTGTGAGGTATGTAATCAATATGGTGACCGCCGTGACGGTTCGCGAAAGTGATGCTCGAACCATTCTCCTGTGTGTGAGTGTCATGTCTCGATGGAACCAATGAGAACTGCCGAGACATTGATGGTCGAAGTCGAACACAAATGGAAAGTGCAGTGTCGGTGGTGCTGTGCGCTTGCCTTTTCATGTCTTTTTCTGTCTCTGGCTTTGTCCAGGCGCCTGAGTATCTAAAACTAGGCAAGGCAAGCAAATTGGGAAGTTGTGATCTTGAATTAGATGAATCAGTACGTGTCGCAGCCAAGATGAGGACGGACATGATCATATGCAGCATATCCCATCCGTCGTGCCCATCCATCCGTTCAGCAGAAGCAGAGCACAAGGAAAATTCCATGACACCAAACGGATACGGATGTGATATCCTACCGGTTGGTTACTCATCATATCGTGCTCCAACATCAATAAACGCCAACCAGGCTGAGGAGGAGACCTACGAACCGCCTCGGTCATTGTCTCGTTGACATTTGATATCCGGGCAAATGTATCGCCCAAGCCGTTTCATCTTCGGTCAACTGTCCCTGATGTTGGTCAGTTGGGTTCCCAACATGCATTTCCTGTCCCCATTATTGTTGTCATTGCAATCTTTTTGACCGTTCCCCATGCCGGTTACAATGTCGCCTCGTTTCGGACTATGGAATTGATAATATTAACGTAACCTGACGGATTCCAGCCCTGACCTTGCCAATAAGCTGTAAACCAGGTCAAGTAAAAGTAAGCAAAAGCGGTCTTTGCCGCTTCCTACTCATTATCGTCTTGCTTGGTATATATATGAAATGGGATTGGAAATCCTACCTCACGTTGAACCAACACAAAGCAATCAAGGACCGATGATGGCCGACTGACTGACTGCGTGCAACTAGAACAAAACGGAGACTACTCACAAAACCCAGGCCAAGGTTCCCCGGCTGTGCACTACAGTGTCCCGGAACCTCCATGTACTGGGGGTCCAGTCCAATAGTAATGGACGACTTCGCTTCTCAAGTTCTGATCCATCAATGGTCCCATACAAACCAGACACTAACGCCGGATCCTGGAAAGGGTGGAGAGGCTGGCAAAGCTGGCAGAGCTGGAAAAGAAGGCTGGAGGTAGCAATTCCGCACATACGCAGATTTTATTGTACGGCGTCGCTCAACATCGTAGGATCTGCATGACACCGAGAATGAAGGCGGCGCTTTCTTCCTTTCATTCACTCGGGCTGACGACAGACCATGATGTTGATATGAAGCACCAACTGTGCCAGGCAGTCGCCGACCGACATTTTATCCGTTTCGACTCCTACCCACCCCAAGCGCAAGCGATGCGACAAAGTGGGTGTATACCCCTCATCATCATCGGAGAGTGCTGATTACAGCAACATTTCAAGACCAAACCAAGTCGGGGGGTACAGGTAGGCACTTTGCCCCGGCCGCGGCACCAACCTGGACCTAGAAGGCAATTGATTCTCCAGTGATGTTGACGAGAACCCCGAGAAGCTCCTATCATACCAAAAAGACATGGTTTGCACGCATGGTAACTCGAGGCTTTTGGAACTGCGCGTACTCGTACCCAGAAAGTCCGAGACGGTTGAGAGCCAAGTTATGCATTCAAATTCCAAAGCGCCGACAGGACATTTCGAAGCAAGGCTCCGCAACCTCAAGGTACGAAAAGCTTGTTGCTCATCCGTCCTTCGGATTCGTAACTTCGCGTTGGTGATGGAAAGAGGTTCCATTGGCTTTGTTGTTCGATCCGGCGAAATCCTTATCGTGCAAATGCGTGCACTATGTATGCTATGCGCGTACAGTCTCGAGTTAACACCAGCAGAAGCCGGTGGAGTTGTTGATTCCGAACGGCGTTGATCCTTGAGCTGTGTCCCCAATCCCAACCACTCTCTTCTGTCCCCATTCGGACCAGGTCGGTAGGCAGATCGAGACCCGATCAAACATTGCGGATGGATACACATGAGTTTTCTAAGGTGTTGAACATCCATGCACCGACAAAGTACATGGCTATAAGCCCGCAGCAAATTGGTTACCTTGGTTACCTGGCAAAGGCGCAGGATTCCGCTGTTTCATTTCTCAATCATGCCGCACCGCCGCCCTTCAGGTTTGTCCATAGGGTGCATTTGTTTATGTAAGCCACAGGGAGCTACAAGTCGGGGGCGATGGCGCGGGCGACTAGATGACCTCGACGATGTTGAGGGATCCAGTGCGTGTGTGGTCATTTCACCACGACCTTCACATTCCGTTCGCACGGGATGTTAGATATGTGCGAAACACAAGACGGGATCCAACCTTTTAGAGTGACTTTGTAACGGGCGCCCCGTCACAATTGCGAATAAAGCAATCTGTTGGCGTTGCAGATCGATAGTAAGCCATAACCAAGCCTTTTGCTCCTCCTGGATGGCCCTTTTTTATGTGTCGGTCCATCCACGCCGCCCACACGCCCTCCTCTGGTCCCCTTGGCAAAGCTGGCCAACCGCAGTCGGTCGGTTGGAAACTTCCAGACCCGACCAGCATGACAAAGGGCGGTTGTCTGGAAAGGGATACGGAAAGAGTTGGGAGCAAGTGATTGAATCGTGATGAAAAGGGAACCAGGGCGGAGGTATAACGGCATACCTCTACGGAGCCGGCGTGAATGCGTGCAGTGTCATGACCGTATGTGGCACGCTTACACTACACTGCTGGCGCTGTTGGTGGCCGAGTAATGACACACATGCTCTACCGCTAGGATTATGTCGTTTAATTGTCGCATCAAAGCTAGGCAAGGTTTGGGCGCAAACCATCCAGAGCTGAGCCTTTAATTTTTGTCGTTTTCCGCAAAGGGGAAAACACGCCGACCAAAGTGAGTTGCAAGACTGGGATCCAAAACGGTTGAGATGGGGGTCAGAATTCGAGATGGGAAGAGAGGCAGGGAAAGAGCGGGTCGCTGACGCTCCATTTCACAGCCAGCTCCTCCAGGCTGTGCTCATCATGATGTTTCTGGAAATGGCAACGAATACTACAAACCTGCAAGCGACCTCGGATCGACCTGCGCTCATCAATCATTCAGCTCTAATAAAGAGGATTCCGTCCGTGTTGCGCGTGCGTTTGTGTGCGTGTGCGATGTGCTATGTCTCTAGTCGGAGGTCTGGAAGTCATGTTGGATTTCTCGCGAGGCGTTCTATTTCCAGACTTTCCGGACGAAAAAGGCTGAAGACGCAAGAGTGACTCTAGGGAGGCCTTTTGCCCGGGCCCGGCGGCAGGAAAGCAAGTTCAAGGGAGGGAGTCTAAGTGGGCGAGTTCCGTGGCGGTTGATGGTTCCGGCGAAGGGTAGTGTACATTGTCGAAAGAGGACTTTGTTGGGCGGCTTGTGTGTTCAATAGCGCTCCAGCGTTGCACTTTTGATCAATCTTGACAAGGTTGTGTGGGTGTCGTGACGCGGTGCTGGCTGGAAAAAAAAGTGGTTTCGCTTTTTGATCACGGCATGATTCTTTGGAAGGACGGCGGAGGCCATGCGCCTGAGGTTTAAGTCATGGATAAACCCCCCTTTGGTGGCATGGAGAGTATGAAAGTTGGAGACACGGAGAGGGGGCCAGCCACTTGGGACCCGCGAATCGACACTGTTGCTTTCTGCCTCTGGAAAGGCGGCTTTGGCTTTTGATTGGTAGACTGATACCGTACAGGGCACAGCTTGGACTGTGGGCGAGGCTTTTTCAACAGGCTATCAATGGATGATGGCGAGATGCCCGGCACCATGCCAAACCCAGGAGAAGCCAAGCAACGCGAAGCCCGTGCCTCCTTTTCACTTTTGGGTGGTTATGGTGATAAAGTGGGCGAGTGGTCCTTGTTTCTCCACTGCATCAACAGCGAGGAGGGATATGCTCGACATGGTAGACATGGCAGAGATGATGGCCACTCCGACGATAACAGTGCGTGGACAAAGGTTCCAGTCCTAACAGTACCTCTTCTATGCATCCATTTCCTGCGTGAGACACCAGGTCCAGCAAGGGCCGACATGGTAATGCGTTTGAAGCTGCTCTCAGTCTCCTCATCTGACGCCAACTGACCTGAGGCCGTGTCAGGGCTCAGACAGCATGAGCAAGCGAAAGCAACAACCAACAAGGCGACTTTCCAGACACTCAAACCACGGCTGGCATGATTGGTGTTGCACCTGGTTTTGGTGCCATTCGATGTGTGTTTCGTTATACCGTATGCCCGCTGTTATGTTGGCTGGACAAGTCTATGGCCGCAATAACTCTAGGGGCCTAGGGGGGGGGGTGCGGTGCTGCAACTTCGGACCGTACAAACGAGAAGGGGCCGTTACGGTATTGGCCGGGCGGGGCCGGGTCGGCTAGAGGTATGTATGTATGTATGTAATGTACGTAGCACGTTCTTCTCCAGCTTCGGTTGGCGGTCTGTGGTTTGCTAGTCCGGTGACGCTGACCTCAGTCGCAATGTGTGTGTGTTGAATTGCCGACCGAGGGAAACAAAAGGAGAAGCCGTTGACGGCAGGGATGAGGTCAATATGAATGGATCTCCGGACGCGCTAAACTGTTTTTTATGGAAGTTAGAGATAAAAGAGAAACGAGGGGAAAAGTCGCTCAAACCGCGTGGCCTGCAAAAGTGTTCGTATCCTCGCCGAGACCTTCATCTTTTTCTGATCCGCGACTGGGACTGACTGATGAAAAACGAGAGAAAAGACAGCCGAGATACAACTGCAGTGTCAGAGTGCGTGTGCCAGTGGCCCAGTGGTCGAGTGAGAGCAATGCCAGCTAGGAAGAAAGGTGTAATTTGATTGGTACAAGGGTCCTTTTTGTGGAGCCCCGGTCCGTGTGCCCACTGCCCCAGTGCCCCTACCTCACCACCATCACCCATTCTTCCTGCCTGCTCTGCGTGAAAGACAAGAGTCAGGCACGGTAAGACGCCCACGGAACCAACGAATCAAACGGCAGATTATTGGGAGTAGAGGTACGTATCCAAGTACCTTTTCTAACCGGCCCTGACTGGCAATTCAAGTTGCTTCGTTGCAGGTTGTGCTCACTGCCTCTGCTCACACTTTCTGTCCTGCTCGTTCTTTCCTACGGGGGGGTACAAGCCAGGAAGCCAAGAAAATCGTAGTGGAAGGAGCACCAAAGCGTTCAACGACATGGAAAGAGGCAAGGACCCCGGACCGCCCTTGGTGATCCACCAAGTAGAATCGACCCAATGGACTCTCCAGCCAGTCAGAGGCAGAGTTGGCACGGAGGACTGGATCTGTCCGTTCCACATTGAAGCCAGATGTCGAGGCACTTTACGCGACCGGCGGTGGGCAACTGGACGCAGCTGCTGGAGCCGGTGTCGATTATTCCGCTTACAGTCTTGGCGCTTTCTTCCACCTTAGCCTTCTTTGTGCTTTTTGCATCCGGGACCCGATTCAAGATACTGTACGGGCCGTGACTGGTCAGCACCAAAACCTCGAGGAAGATTCGGAATGTGCTGACAACGACATTCGGTCATTAACGATACTTGGCTGAGTGCTGCGTAGGTAAGTACCAACCAAGCCCGATGAGCAATGCAACAGCCTCAGGCTCAAGAAGATCAAAGAAGCGTGAAAATGGCTTGGATGCAATTTCCATTGCTGGTCAGTCGTGTACCCCCCTCTAGTACGCCGCAGTACATACATACGCCTTGGATGTAAGCAAAAAGAGGTATCACCGTACCTCAAAAAGAGAATGATACTGGCAGCGGGTCCCGGATTCTTGCAAGAGGAAGAACCAAGTGGAAGACGGGACCTGAGAGTGGAAAGACCAGACCACAAGGCCGGGGTCCACTAGTGGCAGTGACCTGCAACGGAGTGACCTGTGGAAGCAGACAGGCATGTCGCAAAGAACGGGACCCGTCCCAACATGGAAACATGGGATCCCCACTGACACGCTTCCCAAATTCACTTTTTTGGTACTCACCCGATACGGATACATACTAGTACGCAACCACGACGGGGAAAGAGGAAGCAATCGAACGGAACACCGTGACGGGACCATGACCTCCTTCAACCCCAAACCCAACATGGATCATGGCAGAGGAAATGGAGGTTTTCACCTCGACTCCTTCTGCTTCCTTCATTATTCTCCTCCTCCATCCCTAGAGATAGAGGTACCCTGACCGGTATCCCTCCCCCCCTTCACTTGGGGCATTCAAACAACCTTCGACTTATTATTCATTCTTCTTTCCCTTTCAGCCTCAGACTATCATCCGTCGTCACCAGGGGCTTCGCTGTGACCAGTGCCTCACCCTCCCGTCACCACCATTCCATTGTCACCAGAAAGGGTCACGGTGGAAGTGTGTGTAAGATAAAAGAGGAAACACGAACAACAACGGACATCCACGGCAACGACCACGCCCACATTACCTCGATCGCGAGAACGACAGGACACGACACGACACGACACGGACCCGGACCCGGGCACCAACGACTCGAATCTTCCCCCCCTTCTTCTTCCCTCCATGTTACATCCTGTTCTTTGCCAATCCAAGGTGTCATTCCAGCGAAGAGAGTCCTCAGCAGACAAAGCTTCATTGCGCCCATTGCGCCCATCTTGATCCGAGCTTGTCCTGTCGCAAAGGGAGGCGTTCTCCATAAAGGACTACGGTCAAAGGAGCGACACATCACTTGGCCCGGTACCTGAATTAGGTAGCTCGTCCCCTCGATCCGGTTAAGCTTCAACGAGTTGCGACTGGACCACCTTGGAAGTTGCCTCTGAGCGGTCCACGCGCGACGCCGCTTGTCCTTTCGCGCCTGCCTTGGACTGCCGGCAAGAGTCGATTCGAATTCGATATTGGAAGGAGCGACATACAAAACCAGTCACCAACACACTTCCCGTTCTCGATCTCCAGTCCAGTTTCGAATTGCAAACAAGACTCCACTCGGACAAGTTGGAGCACCACGCACTTGAAGGCAGGAAGAGACCACGGCAGAGAAAAAGAGAAGGAAGCATTGCCGTCTAGGTGTCATCATATGCCGGGTTGCCTTCTGACCTCAGAGCTCTGATCCAGATCTGAAAGCCGTATCGTCAAGTGAACTTCACCAATTGCTCACTTACCAGTCTCTTTCCCCCGCCACGCCATATCAACTGTTTCCCCCGCCGTCAAGAACGAGGTTTCTCGCGGCATGTATCTCGCCAGGACGCGGTGTCAGAACCCTCTCCCCTCCTCGTCGCCCTTCTCAAGTCATCATCAGTCTCCGGTCGACCGGTGGACGACCCAATCATTCGTATCTGGCTGGCGCCGCTACGGAAATCTCATCAAGAACTCGAATCCAAGCAGTGCCGGTGGTCTTCAGACGCCGCCCTACGACGACAACATGGGTACCACATACCAAGTGCCGAACTTGACTCCCTCCTACGAACAACATAGGTCTTACACTCACTCAACTCTCCCAGCACTTTCCAGTTGCAGTGCTGTGTCCCAAAGGCCGCCTCGAGATTTGGCTCACATGTTCAACAACTCCGAGTCACTGTGTTCTTACTCGGATACACAGTCACTTTACCTCCCCAACCCACAGCAACGGTCGACTGCCGCTTCGTCTACCAGTTCGAACTCAGGTACGGCACAGCGAGGCTATGCCCAGCAGCACCAGCAATACCAACAGCAGCAGCACCAGTCACGGCAGCCATCTTCACCACGGCAGCAACATCAACCACAATACGTTCCGCAAAAACAACAGCAGCAGTACCAGCACCAGCACCAATCACGGAAGCCATCTTCACAGCGGCCATCAAGACCGCCCTCACCAAGCCCGATCAGACGAGAACAGGAGATCTCGGCGCGGGATGCCGCCATGGCACTCCACAGCTTGCAGGTTCCGGCATGTATCAGCCCCAAAGGCGGAAGTCTCTCGGATTTTGTGGCCGATCTGACTGCCTTGTTTTGGTTCGAAACCTCAAAGTTACTTGAGCAGGCTGCGACATTCGATGCCCTTCGTCCAGGCGCCCCTGTACGGCGGATCGAGGGGCCCGCCATCGCTTGCCCCAACTTCAAGAAATGGGTCCATAACCTCTTGTCAACTACCCAGGTGACACAGAATGTCATTCTTCTGTCTCTCTTGTACATCCATCGACTCAAGGTTCTGAACCCAAAAATGCATGGGCTCCCAGGCAGTGAGTATCGGCTGCTCACGGTCGCGCTGATGTTAGCAAACAAGTTTCTCGACGACAACACATACACCAACAAGACGTGGTCCGAGGTCTCCCAGCTTTCGGTAAACGAGATTCATGTTATGGAGGTTGAGTTCCTGGGAAATATGCGATACAGCCTTCTGGTCACCGAGAAGCAGTGGGAAGAATGGCTGGTCAAACTGGCTAGATTCCGCGAATATCTGGAGCGAGCGCGACAAGTCCCTTCACCAGCAGATCTGTTGGCACCGTCACCAAACGCCCTCCCCGTTTCAGCTTTGCCCTCTCCCACTACAGCCCAGCACTTTCCCTCACCGCTGCAGCCGACTCTGGCCGGGCAGTCACCAAGCGCGAGTTTCTATGCGAAGCAGAGCTCTGGCCAAGGTTGGCCGACCCATGCGGCCGGCCAAACCCCAATCTGGAACCCGGCAAGCACACCGTTAAGCCGAAAGAGGAGCATGCCAGAGTTTGATCTTTCAGAGCCGCCAGCTAAACGTCGGACGCCGTTGAAGCCGTACGCCTCCTCAGAGACCCTATACCCCACAGTAACGGCACCTCAAGCCCTCAGAAATCCTCGAGAATTTGCCTATGCACCGCTTCCATCGACGAGCGAGATAGCCTCAAAGCAAGCGCGCTTGTCGGTATCAAATTTGACACTGAACAACGCTCAATCATCCACGGCAAATACGCTCCCGGGTGAAGTCTATTCCCGCGTCAGTTACGCGCCGGAGAGCATGATTTCTTTGCCTCCCATCCTTCTACCTGCCCCGGGCATGGCTTCGACCTACCTCAACTCCACATCGGCGGCTGCTCCCATTCCATCAATCTTGCCGACCAGCGGCTCTGGTGTCTCGCCGTCGACCGTCTTTGCAGCTTCGACAACGGCTCACCCGACCTCTCAGTATGCCTTGCCTGCGAACCGCCTACAGTCTCAGCACAGCCTGACCTCAAGCGGGGCTTATCTTGGCTCATCTCCCATCGGCGAGCCGCTCATACATACTCCGATGTCAAGTTCTCCTTCCAACATATATCTTCAACAGCGGACGAGCCCGTACAGACCAGTCCGACATGCCGAAACACTGCTTCATCCCCCGCCATCGGCCTTTCTCCAGCAATACCATCTTCCGAACCCGATTCCTCCGACTCAGCTACACTACCAACCGCTTGGGCGGCGGAATGAGGTGCGCACAGGCATTGTTCCAGAATTCGCCATGCCCAATAGTGGGTTGACAATGGCAGGAGCCGGTCGGTATCAGGAGCCTATCCCTGCCTTTCGTCAATCGTTTTCATTGCCTTTACGGGACCTTCCACCGACGACATCTGCATATTCACAGCAACCAAGGCGTTAGCATGCAATCTTAGGCATTTAGTTCACGAGGATGATCTTCTTTCTACAAACGCATTGACTCCCTGTACCATTATGTTTTGCCCGTTGGTCGTTATTCTTTTTCTTTTGCATGATTTGCATTGCATTGGCGTTTAATTTGGTCGTGTCTGTCCCTATTTCGTCACATCGTATCTTTCGGGGGCGACAAGCAGAGGGCGTTGAGGTCACGGTGTGGCTATTTTATGACTATTTCGAAACGAATTGCCATTCCACTGGTCACACTTCGGGCATATCTCTTTGAGTTGAACAAAACTGAGGCCCATGGGTCGGTTTGGGGGGTATGGCTGGGACAAGGAGCACATGATGAACCTTGGCCATGCAGTTCCGACACCAATTTTGTTTTTGCGTTGAGTTCACACTACTGAGCATCCTAATCGCTCACGTACATTGGGACTTGATAGAGGGCCAAGAATATGCATTAGACATAGGATCACTGGGCAAATGATGACGGTAAAAAGAGCTGAGAGGGAGAGGATGGAGGAACCAGGAGATAATGAGGATCCTTGGGTTGTATTTGCATGCATTTATTTCGCAGCGATACCCTTCCCGCTGGGCCAGGATTGGGCGATGCATGGATAGTGAAAAGCCAAGATACCCTAGATATTAGCGAGATACCCTTTTTGATTCACACCGCCGACCATGTTGTGTTCCTTTGCGCCAAAATCAACATACTTTTCCTTTCAACATGTCTTAAATGACACGGTTACTTCGAGAGAGGGTATGATGAGCACAAGGCAGGTAGGTGAGAGCCGTTTAACCTCGTGGGACTAGGTCGCCAGGTCGTCATGGTCATGCGCGCCGGTACTATCCTGAGCCTGACTTAACCTTCGCTCAACACCGTTGCCTGGCACGTACTCTGTGCCGGCCGGCTAGCATCGGATGTGTCCGTGCAATTGCAGAGATTATGGGATCGATTGAGTTCGGTGCAAGCTCAGACAAGGAAGGCACGCTTGAGTCGGTCTGGACACTCGCACAACGCACCGCCTCCTTCTTCAATTGAAGGGGGCAAATCCCGCTGGCACGAGAAGCCTTGATGTGGCATTTCCGTGATGCTAGTTTTGAGGATATATTGGTCAAACAAGTGATACAGGTATCTTGGGCGGGTGGTGAAGATGGGGGATGAAACTGACGCTTTCGTTGGGGGCAACCAGGCAAGTGTAGACCCATGGGAAATCTGGATTAAAGGATTCATCTTCGAGATAAGTTTGGGTGTTTGGGAGGGAAACATGGGGAGAAATCAGAGAGTGTCCTTTCAATGCCTCTCCTTATTCATGGGCCTCAAGTTCCAAGCTGCCGGTCAGATGACAGCAAGCAAAAGTCAGTGCAAAACGGTCGGATGGGCACATTGAGTTTCTGGGATACTACTGACAGTATTCCTTTGTGTCGTTGAGGCTCCAGAGTGCGAGTTGAACAGAAGATCAAGTGAATAACAATAGATGGATGAACGCCGGTGGGAGAGGAAGATGACGCTTGCATCATGTTGCTTCCTGTCAGGGCGGGTCAAGCTGTCAACAACGCATGCACGTGTAAATTCCATCGGTCCTAGGCTATGGGACGAATATGAGGTTGTGCCTTCTTGTGTGTGGTATCGATCTGTGTTGGTGATGTGCGAGAAGTTGGGTTGATTGATGTTTACCCAATTGACAAACTGGACTGGAATATCGAAACTAAGATACAGAGCGAGGTACTTCCGGAAACTAGACGAGCTTTAAGGTGAGTGGATTGAGTGAGACGAGGCAAGAAACAGAGCTGGTGATGCATTAGGAACGGTGAGTGCTTGATCTCGGTGAGTTGGGCTTCCTCACTCTGTCCGACTTCAGATAAGACCTCGAGACGAGATAAAATTGTCAGAATCACAGTAACCTGCATTGGCTGTTCCGGATTATTCGTCTTCGTCCTCACCTTGGTTACACGCCGGCGATGGTCTAATATCACGATTGATGAACATTCACCTCCCCCTTTTCATGCTTTGCTCCTCGTGAGATACACAAACATTATCCATGTGGTCTCAGATCACAAACTCGGATCATCGTTCTTGACAGCTTGCAACGCCCAACACCAAGAAGAGATCATCCAAACTCTGGAAGACGCAACCCCCAAACCGTCCATCTCATCCCATCATGATCACCATATGGAGTTCCGAGTAGTCGCCAGTGGCGAAGCACACCACAATTGTTTGGTTGGACTTCTTCGTAGAAGAAGCGGTTCGTTCAAACCCAGCTTCACTCGGCCACCAACGCCTTGTCCTGCTCTTGGCTCTTTTCATGACTTCTCCCTACCCACAGCATCATCCCAACCCAAAGCAAACACTGCGAACAGGAAGTTGCAATCCCCCAACACTCCAAACGCATGAATCACGACATGATCGACGGCCTACCAGTCATTTGAAGACAACAAAACATCCGTACTACACCAAGTGATAATTCATGAGAGGAAGTTCTATACTTAGGTCATCCATCGGCAGTCACCGGCAGTCGGATGATGCTTCACTTGACATCCACATGACAAGATAGAAGACCGATGTCTCGCAGGAACAGCTGGGAGGAGCAACAGTGCAACAACTCGATGGATAATCCACTATCACCTCCGCAACTCAACAGTCCCCAACAAAGGTAGCTCGGACCGTGTTCACCGCCGGATGGCTATCAAGGTTCGCCAAGGTGGTGATAGTCGGATCGTGATGGATACGATCGCATTGCGACTTCCTGAAACGACCGGGAGGCAAGTGGAAAGTGGAGATTATGCGGCAGTTACCGACAGCGGGAAGCGATTGCCGATCGATCGTGGATTTCTCTATCGAACGAGATGGACATGACACTGACATGAAGTGAGGGTTGATGTTGAGGTGGCATGTGGAAGGTGCTATCTACTCCCGTGCTGGAGACACGCCGATGAGGGTCGGTGGCCTACGATTCGATCATGCTTTCCTATTTTGAGATCCTGCCCAGTTCGCTACCGACATTTTCGGGTGCTCCTTCCTTGTGAATCGCCCACCGGTGTTCATCCGAACCGGTCACCGGAGCAAACTGAAGCGGAACTGGTGGAACCCCCACGGCGACGGACCGACACTTTAATACTACTTCACGGAGGACAACTCATACTTCACCGGCGTAGAGTTGTAAAAAAGCGGAGGGCAAAGCGGATGTCCAAGCGAAAGGCCAAGCGGAAAGTCTGGCCTCGCGCCTGGCCTGGCTCCATTCCGATCGGCATCCGTACGGAAGGATGTGTTCTTGCAACAGTCGACATCCGAAAGTAAGATAAGGTAAGCAAGTGAGTGGTCCGATCGGGAGATACCCACGTTGGCTTTCCTTTTGCTCCGATTTGATGGTTCGGGTGCGGGCTTGATCATTGAGAAATAACGAAGACGTCCGATTGAGGGCGTGTTTGGTTCAACCAACAAAACAAAAATTTGTATGGGAAAATGATCCCTGCCAGCCAACAACCTTATTTTTTGCTGTTTTATGCAGGTAGTTGGGGGTCATATTGGTCTTGGCTGCATACAAATGTATCGCGCTAAGGCAAAACAAAAATTTGTATGGGAAAATGATCCCTGCCAGCCAACAACCTTATTTTTTGCTGTTTTATGCAGGTAGTTGGGGGTCATATTGGTCTTGGCTGCATACAAATGTATCGCGCTAAGGCAGGCAAATGCATGCAGTCCGGAAGGCTTGAAGGGAATTAGTGGGCCCGCCAAGGAGCATTTTGTTAGTTTCTATCTTACTGCCCAAGTAGTGGTCCATCGGCGTTACATGACTAGCGGTAATTACCATAATTATGGTAAATTTCATGAAAAAATGGTCCCATTTTTTCCATTTTTTCACGGTTGTCCCTGGCTGCCCACGTTTTAAGCACTGAAGGGCACTGAGTCCAGCTTACTCAGCTCTTGCCCAGGCGTTCCAAGCTCTAGGTACCAGGTGCACGGACTGGTGCACGGACCATTGAATTAGCGGTAATTTCAGCAAAAATGAAATTTCATGAAAAAATGGATGTCCAGCTTACTCAGCTCTTGCCCAGGCGTTCCAAGCTCTAGGTACCAGGTGCACGGACTGGTGCACGGACCATTGAATTAGCGGTAATTTCAGCAAAAATGAAATTTCATGAAAAAATGGATCATTTTCAGTATGGATCGATCCCTATGCCCAAGAGCATGAAGATAGGCCATTTTGCTGCTTCAGCCACCAATACGACCCTGGCTCCCTGGTCACAACAACGCGTCTTTTGGCCCCCATCCTCATGTGGTACCTCCTTAGCTGCTTTTTGGCTTTGTACCCTCCTCTACCCCTTGTAAAAACAAGTTGAAATTCTGTTAGTTGAACCAAACACGCCCTGAGAGGGCCGGTCCGTAGACTACACTACGTACGGGTATCCAGCACCGGCAGCAGTGCATTTCCTGAACGCTGAACCACCCACCATCACCGGGAATCTTACCTATCGAAGCCAGACGAACATAAATCCGAAAGATTTGACTCAGCCGGTGGTCGGTGACAGACCACAGAGACCACTGATCTCTCCCCGGCCTCTAACTGGTCCGTACCTGACAGTCTGCCAGTCCGCCTAGGTAAGATTTCGAACGATGTGAAACCCACCCGGCAATGAGATCGATACACGTTGACAAGCCCTTTTGACCCCGAACCGGATATATTGGTGGAGACCGGTTGTGTCCGGTCTACGTGCGGTGCTGCACTCACTCGCCGGTCTGGGCAGGCGGTCGAGATGAGACGAGACGGACGAGACGCAAGAGGCAAGTGTCCGAACATGTGTTCATGCGGCGAATTTTTGTGATTATGGATTTCCTGACCCTGATGCTGGATGAATGGACGAATGGACGAATGGATAGATCGCTCCTTATGGACGGATGGGGTCCCGGATTGGACTGCCAGGTTGCTATTCGTTCGATGAAGTCTGAAGCGAGTCTATTTACATTGTTAGTGGCTGGAGAAACTGTTTACTCATCCGGGCTTACAACGAATCTGGTCTGGTGAAATGGATTGATCTTGAGGAAACTGGATTGGATGATGTGATCAACTGTCGTCTGAGGTGCCGGGTTTCTTTAACCGTCGGTGTCTGGCCAGAGCTGTTCGCCTCCAGAATGTTGAGACCCCGTTGATGTTCAGGGCCCGTTCAGGGACCAGATTTGTCTAGAGTCGGACGTGGTGGACACTTTTTCCGTAAGAATGATCCATCATTCGAGGGAGAAGTAGCCGGACGGAGACTGGACGATTGGCACGATGAGTGGACTGGGCAGGATAGTGGAGTTGAGTGTCAGTGGTCGTCGACCGACAAAAGACGACTAGTGACTGGTTCGTGGGGCCCAGTGCTGTTATCTTATACCGCTCTTCTGCAGGCTGCGCGGGGAGACGGAGAAAGCTTGATAATCCAGCGAACTTACGGCTCCCCAAAACGCGCTACGGAGCCTACAGATGCTGGTCGGAGTATTTTGGTTCGCTTGTCCGCGTCTGTTTCGCATTTTGAAGATGTCTTGGCATGAGGGTTTTGAGCCTCTTACCTTGAGGCTATAAGTGGACTACTGGTTCGCGCCACGTCCACGATGGGCCCTTTTACAAAATAGGTGATTCATACAGAAGTGCGGTCTGCACACCGAAAAGGTCGATGTATTCTCAGGTTTCTATAAGTACTGCCCCTCGCGCTGAAGTTTCGCCGGGCTGAATTTCATGAGGGTTGGTGATTGGAGTTCGCTCTCCCACTTCATTGACAGCAGCAGTGCAGATACGCCTCACCTCGAGTTACAGTTCAAGTGGATAGCGCGTCATGGAAAAAAGGTGAAGTGAAGTCGTGTCAACATGTCGTGGACTGGATCTTCAAAGCCTCTGTGGCGCACCGCAGAGCGCAGGTTGTGAGTCGAGTCTTGGCAACGTTAGGCCAGGAACCCGGTGTGAGGTTGAAGAAATACGTACCTGGATCGCGCCCAAGATGGAGCTATTCGGGCCCTAGGACGCTGCCTGGGCAGCCGTTCGGTATTCCAGACTCTTCTCTGACGACCCTTTCCCACATGGCACCGGCCGGGGATGGAAGGGGACCGGACCACGGCTTGAGTGGTGAGAGACGGCGAACGGGCGCCGGGGTCGATGAGAGTTCGGATTGGCTACCACGCCACCAAACAGACGGGAGTTGACTGTTGCGAGTGTTCGATCTCCAGACTTTGAAACTCTGAAACAGCCTGAGCCTCCTCCTCAGTCTCCGGTTTGCCCGGGCCTCACCTTTGCCTTTTCGCTTGCCTGATCGCTTGCCTTCTCCAGAGACGGGACGGCACGCTGTGAGCGGTTTTTTTCCTTCTCATCCTCCATGTCCTTGTCCTATCCCTGACCTTGATTTTTGGCATCACATCGATTCGGTAAGAATCAGGCCTCAACGAACAAGTGTGACAAGAAGCGATTAGGACACAAACTGCGCCCCATGCCCCATAAACCCCCACCGTAACACCGTCGGTCTTGGGTCAGAGGGTCAGTGATGAGGAAGATGATTGCTTGTGCCGCTACAGCCCGCGTTGTGCGACCTTTTCGCCCAAGTTTTGACCAAAGTAAAAGAGTTGTAGACCGACACAGCGGGAAACCCGAGTCTCGGGATGGTGATGATCAGCCAAGCGGAAAGTCGTTGGAGTTGAGGTGACCTTGTCGAGCTTGTTTGTTGCGGGGATCCTTTACCCCAGGGTTTCACCGTTTCAGGGGCAAGGGTATGGGCATGTCTAGCCCAACCTGAGTCCCTGTTCCTGGCCCAGGCTCTCAGGGAGCGACAAGAGAAAAGTCGGGGATGGAATGCTTGATTGTTTTTTCCTGGCGTTGTTGCTTTTGGAAGCTGTGGCCCATTCGATAGCTGCTTGGCCCCCATCATTCCAGACGATCTCTGGAGGTGAAAGAAACTAGAAGAAAAAAAGTGGTGAGGTGATATTGACATCCACAAAAGTGTGGCCCCCGCGTTCAATATGAACTACAAACGGATCTCTCTTTCTTCAGTCGTCGATTTGTATCAAACATTGAAGCAGGTGATGGATCATTTGGGGGTGTTCTGGGCTTGCTTCTGCTGCTGTGCAAAGGGGATACTGGGCCGGACGCCATGCAGCCCTGACATTCCTGTGATCCGAGAGGCCATTCTCGCCGTTTCCATGTGGTTTGATGCCGTGAAGCATTAACCTCGAGCAGAGTTTGTCACAGCAGTCGCCGTGGCTACCTAGAGACCCGGCAAAATGCGGGCGACTGACGGGGTGCAGGGGCGCGTTCCAAATTTCCCAACGTTGATCCAGTTAGTTGATCCGTGTACAAAGGGAAATATGCAGCCTTTGACAGGGGACCTCTCGTACCCTTTTGCCAAGGCCTTAGTGCAGGGGGTAGAACTGGCGCTTGGCCTACAGGGGGTGGAACTTTGAGTTCGATTTGGCCGATTTTTGAAGGTATTCAGAAATGGAAAAAAAGACCATCATTCGATAGCGGTAACCTCAAAGTATCGAAGACGAAAATTTCAATGAGATGCACTAAAAGTTGGGGGTGGTGTCATTGATCAACTGCAAAAAAGCTGAGATTCTCAGCTTTTTATTTTCAACGCGGCGCGAACTTTCCCAACCAATCTAATTGGCTACTAAAGCCTTATGCACGCTGAAAAGCCACCAACAGGGGGCCTGTCTAGCGTGGTACGTGCCAAGCTTCTAAACGACCATTTTGAGCCATATGCAGTGTGATCAACTGCATATTACTGCATATCAACCGCAGGGATTATTTTATATGGGAATCGGATCAACGTTGGAAAATTTGGAACACGCCCCAGGATTAGACTGAGGACGGCATCTCTGGATGACTGCGCCGGCAGGAGGCGGTGTGTTTTAGAGGGGGGTGGTTATAGAGAGCTGTGGTGAGGGTTCCAATCAGATGCAAATGGAGGTTGACCACGTCGGCCGACCGGGGCTTGAAACCCAACTGCTGCCCAACACGTCGCTTGCCTCCCACTTCGACCACTCTAGCGCCAACCAATGAGGGTCCACCAATGGCTAGACATACATCCCGAACGAGACATTCAGCAAGTCGAGTGACCCAGAGCAGCCAGAGCTTTTGCAAGAGGTTGTAGAGAGCCGCTGACGTCCCTCTTCCCGGTTTCCTGGACATGGAAAAGCCGTCACAGTCCCATCACGGTTGGACAAGATGTGTGCACGATCCAGTACCAAGTCAGCCAGGCAAACGACTCGATTTCAAGCTTCGGGCACCAGCCATCAGGCCCGTGAGATGGCGGAAGCCTCACGTCTTGAACTACTGTACCAGTAGAACCAGTTACAGAATTCTTCCATGGATGTACTACGGAAGAGAAGAGTATTCAGTTGGGCTGTTCGCTTTGGGATGAGGCGGACTTTGGCAGATCTCTTTTGGACTTGGAGCCCTGGACCCTGACTTTGCCCGACTGTCTGTCTGCCTTCAAGCTGTTCAGTGATTTGGCAATTCCTTTTCCATTGCAGAGTGGCAAGCTGCGGTCTGGATTGCTGTTGACCCGTTAATTCGACCTGCTCTCATCCCCTCTCCGGCCTCCGGGCTTGTCGTCGCCAAACGGACACCCCGCCCCAACTCGCCATCCGATCAGCGTTGAACCAGAACACGGGATCAACAGGAGGAGTCGCGTGTAGGTTTGCATACTGATAGTGGTCTTTTGAGTGGTATCCGTGGTATCTCTTGAAATGTAGTGACAAGAATGGTTACATGGGAGATGCTACCTAGTTTCTAGCGCAGTGGAGCCTGTTGTTAGCCTTTCCCCGGGCCGCCGCCTAGCTTCCTCCGTCTTGGACTTCTCGGAAGGGTCGGTGCAATGAGCAATCACCCACCGCATCACCGCAAATTCAAAATGTCTCGATGCTGCATTGACGAGGCCGATTGATGAGGGCCCGTGATAGTGCGCAAACGTGTTTTGGGTTTGCGGTCCGCCTGAGTCCGACAGAAATTGCTGGTAACGAACTGTACTCCCCACGGCAATTAACCTTGTGTATCTTATTGCGTAGGGGCGCTTACAGAGAGTACAAAGAGGCCCGATTCCAGCCCGGTTCCAGCCCATCAGGGCGACTATACAAATTGTGTATAAAAATTGCTGGAACTAAACAGAACCCCGTCGTGTGCGGAGCGGGCATCCCGGGGGCTGACGGCCACCCGATTCGACGTCGTCACCGTGTCTCGCCGCGGCTTTCCTCTTCATGCCCAATTCCAGCCATTCAATTTCTGGCCCGGAAAGCTGAGTTGAACCGAGACAGAAACAGAAACTGAGAGAGAAAAAAAGGACATCATCAGTTACATGGCACATGCACTTTTCCGATTCGGGAGCGGAACGAAACGCTGGCTAACCGGATTAGGCCGAGTCGTCGGATTCCGTTGCTTTTCCATCTGCAACGAGGAAAGCGTAACTCGTACAGAGTGCAGTCAATGCGAAAACTGCAAGAGCGGAACATTGGATAGGCGTGAGATTGGGAAGGAAGTGAGAGCGCAAAGAGGTCGGCGGACGGCGACAAGGTCACACACGCTTCACCATTCCCTCGTTCTCTCTCGCTCAGCTCGGCTGATCCCCCTCCTCTTGCTGTCAGTTCCCATCCCACTCTGGCCCGGTCCTCTCTGACGCTTGGTGGTGCCCCTCCATTCATGCTCTCCTACCCTCCTGCCCGCCCGCCTTCCGTGCTTCGGCCCAGGCTGACGATGATCTTCAGTCCCCGTTCCTTCCAATACAGACTCGTACAAAGCGTCGAGTGACCTCGATACCGACCACCACTACCGTCTGCTACTGCCCACTACTGCAGACGCAACTGCAACTGCCTGCAACAGCCTGCAACTGCACGAGCACTGCACCTTCCCTCGTACCTTAGTGTACTTCAAGTGGAAGTTTAGACGCACACAAACTAAGGTAGAAATCCAATCCGGTTCCTTCTTTGGGCCACTTGCAATTTCCACTTCTGCCGACCTGGACTGTCCTGTCTCCATTCCTTCCTCGGGTCGAAAGAAGAACAAAAGATCTCCAGTCCGCTCACCGGGCATTGCCATCATCAGACGACAGGCTGACAGCCACAGCAGAAAAAAAGACAACAACAACAGCAATCACCACGGCAAGAACAACACTCGACAACATAACAACCTTACCACAGCCTCCCTTGAGGTTGGTCCAGGGCAATACACTGCGCTGCAGTCCAACAGCCTAGAACCAGCACCCTAACCACAGGCCGATCCAGGGACACGTATCGGGGCCCGCTTCGTCGTTTCCACTTCTCTTTTGCTCCCTCTTGCGTGCAGCACAAGTCCCAAGATTGACAGGGAAACCACACTCTGGCTCTCCTCACCGAATAACGAAACGCGCCTTGGCCGATTTTCAGGTCTCCATCCAGGTCCCCAGCGGCTAGAGAGACTAGCTAGACAGACGGAAGAGGCGGCGAAACACAACCTGGAACAAGCAATTTGTGACTATACAAGTTCAGCTGAAGCCCGCCATCGAGGTCCCTTCCCATCCTGAATTCCCGACCTGAATTACTCCTTCTCAGTCAGTACTATCTTCGTAATAATACCTAATCACTACCAACCTACACACATTCGTTCTTTGACACAGTTCACAAACAAACCACTCTTAATACCCAAGCCAACCAAACACTCTTAATACACCCCCACCCACTCACACACATATACTGGACCTACCAATACCCGGCCAGACCTGCCCAGTCATACATAACACACACTCTCGCTTTGAGCTCGAAACCTGACAACCGGAACATATTCAAATACACCCGTCTGCACTCTGTTGCACACGCGAGCGAGCATCGGCCGTCATACAGAACACCCGCAGGCAAACAAACGCAAACACAACACCGAATCCTCTCATCACAACATCACAACATCACCACCACAAATCAAGATAGACACGATGGGAGATCGATCTCCATACCCACAACGACCTAGGCCCGGTGGAGGACCAGGGCATATGAGGGGTTTCTCTGTCTCGGACGACAGACTCAGCAATGTCAGCAGCAACACCGGAAGCACTACTAGCACCGCCAGCACCGCTACTCCCACCAACAGAACTTCGAACTGGCCTCTCCAACTCACAAACAGACGAGGACCTCCTCAAAACGGTCAACCAAAGTCTATCCTTCGAAGGGGTGGCCGTCCACCACCAACACAGACTCGTGCTCGACGAAACTCGGACTCATCCTTGGCCTCCTCCAACATCCCCGAAGTAGGAAGCGGTTCTGAGACGGGCGGCTCTGATGTCGGCAGCTCGGTTCTCTCGGGTGGCCCTATGATGATGAACGGCATGGTCATGAATGGCCAACAACCCATGGCGACTAGCCTACAACAGAAGCGCCTCTCCATGCCTTCCCGGATACCCTCTCCTTCCAGAATGCACTCTCCGTCACGGATACCCTCTCCTCGATTGCCATCGCCTTCTTCCCGCATACCCTCGCCCAACCCTCATATGGCTCTTCAAAGAGTCCCTTCAAGGGGAGCTCTGATGCCCCCTCAAATCCATCTGGCCCCTGGAATGCCCGGACGTCCTCCCCTCCCACACCACGTAACCACTGGTTCGATTGGCCTCCCGCGCAGGGTGCTCAGGGCCAAGATTCCTGTAATCAACCTCCCCGAAGAACGTCGTGCCACCGTTAACCTACGCCCCTCCCGGGTGCCAACCCCTCCTCAGGGCCCTCACGATGGTCCCTACGGCCCTCCTCCTAGTAATGTGCGCACTATTCCTGCGCCACGCTATGTCCTCGACAACAGACCCCACGACTATCACGATCAAGATACCGAAACCGAGTCTGTCTCGGAAGCCTCGATGCACTCCACCAGCACTCTGGCTACTACGGTCGACTCGAGACTCTCCCTTTCGGACTGCGCCAGTGATGTAACACCAACAAGCATCATCAGATCCTCCTCAAAGTCCAACAAGTCAACGCAGTCTACCGTCCGGTTTACCCGTAGCACCACCGGTTCTGATTCTGATGATGACACCAGCGTTGCTAGCTCCAACCGCCCACCTCGCAGTGCGCAGCTTCGCGTGCCGCAACCATCTCCCCGCCCCTCACCGCGGACTGACCTGGTCGTTGCCCGAACAAACAGTGAGCCTTTGCCATCTGTTAAGATCAGGGTTCATCACCGAAGGTCCAGCCAAGAAGAGCTGAGGCAACAACAGTTTATGGAGACAAACCTTAAACGCAAGATCGCCAACCTTGAGATTGAGGTCAGGGAGCTGCGCAACGGCCAAAGCGCGCTGCTGAACAAAGAGCACGAGCACAAGGAGTCCGAGCTGGAGCTTCTTCGCAAGATTGATGAGCTCGAGACCGAAGCGAGAGGCTTGCGTGAGAACCAAGAAAAGCTTTTGGATGAGAGGTATGCGAAAGCTTGGTACCAGAAGAACAAGGAGGAGAACCTTCTGGGTAAAATGAACCAGCTGGAGGAAGAGAACAAGAAGCTGCGCAATAGCCAACACAACCTGAAGTCACAGCTCAGTGACAAGGAGGCCGAGGTAATTCACCTGCGTGACGATCAGCGCAAACTCAGGGAGGAGCTTCAGGAGAGCATGGCCGAGGTGGCGGAACTTCTCGAGGACCAGACTGCCCTGGAAGATGATGTCGAAGCAATGCAAAACGAAAGGGACGACGCTTACCATGAAAAGGACGAGGTTGTCGCCATGATGGAGGCAGAGAGGCAAACGATTGACGAGCTTCAACACCACCTTAATATGCAAGGCCGCAGGATGGCTGAGCTGGAGCAACAACTGAACGCTACGCGTGCGGAAAAGGCTGAGATGCAAGCTGAGCTTCAAGGCAAGCTTGACAACGAAAGCAGAACCGCCGCCGAATACAAGACTACCTGTGCAGCAACCAGCGCAATGCTCAACGAAGTCCAGAAAGAAAGGGATGGTCTCAAGGAGACTAGCGAAACCCTCAAGGCTACCGTCACCCGTCTTGAGGAAGATGTCAAGTCCCTGCAGGGAGATCGGTCCGAACATGAGGCTCGTCTCATGCAGCAAATCTCGACTATGAGGATCACGAACAACGCCCTCGAAGAACAACGTGATATGAGGGACAAGGAGATTGAAAAGTTGAACACCAGCCTTGATGAGTTGAGGATCACCAAAGAAGTGCTTCTTGGCGAGGTTGCCACTCTCTCCGACGCGAAGCACCTTGGCGACGAGATGCGTCAAAAGCTAGTTGGTCATGCCGAGGAGGACAAGCAGAAGCTCGCCCTGGCGGCAGAGAAGGCAGAGATGGAGCTTAGACAGCGAATCGGCGAGCTGGAGAAGGAGAAGGCGGAACTGGAGGAGGCCAAGGCCGCAGTGGAAGCAGCTCGGGCTGACTTGGAGAGCAAGCTCACCACAGCTGAGGCTAGGTCCACCGCTCTCACCACGCGTGTTGATGAGCTTGAGATTTCCAGTGCCGTTCTGAGTAACAAGGTCGGCACGTTGGAGGGTGAGATCGCCGTGCTCAGGGCTGAAGGTGTTAACCTCCGCATGCAGATCGAGGGTCTCGAATCCGACAAGGCCGGCCTGAAGAAGCAAATCGAGGACTTGGAGGCCGACAGGTTGAATGGACAAGCACTTCTCAGCACCCTCAACACCGACCTGGCGGGAGCACAGACTGCCAACGTGTCGATTGCCACTCAAAAGCTCAACGCCGAGCAAGAGTTGACGAGAATGCGCGAGTCTCTTGAGGCAGCAAAGGGCAACGTGATGACGCTTTCTGGTCTCAATGCCGCTCTCCAGGCCGAGGCGGACAAGGTTCCAGCTCTGCAAACTGCCAAGGCTGAGCTTGAGTACCAAGTTGCCAACCTCAGCGTCACCAAGGTTGAGCTGGAGTCCAAGGTCAGCGAGCTTGAGGCCAAGGTTGCCGAGTTTGAAGTTCGTGTCGCGACGCTGCAAAGCGATGCAGACAAGGTCCCCGCCCTATCTGGCGAGAGGGATGCAGTCCGTGAAGTTGTTTCTGAACTTCAAGACAAGGTGTCCAGGCTGGAGGCGAAGCTCAACAAGGCACAGGCCGATGCCGACCAACTCCCTTCCATCATGGCGAACAGGGAGCAACTTGTGAAGCGGGTGAGGGAGCTCCAGGACAAGGTCATTCGACTCCAAGACGAACTCAACGCGGACCCCGACGTGACTACCGCCGAGCTCAGGGCCGAGTTGGATGCCAAGCACCATGAGATCGAGCGTCGAATGGAGGAGGCCGCTCAGCTGAGAGACCAGAACAACCGTCTTGCGTCCCAGTTGGGCTCAGCTCGCGGCCAGCTCGAGGGTCTTCAGACGTCACTGGTTGTCGCTCACCACCATCGCAAGCCCAGCCGTGAGAGCAGGTCTCGGGCGTCGTCGCGGGATAGGTACGAAGAAAAGTCGAGCAGCAGCAGGAGCAGGAGGAAGAAGGACAAGGATATGGTCGTCGTGCGGAACTCCAGCGACAGAAGCGCCGTGTCAGTTTTACTTCATTATGCCGCCGGTATCTAAACGAACCTTGAGCTGACAACAGCCAGGGAATACAGAGACAGGAAAAAGCACAAGGAGAAGAGGAAGTCGCTCTGGCTTTGAGTGTTGGATATTTTCCGCCCCGCCACCGGCCAACCGGTATTTCCGTTCTTTCTTTTTTCCCTGTCACACCATCTCCGACCATCATCTACAAACCGTGTCCTTGACACATACTCATTTCCGCAATTTGTCAAATCAACATTCACTTGTTCATTTGTCTTCATGTACAATCACTTCAACCTTCCTTTTGTACGAGCTGTCCTTGTATCATATGAGAAAGCTTCAGGAGAGGTCATCACGTTGGATCAAAAAAAGAAGGGCAAGGCAACGTCACTTTGGCACACACATACATGGCATAGCATGGCATCTTGTATCGCGAAGCGCAGCATCATGTACTTGGTCTGCTTTGGATAGAAAGAAAGAGGGCGGGCGGCAAGCGCGGAGGAGGTTTTTATCATGGCTTTTTATGACGGTTAACGAAGGGATCATGACCAGGGCAACTTGTTTGGGTTGCTGTTATGAAACGCGTTGGTCATGTGTACAAGATGAGATGATTGTAGGATACCCAGATATTGAAGGTAATGGAGGAGGATGTAATGGAGCAATGGATAATAATACAAGACTTTGAACTTGGACTTGTTCTGACTTTCTGTGATGGTGAACAATGAGAGCTTATTGAACAGTGAGTCGCTATAAGCACAATCGGCTGCAACTAATATCTCGATCTAGGTGGCCTATTCTTTGTCAGTCCACCCGCTTCCGGGAATATCTTGAATGGCCTCCGATCTTGCTCCTTTGGGGCTGACCGCCCAAAAGCTGTCAATGACCTTGCACTACACGCTTTGTCCTTAGACTGCTAATGGTCTTTATGGAGGTCTTGCATCTAGCCTGGCTGTTCAAGCCACATGTTGATTCGAGAGAAAGAACCATATCGCTTTCTCGGAACATGTCAAAATTGTTGACAACATATTAACACCAGCTTACCGATAGTAATTCCATCCAGTTGACCCCGGCTGGCCGCGAGAACACACTGACATACTTACCCGGTGTAAAAGATTAGTGTCATTGCATTTTAGTTAACCCACAGACAAGAGGCACCACCTAACATCAGGAACCACCACCGATCAGACCATAACAAAACCCACTCCCCAAGATACCCAGCTAAACCCGACCCATAACGCCATAACAGCCCCTCAGGGCCACCACCTGCCAACATGGGATTCCGCGACGTCCAACGCGAACAAACCGACTACTTCGCCTACTACCGCATGGGCCGTGCCTCCTCCTGGTCCCGCAACAAACGCCGAGACGCCATCCACAACCTCGAGTTCCCCCGCCGTCGACCCGCCCGCTGGCCCGGTTTCGGCCCGCCTCCTCCTCATCCGGGGAGAAATACCTTTCGAGAACCGGCGCCGTATGAGAAGAGCCAGGAGGATGATAAAAGAGAAGGACCGTCGCCTGGCGTGCAGAGACGCGCGAAGAGATTGGAACGATTGCTGGCGCAGGAGGGGATGAGGTTCGAGAAGGTGTTGGGATGGGGAGGGTTTGGGATGGCTTGTTTGTTTACTATGCCTGGAGGGGGGCAGGGAGGGGGAGAGAAGGTGGTGGTGAAGATTGAATTGGAGGGGAGGGATACTGTGGAGAAGGAGAGGAGGAATTATGAGGTAGGTTTTTGATGTTTTTGTTTGTTTCGTGAGTTTGGTTGGGGGAGGGAGGGAGTTGGGGAGATATTTGAGCGGAAACATGGAGAGAGTTCTTGGGAAAACTGGATCGGATGCTGAAGAGGGATCTGAAGAGGAGTTTAAAAGGAAGGGAAAGAGAGGTTGAAGAGAAGATGAAGAGAGGATAGGACTGTTTTGACCGGCGCAAAAACCACATCCAATACCCCAAATCTGAACTAATGCTAACAAATACCCCCTCTCAGTTGATGCGCGACGCCCACCACGTCCTCCACATGTACAACCTCGCTGCCGAAGAAGCCATCGAAGAGAGCGACCTCGCAGCCGGCGGTCTTTTCCTCGAGTTCATGGAGCGCGGTACCTTGGAGAAATGGATCGTCAAAATGGCCAAAGAACGAAAAACGTTCAGCGACAGGGCGCTATGGACCATCTTCGATTGCCTTGCTCGCGGCTTGGTCGCTTTGGCTTACCCCGGAAAGGAGTGGAGGGTTGAAGAGTCGGCTATGGATTGCAATGATCCGAGGGATACGTTGGTGCATTTTGATATTGATCCTACTAACAGTGAGTGGATGGCCTATGACCGATGAGGATGGATGGAAGAGAATTACTGACTGCAAACAGTTCTGGTGGGAGGCTTTGGCACGTTTGGACAACGTAATCATTCTATTGCGCCTATACACAAGGTAGGTCACTTGGTTCAGACAAGATAGAGGTTTAAAAACAGTGACCTGTGATCAACTGACCATGGCTACAAACAGATCGGTGACCTGGGCTTAGGAGAAATCTTCAACTCCCGCGGACGACGAGAAACCGAAAGAGTATGGTATGCCCGCCAGTCCGGGAAGGTTTATCTCTACACGCCTGAACAGTTTACCGAAGAATGGGACTGGTACGCCGCGGCACCGGCCGCCGTTGGGGCACCGACGGCGGGCAACTATCGAGAAAGCATGAACATTTGGCAGATGGCTTGGGTACGTAATCTTGACTAGACACTTGTCGCTCAAAGCTAACTCGGGCCGTTCTTAGACCATGTATGCCTTGATCACCTTGTGTTGGCCTAACGAGAAAAAGGAACCGTTTGTATACTCCAGCAAGGTTTTCGACCGAACCGTGAAAGATGCTACATACGGAGGCGATCTGATGTACTCCGGGCGCTACGATGACACGGACCGAGACTTGAGAAGACTGATTGCGCAGTGCTTGTATCACTCTCCGTTATCGCGGCCAACGCTCAAGGAGCTCGAGGTGATCATCAGGGACAAGCTGAGGGCCAGATTGGACAAGTCGGAGGAGGAATCGAGAGCATGGGCTAAGAGGTTTTACGGAGAGCCAGAAAGGCGGCGGCCGGCGGTACCGCCCCCAGCTCCTGCCCGTGAGCGTTGGAATATGGGTGCTCGTCCTCCGAACCGGTTCGGCGGGGCAGCGAGGGCTCGGTTCGGGAAGGTGTTTTCGAACGAGAGTGTCTTGGACTTGCAGAGGATGCAAAAACGGAGGGCAGATGAGGACCACCGGCCGGTGATTCGACGACAAGCACAGCCTCGTAGGTTCTGGAGGGACTAATCGCGTGTCTGGGGGAAGTATTTCTGTTCAGTTCTAGTTAGCCGTAGTCATTAAAGTTGGGGCACGTTCGTTCACGCAAGTAGAATGCATAGTGACAAGACATTGGGGTCCCATGTTGGCGATGGAGTGTGTATCCGCGCTATTCAAGCAAGTGTTGACAGTACTGAAAGCCAAGATGGGTTCAGAGTCCCTGGTTCCGTCAGGCCCAGGGCTGTGATGTGAAACGCGGCAGTGCCGAGTCGACGACGGGGATGAGGGTTCTTCCGTAAGAACCCATCAGCACACGAGCGCCCACCAAGCTAAGCGAGCTAACGCGGCGGTCGATCATGCTACGGTACCGTGACGACGACAAGCCGAATGGAACCGGAAGTGCCGGGGGAATGGCGGCGGCGGCGAAGGTACGGAAGGGCGATCTCGGAGGGTTGTCCGTTCCATGGACTTCGATATGGCTGCAGGCCGGCCATCAAGGTGCCTAGAAAATCAGCCACTAGCAGGGCCTCGGCGATCCCTCGGTGACTTTTCCCTCGGTTAGTTTGGTTTTCTTGACGCTATGACTTTCGCCATGTTCACTTTTCCATTGGACCCTTAAGTCTTGGCTATCGAGGTCGAGGGATCGTCCGGTGTCTTTTTGCGTCAGCCTTTCGACAGAGTTTGGGAGGCATCCTGAGCACCGCTGCACCGCTATAAAGCCCCTCGGCCGTTGGGCGTATTTGAACGCGCACTTTGTGTCATGAGTCGTTAACAATGGCGTTGATAAAAGTGTGACAGACATGGCGCGTCACAAGTGTCTGCAGTTCCCTTTCGAGTCGCGCGTTGCATTCGCTTCGGGACTCGGGATTGGATGTTTGTGAAGAGGCACGAGAGAAAATACTCGAAGTGAAAAAAAGACGAAAAGCGACAAGCGTAGAAGGCGCCCGCGAGACGAGAATGGCACAAACCCTTGTATCTTGGTACCCAATGGGTCAGCAGCCAAAAGCGTGGAACCGGCGCCTGCCCTGATTGATGGGCAACGGCCCCGCCATAATGACGTAGGGAATGGGAAGCTCCATGTGCCTTACAGAAGCGCCGGTGTGTTAGTGTAGGTAGCAACGGGAATTCCCTCCTCACATCTTGCATTATTTGACAGTGGATAGGGAATTGATGGCGGTGAATCAATATGTGCCGTTATTCCCGTATGTGCAGAGTCATGTCCCTGGCAGCGGATGTTGAGGCAAAAGACGCAGGCTGAAAGTGCTAGGACAGCCGTTCATGCATCGCATAGAGGGGGGACCTAGACTAGAGTATACTACTGTATCCGGATGTGGATATATCTCAATCTCGAACCATTATTACCCATTAATGCCATCAATTTACCAACATTTTCAGACCTGTCTTTGAAATCAAAACGCCTCTCACCCACAACGATCATCAGATCTCGAAAAATCTCAAAGAGTGCGGTGCCGTGTTGTGATGCGCTGTCGCTTAAGGTACCGCGGCTGCACAAGCACCAACGGGAGGGAGGAGGGAAGCATGTACGTATGTATAGCTTGTATCAAGGCATGTTAAGGTTGGATTTAAGTTGGCCGTTGGTGTGCCGTTGGTGTGCCGTTGGTGTGCCGTTGGTGTCTTGGTGCCATCCAGACTCTTTTAACTGTTGAACCTCAAACGACGCGACATCCTGTTTCCTCTCTGTTCGAGCCAATGCGTGCCTCTTCCCGTTTCTGGACTGATTCACCCGTCGTGGTAGGTGGTGTATGGCATGTGTGTATAGGTGTATGTGTACATGTGTTGCGGGTCTACGCAAGCGGCCACATCGGCATCGGCTAGAGACTAACAGTTGCGCGCACTAACAACGTGGTGTTTGTGTTGGACAGACCTGAGAATGTCCAATTCCATCATGATCCTCTTCAACTTGCCCATCCGGGTCCCTCGGAAGTCTCTTGTCAGAAAATGGTGAGCGATAACGGAACACGATCGAAAAAGACGACAAAAAGGGCATCTCTGGCACCTCAAACCAAGAAAGTGGAAATCACAGAGTTTGGGCGGACCTGTGGTACCCACCGAGTGCGACCCTATCGATGCCAAGAATGCCCAGTTCCTCCACCTTTTCTGTTAGCGGCAGTGGGGAAAAGGGCAGCACAGGCCGGGATGGCAGGGATGCGGCGTTGCAAATACATCATACTTGCATTGGTGGAGATCATGGCGCCCCCCTGGCCGTCTTCACATTAGTCTTTCGAAGACAACCTTGATCTCTCACTCCGACCAGACCGTCTCCAGACCCTCTTCAGACCCAATCGCCAACTATGATGGTCCAATGGAGATCCAGAACCAGCTGAGAGCGATGAGTGATGACTGATGAGTGCTGTCCCTGGGCGGGAAAATCAGGGTGCATCTTCCCTCGCCTTGGCTCCCGAGTGCGGAAGAATGTTGGGTCTTCTCATGATTGACTTGTGAGATTTTTTTGTTTGCTTTTAACAACTTGGTAATATCAATACTACCACGGTCTCTCGAGTTCCCTTTCACCGTCCCGCTGGCCTCTTGTTTCAAGTTCCTGGCTCCAACTCTTTCTACGCCGCATCGAGTCGAGTTCCAGTCTACTCCCCACGCCTTCCCTGCGCCCTTGTCCGTCATATCTTTGACCCAACGACACCACAAGTCTAACCTCAGCAGCAGAGACCGAGGATATACATACATCATATCTCACTGCAGAGGGTTACCCAAGTACCGCGCGCGCAACATCCCGTCATCCCGGCACACTCCCAGCGTGACCATCCGACCTTAACCCAACAACTCCCGGGCCTGAGACACTTCTGCCGGATTCACCAGTCAGGAGCTTATCCTTATCCACCTCGATTAACAAACACACGACTCCCTCGACTATTATCACCCAATATCATCATCACTGTCATCTCGGCTTACGGCGGGACACATCCACCCGCACGCACAAAGACCAACAACGGCACACTACGCCCGGTCCTCCCTTCGGCCGTTCCGGCACCGCGGCTTCTTTCTTGCGTCAAGCGGTTTGATATCATAACCAACAACCTTTACGACAAAGACCCGGACCAACGCAACGTTTAACTTAGGGCCTTGTCGTTTTATTATTGCACATCTTGCAAAACATATCGACAACAGCAACAACACAGACCGAGCGTTGTGCAGGTCGGGATCGCGATTCCGCTAATTACTGTACTACCCAAACAGCTCACCACTACCCGATATCACGGACGGTTGATTGCGCCCAGCAGCCATAGTCAGAGAGGTACAGGTACGTGTTGTGGTTTCGTTTTTATATTATACTCTACTATAACACATACACGCGCCCATGGCAACCTGCATCCCCCAGTGTTTTGGTTTTACTTTGCTGCCTCTTTCTTTTTCTTCGCATTTTGCCTGCATCGGAGTTTTGCGCATTCCTCTCTATCCACACTTGAGAAATGGGGAAGGAGACACAAGAGTCTCTCTTGCTTTGCTCGCTCCGACTTGCTTGTTGCTTGTTGACCCATGTTACTGCTCTTGCTGTTTCTGTTTGTTGCACCTTCCTTCCCCACCGCATTACCGTTTTCCCCAGCTGGGCTCCTTCCATTTCATGTCCCCAAGTCTGGGGCAAGTTGAGAGTCTAGATCCAGACGGACGGGAGACTTGAGACCTCATCCACATCCACATCCACCCATGACAATGCACGGGGTGACCCAAACGGGAGATCCGGACAACGGTCAACGATGGATTGGAGGCTTAGTTGTGTGGGAGTTCAACGCCGAGGGTCGACTTCCCTCCCATCCATCTGCCATCATCCCAACCTCAACTGCTCCCTCCCTTCCTTCACCAGCAGCTCTCCACATGTTGATGACATGGACCATTACGATACCTCATCCGATATCATTCGCGGGCGGCATCTCCATGCTATGCACAGCCAGGTGCAGCTGTTAGTCTGGCGGCCATCTGCCATTCAGTCCCATTGGTTTACACAATGTATCGCTCAGCCAGCCCTACCTTGTCACTCCTAACTGGAGTCAAGCTGAGGTGAGCGTGCGTTGTGCATGGCGAACGCAGCGCCAGTGCGCTGAATGGCTCATGAGAGGGCTGTGTGTGAGATTGTTTAAATCCCCAGGTCACCACTATCAGTGTTCATGTCATAGTTCCATCGTCACGGTCTCCCCGTGAATGGTGGTTGTGATGTGTTCACGGTTGGGTCATGGTTTATCATGGTTCAGCGTTGGAATGACTGAGCTGTGTATCCGTATCGTCACAACGCTATGTGTCTGCTTGGTGGAGAGGGAGGAGAGGGAGGGGGGCCCTTTCTCAGAACGGTCGCTCCTTCTTCATCAACTTGCTCGATACGGATCATGCCTGTCCAACCTGTCCAACATGGCACCACGTCTAGACCGCACTCACTTCACGTCCCCATTGAACCCCAACACCTCTCTCAAGCCCCCCTTCCCTTGATCACCACCACCCTTGACGGATCACCTTGAAAGAGAGATCAGGTCCCCGTCCTCGTCCCCGTCCCAGGTCCCGCCCTCTTCTGGATCCTACCACTCCACATGGGTTTCATGGAGGACGTTGGCTCAGGCTCCGAGTCCCGTCTCATTCCCGCCTTCCAGTCTTACACTACCAACGGTTGTTACTACTGACCACCACACACTTCACCACCACCTCACTTCCCGGACCGGCATTGCTGGTTCTGGTACCGCACCCAGGGTCATCGCATTGAATCCCGTTGCCGGCCAAACCCTCCTCCTCCACTTCCTCCTAAATATTCCCGTCAGGTCCACAAACTCCCCTCCCCCCGTCACAATTTCCTCCCGTCCCTTCGGCCCCTCTGCTGCCGGGCTATACACTGCGCAGCTTTTTTCCACTCTTTGATATCACCTTCGTTTTCTGCCGTCCTTTTTATCTTCCTCTCATGTCACCCTCCTGCTACTTTCCTCTGCATCCGCTTTGTGGCGGGCCCCTCCAACCTTGTTGTTGTTGGTAGCATAACAGCTACATTTCCGCCCCCATCTGTCGTCGCTATCCAGACCACGCCTAGCCAGGATCAGTCTCTAATCTAGCCCACCATGTTTTCAACAGGCCCCCAACAAAGTATTCGACAGCGACGTCAGCCGTACTCGTCATCTTCTCGTGGATCCATCTACTATACTCCTACCACAGGTCGCAACAGGCGCAGCGCCCCAGCATCTCCAACAACCCCCTCGTTTCCCAGTCCCTTGATAGGGCCTCGTCAACGCCGTCCACATTCGATTCACATTGTAGCATATCCTCCCGGTTTCATTCCGCACGAGCTACGACCTGACCCGCTTGCCGAAAAGGACCGGAAGAGAAAGGAGCAGAAGGACAAGAAGGCTAGGAAAAAGGCGGAGAAGAAGCAGAACAAGCGTCGGAAACTTGAGGAGAAAGCTCGACGAAGAAGATCCGAGCAGCTTCCACCCGTTCGTTTACTACCCCCGGCCGGGGAAGCGGTCCACAAAGTCATAGACAAGGTCTTGTCTGTTTTCTCTATTAAAGCAAAGAAACCCCCGAAATCAGCTACGCTGGCGTCCCAGGCTACCGACACCGCCCCCAGGACGAGGAGATCGAGGCCGTCGAGTTTCATCGGCCACTTTCGCAGATCCAAGTACGATACAACAGTGCGCCCGGAGCCCACATTCGACCAGTCCGCCATGACTGCCGTCGCCTCTATACCCGCATCTCCCATGGTGCTACCTAACAACCGGAGTAGCATGGTGTCTGCTTGCACTTGCAAGTCGGCGATTTCATCAGTTACCGAACTTCAGAAGCCCGTTGCGTCCGGAAGCGGTGTAACATGTTCGATAGTGTTGGCGGAACCCAATGTCTTCTTGACTGGGTTCGACCACAATGACCGTGCACGGGAAGAAAGCCACGGCGCATCCGCTTTGCTCCGCGGAAAGCTCCAGCTGAACGTGTCAAAGAACGTTAAGCTCAAGTCTGTGACATTGAAGCTCATAGGCAAAGCGAGGACAGAATGGCCAGAAGGAATTCCACCCAGCAAGACAGAAACACATGAGGAGCAAGTTTTGCGAACACAGTCCTTGGTCTTCTTCCAGGCAATCCACGGCGGACAGTGGGAGACGGAATATGGAAACCAGTGCACATACTCGCTCAAGGGAAATGGGTGTAGCCACAACCCTCGGAGTTCCCTGTCATCCAACTTCTCCAATGGCTCCTTCTCCCACCTCACCGGAAAGAGCCGACACTCAACCAGCCTGACTGCCAAGGAGCTCAAGAAGCTCTCGCTTCAGTCTGTCAACTCTCGGAGCTTTGGTAAAGGCGACTCTCCCTTCGCAAGCCAGATCCATGCAAAGGGGTACAAGGTGTTCCAGGCTGGTACATACGACTACACGTTTGAGCTGCCCATCGACCATCATCAGTTGGAGACCACCAAGCTGCAGTACGGATCCGTCAAGTGGGAGTTGGAAGCAACGGTAGAGCGTGCGGGCGCCTTCAAGCCCAATCTTCACGGCACCAAGGAGGTGTCCATCGTTCGGTTGCCGGATTCCATGTCACTTGAAATGTCAGAACCCATCTCCATCAGCAGGCAATGGGAAGATCAGCTGCATTACGACATCATGATCTCTGGCAAGAGCTTTCCCATTGGCGCCAAGATCCCTATTGCCTTTAAGCTCACCCCGCTGGCCAAGGTTCAAGTACACAAGCTTAAGGTGTTTGTGACGGAGAGCATTGAGTATTGGACCAACGACAGGCACGTAACCCGAAAGGATGCTGGAAGAAAGATCTTATTGCTCGAAAAAACTGCTGGGAAACCCCTTGATAAGCAGTTTGAGACCAGCGAATTCCGCATTCAGAGCGGTGGTGAACTAAGTCCTGAGCAACGTGAAGAGGCCAGGCGGTCCGCGGCAGCGCGAAGGATGATGCAAGCAGCCAGGACCAACGCGCCACCGCCGCCATTGCCGAACCCGACTGAGAACTTACTGGGTGATCTGGATCTTGGCTTGGAAACCTTCTGGGGCAGTACCGAGCTTGAGATGAATGTGCAAATTCCGACATGCGCCATGATGAGCCGGGATAAGAACCTCCGGCTTCACCCAGACTGCAGTTGGAAGAATGTTAATGTATTTCACTGGATCAAGGTATGTGCAAGCCTCCCCGAAAAACTCGTGGAATGTCAGTTCACTAACACTTCACTACCAGATTGTCATGAGGATATCTCGACTGGACCCTGAAGACCCCTTGGGCAAGCGTAGACGCCATTTCGAAATCAGCATCGACAGCCCGTTTACTGTACTGAACTGCCGTGCCACGCAGGCGAATACTGCGCTTCCTCAATATGGCCTAGATGGCCCCATGCCTTTCGAGCGTCAACAGACATCCTGCGGTTGTCCTGATGCAGATGTTCTGGACAGGAGCGCATCGAGCTCGTTTGGACAGTTGCAACTCGTGGAGCAAGATGTCCTGAGCCCTAGTGGCAGCCGACTGGGCCTCAACAGGCTCAGCGCATCGGTCTTACCCTCGATCCCTCAAGCCGCTCACGTCCATGATTCACTGGCACCTGGTGGCTTGCCTGTTAACCGAGCCCGGGGTCACACGCTACCGAGCCTTCTCGAGCCCCAACGGCCTATCCACCTTATCCGCTGCCCATCCTACAACCCACCGGCATTTGATGCTGACGAGCCCCCGCCGCCGCTCCAAGCCGATTTGATGACGCCGCCGCCCCACTACGACGCCATCATTGGTACGCCCAGTGTTGACGGCCTAGCAGACTATTTTGCCAGGCTCGCAGACTATGAGGATACCGGACGACCACAGATGGGTGACCGGAGCGGCAGCCAGGAGAGTGTTGCTACATTGAGAGGCATCCCTAGGCCGACCAGCAGAGACGAAGGTTTCTTTCCTTCTAACGAAGTGGTAATTGGCTCTGACTTGCCAGTTAACAAAGACTACGACGATGACTCGTCAAGTAGCGCGGACGAAGAAGAGGGACCGGCAAGGCCGCACCGTGGTGGCCGAGTCAATGTTGCCAACCCAAGGACACCAGGTGGCAGGCTCATTCCGAGTAGGAGCTTGGAGATTGAGCGCCCTGTGATGCGACTCGACATGGGCTCTTTGACTGCTAGGAGGAGATGATTATGATCATGACTTTAATGACTCGATCGATGCATGTGCATAGTCAAGGAAGTTGGGGTATAAGAAGGCGTTTGAGCATTTTGCATTTGCTGGGCTGGTCCATTGATAGACGGTGTTTTTTCTATCCATTGAAGCATTTATGTCTGGAAACACGCATAGAGACAAGGAATGAGGAGAGGGGAAAAGCTGGAGTTCTTTTTTCGGCATGACACGGAATAGGATGGTGGTTATGGCAATGATGGCATGACAAGGCATTAAAAGACAAGGACATAAGGCGGCTACGGCGGCTTGATTATGCTCATTTACGAATGGCGTTTGGGGGAGGAAACTTGTGGATTGATTAACTTGCACAAGGGCAAAGGGGGATAAACTTGATACCATTAACATGATGATGTTTCCTTTTGCCTGTTCTTTCAGATTTCAGAAACAGTTACTAGACTGTGTGGGCTTTGCATAGTAGTGTACTGGATCCGAAGGACGGACGAGATACTCGTCGGTTAGGTGGATTCGCTTCGCCAGCCAACCAACTCTCCTCGTCCCTCTGAGAGTCGGTCTTTTTACATATATCTTGCAAGTCGTATATCTTTCAAAAACCTCAACAATCCATATCTCTACCAAAACACAAGCAAAAAAGATGATGAAATATACATTCAAATACTCTCAATCAAGCGCATTCAACAATATATTTAGTTTATAAACAAAATATCGTAATGCATTGTTGTAGTATTATTAATAACTTTATAGCCCGTACGCTTATAATACAATATCTAACTCCTCGTCTTCCTCCTCCCCTTATAAGCTCCTATCGCTACCCTTATTATTATTAGAATCGTTATTTAAAGTGATTATTACCCTTGTACGGCTTGCGGGCACCTCTAACTTTTTGCCCGCTACTATTATAGTTGCTATAGCAATTTCCTCGTCTAAGTCTATAGCCTTCTCCTTCCCCTTCCTAGATTCTAGTTTAGGCTTCTTCTTAGGAGGGTATAGTATTGAAGGTAGTTTTAATAATAAACTAATTAAATAAACGTACTTTAGTAGAGTAGAAGGCGGTAGGGTAGGTTACTTTTTCCTTAGGAGGGCTAGTAGTTTATTAAGGACTTTACGTATCCCTTTATTGTTTAGGATAATTTCGATTGACGAGCTACTTCCCTTACGAATCTTCTTATTCCTTTTCTTATTGTACGTCTTAAATAGTACGTAATCCTCATTAACGAAAGGTAGGGTGGCCTTCCCTATAAATTAATAATAAAAATCCTCTTCGTCTTTAAGGCTAGTTAGGAATACGTTGAAGTCCTATTTTAGTTATAAGGCCTTCTACTACTTTATTTCTGGTATGTAATATGAATAATTAGGGCCCTATTACTTAGCTATAAAGGCCTTCCTAGCATTATTAGTAATAGCCTCGTCCTACCCCTCCTTTAGCTGTAATATTATATCGTACTCTAGGTCGTCTATAGTAATACCAACGAGGCTATTATTATTAAGAATGCTAGCCTCGTTAACCGGTTTAGGCCTAGCCTTCTTCTTAGCCTTGACTTTACGTAGTAACTACTATTTAAGACTAGGATTCTCTTCAAAGGCAACTTTTTTAATAAAAGTTATACTGGTTCGCTAGGTCTCTTTTAAACCTTCTTCTATATTAATTACCCTTTTCGCTATAACTTTAGTATTAAGAACCTCCTTTGTATAGGCTCTATTACTAATAGCTATATACTTATAAGGGTTTTGCTTTTGAGCTTCTACTTCGATGCGGCGCTTCTAGTGTTCTTATTAGTTATATACTAGTTTTTGAGTATTGATAGATATTTTGAGGGTAATTCTAACTTTGTTATAGACCTTTTTAATAGGCGAACTATAGTTATCAATTCGCTGCTGGATAACTAGTAATTCTAGCGTACGCAATACTTTGCGTAGTATTATAGCTTCGAGACGTTTAGGGAATAGGGGTTCTTATTATACCTTTATAGATTTATGTAATTTATTGAGGGGGACGTTTAGTTTAAGTAATTAGAGACTAGTCTTCTCCTATCCCTTATAGATATTATTTCGAATAAACCTAGCCTTTTTAACCTTCTTCTAATTATTTAGAAAGACTATATGGTTGATAATTATAGCCCCGCTAGTAATCTCGTCTACTAATACCTTCTAGTAAGCCTTTTTAATTATTTAATAAACCCCTATATTAAGTAGTTAAAGTATATAGTTAATATGTGAGGGTAAGGTATAAAGTATAATATTGAACGCTTTATAATATTATAGGATGTATAAGTCTTTATAGGCTTTAAACCTATTTATAAATAATACCCTATATACTTTTGGCTTCGTTAAGAAGCTTACCGCTATACTATTACCGCCCTTAGATAGCTCTAGTCTTTTAAATAGGGGTAGGCAATTAGGTAATAGACTAAACTATTCCTCTATAATCCTATTAAACGATAGAGATAGTTTGAAAGAGTATTTATTAAAGTGCTTAATTTACTATAGTGTACGATGGGTATTATTATAATTAATTACTATATTTATAATAATAACGTCTAGATCTACTTTATAGTTCGCTTGTATATTGCCCTATACCTATATATAAATTAATATAAATGAAATTAATAGGATTTGAGTATAATCAAGGCTGATTGAACTCAATGAGGTTGGAACTTTACTATAATTAATGCCTTAAATATTAGGAATGATAGGATATTCTTTACTATAGCCGATATAGTATTAATAGTAATTAGACTTTCTTTATTACTAGGATTGAATATTACCCTCTTCGTTCGAATTTTATTCTTTATAAATAATACCTATTATTATACTAATTAGTATAGTAAAAGCTAATAGGGCAATATAGGGAGTAATAATTGTAAGGAAGCTTTTATACCTTTATAGTTCCCTTAATTTCCCTTATTTAAAAGGGAGATTTATCTATATTCTAAACGTTCTCTTCCTTAATATTAAAGGCTTTATAAATAGCTTTTACCTCTTTAAACTAATTTTCTAAGCTTTCTAATTAGGCTTCGGCGCTTATCCTCTTTACGTCTTTAAAACTAATTGCTTTGAACTCAAACTCCGGGTATTTCTTATGCTATTCGATAGGCTAATTCCTATATAGTAAAATAGAGGGAAGAGAGAGTTGTTAATTACGAAACTGATTAATTAATTTAACAAAGGAGGCATTATTCAAGGGGAAGTAGCTACGGTTAACAATCTAGACTACGATATTAAAGGCTTTATCCTCGCTAGGGGTTAACGCTAGTGGGCGATGGGTATCTATACCCGTTAGTAATGGCTTCCCCTCTTAAATAAGCTGTATATACTTCTTAATAACGGGTTCGCCAACGTTGTAATACTATATAGCGTCTTTTATAGTATAGCTATTACCCTTGCCTTTACGGTTATTCCCCTTCGAGTTGGTGCGTGTCACACGCTTCTAGCGGGCGAGGTAATAGCGTATAGCCTTTTCAGCACGCTTAGCAATAATAGGATCGAAATGCGCTATGATAAATGAATAGAGGGAGTTAAGATAAGAAGAATGAGGTTATTTACGATGCCGTACGATTAAAATTGACGAAGTTATGGCTATGTGAGGTATTTGATAGATACACCGCTTGTAAGATACATGTAAAAAATCCGACTCTCAAAGGGACGATGAGAGTCGGTTGGCTGGCTGTAAGCGGGCCCCCAAAGGGAGGCCCCACATGGCCCAGTGGCCAGTGCACCTAACCGACGAGTATGTGCTTGATATTTGTATTGCGAGAGCTGACTCAAGAGGAGCGGAGCAGAGCAGAGAGTATCATCATTGTAACTCGTTCGTTGGTTGTTATTACCTAATGGAAAAAAAAGGAGAGCGTAGAGAGAGTAGTTTTATATACCAATCATTTCGTCGCGGGTTCCAAGAGGATGTGAATATCCACAATATTTGAAGGTGGAATCGTGGAGAGACTGGAGTTGAAGACTGGGTTACATATTGAAGATCTCGAAGATCACAAGCCACTGTTGAAGCGTGATGTGGAAAGTGAAGAGACGGAGAAGCGGAGGCTTGTGCGGGGCCCCCAAACTGCAAAGTAAATGGAAATCCACTGGGCCAAGTGATGGTTGCCGCTTTGCCAGCTGAATGGCTCTCTTGGCACCCAAATAACAGCCAGATGGCACCTGGTCATCCCTTTTCCGCCTGGGTCGCCCTTCTTGAACAGCCAGCGCCCTGGGCCTGGATTCAGTCAGCTGCAGTTCCCAGTCCCACACACTGCAGCGGCCACACTGGCCTTCAGTTCGTCTTTCAGCTCCCGCTTCTCACGGTCGCAACCAACAACACGAGGGACACGGCGGAGAAGCCTGTTTTGCGGATTTCTCAGGTGGCTGGTCGTCCAACTTCTCTAGCTGTCGTCGTCGTTAGTCGAGCCAACCACCGAAACACACTCGTTGAAACATCTCCATCAACACTTTCGTTTTCGCAAATCAATATTCTATCGCATATCGAATTACACAGCGCAGCGCATCGCGCGGTTGCCCGACTTTCGCTCAACGGCAACATTTCTCAAGTCTTTCTCGCCAGTTCCAGACTCGGACGATTTATACGGGCAATTTACAGTAGCACGGACTCCACTACGCGCCCCGTCTCACTCGAACCCAGACGAGAATACGAAAGGGACACAACCTCCTCCCTAATCTTACGTACCTCGATTTCATTTTTCGCGACGGCAGACCGAATTGTGGAACCTGCGGAGGTCGTGAATCGACACCGAGTTGACAATTCCTCCCATACTCTCTCGGCCCCGCCCCGTGCGTCGCTTTTTGCTCTCTCTCCGGACCCGACGACACAAACGAACCCTCCGCCGAACGACCCTTGACCCGGCCCTCGACGGCCTCACATATTGCCAACCATGGGCAAATTCGGGGATTTCAGCAGCATATGTCGCATTGCACCTATTCCGCTATGTGCGTCAGTTGGCCCGATAACATCGATCGCCAGCGGCGTCGGCATCGAGCCGGACTGCTATGCGCGCAACATTGAGGTGGCCAACACCATCATTTTCCAGGGCGCGGCGAGCGTGATGCATATTGTTGCGCTGGTCATGACGGTGGTCATGTTGTTGCATGTGAGGGGGAAGTTTACTGCTGTTGGTAGGTTTGCCTTTGCCCGAATAGAGGTTGGGGGAAATGGGTGTTAACGAAGTGATGTGTTCCAGGCCGCAAAGAAATCACCACCTTCTTCTACCTCTACATGATCCTCACCTTCCTCTCCCTCTGCATCGATGCCGGCGTCATCCCCCCGCACTCCGGTTCTTACCCTTACTTCGTCGCCGTGCAAGCTGGTCTCTCCTCCGCCTTGGTCACCTGCCTAGTGATCAACGGCTTCGTCGGCTTCCAACTCTATGAGGACGGCACTCCTCTCTCGTTGTGGATGCTCCGCCTCTGCTCCTTCGTCGCCTTCGTCATCTCCTTCCTCGTCAGCCTCGCCACGTTCAAATCCTGGGCCGGCTTGGGTCCCACCAATACCGTCGGCATCTTTGTCGTGCTCTATCTGCTCAACGCCCTCGAGCTCTTCCTCTACGTCGTGATGCAGATGATCCTCGTTACCCGCACCCTGCAGGACCGCTGGCCTTTGGGAGACATCGCCTTCGGCGTCTTCTTCTTCATCGCCGGCCAAGTCATCCTCTACGCCTTCAGCTCGCCTATTTGCGAAGGCATCTCGCACTACCTCGACGGTCTCTTCTTCGCCACGACATGCAACTTGCTGGCCGTGATGATGGTGTACAAGTACTGGGACTCGATCACTAAGGAGGACTTGGAGTTCTCCGTCGGCACCAGGATGAATAACTGGGAGGTCAAGGAGTTGCTGCCTCAGGGCCCGGACGAGGATAGGAGGGCGACGGTCTATGCGGATCCGATTTACGAGGGTCATTATGCTCCCGGACCGGGAACGGGAAGTGGTGCGAGTGCGAGCGGGTATGAGGGTGGACATCACAGACGGGAGAGCCATGGGTATACGCCCAGTCCTAACAGGCAGTCTTTGAGGTATTAAACGTCCTGAGACGGCCTGGGATGTGTTTCGAAAGGAACTGTAGAGTAGGAGATGGATGGATGGACAGAGAGGGATGGATTGTGGTTGTGATGTTTCAGCGGTTGATTGATACCATGTGCTCACGGCACTCCGTCATGTTACTTGTTTTGGGTTGGGCGGGCGCAAAATGCAAAATGCAGCTTATGATTTTTTGGTAATGGAAACAGAACAGCAACAGCAGCAAGTACCCCGACGACAGCGTGTTTGAGAATTCACTTTATTCTTAGTTGGCGTTATTGGACCCGAAAGCTTGGGCATGTCGAATGCTATCTATGTATCGAACAGGGATGGATGGTTCACGAGCAAGACTTTCGGGACGATCACGCCGTTGTTGGGGAAGTCGTCGAGACAACGCTGCTTGACCTAGATGCCTGGGAAAGTTTTTTGGTAATATTCTTCTTCTAGACATTGATAGCATTATACCACTTTTCATCACACACCTTGCTGGCAGTTCACAGGCACTTCGGCTGCTCGTTATCGTATTACTCTTCGAGATCATGTCAAGGTGTGTATATGTAGGTAGGTGTTACTGTCCTCACACTGATGGCCAATGTGACCGGACATGTAGACAAAGGAGGCAGCCGAGGCACCCTCGGCACTTTGCACACATTGACTGACTATGGGCTCTCAAATACGGACAGCACCAGGTTTGTACATAAAGTCAGGTAATCATGGTCAGCTTCTGAGGTTATATAACAGTCGGAAGTAGTAATGGCGCTTGGCGGAATTACAAAGTTCGTGGGTTAGGGGGTTGGGTTGTGATGAATGGATGCTGCAAGCCAAGCTGACATTTAGCTGCAGCCACTATAACCCGTAAAACCCTATTTATAAAGTGACTGTGTTGCTGGTTAGAGAGACTTTGTGTCGCAGGCAGCCCAGGGCAATCTTGTGATGGAGCTTCAGTATTGGCATCACTGTTCACCTAAGATCCACTGTTTCTATAGCAAATCTGGGTGAGGCATGCCCACCGGTAACGTACCATCCGCAGGTATTTTTATACCAGAGGCAACCTGAGCCGATGACACCCAGTATATATCAGCCCCTTTTCCCATGTCAGATTGGCACCGCAATACTCAGACCATCGCGCAACAATGTGAACAAAGGCCGTTTGACACCAGCAGGTTTCCAATGTTGTAAGGTACCAATGGATGGTCCGTGTGTATCTCTGTGGGAGATAATCCACATGATCTGGTACAGAGGGGACACCGCCCACTATATCTCCGACCGACATGGACGAGGTCTCCTCTATTCTCCCCTCATGCCAGAAGCAGATCTCTCAACTGACGCCACGGGAATTTCCTTTTCTGAAGATATAAAGCAGGGAAAAAGAAACTCCGTCAGCCTGGTGATATCCTCACCTGGGACGTCACATTGGGACTTTTGTGTTTAAATGCAGTCATATCATCTATCATGGTTCCTTTTTTTCGGGAGGGCAGGCCTGGGACCGGGCCTGGAAGGAGGCAATAGTAATTTGCACATTTACGACATTTACGACTATAATACGACGGGTCCCGGTCGCTCCTTATTTCCCCGATTCCTGCTCGCGACTATACGACTATGTGAAACCCGCGCGCGGACGGAGTTTCCAGTTCGCCGAGGCTCGTTTTTGGGGGGGCTTGTTAGTCAATTAGCGTTGGAATTAGTACCCGAGCACCACAGCACCACATCGTATCATGTCACTTTTAGCATTGACGGTCGGGATACAACTCGGGATACAACTAGGTTCGCTTGGTGTCAATACGTCACGGAAATCATTTTAGTTCACGCTCACTCTTTTGCGGTGGGACCCTTGTCCTTACCAGATGATATTCCATTGCTGGGTCTCTCTTTCCTTTTGTCACTGTATCGGTTCGGTTGTTGGTCGTTGGTGGTTCCTTCTTAACTCGGTCATCAGCTCGTGCTGCATTTTCTTTTCTGCGCTTTTCGGGTCCGACGCGATGCAATCAATTGGAAAGTCGCCGGAGTAATTATTCCATTCCCTCTTTGTCACTTCTCCCTGCCTAGACGGGACTTGCGTAAAGGTAATCCGAGTTTTTCGCACACGGCACTTGCCTCACTGCACTGCACTCGGTCATGGCACACATTGGGAGGGACTATCTGTCCTTTTTGTACAAATGCTGACAGTGCGCGCACAATTACACTGTTTGCCTAGAAATACTGATAATGAGATGATTAGTCGTATTGATATTGTGAGAATCCCTCCCTCGTTATTCAGTGCAACCGTGACCCATTTTGGGAAATCTGCTAGGTTCCCAACTAGTCTCCCTTAGCCCAGGGTGGCCTCGCCCCCTATACGGACGAGGGAGCGAGGCATGTGCAGCCAAAACAAGGACCGGTGCGCCCAAATTAAAATATCATTCGGTAATTTTCCCCAACCCTCTCCATCATATCGACTCCATTTTACAGCAGCTACGGTACCTATAGACAGCTTGACAGCACACAAGTACCATCACCACGGTATACATATGCGACTGGTACTTGGCTCACTGACTATAGGACTTTCCAGGATACACTGGGATACCTGGAATAGCACAGAGATAGGAAAAACTAATCCACTCTTTTTGCCCAGTCCACATCCCCATCCCATTCCCTTTCATCCACACCCCACGTCCGGGCCCAGGTCCAGCACGTGTAATAGGGCCTAATAAGCAATACCAATTATCGTATGTCCATGCACGCACATGGCAGCTGCCTTGTCTCATCAGTCAGTCAGTCCTATAGAGGGGAGGAGCTCGTGAGGAGCAGGTTTCGTAATGATAGGAAAACATTGCGCAGCCTAACCGTGTGCGAAGAAAAAAAAATCATCAAGGTCGGTACTTTTGACTTGTACCTCTCTCTCTTCTGCAGTTCATTTTACCAAGAACCTTTTTTGCCTTGCCTGTCATATCTCATCTTTTTCTAGTTTTCTTGGACCGCCCTTTCTTTTCTCCAATACTTTTTTTTTGTCCCTATCTGTTCTCCAACTAGGTACCGGTTAGATCACCGCAACATCTCATCACTTACCATTTGGGTTTACTCGCCTCGTACCCAATCTCCATCCACTTCCGCTTGTGCACATACTTAGTAGGTCCTATCTACATTATCTATACTGCCGTCTGATCTCACCGTTTCCCCCGAGAGCAATAAAACCCCATCCGGGACGTAATTGCCCGCACCACTCGCACGCCCCTTCCTCTTTCTCCTTTTTTTCTGCTTCCTGCGTCCCGTGTCCGAGGTTTATGCATTCAACCCAAATCCTAACCGGCGCAGAAAGTGCATGAGGGCGAACACTATACTAGCACACAACACAATAACTCAATCTCACTGCGGTGCCATCACATGCACCACCGTATAGGTAACCACTTCGTCCGAGTCTGGCCCAACCTGACTTTTCTCCTAAACTTGCCACGTTCACATCACTTCCTCCACTTCCGTTTGCCCAATCTTGTTTTCTTGTTCTCACCTCCATTTTTATTAACTCATTATTTTCAGGCCCGTCCAGCTTCGATCCCAAGACACCGGCCAAGTAGTACATCCAACGCTTCCTACCTAGTAGGGTACAACACTAGGTCCGACCTCACCTCCCTAATATATATATCGATTGTGTACCACACCCGCACGCGGTAAGGGAGGCGAAATGCCACCATTAGCCCTTCCCGCCAGAGCCGGCACCATGGCATCCGGCATCCCAAATACCAATGGCACCGGCGCCAGCACCACCCCCAACATCACCAATGGTGCCAACGGCCCACAAGAAGAAACCCAGATGAACCTCGACGCCACAACCTGGGACCAAATCATGGCCAAGTACTGGTCCTCCACCACCGCCAACCGCGAGCGCGAAGACGCCGAGCTACGCGAGGCCTTTACCCGAGAGGATTCCGAACTAGCTGACCGCCAGCTAAAGCTCAGCCAGGAGCGGGTCAAGCTGCTGGAGCAGCTCAGGGCTGTTGATCAGCAATGTATGGAGATCGAGGCGCAGAGGAAGGCTAAGGAGGAGGAGTTGAAGAGGAAGTATGAGGCGATTCGGGAGGAGAGGGAGAGGGATGATGAGTTGAAGAGGAGGTGGTTCGAGGATAATAGGAGGAAGGCTGCATCGGGTGAGCAAGGACAGGACCCGGCAAATTTGGCAATGCTGGCGAAGAAGGCCCAGGGCGTGGTTGCTGAGGTCGGGCGTGAACTTCGAGGTGGGGATGGCTCGACTTCGGGATTGTCGTCGCAGAGGGAAACGCCCTTGAGAGAGGAACAGCAACGGCATGCGTTGCCTAGTCGGCCTAGGGAAGGTGGTAGGACGCCAAGCGAGGAGCAGGACCTTCAACAGCAACTACGCAATGAACAACAACAACAAAAGGAGAGGGGCGAGAATGGACCAGATGGAAAGGCCGTGGACATCGACAAACTGCCCAAGGTTTACAATGGCGCGGGAATGTGCGTTGGCCATGTGCGGCCCATCAATCTGAGAAACCACTTGACTATGCATGTTCAGCAGCAGCCGATCAAGCGCCCCGTTCAGATCCGCCAGGGAAGAAACTTCACCGCCGAGACGCTGGAAACCATCTACGAACCGAGCGACAAGAAGGGCGCCAAGTGGTTGAGCTGTTGGATCCAAGCTACCGGCGATGTCCAGGAAACCCCTTGTGCGTCGTGCACAACCAGGCAAGGTGTCTTCCCGCAATGTATTATCCTGGACGCTGAGGGCTTCCCCAGGTGCGGTAACTGCGAGTGGAATCGCCAGGGATGCAGTGGTGCTTCTAAGCATGCAGACCACGAGATGGCCGAAGTCAATCAAAAGGTCGGAAACGGAGAGGTCGCTCAGGAAGCTCCCGTTGTCACCAGTGGCTTTAAGGCTGTGAACGGCACATCGGCGAGCCAGAAGACGGCCAAGGTGGTCACCACCGTACCCAACGGAGACGAGCAGCCAGCACGATCCAAACTGCCCTCGGGGCGTAAGTCACTTCCAAGCACGCGCAAGTCTAGTGTACAGCCCGACTCGGTTGCCCCTACACCCCTGGAAGGCAGCCCGGCACCCAACGATAGCGATCACACAGAGGACCTCCCTCCCATCAACCAAGCAGTCCTTGCTCTCCGTGACGACGGAGTTGTTTTTACAGACCCCCCTTGCATGCGCGGCGTTCCCCTCGCCAGGATCGGTCCCGACCATCCCTACTGGGATCCCGAATGGGTTGCGCTCGAAGAGCCGGTCCAAGCCCAGCTCGCGAAGTGGTCGGAAAAGTACGAGAAGTTGAAAAACGAGGGCGGTGCGGCGTCGACTAAATATTTGGCAGGTCGCCAACAAAATAGGGGCAAGTTGGTTTTGGAATTTCTGGCAAATGGGGAGTTCCACCCCTATCAGCTCATGGCAAAACACCTGATCAACAAAGCCTATACGGGCTATGATAACTTGTACCGCATGGTACAGGTGCTGGAGGAACTCAAGAGATTTAAGCAGCTGGATGTTACGCCTTCGCAATGGCTTAGACATAGACTGCACGAAATCCACGAGGAGTTGGGTGATAAGTTCAACCTGGGCAAGGCGGTGGAGAACCTCTACTCGGATCCCAAGCTTCGACAACTTCGCAGCGAGAGCGGGTTTGGCAATATCGGCCGGCCGAGGGGCTACAAGCCTACGATGGCTGATAAAGGAGAGGATGGGCCAGCTCCTAAGAAGACGACCAAGAAGAGAAAGGCTGCTGCTCCTGCGGCAGATGACCCTGCCAACCAGTCTTTCGCGGAAGAGCAACTCCGTGTTGTAGACCACCAAGCCGACGGAACAGTCCCGTCCAAGCCCCCATCCTCCCACTCCTCCCCGTCTGCACCAGAAGACACTGGTCACCCCCATGCCCATCCCCAACCACCCGCCGCCAAACACCACCAACCCTCCCCATCTGTGACCCTCAAAATCCTCGCTCCCCCCGAAGACCTCTACTACGAAGGCTACACCTCCGACGACTCCTACTCAGGTGATAAGATCCAAGAAGTCGACTGGCGGTTGCTTCAAGTCCGTCACCGGGAAATGACCACCAACACCGGGATAACACAATACTGGCATTGGTTAGGCGCCGGCGAGGACCTGACGGGTCGCGGAGAGGAAAACTGCTTCGAACACCAAGTTCTCAAAGACGTTAAGGGCCGTCGCGTGACTTGGGGCGTTTACAAGGAGCCGATTGATTTCCACTTGAGGCTGGAGGAGATCGAGGAGGTGGTGTATGCGCCTGAGGGGAGTGGGTGCTTGAAGATTCTGATTAGTGTGAAGAAGGATGCAACACATGGGGATGAGGAGTCGAGAGGGGATGTGTTGGCTTGGTTTAAAAGGGAGAGGACCAAGAGGAGGTTCTTGAGCTTTTTAGTCAGGAAGGGGAAGAGGGTTGTTAGGAGTACTGCGTACGTATTATACCTTTTTCCGGCTGTGGTGTGGTGGTGAGGGTTGTTGCTAACGTGAGGTGAACGAATAGGGCGTACGTCGAACAAGCCTGGGACGATATGGACTCGGTTGTCTTGCCACATGAGGATGAAGAATAGGTCTTTAAATCCTCTGGGGAACGAAAGTGCGACTAGATCGAGAATGGCAACGCGGAGCCAGGAGACGGAAGAGATGCGCCTTCGGTCGGTAGTTGAGGGCGGCACACGCAAGTCCGATCAATGCCCTGGTCCTCAACATTGATGTTCAGCCAAGGGACATCAAAAAAATGCTTCCTAGTTCCACTAGACCGTGGGTGCTTTGAGAGCCTACAAGTCTACGAGAAGATCGGGCATGGGAAGACCGAACCGGGAGGTATCCCATCTGTTGGCGGTTGAGGCCTTAGGACACGACCAAGTCCAATCTGGGCCAAAACCCGCACGCGTTCTCGATGGTCTGTTGCACGAGCGTAAGATGAATGAGTTCCGGCGTCCCACCTCCGCCTCACTGGCTAGAAAATCCCCAAGGACGGGAAGAGTGGTTCCCCGCAGAGTTTGGCTCTACGCATCTAGATCATGTGGCCTGCTTGAACCGGGAGTACGAGAACTGCCCGGAGGCATTAGGAGATGAGCGTGAGAATACGGTGGTGACTGGCGAGGAAGATTCTGAATACGTGAAGAGTGTCAAAAGGTTCATGCTACGAAGATGGCGGAGGATTTGCGTTTTTTGTCTTTCCTTTTTGTTCAGATGTTCTGCTTCACGGCACTCTTGTTTTGTGTGGCATCGATCGATCGTGGTTTTTGCATTTCCTGGCTTTCTGCTGTCTGCAGGCGTTGGTCTGGAGTTTGGGCGTGTGTTAATGTTTTTTTTTTTGATCTGTCCCTCTTCCTTGCATTTACTACCGGGCCTCAACACCGGGCAGTAGGATATATACAGCGTCAAGGGGTGGTTTACTTTACTGCTTGTCCGGGCGTTGGTATGGTGGAAGATTGGATTAAAATTTTCTGAAGCGAGAGGTGAGGAGAGTAGCGGTGGTAATTAGAGAGTAGCGGAAGTAATAGATGAGGTATCTTGTGCTCGCTGTTAATTCGTGATCATGGCGTATGATGACCATGTCATATATGCCCTTGTTGGCCGGTGTTGGGGGCACTGATCCGTATCTAGCAAGGAACGTTAGGGTATCAATCATCTACGCCTGGAAGGTACGTCCGTCGTTGGAATATGATTGTGAGCAGTTCGAATACGGTTCGGCCTGCACCCCGAATGAACACTAGATTAGGAACCTCCAAGGTACTCGGGGTTTTCCCAGACAACGTGATGTTTGGGCTCTTTCCCATTCAGTGTGGGTGGAAGAACTGCACGAAAGGAAGCATGTGTCTTTATGGTATCGTATTCCTCTTTACATAACATTCATATGCGTATCGTACATCTTGGGAGAGCGGACAACGTCCATGACCACCTATCCCATACTGGCTTGGACGCTACGGCACTCTGCATGGTTCTTGGTGCCCGTGAGCCTTTTGAGGATGACACGAGGCAGAAGTAGCTCTTTCCATCGGTCCGAGGCGATACCCTCGGGCTACGCTGAGCGTCTCCTGCTCTAAACCATGATGGAGGTCATGTCGTCGAAGCCCCCGTCGTTCATTGGCTGTATGTATTGTTGTCGAGTCGAGCAGGAGTAGAATGATGCCGCCGGTATAGATAGAGCCCGGTTGATTCGCCATTGTTCTTCGCACCACCAAATAGTATCGCATCGTGCCTTTGGTTCTCGTTGTCGATTGTCATTGCCGAATACGTATGTCCTTCAGCCTCTCGCCAGCCTCTCGCCCCGTTTTATCCCATCTCATCCTAAGCTTCACGAACGAAAAAGCTTAAGCCTCCTCCAAACTCCTCCAAGGAATCCCCCCAAACCTAGACAGCGTCTCCAACTTGCCATCGCCCAACTTAACGTTCGCCGTGCGAATAACGCGGGGGTCCGCCTTCATGGTGCGCCGAACTTCCTCGTGCGTCGCGATGCTGGCGTCGTACCGCATCACGAAGTAGTGGCCGCGCGTGTGGCGCTGCTGGTTGGTGGAGATGGGACGGGGGAGCAGGAAAGTGCCCCAGTTCTTGATGTCGCGGATCACGCCGCCTTGGTTGAGGATGAGTTTGCCGGCTGTTAGGACGAGTCTGTTTTTGCGTGTTTTGTTAGTATGTGTCTGTGATCGGTCGGGGGACGAGGTTTCGAGGGGGCGTCGTCGGTGGTTGGGTGGTTGGCCGGTTGTGTGGTTGGAGGAGGGTAGAGATGGGAGGAGGTCGTCGGTCGTAGGGAAAAACGAGCTTGAGGTCGGATTCGTCTGGGTGGGAAGAAGGGAATGGCTAGATGACAAAGGGAGGGTAAACGTACTCCTTCACCTCGGCGATGTTGCCCGGGCGGACCTGTGTAGAAGTTCAATCATTAGCAGTCTGTCACATCTCTACCCGTTCCCATTCCCATTCCCTTCCCATTGCTCTTCCTCTCTCCAACTGTTCTTCTTCCCAGGGACCAAACATACAATACCAATAGTCTCATACAGCATCTTGTCTGGTGGGTTGGCGGGCAGTCGACTCGGGGAACAAAAGACCAAAGATGTTGTTCGCGATGCGATCGAAAGCGCGTATAGTAGATTGGAACTCGACGTCGATAAGAAGTTCGGAGCCCCACACCTGAGCCGTCCAAAGGTACCGCTGTGGCTGCTGTTGTGACCGGGCGGGCTCAGAAGGTGTTGCCGCAGTGCCGCAGTGCCGCAGCGGGTTGTGTGCCGCTCGCGGGCGCTGCTGGAAATTTTTGTGGGGACTTTGAAGATGGGATTCTGCCGCGTTTACCGCCTGCCGGATTGAGTGTACGCACTTTAGGGAGGGAGGGAGTGAGGTTGTTTACTTGACTATTCAACTTCACCTCTCACTAACAGTGACTGTAGAAATGTATGTTGGGTCTATTGGTCTTCCAAATAAGCGGTTTTGGAAGTTCTAAAAAGAATGATAATATGGTCTAGAAGCAACGGAAAACGCACTTGTTCCAAAACACTTATTCCGACCGCTTCAATCACCTCCGATTGTGTCTCCATGTGCTTGTAAATGTATACTCTTATCGGTATTGTGTATCTGGGAATGCGCTGTGTAAATGTATTCTTTGCTCTTTGTGAACCAACCGCCTTCCTTCTGCAACCTCTGATCATTCGATACGCCGCTTTACCGCAATGGTAGAAACCTCATCAGAGATGATAAGCCCAAGCCAGCCTGCCATGATAGCCACGAAAGTCTTCCCCAATCCGCTGGCAATAGCATGACCCTCCATGCTTCGTCTCCTGTTAATCCCTTTCATCCTCCATGCACCAAGGCGGAAGAGTCCTCACCAACATCCTCATCGGCTGGTGAAACCACCACGTCCGCCACCGCGGCCACCACCACGGCCACCACCGCGGCCGCCACTTCCCCCGCATAACCACTCCCACCCCTCCAACGGATGCTGATCTTCAAGTCTCTAATTATCCTCAACATCCATCCCCTCCCCTCCTGCTGCCCCCGGTGCAGGCGCCTTAGCAATCCCCTCCTCCCTACACCAAAGCACAAAATCATCAATCACGCCCGGCCACGCCTGATCCTCGTTCCAGAACCCGAGCGTCTCATCCACCATCGTTTTCTCCGCAAACGCCAGCGTCTGGTTCCACATATCCTTGTTGACGCTCCTCGTCCACTTCTCCGCCAGGAACCTCTTCCACGCAGCCAACCAATCCACGTTCTTGCTCTTCCACGGCCGCGGTCCTGGTGTGTCTGACGACTCGGTACCCAAGAACAAATCCCAAAACACTAGAGCAACGTCCTTCTCCAGCGCCTTTTGGGCAGGTTCCTTGCCCAAGCCAAAAGCAAACTGGTAGACCTTTTTGAAGTAAGCCGGATTTTGAGGGAGGGTTTGGATGCACCTCTGGACGTAGTTCCTGTGGTGGGCCGGGTCGGCGGGAATGCGGTGGTCGAGGTAAATGGAGGTCCAGCCGTCGACGAAACCTTGGCGCGAGATTTGGCCGATCGAGTCGGCACGGACGATTTCGAGGACTACGAAGGCTTCGACATTCTCGATGTTGGCACCCATGGAGGAGATGTAGGCTTGGGCGGACTCGGCGCCAATGGCGTTGACAGGTTTGCCGGCTCCTGCTGCTGCTCGGTCCTCGTCTACATAGAGGTTAGTACGAGGGGAATGAGAGGTAGAGGGCAAAGACACATACCGCCGATCAGACGGTCAAACAGTTGATTCAACGCATCATCTGGACCTCGCTTCCTTTCTCGGTCGTTCATGTACCTGTAGTCGAAGTAAGGTTAGTCTTCCGTTTTCAACCTGATGAACTTTAAAAACAATAAGCAAGGCATCTTAAGCCAACACGGACTCTAATTCTGGCGCATTTCCCAAGGCTGAGTTTGATATCCCCTTGGCACCTCTGCGCGGGCCCAATTCCTGATTGGTAGATGTCATGATAGGTTTTGTGGATGTAAGATCCTCCAACTGGAGAGACCCAGGCTCATTGTCTGTCGTTCGGGGATATCGGGAGTGAGATTGTGACCGCGAGTGGCTCCCCTCAGTCTCAGTCGCATCCTCGCTTGGAGTAGCCGACTTTGCGGGTTTGCGCCCATTCCTCTTTTGGAAACAAGAACCAAACAGTTTCGAAAACATGTTATTCGGTTCTGAAGAGCCAAGTGTTGCCATCTTGAAGTGCAAAGTGGTAAAAAATGCCTTTGATGGGAAAGGGGTGTTGCTTTCATTCGCCCGGGAAGGACATTAAGGTTGAGCTGGGGGGCTCCACTGGAGACCGCGGTTGCGTGTAGTTGCGTGGTTGCATTCGCGGCGCCTCTCTCATCTCCCGTCTGATGAAGTTTTTCGACAAGATAGAAAATAAGAACCCGGGGGTTGCAGACAGATGTTGACGGTTGAGAAAAGAAACTAAGAACCCAAAAAGACACAACACGACCCCCCTAATAAGACATTGTGTCGGGATGCCGCTCCCTTGTAGAACTCATTGGTGGTAAACAGCTTGTAGCTGTAGGGAGCTGTAGGGAGTCCCGATCCGAACGACCGTCGTGGCCGGCTTCGACCCGGCCCCGAAACGAAACCTCTCCCACATATAATTTCGAGGGGATACACACATTGTGTGCTGTGCGCCGTGCGACATTGCGAATGCACATGGGGTATAGTCGGTAGTTGCAAGAAGGGATGAGGACGGAAGAAGGGACCTACATATTCGCAGCAAGTTCGACACTGTAGTTTGCATTTCGGAGATACTGGGATTTAAGTTCAAATATTAGCTTCTTGCGCTCTTGTTCGTAGTCGCACTCGCACAACGTGAAGGGTAGAAGGTTAGGTAGAACTGTGAAGCGAACGAGACGTTGCTGCATGGGCAAGGTAGGCAAGCTCAGTCGGACCGATAGACATATGGCGTCTCAGCGGGACAACAGTCTCCGAGGTCCCTTCTTGCGACAAGCAACGATCCCTTCCTGTGACATTCTTTTGTTGAAGGGCTGTATAAAACTCACCCGTTGCGCGTTCTCCTTAGTCGCGTTGGTAACAGCAACGAACTGGGCCACCCTCTGCCTCTGGGTGGCCGTTGAGGGCAACCTAGAGCTACTCATTGTGGTTGCCTTTCAGCGTTGTGTTGTTGGTTTCGTCCTTCGTTTTTCGAGTGCTAGCGGAAAGGGACCGGGGAAACAGGCGCAATCGAAGGATGTGAGGTTATGCGAAAACACCGGGTTAGGCGTTATATCGACTTGTGGTGGCCTGACAGAATCCGGTTCTTGCGAAGGTGAGAGAGCGTGTTGCTTGTTCGGGCACGAGTTGATCTCGGCCGGTTTCTGAGCCCAAAGTCGTCGCGGGGCAGAGGCCGATAGGCGGGATCGGCTTTGGTTGGTGATGTGGCAGACGGACGGAGCTCGAAGCGCTGTTGGACGGGTCGTGTTTTCAACTGCGCGCAGATATGGGCCGAGGTTGGGTTGGGCTCGAAGTAGCAAGTTGTGAAGGTGCCGTGGCCGTGGATTTCGGTTTGCAGGTTGCTTTCGTCCCTTCTCGCGTCTCGTCGAAACTCGAAAGATCGGAAGGCGGAGGGGAGAGAGTCTAGGGCGGGCGCTACTAACCAGCGAAGCGGGACGGAGGGGGCCGCGGCGGAGGAACCAAGGAAAGTCCACTGCAACCACAACCATTCAGCGCTATGAGTCCCGCTAGGGCGAGGCTGAGAAAAAACGTCATGGCGGGGGAAGTCGCTGCGACCCGACCACAACATGCAGTGCGGTGCACACCTTCCCGCTACGTACCCGCCTGCTCGTGTGTCTGCCGCCGCGGCAAGTGGTGTCCCCGGGTCTTGGCATGGGTCCGCTGGATTGGGATGCCCGGACTTCTTTCACGGTCCACCTGCCCTACCGGAGGCCGGAGGTCGGTAGAGGTGTTTACATGTGGAGATCGTCACTTACACAACGGTCTTGCTGAGTTCCAAATAAACGATCCAAGAAGCATGGGTATCAAGTCAACAACTTTATGAAGGTGGTGAATATCTTTCAAGACAGGCATTTTCGGGAAACATACATCTCTTGTGCTGTCCAGTACCGTCAACTTCCTACATAAAGCCCCTACAAACCACACACATACAACTCAACTTGACACAAAGCAATCATATGCGAAACGCCATAAACATGAGTAACATAACAAGTCATACATGAAGAACCCCAAACCAAAGGTCATCCGATCATACCGTACCCCCTCAATCTTTGCACATGCCTGGTAGCTGGTATCCCCAAACCTTCCATCCCCCATCATGAAACTGTAACCTTCTTTTCGTTGTCCATAAGTCATCATCAATCTCATCAATATCCGTCAAGCCCAGTGGACCACCCCACCGGCAGAAACAATCCTCCCTGTTGCACTGGCACCTCTGTCGTTGACGGTGCCGCTTCTGTTGTTCTCGTTCCCTGTAGGTCTGTAGAAGCTCCATTGTCGATAGCTCGACCTGTGAACCTTCATCGTATTGCCCCTTCCCACGTCGCCGCCTCTTCTTGGACCACCAACAGTGCGGCCACCGCCACCACTGATGGTTCGATCAAGCCCACACCCCTCAGAGTTCACCTAATCCCCGAGCGGCATGCCTTCCAAGTCGTCCAGCAGCCTTCGCCAGTTATCTGCCAACATCTCCGAGTACTTGACCCGCTCCTGCGCCCAATCCTGGGTCAGTCTCGACACGTTGTACTGCGTGCCCTGGAAGAATCGCAATTCGTCTCTTATGCATTCCTTGACGAATACCGAGCGGTTGTGCTGTGTGACAATGGATTCCTTGTCCTGTTTTAGGTGTTAGTAGACTGATGACACTGAATAATGGGAAAAGAGGGACATACCTTAATGATCGCCTCAACAACCTTCTCCTTCTCCCCCGGCTTGACCATCCCTTCTGGCTTTGCGTTAAGCGCCTGCAGCTTCGCTTCATTCGTCTCAATGCGTCGTTGCAGGAAGGGAATGTTGTCCTTGTCGAGACGCTCTCTCCTGTCGAACAGATCGCGTAGACTGACTAGCGCATCTCGCTGTCGCTTGAGATCCTCCAACACACCCTCCTCCCAAGCCTTGGCTTCATCCTCCATCAAGGTCTGTGCAGTACGCAAGTGTCGGCCCATGGATTGTAGCCCGTCGTTGAGAAGTGGCACGTCGTTGTTGTCAGTGGCGTAGGTGTCGGCGCTGGCCTCGGTGAGCGAGATCAGGGAGAGAGCCATCCGAGCGTGGTCGGCTGCTACGCCTTCTGAGCGCTTGACGAGACGGTCCATGATGGTGCAGGTGCTGATGTAAAGCTCAGCACTGCGGCGGACGCCTGCTCGGGTGCGCGCGAAGAGCTCCTCTAGAGTTGGGGGAAGCGAGTCCTCGAGACCGGGTGGTAGTGTGCGGCCGGTGAACTCATCCTGAACAGAGATCGTAGCTTGCTTGCGCCAGACAGACAGTTCCTAGGAGCATATCATTAGCAGCTGCAGAGAACCCAGAAAGTTCGAGGTAGACATACCGTAGGCACCGTCAAGAACATAATCACCAACTGCTCCTGACCCAAAACCGGGTGACGCACGAGAGCGTTGAGAAACCTAGCCAGACCGCGGCGGCGCTTCTCGATAAAGGCTCCATCGTTAGACAAATGGTTGCCATTGACTGTCTCTGTTAGCGCAGCCCATCTTCCCCGGAATGATATCCAACTTACGAGCAACCCTCTTGGGAGGCAAAAGCGGCAGCATCCTAAACGGATACCGCTTGTGCAAGCAATCCAACAACCACACAAAGTCGCTGTATCGTCGGACGACCTTACTGCCACGTCTTATGCTCGAGACCTCGTAGTTGTGGTGCTGGAACATGAAAATGCCCTCCTTCTCCGGCATCAGCGTCACCAGAATATTCTCCTCCACATTGCTTGCGGACCTGACATGTCCAATGCTTCGGTTTGGGTTGGAACCGCCGACTGGACCACCAACCGACTGGCCAGCTCCTCCACTGCCGCCAAACGGACTTGTGATAGCATTGTCTGCTGGCTCGCTGAACCCTCCTACTGAGGAGTTACCGGGAAAGTAGTTCCAGGCGCCATTACTTTCTTGAATCGACTCGGCGACGTTGTGAATCGAGCTGGGACCCGAGGGTGGTTGGCTGGTGGTGAATGTGGAAGTAGTCCGGCCGGGCAGCGCGGTGCTGGTCGTCGTCACTTCGGGACTCGTACTGTACGAAACAGCGCCGTTGCCGTTCAAGTCAGGGCCGATCGAGCGAGGGACGTCGGCGGCGCCGTTATGTCCCGTCGAGTGTTCTAATGGGCCATGGTTGTGGCCTTTGTGCAGATCGGGCGCGTTCCACGGATCCTCGGGGTACTCCATTGAAACCTTCCTCAGCGTGCGCGGCTGCTGGTGTTGTTGCTGCTGTTGCTTGGGAGGAGACGAGGTGGGGGCTTTTGGTGGTGTGACGGGTCGTTGTGGAGGTTTCGCAGCGAGTTCAGACAAATTCGGCAGCACGGGCTGGACGTTCTCGACAAGACCTTGTAGTTTGGGCTGGGGAAGTTCTGGATAGCGGTTACGCAACGAGGTTAGCTTGCCATGACACTGAAGGACTAACGGACCCACCCCCGATGGCGTTGACCAAGGCGGTTGCGGATTGCGGAGCGCGCGAAGTACTAACAAGGAAGATGATGTGATGGGGAGAATATGGGGTAGATAGACAGGTAAAAAGAAGAAAGTGATTTTGGATATAGGAGGAAAGAAGACAGACGGACAGGCAAAAGGTTAACCGAGTCGGCGGTAGCAATCAATCAGCGAAACGGGGGATGACATATGACCGCATTCGAGGTTCGTGTTGGTTGCAATGGGTTGGCAAATACAAGAAGGTTGGGATGGATGACCAGCAGCTGAAGAACCGAGAAACTAAACGCGCCCCGGCACCTTGTTGCGACGAGGCACTGCAGATACGTGTAGACCGAAAAAATAAACACAAAGATTGGATTGGACAATGCAGAAGAAGAAATAAAAACTCGAAACTTACTTCGTCGACGTTCGTCCACGCCATCCAAGCTGGCGACCTCCCCTTCTTGGACAAGACCAATCAAGGCCAGCAGGACGTTGAACTCGTTCCTGCCCAAGTCCAAGCCAGCAGCTACAGCTCCGCTGCTAGCCTCCCCACCATTGGCACCATCACCCCCACTACCAGCGCCTGTAGCAGAGGCCGAAGCAGGGGCGATGATACCCATTATGCGCGCCTGGTCATCGGCGCCAAGCTTGGCCGCTGCGAGCGTCCGCGCAACACCTCCGGCTGTGATCCTCCCATTTGTGCTACCGCTGTCTGTACGGGCTACTGCGTCGAAGGTCTCGATATAGCTCTCGGGCACGTCGGCCGAGGGGAGGAGGTTGCGGATCAGATCGGCGCGGCTGCGCTGCTTGCGCGGGGTGGGCATGTTCCAGGGCGCGTCATCGTCATCGTCGGCGAATAGTGCGCTGCCGGAGCGGGCAGTGGGGGGTTCGTTGTCGAAGAGGGTCGAGCGGCTGCTGTTGGCGATCTTGGCTGAGTTGAGGGCGGCCGAGTCGTCGGGAGGGGAGCTGCCAAAGAGCGACATGTTGTGCTGGAGCTTGGAGGGAGGATACTCGGAAGACGGGCAACCCCAATGTGCAAGGTGTAAGTCGGTTGGAGGAAGTTTCGAACTCGAGTTTCAGAAGCGAAGATGTTCGGCGCAAGGCGAGGTTAAAGCAAAAGGTAAGGCCACTCTGCAAGGCTTCCTGTTTCTGCAAGAGTCGACGGCGAGACGGGAATCTCACTGGCAGCGTCGTAATGCGACTCGTAATCTGGATGCAACGGAGGGCTGTTGGAGGGCTGTTGGATGTAGGTACTGAGGATGGTAAGCTCAGGATTGGCTAGGAAGAACCAAAAAGTGAACAAGTTAAAGATGAAGCTATCGCGACCTCATCCGGAAGCAGAACAAGAACAGGAAAAAAAAAAAAAAGTTGAAGCAAGTCGAGATGTTGACAACGACAAGGTTTTGTCTTTCCCGCTCGAGGAAAGAAAGTCAAGATGCATCAATGATGACGGCGCGGCGGGCAGGCACAGGCACAGCGGCATGGGCACTGTTGGCGCGCCGACTCCAAGGCTGACACAGTCCCGTTCGGGAGGGCTGCATACAGTGGCTTGGTAGTGGGAAGCGCGCTGTGACGGATGGAAGCTGGAAGGAATGGACCGCTGTCAGGACCGGGCCTTGACCGGGGTAGCTTGCGGGATTGACATGTCACTGGCCAATGGCCTTCCGACTGCCAGGTACGGACAGCAAGTCTTCGAGATCCATCGTTAACTATGTCACCACGCAGCATAGTGCTATTTACTTTAAAGTCGAATCTCATGGCTACGATGGATCGCAAAAAGCAGGAACACGTCAAGTAGAGTGGTGGCCGCATTTGGGAATCCACTCCGTGGTTAGCTATGTACGAGGACCCAAATGTAACCGACGAGCAAGACGCTGGCTGGACTGACAATACGCGCATGATAATAATACAACACAAAGTACAGAGCCATGGACGGACCCTATACCTATCATACAACAAGGAGGAAGAGCGCAACAACGAGTTTTGGAAAAACCGCCATCCCAGGCAATATTCGTGTTCATTAGAAGAGCTTCTCCGACGCCGCATCCCCAGTCTTGCTGGCCTTGACCTTCGCGGCCCTGACCACCTTGACCTTCTCGCCGCCCGTCGGCACCTTGAAGTACAAACTGGGCGACTCGCCAGGCGCGAGCTGGTGGCTGAGGTAACCCCTATGCGCCGGGTCTCTGTAGTACTCGATATCCCAACGGCCGGTCGGGTCCGGCAGGCGGTAGTACTTCTTCTTGAGCGACCGCGCCTGCGCCAGGATCTCCTCCACGTGCTCCTTGCCCACCGGCAGCGGCTTGTCGGTATGAATGGACTTGCCCTGTACCAGGCGCTTGAGCGACTCCTTGGTGTAGAATCGGGTGATGATCTTGCCGCCGGCGGCCTCGATGGCCTCGATGGCCGAACCGGACGCGCGCGAAACGGCGATGTTGATGGGGATCTTGAAACCCTGCTTGCCGCGGCCGAGGAGCTTGATGCCGTCCTTGATGCTGCTACCGATGATGCCGGACTTGATGATCTCCTTGGGGGTGATGGGCTTTGTGGGGTCGATACGGCCGGCTTCGATCCATTCGTGGAGCTTGTCGAGGTTAAGCTCGGACATGTCGGCAGCGAACCTATTATAGACACAAGTGTGGTTAGTCTCTACTAAGTATTTGGTAGGTATAGCTCGTATCGGACAACTTGTTGGAGAGTTGTTGGACATGGCGCATAGCGGGAGGGTATGGAGTTCGGGACGGCGTACTGGTTAACGAAACCCTTGCGGCCGTGAGAGACGATCAAAGGCGTCTGACCACCCTGGAACCATGGCTTGACGTGACCATGGGCCTTCTGACCATTCATACCACGACCGGCAGTCTTGCCATAGCCGGACGAGGGACCACGACCCTTGCGAATGCGCTTGTGGTACGCGCCCCGGTTGTCGGACAAGCTGGCGAGGATGGATGCGCTTCTGGTCTGGACGGAGAGGGCAGCGAAGAGGGAAATGAGGGACGACGTCGGCGACGAGGCAGGTACTGAAGGGCGTGCTGCTGTGAGGGAGGCCTGGCAGCATCGCGCCGCCTGGGCGAGCGGTAACCTGGGAGGCATGGCGGAGGCGGCGGAGGCGGAGGACACGGGAGTGGGTTGGCTCTGGGTCGGGCAGTCTTCCGGATTCCGTTCCTCACGGCAACGGCACTTCCCCGAAAACAAAAGTTCAGGACCCGCGCCCAGCCAAATTCCGACCGCCTGCCGTCGCGGGGGTGGACCGTGCGCCCAAGTTGGTCAATCGCGGCAGCGCGGATAGGCGGCTGAGTCAGCAAGCTGGTCCACATCCAACGTCCTTCGCCAAGGGACGGTGATGCTCCAAAATATCCATGTTCGATATCACTTACACGGGATATGCAAGAACATGTCAAAGGTTCAGTGTGGTGAAAGTCTCTAAGAGTGTGTGTGTCACTGTTTAACAGGCTGAATAATCCTTACTGCGAGTTTGGGAAATTTTGCCACCCAGCCGGAATGACCACTATTTGAGTGTCCCATGGCCACTGGAGGTGCATCACGAAAATATTGTGTACGGACGAACTATTGATGCCCACAGTATTGCCTACTATAGCAACGTGAAACTAAATGCTACGCACATTAGCTGCTGGCTGACAACGGTAAATGAGTTCCAGATGCAACAAATGTTCAAAATAGACGAGATGCTTGAGCTGGGCGCCTGGAAGGGATGTCAAGTACAGTCCAATACTGGTTTGACTGTTAGCTCAAGACCTCGGATCAACTTCCCTAGGTGTTTTTATATCTAATTGATTCGTTAGTTTCATAATTAAAGGGTAATCTTACCTTGAATATGTATTTCCGAAGTTCAATATGTCATATTGAATTTTGTTAAAGCGTTTTCGATCCGTGCTTAGCCATTCAATTTGTCCTTGTGAGGTTTGGAACAATTCGGGATGGATATCGTCCAGTATACTAGGAGTACCAAGCTTACAAACAAACCAGCATTGGACTGTATAAGTGTCAACCGAGATGCAGACTTTGGGGAATGTTCAGAACGGTAGGAGTAAAGCATATGCTGGACTGGTCTGAACTTTGTATGAATTATCAAAGGAGTTGTTAAAGTTATTGCGGGAGTTTCATCGTCACCCCACAGTTGCTGCCAGAGTGTTTACCGCAAAGGTTGAAGTTCAGTATGAGATCGCATCGCAGGCAAGTCATGATCGGGTCTGATTAATCGTTCCAAGTCGGCCAAGGTACGCCGCTTCAAGACGGCCGTCTCAAAGCTCACCCTAACTCTCAAGGTATTCCGAAGCTCAGACCGCGTGCCAGGTGCCCGCCACCGCTCCTGCCACCGGCGGGCGGCCGGCACGCCCTTCCCCGAACATCGGACGACAAGACTCTTCCGCCCGCGCAGACCGCAAACCTGCTGCAGTCTGCAGGCACCATATAAGGTCCCTTATCTGACCCATCTAGCACAACGGGCCCTGTGGTCTTATGGCGCAGTGGTTCCCGTTGATGAAAACATTGCCGGGTGCGTGGTACTCGTGGTACAGTTTTCGTAGGTCGCAGCTGGGGTGTTGTCGTTCGTTCTACAAACCTACCTGGGCGACTGAGCTTTTTGCTATTTTTATTCAATTGGGGAGTGCCTCAGGATGTCAAAGATGTGGTATTTGCATTTTTCCTTTGCGTGTTGGGGTTAATAAATGGGTTTGTTTGCGACGGGGGAGATGGAAGTTGGGATGTTTGCAGCAGCGACCGTGATCATTTTTTGCAAGTTAGGACCTTACTACGGAGAACACCTTTGTGCACGGCAGCAACTGGTGTGGTTTGACAGCGATTTGAACGCCAGAATTTCTCTTTCATTTGACGTTCATGCGTTTCCAGTTTCTTTGATCTTGATTCATGTATTCAAACGTCATTGTCTTGATGGATTCTCACGATATCCAAATACCATCAATATCTCATCTGACTGCCTTCCTGACGCCAACCATCTACGCAACTCGCGTTTTTTGTTCGGTGAATGAGGTGCTACGTACTTGCCTTTATATCTACCGAGCTTTCTCAGCAACTGTCAGAAGTTCACCGGATCACATCAACAACATGACTTTCTCCTCTCGCTACAGCACATTTGATCTCCTTTTTGTTTTGCTTGATCTGAACATGAAGCGGCCCAGTTGGCAATGTTCCCAACTTCGTGCGGGTTGGGATTTGTGTTGTCTCCAGGAGTTTGGCATGTCGCAAGCTCTTGGCACCACCTCTGTTCTGATGGTTTGCGAAAAAGAGGCATGTGCTTTTCTTTATCCCAACGTGTTGTTCCCTTTCTTCCAGCAGATCATTCATCGATGATTTCGAAATGGGAATCGCGCAGGTGTCTTCCCATGCTCGCCTGCCACCAGCTAACTCCTTGACGCGAGCCTTCTCCCACCACCGGCCGGCATGCGTACTCCCCGCCCCTTCTTGCTGCCAGCCGGAATCCCTTCGTCCCATCTCCTCCCGGGCCACCAACATGCCCCAAACCTGCCCTAACCCCTCCCCATTTGGGGTTTATAGGTGCGCTTTCCCGGACCAACAGTCACCACATCCAGCGGCGGCCACATGGTGCAACGGTCGGGGTCAATGCCCCTTCCCTTGTCACTGCGTGAGCTCGTGGGTTCGATTCCCAACGGGGTTGCCAATGTCTTGCCAGACTCACCGGTCCTTCGAGGAAGCCCAGACACAACACCACCGCAAAGTAGACACACTGGCAACCTTGTGGTAACGAGCTGCTCTTTCCTGTCCCATGGATTGAGATCCTCATCGATTCCCCGTAGGGGCGTCTTTGGGGCGCGCAGCAACTGATTCGTATAGCTGTGGGCTTTCGGGAAATATTGGCTCACCTGGCGCCTCCGACCCCATGGTCACGGATCAGAACTGTGTGGACCGTCGCACCCTTTTTTTGCGATTTCTTTTTTCGGTGGTGAATGAAGATTCGCTTTTGCATCTATGTCGTCGCTGGATTATCGTGGCGCCCAAAACACTTGCACTCAGCACCGACGCTGGAGAGGACGGAGTCAGGGAGTTAGATGAAGGAAGATATTCTCGATCTATGAGCGGAGCCCCAAGTTCAGTCAATAAGTTGCTTCTGTGACACTTTTTGCTCTTACCATGTTGCGATAATGGGCATCTGCGACATCGAATTCGGACAACCTCCGGACCACACCAACGATGATCTGAGATGATCTGAACATAGGCGTCGGAGAGGCAAGTGTGCATCGTAATGGGTAAAAGCCTACTGCATCAACGGCAAAAGGTGCAACATCCAAGAATGCGACGGATGTCGTCATGATAAGCGGCGAACATCACGAACATTCCTGCCGTCAAAGGAGAAGTGAAGTTGGAAGTTGGCCGTCGGAGTAGAGGTATCAACTCCACCCTGGACCCAGATGATCGGGATCGGGCCGCGCCGTTGAACCACTCCACGACGGCGCTTAAGGCGCTAAAGTATTCACATCTCCTTGTGAGAAGGAACGCTGGACCGTGGACATGTTCTCCAGGAAGTTGCAACTTCCACCTACACCTTGCACTTGCCCTTGCGCTCGGACTTGGGCGTTATGCCAATCACCGGATTTGGCACTGACGACGTCCTTGGAAGTCGTAGCCGGTCTTGTGCGATGTTGCTGTGTCCTTCCAAACTTCGTGAATCATTTTCCCTCTTCCTCGTTAGCTCAGCTCAGTCTTTCTCCCGTTCAATCTCTCCAGTTCAATACTACCTAGGTATCCAACCATCCCCCACTTACTATCATTTGTTTGGCTCTTGTAGTCCTGGACCATCAACAACTTAGCAGAACGAGTCCAAGGATAACAGTGTCACTTCAAAGGTCCTCTCGAAACACAGTCATCGGCACACCGGCTGAACCTCTTCGCTAATCTTTTCCAGACCTTTAGCTCATCATCCTACGATAACATCTCACAATAAGCCCAACCTCCTTCAGATATTGTGTTCTATCCTCAACGGGCAAGAATGTCATCCGGTTCTTCACCGATGTCATCGCCAGCCCTTGTCGGCGACGCCGACGCAAATAATCGGCCGGTGGAGGAGCTCCAGAATGATTTCCGGGTACATGCTCAGATCTTCAGATATATGCTCTCCAGCCTCCAAGATCACTTCGGCGAAACCTCAAAACATCGAACTCCAAGACTTTGTCTGACCTACTGTCGTCAACACGAATTCAATTGGTCCGAATTCAATCTTCTCTTTTGTGACTGCAACTACAGGCAAGATTCCGAGAATGGATACCAGTGGCAATGGCGATGGGTTGACATTTATATCGAGCTACACTCCACGCACGCCCAAAAACTCCCCAGGTACGCCCTTTAAGTACACCCCCTTAAGACACTCAAGACAAGAGATTCCGTACTTCCATCTGTATTGCCTTTTGTCTTCGATATATAACTTTCCGTCCATTCTTCAAGCCGGTATGACGTTATTCTAATTCATTTAGTCTTATTGAGGAGGCGTACTAGACGGTGCACTTTTTATTCGATACTTACCTATACTTCTTTGAATCGGATTGCGAAATGCGACCAAGGAAAACTATCTTAAGGGAAGAAAAGTAGTAAAGGCTTAGAATAGGCTTAAAGTCTATGGAAGATTGCATTATAGGTTGCTTGGAGGTAAAAGCGCGAGTATGGTTCCTTTTCCTTCTCGCACTTCGGAAAAATGGGCGTACCTGGGGAGTTTTTGGGCGTGCGTGGAGTGTAGCTCTTTATATCACCCCCGACCTGTAAGTACTTTCAAATAGTAAAAAACCTTCTTCTCCTCAATCTGTGCTGACGGCCAAACAGGGCTTCTCGTTTCCTGGAGCTGGAACCGAGCATCACCGACGCAAATGGCGCCGAATCGTTCTCCCGTCTCCCGAACCAAGAAGACAAGAAACTGAGTCGCCAATTCGTGTTTCGAGCACTTCGAACTCGACTCGCCGATCTTGGGGGAACTTTGACACCACCTGGGGTCCATATCGGGACCAGAACCCTTGGCCATTTCCTGGCGCTGGTCTCTGAAGACTCAAGCAACGATCTCGATGGAATGAAGTTTAGACTTGAACTCTCGTGCGCTCTTACGAAAGGCCTCAGCCTTTTTTACAAAACGAGCATGATGCCAAGGTCGTGGACAGAAGACACCATTGAATTTATGTTCCGGAAGTACGGCGATGGGTCAACGAGCATCCGCCACCACCTCCCTATGATATCGGCGCCCGCAGATCCAGATCCTCCGGAAGACGATATATCAGTCCTGACTTCTCGTTTTGCTGCGCAGTCTTTAGAGGATCCAAAATTTCCTGAGATCAAAGCGCTCGGGGTAATGCTTCTGCAGATCTGGCTAAAAATGCCCATGGCCCAGTTAAGCAGGCAGTACCCCGGATATTTTGAGAATGGCACGGTGACTAGGGTAGGAGAAACAGCTCTCTGCCACTCCCTGCACACCGGCATTCTTAGACACCTCCCCGAAGAACTGCGGCCGGTATGTGAAGTCGTGGAAAGATGCTTTAATGATGAGCTCTTTGAGCAGCACCCAGACGACAGCGAGCCAACGGTGTACATTCGCAGACAAATTGCCGAGCGACTCTTTGAGCCATTGGAACAGCTGAAAAGAGCTCAGTTTCCGAACGACTTTCATGTTTTGAACAATTGGAACGGCTGAAGAAAGCTTAGGAGGCCAGAGAAAGCTGATGAAATCCATGAAGAAGAAGGAGGTTGAGGAGCTTCCGTACTAGGTTCGAGATATACATCTCAACTCGGACCGAACCAACGGCACAGGTATAGGTACTGGGCGTCCTGGGGCAGTGTCAGAGGGCACTCCACTACGGCATTGCACTAGGGCGCTTAAGCGCTACAGCGCATGTATTTTAGCGAAATAAATACTCTAGTCAGCATTCATTTTCACTTTGCAAGTTCCTCCGACTTGATGATATTCATGATCATTATCAGACTTTGACGACAACACCATGAGCCGCACGTACACATTCAGGGACTTGGCTGACTACCTCTATCAGCTTTAACGTCGCTGGTAGAAAGATACCATCCGAGATTTTATGCGACACTACCACTAATTTTTTCGCCTAGTACAGGACCTCAGCATCGGCCAACCTCAGAACTTGGCCTCGTTTCGTGATGACCAGTCTGTATGCCGGCCATGAGCTCCATCACAAAGCCAAGACAACCTAGCCCTAAGAGGACTGGCCCCGGAATTCCTGTTTGTTCTAAAACATGCGATCAAGTTAATGCTTTGCAACGGATCTCGACTGCTCTTGGGGAAGATGGGAAAATGGAACGTGAGGCTGGAAAGAGATGTGGATGGTTGGATGTAACGCTGGTACCGAGAGTTTGGTAAACATTACCCCTATTGCTACGTTGGGTGTTTCTGCTTTGGCGGCTATGCATGTTGAGGCGCCGTACCCTTCATCATTGGCCTGGAGATCGGCCGTTTTGGCGCGGTAGTGTGGCTAAGGATAGCATTCGATTAGCCGCCAATGCTAGGGGACCAGGGGAGGCCATTGGCAAACCACCTTGGGATGGACTCCATCGCGATGTTCGAGTGAGATGATTGCGTCGTATAAGATATTCGACATCGCCAACCTTCATATTTCTTTGTTCTAGGTAAGCACCATCTTTGTATCAATTATTGTGTCAATTATTGTATCAATTATTGTCTCAATATCCCCAAGTTCCTCTTACTCACAATGGACAACGAAGCCTGGCTCCCTCTCAAACAATCCCACTACCCACCACCGTCCATTCCATCTATGAAGACAGGCCGTCCAACTGGTCCCATCTCCCCAGGCCATATAATCCCCGACCTCCGACACCTCGACAATGTCATCAACTGCAATGGCTTCGAACCTTTCCCCCAAGGCATGGACATCATGACCGCCACCCTCGAACAGAGCACCTTCAAAAACGGCGTCAACACCGAGATAGTCCTCCAAGCCAACGTCGAAGCACCAATAGCGGGTATGATTCCCGGCGTGGATGCTAGTGCTGGTGCTGGAACCAATTACACGAATATTATCAGTGACAGTTGGGAGTATGAACGTTTGGAAGAGTACGTGGTGCAGCCTACGAGGCAGTATATCCAGCGGTGTTTGGAGTCAGAGGAAGTGGCGGGGTATATACAGAGGAGTAAGAAGCTCGGGGGGTGGAGCGTGTATATGATCACGGGGATCATGGTGGCGAGGGGAGGGGGGAAGAATGTGTTGAGTGAGGAGAAGGGGGTGGGGTTGTTTGGGAATGTTAATTTGTGAGTTTTTTGCCCAGCCCTTTTCATGGGGTTTGTTGTCGTGGACGGTTATGGACGGTACTAATGTGGGATAAAATGAACAGCGATGTGCCGGGTATTGGGGAATTCGCGCCAGAAGTTGGGTGGGATAAGAAGACCAAGTCAACGGTGAACGGTCATCATACGGCGGACTTTGTCTGCGCCATTCGGCTGGTGAAGATCACGAAGAGTGGGCTGAGATCAAGTTGGACGATGAAGACGGTGACTAGGAAGTAGTGTTTCCTTGCACTGGAAGGAGGAGTCATGGGAGTACACGGAGGAGTCATGGGAGTACACGGAGGAGGAAAGGGCAGATGTATGCGTCTCTGTAGACGTGGAACTTTTCGGTTTGATGTGGATGATTCTGGTGAGCAAAGAGCCGACGCAAATCTTTACAGCGTTTCATGAACGATGGACGAATGATGAGCTCGATCACCACTCACCCTTTTCCTCACGCCTATCGTTTGTTTTCACTCTTGTTTATTTTGATAGAGGTACCTTTGGTTTATTTGAATCGATGCATTGGTTCCTTCGGGTTGCTCCTTCCTGGCTTTCTTTGACTTCGGCACACCTGCTTAAATATGGGTCGGCTGCGATCCTACTTCCAGTTGGACGGAGATGGCAGTTGATGGCAATCACGACCAAGGTGTCGGGCCTGACGAGACTGGGTTTTGGGACCTGGCAGAGCCTGTGCGCAAGCTGTAGGGTCAACTAATGGCAGTGGCATGAATGTAACTTTAGATGCTATCTGGTTTGGGTTTTGGGAGAGGTTCGAGCAGTCTGTAATGCTGAGTCTGCTTGAACATGGCAGAATTAGCCAGATCCCGAAACTCAGTTTTGCGAGATTACCTATACGGTATGCATGAGCCTGACGGACAGGCAGTTGCAATAGCCCGCTCCATGCAAAGAGAGGATTGCCGCCAGCCACTGCCAGGTGGTCGATCGATGTGCCAACTTCTCGGCCAAACCCCTTCCCGATTCCTGTCCCTTCCCATTACCAATTTCTATCTCACTCTTCTTTGCCTTATCTGAATCCCTCCACGGGTTCCGGTTGCTCCTTCCCGGCTTTTCTTTCGACCTCGGCACACTTGCTTAATTGAGGCGGTTGGCCACGACTGCTGGTGATGCATTGGCTTCTCCGCGCCTGTCCTCTCCAGATTGGTTCAAAGATGATAGTCGCGGCGTATCACAATTCTAGCCCAAATCGCTCACTTGCTCCAAACGTTGGCCAAAAGTCGTACACTCCCTCATGTTTCCCCTGGACCGTCACCAGGATATCCTGCAGTGGTCTGCATTTTGGTGACTTCTTGGATACTGCAGAGTGCGCCAAGCAGGGCAGCCTAAGACACCAACAAAGTGTCTCTTGCGGCACATTTAAAAGTTCCAGTCTTTTAGTCATTTCTTCTTGTCTTTCCCACCAAAAACAAAAAACATTGTGATATTAGCATCCTCAAAGAAACATTCAACATGATCCAAAAACCTCGAGGTCTACGGTGTTACGCAACCCTCGGTGTCAGTCCATACGCAGACTCAAAAGCCCTCACGTCGGCGTATCGGCGTCTTGCTCTCCAGGCACATCCCGACAAGAACAGCAACACGGTGGAAGCAAAGGAGAAGTTCCAGCACGTAAGTCTCTCCCCAGATCATTCTCCTTTGGATGCCGTTCCTGAAACCAGATTGTAAACAGCTCAAAGACACTTTGGACTATCTGAAAGATGACGCCTCTCGAAAAGAATATGACCAAATAGTCGCAACCGCTTACGCTCAGATCAGTCGAGAACTGGATGACTCCTACAAGAAACTGCACGAAGTAAGGCAGAAGATCCGCCAGTCAGAGATACTCCACGTGGATCTGGGGACAAACGCTGGCTGGCACAACGGAAAGGCAACAACATCTGACATGAACAAAGAGTCGCAACTTTTGAAGCTGATCAAACTACAATTACAAGAGCTGGCCGCTTTGAATGGCGAAATCAGACAAGTCCCAGCCAAGCCCGTGAATACGCGGCCTACCGATCATCTTGTTCCCAGAGCCGTCGACTTTTGGCGCATTTCCGCCCAAAATCAGGAGAAGCAGGTTAAATCTTTGCAGGAACAAGTCACCATTCAACAAACGGCTCTTGACATGACAGAGGCAGAAATCAACCGACTGAGGGCAGAGAACAAAACGCTAAGGCACACGGTTTCTGAACTTGGCCGAGAAAATGATTGTCAGAAAGAGCTTGTACGGGAAAAGACCGCTGAAGTGGACGCACTCAAGGAGCAGATTAGTTTAATTGACGCTGAGGATAGTAAGCGGAAAGAGCGCTCGGAAAAAGTTCTGGAAATGAGAGACCAGCTGCAAGCGTTGAACACAAGGTTGCTGCAGGAGATCAAGGCGTTTAAAGAGGAGCGGGACCGGCAACAGGCAGAATTCAACAAGTTGAAGGAAAAGGAGACAAGACTGGAAGCGGAGAGGGACACCATGAGGAACATCCAGAAGGTCCGTGAGGAGCAGCAACAGCCACAGGGAAAAGTCGATGATGCCGCCGGGCACAAGGATCACAAGCTTAAAGTCGAAAACCGCAGGCCGGAGCTTGAGAGCCCGGAGCTGAAGAACGACATGAGGGAACTGGAGAAAGTGAAGCGGGAATTGAAACGGGAAACTGACAAGGTCTCCGAGAAAGCGACAGCCACCAGCAACACGAGATATGGGACTTGCCCAAGGAGAAGCAACACAAAGAGATCAAAAGCTGGGAAAAGATTCAGGTCGCCGGAGGAAGCAGAGGAAAGCACTACATCGGAAGGAGGCGATATCAGCATTACGACTAAGCGCCCGTGCCCCCGAGCTGGTAAATGGTCGGACTCGCACGACTTGTTCACACCGTCGTTGAACATCCCCAGTAGTGTAGTACCCAATGGGGGTCTGGTTTCGGTGAATAATGGCAGTGTCGCTGCCGAGTCGGTTACAATCGTCCGGAAGGAAACAAGCCCAGAACCCAGATAGAATCGGTGGTGGGAGAGATGCGAAGAGCGGCGGATGGAGATGTTGAGGAGATCGATGGTTAATGTCAGGCGAGACAGTAGATACCGATGGTAGGACGGAGTGTGATTCTCTACGGGAGTTTGTAAATAAACGGTAACGGTAGATATGCTTCGATAACATCATGACAAGAAGTCGCTATATCAAAACTTCACACTCTGCCTTTCTTCTTGTGTCTATCCCATTGAACATTCTTTGACCCATCGGGCAAATTAATGCGGAATTGGCGCCCTGCATTGTCGGTCATCACTTTGGTTCTTAAATACAACGACCAGAATGGAAGCACGGCTTGAGTCGCACTCCATCATCAAAGCACTCTTGGACATTGCCCTTGCCTTTTTTTGTCACCCGCATCGCCTTCCTCTACTTGCTCCTCACCTTCCCCTCCAGCCTGCCGCTCAGCTACCTCGCCTACGCCGAACTCCTGCCCATCACCACTCGGCAGACTGATGGGATTTACTCGCATGGTTCCTGGCAAGGTGCGCGCGGTGATGTGAGGGTAGGTTTTCCCGGGGCGAGTCCCTGAGACCTAAAGGAACACGCGCAAGGCTCTTGCGTATCATGGATGATCGCCTGCACTATCTAACCTTCTCTCCTAGCGGCTGGCCCAGATGTTGCCTTCGAATCCTTTCCTCTTTCCCCATCTCGACTGAAGCCGATGACGGCAGAGCCTTGGACATCATCTATGGAAGGCACGACGCGAGAATGAGGTTCGTTAAAAGGGAATCATTGGGACTGTTCCCCGAGGTTTTCGTTTTCTCCCCTCTTCAACAACTTTTATCAACCTCTCGGTCCTCACACTCAGCCTAGCTCCAAACCTCCTTCGGCTGCTCCAAGCGACATTCATATTATCCGTTCATTGACGGTTTGTCAGTGTTCTTTGGATATCTCAGCATTTCTTCCACCGTGGGTCGGCGAGTGACATCAGCGAATTCCACCAAAGACGTTCTTGTCCTTCGGTAGAAAGCGTTTGATCATCGAAGTGCGTGCTCGAGATAACCGTCGACAATCCCCCGGGCACCGTGACATCCAAGTCCCCACGAACAGATCTGGCCTGATCCCCGTCCTCACGGCTGATAACCAACAAGACACACGGCAGTGTTGCTTCCATAAGTACCTGTAAGTGGCTTTTCTGGAACCACTTGTGTTTGGTTGACTGACACTGGAGCACGACGCAGATCTTCGTCCCAGCTGTTCCAGCATACTTCGAGTCCGTTGCCAACATGGCATCACCCAAGACCAAAGTATTCGACTGTTACGCAACGCTGGGGGTCAGCCCGTATGCGGACACGGAGACCATCCAGAAAGCCTACGATCAACTGGCCGAGATACATCGTGAATGGGATGACAACAGCGCGGAAGCAACGGCAAGCCTTCAGAAGGTATGGCACGGGTAGCTTTGTCCCTGGCGGAACGAAACCATTGCTAACGTAGGGTATCTGGTAGCTTAAAAACGCATGCGAAACCCTGACTCATGTTCCCCGTCGATGGGATTACGATTTTAACGTCCAGCAGGAGTACCTCCGGACGCACCGAAAAATCATTGAACTCGATGAACAGATCGGAAAACAACGGGACAGCAAGCCTCATGGTGTAGTAGCGGCAGACCCAAACGTAAGGGCCAACCACGAAACCATGGCTCGGTTAGCTCAAACCATGGCTGGTTTTGTACGGGAGCTCAAATTCCTTCCCGGTGAGCGTGACCGGCATGACGATTGCAGGAAGCGTGAGCAAGGATTAACGCGTCGCGCTGGGGAACTCAAGTGGAAGTTTGATTCTCTGTGCAAAAGCCATCAAAGCCTCCTGGATTATGTCAGGTTCAAGGAGAATGAGAATCAGACCCTGCTGAGATTGCTTGAGCAGGAGAAGAAAAAGGCACGCGATGCCGAGGCACGCGATGCCGACGCACGCGTTATGAGGTGGATCGAGGATGTCCGCAATCCCGCGGCTCTGAGGGCTACCGATGAATCTACCAAGGTAAAGCATGTCTGCGCCAACTACTACGGTAGGAAGATGATTCAGAACGAAGGATACGGCTATTGTTTGCGACTGTGAGGCTAACGTTTGTCAAGCCTGTAGCAGGAATGCCTGCAGAAGGAAACAAAACCGGGCCGACCATTTCTGATCGTCATGATGGTGAATCACCAGAGGTAAAGGATGAGGATGAGGATGAGGAAATGTCACTGGTCTGGCAAGCTCGACAGGGCGGTGCCCTCCCTTTTTGAGTTGTGCAGCTTGAGCAAAAGACGACGATGGGTGAGACATGGCGTGTGGTTAGCAGGGGAGAAACAATGTTTTGTTCGTATCTTTGAGTTTATCTGTTTTCGGTACCTTTTAGGTTCATAGCGAAACAACTGACTAGCGGTCCACCAAGCAGTCTTTCGTCGTCAATGAAGAGTGAAGACCGCTATGCATGATCCAAGGACGCAAAACGTTGCTTTTTGAAGCCGGATCGATTCGGTTTTGTCAAGGCGCACCGAGCAGATCGATCACTCCCTTTGTGAACAGAGAGCAACCCGTGACGTGACTTTGTAATATGAGACCTGTCGCCGCCTGTCCTCGAAAAAATCATCGGAAGACGGCGACGGGACTTAAGACCGGGAGCGGATGCCGGGATGCCGGGATGTCCGCCGCCGTCGCGTCGGAGAGATTCTTCCCAGCCTGCGTGCGAGCAAGGGAAAGCACAGGATCTTCAACTGCGCGAGAGGGGGAAAGAGTCCGAGTCATGTAGTTTTTCGCACGTAAGAATGAAGCCTGGGGAAGGTGAGGAAGCAGAAAAAGAAAAGGCGATTGGTGCCAGGAAGGTTGAAAAACGCCCGGTGCGTGAAACTTGGCCAATGGATTTGTTGTGTTGGGGCGTGTTTGGTTCAAACCAGCGATGGGAGTTGGCGATGGGAGAAGGTACAAAGCCAAATATGCAGTAAATCTGCGGGTCTTTGATAAGGATAAAGTACCTCCTCGTGCATCTTTCGTTTCTTCTTCCTTTACACATCGTTGATAGGGGTTTACTACCCTTTATTTGTAGGGTAGAAACGAACCCCTGTTAGTGGGAGAAAAGATAGCCTCATTAGGAAGGAAAAAGCAAAATTATGTACGATTTCACTTTATCACAAAAAGATACCTGCTAAGCTCGAAGTGCAGCCAAATTTACGGACGAAGTTCGGATTACACCGCCAACACACATCGATAGGAAAAGATAGGGATTATTTGTATGGCGCCACTAAATTACCTCGCTCGAACCAAATACGCCCTTGAAAGGTGTTGAGGTAAGAGATGAGCGAGCGATGAGGGCCTGTAGTGGCGGGTGCCCTGTCGTGGTGCGGTTATGCGGTACGACGCTGGAGCACAGGGGAACAGTGGCTAGCTTGTCGGGTATTTGGATGGTAAACCTTAGTAATGTTATCCGTGCGTGGCGCATTGATGTTCGAGACAAACGCCAAGACACGGGAGAATTTACATGTCTGTTACCCGACACCAACACTGAGTGGCCCAAGAACCACCAACCTGCAGCACTGCAGATGTCGAAGGGAACCAGCAGGTGTTCACGCGCGTCACGAAAACCGATCAAGCCACCATCTCAGTTTTCTTCGCTTTTCTTCTGCGCTGGATGGAAGATATTCAGTCAATGAAAGGAAGATCTGGAGAAGTTGGGAAGATCTGATGAACGCCAGTTCACCGGCACACCGGGTGTCTGGCGCAGTCCAATCACCCCCAATCGCGGTATGTCATTGGCTCCATGCTCAGGTTCTAAAGGATTTCTATCACCAACGGGTGAAACTTGTGTCTGATGGCCGCTGAACTATCGCAGGATAGCACCTTTAGAGGCTCTAGCGGCTCCTAATAATCTCTAGTGAGCTCTAGTGAAGCCGGACTGCGATGGTGATACTTATCGAGAATCCCTATCACCTGGAACACACACCTTTCTAGAGTTCGAACGAGGGAGGCTCGAGACCCCCAATTGCGGCTCAGCGGCTCAGACCCTAGAGGGCGGCCAGGAGGGCATGGGGTCCAAGACTATCGCTAACTGAAAGCCTCAAAGCCTCAAAAAAAGATGTGGAATTTTGCGGTGAGAGCGATGTACCTGTGCCGCCCATGTGATCAGCGATATTACTGGCTAGTGGCCCTTGTTCAGTACCCAAACTGGCTGATAGTGGCTTAGTATCCCTCTTGCTTGCCTGAGCTTGCAAAATAAGTGTGCATTTGGGACTGTTCAGGTTGATATATTTGACCAACAACTTTCCACTGTGCTTTTGGTGGTCAAAGAGATTGTCGCTGACCAGAATCACCAGATAACTCGGCATTCGGCGCGGTGCTGACGGCGGGGAGGAGGAGCGACATGGAGGAAACTAGGCTGGATCTGACGATATTCCGACAAATGTTTGCCTGTTGAGGATGTAGGAGGAGTCCGAAGTTGAGCTTCTGGGCGGCCGCTCCAGCAAACCGAACGCGCCCCAATATTGGGAATGGCCGGTAGGAAGGTGAGGATGCGCACCGGGCCACACACCGGGGCCACCTGACACCGGACTAAATCGCGGTGAGCGAGTGGAAAATGATTCAGGATTCAGCATCAGGATTTTCCTGTCACCAACCGATACCACAGGCAAGTCCAGAGTTCAGACTAATCAGTCATCCGATGAGTGATAGATAGGATGAACAACGCCGCGGACGCCTTACGCTGCTGACCCTACCCTAGATCCAGTCCCAGTTCTCAGTTCCCAGTTCCCCCAAAGCCGAAAGCAAGAACCGAACCAAGCCCAAAAGCAAGATGCGATTTGTGATTTTTTTCGATTTTCCATGCTGTGCGATCCAATACGATGCGTCTTGCCGGCGGCCAAGGACTCGGGCAGGGCAGTGCGAGATCGAAGTTATGTTGTGAACATCTTACAGGGACGGGGCAGCGGACGGGCCCAACAAAGATCATAGATCATGCCTCTTCCCGTCATGTTCGTTCCAGTTGCCTTTCGCCTCGCTGCAGAGAGCGTGATCATGAGATCCAGCTACAGCCCAGGACGGCTTCCGAGTAGGGCAGGCAGGATCTTGCAGAGTTGCACTCAAATCAGTGACTGGGCTTCGCCGGGGAAGCTGATAGACCACTCGCTCGATACTCTCTTCGAGAATGGAAAAAGGTAACAAAAAACATTTTCAGCCGCACCGTCATTTACATTTCTCCTGGACCCCTGTTTCTTTTTCCAGGGGCAGTGGCTACGAATGGCAAAGGGGGAGGCGCTTACACTGCAACCACCACTGCACAGCATCACTTGCACTTGCCTGCGTCTAGCTTGCGTCCGGCTTGCGCGGTCTTGCAGTCTTCACGGTGTGAAGAGTGACTTGACTACACACCGTGATATCGGCAAGCTACAGGTCAGATGAGAAGGAAGATGAAGGGACGGACATGGATCGCCGTTCGCAGCTGTATCGAAGATAGGGGCTTCCGTGTTCCTCAACCCATCGTTGATAGGCAGGGTGGCTATCGTGACTTGACATGACATGGTGCCATCATCCGTGCCTGCGTCCGCGCCGTGGGGATAGGTGTTCCTGACACTCTGAGACCCCCGAGAGGGGATCAGCGGACGGGTGATAGGAGACACTACTTCGCGACTCGAGATGTAGGCTACGGTAGGTTACGACAGGTGGCGCAACGATGCGTTGGATGTGCGTGCCTTTGTTGGGGGTAAGTCACCAAGTTTGGGTAGATCCAGACGGTCGGGACCAACACGATGAGCGGATAGGATAGGAATAGGATGTGGAAGTTTTCGTACTAGCGGTCTGACCGTCTGATGTCTGCTGGTTTCAGTATTGTTGATAGGGGATTGGATTAGAATAGATCTTGGCCATCAAGGTTCTAGGCTGTAGAGAGAGACACACGATATGGCACAGTTGCCAGGAGGGTTCTCATCGAAGGACTGAGGGGGTGAGTGGAGATTTCTTCCCCAGGCAGAAGTGGCTATCTTGTTGAGAAAGGACGATGGAGATAGAGATATTGGCTGGGACATAAAGAGACATGGCTCCGCACCTCGAGGATTGTCTTCCCCAGATTCTTCAAGACAAACAATATTTCGCCACAGAGCACAACATCCTACCTTGCTCTTTCCTACAGATATCCTGGTTGATACCTGCACCTCTTTCCGAGTTTCAAGCCGGCAACTACTCTCGACGTCATCATGAGAGTTGCTGTCATCGGAGGCGGTCCTTCCGGACTTGTTACTCTCAAGTACCTCCTTACCGCGCACCAGTTTCTCGGGGTTGAACCCCTCGAGGCTCGTCTCTTTGAAGGGGATAATGCCGTGGGAGGAACGTTTTACGCCAGGACCTATGAAGATGCTGAGGTATTCCCGCCCCCTCCTGCCCCACGATGTTGCTTCCAGACACTGACCGTTCTTTCCTCAGCTGGTCTCATCAACTCAACTCACAACCTTTTCCGACTTCCGCGCCTCAAAGAACGATGGAGACTTTATGTCCGCCAAGCGATATGTCCAATATCTCAACGAGTATTGCACACACTTCAAGCTGTGGCCTCACATTCACCTCAACACTCGAGTCGATTCCGTGACAAGGACACTCAAGGGTAAACATGTCGTCACTTATACCTCCAAGACGACAGGAGAGACGTCCGAGTGGGAGTGCGATGCCGTCGCTGTCTGCTCCGGCCTTCACGTCACTCCTCACATCCCCGACATCCCGGGTATCGAACACGTCCCCGTCAAGATGCACTCATCTCAGTTCAAGGAAAAGAAAGAGTTCGGCGTCGACAAGACAGTGATGATCCTCGGCAGCGGAGAAACGGGTTCGGATCTTTCCTGGATGGCAGTGACTTCACAGACCAAGCGAGTCGTCATGTGTCACCGAAGTGGCTTTCACTTCGCCCCCAAGGTCAGTAGTGCCCCTGAACAATGGCTATTCAGCGCCACTTGCATACCATCAAACAAAGAAGGCTGGGAGCTGACAAAGGAGCAAACAAAACAGAGAAATCTCAGCCCTGTCCTGTTTCCTATTTTGGGTCGCAAGTCCAGTGGTGAACTGACCGTCCCCTTGGACAATGCCCGCGCAAGCCTGTTTGACACGGCTTACGTCCATCCCTTGCTTCGGAAGCACACGGCGCTCTGGACGTTTTACAACGTTTACGTACGGACGTTCCTGTGGCTCAACACGGGTACCCCTGAGGGATTGGATCAAGTCGTCGGGGAACCTGATCCGCACAAGAACCATGTTAGCCGAAGTAAGTCTAATTCTCGTCCTTCGCAACATTCCCAACCCTCACCCACGTTGACATGACACTAACCCCACAACAGTCTTCTTCAACAAATCCTCCAACGCAGCTCCCTACATCTCCTACCCCTACAAACACCTCCAACCCACCACCACCCCTCCAACTTTGTTGTCACGCATCCGCTCCGCCCTCATCGGCTCCACCCTCAAAGACACGGGCGGCCGCTACATCGACCTGGCCCCCTGGCCTCAATCCATTTCTGACCAGGGAATCGTCACCTTCCAGAATAACCACCGCCCCGAATGGGAGCGCATGCGTCAGCAGACCATCAAGCCCGACATTGTCATTTTCTGTACTGGGTATAACCAGGAGTATCCGTTCTTCACTGAACATAACTCTTCTCTTTCAAACAAAAGGGGGAAGGCAGCCAAGCGATATGCGGTCGAGCACACCGAGCGAGATGTCCGCGGTATCTGGAACCGCAACGATCCCAGCGTAGGCTTCATCGGCTTCCTGCGACCGAGTCTAGGCGCGATCCCGCCGTTGGCGGAGATGCAGGCTCAACTGTGGATTTTGCAGCTTGTCCGGCCTGACCTTATCCCGCGGCCGCTAGACCCAAAAGATGAAGAGCATTACCGCTTGCATCACCCCGCTGATAGTCGAGTCAAGTACGGTATTGATCACGAGAGTTATGTGTACCAGTTGGGACTGGATATGGATTCCGCTATGGGATTTACGGACATTGTCAGGCGAGGACTTTGGGAGAGGGTCTGGGGAAAAGGGGGAGATACGTGGAAGAATGGGTGGAAGTTACCGATTGTTTGGGGACTGGGAGGGAATTATAATGTCAAGTTTAGGATGAAGGGCCCCTGGAGGTGGGAAGGGGCGGAGGAGGTGATGGAGACGGAGTTGTGGACGATGATTAAGAGAAGGAGATGGTTTTGGGAGCACTTTTGTTTGAGTTTGTTGCCTATGATGATCTTTGGGCCGGTGAGTTTGTTGGTGTGGGGGTATGCGAGTGTGGTTGGGTTGTTGTTGGGGGTGGATTTGACGAAGCGGGAGAAGGAAGGATTGAAGGGGGAGATGGGATTAGGATCGAAGAAGGCGTTGGTCAATGGGGTGGAGGGGAAGTGGATGAGGGAGAAGTTGGCTTTGGAGGCTGAGTTGTGAGAGCTTCTGGAGTGGTCTAGAATGGAGTTACAGGAATGGTGTTTGGGAGTATTTGCCTGGCTTAAGAACGAAGAACTTGTACATATCAATTTGGGCATCTCTAGACTACGAGAAGATGTTCATAGACTGCCTTTAGAGGTGTCATGACGGTGTGGAGGAATATCAGAGCTTTCGGATGACGCCTCCGTTTACCTATCCATCATACGCTCGAGTACTGGTAACATATCCGTGAAGGCAGATGTTGAGACTGCGGGGTTGATCGGACTTGAACGCAGCAAAAATGACCCTATTCCCAACCCAACCTCTCCGAGAAGTATGCTGGACGTCAGCAGGCCGAATCGCAGATGGATATTCGGTAATCCGGATCTGCCAACATCGGCCGTTCAGCCTGTTAAGATAGCATACACCTGCCGGAAAATCGTGATGGGCAATCTCAAGATGCGATGCTGTCAACAGCGGATTTCGGGGTACCTCCACTGGAGTCTGCGAAGCGTTCATCTGTTTTTCACTGTCGGGATACAATTCACGGGATAGTGGGGCCCGCAGTATAACATGCTATTCGTCCTTGACGACTTGGAGTCATAGGACGAACACCTTGGCGTCAGGTTGACATCATAGAGGTGATTCTCCAACAGAGAAATGGGGGAAAGCAACGAAGGACATAGGAAAGTCACGATACTTTACCTATCGATGTTAGGAAGATTCCTTAGCAGAGCATCAACCCAACACCACGACAAGACCTACTGATCTTCCCACCCCACGAACAGGAGATGCTTTCCCAAGGCCTTCGTCTTTCAGCCAACATCATCAGACGAATCGTATCCAACATGGCGAGCACAACACCCGGCATCTCCCTCTCGGCGACTTCCCAAATGCCCCAGGGCAAGCCGCACTCAATCAACGAGTACACCTCCGTCAAGAAGCCACCCCACCTCGACCGTCTCACCGCCACCACCCACCAAGAATCCACCATCGAGTCCGTAACCATCGACGTAGATGACGGCCCCGACGGGTTCGTTCCCGGCTTCCTGCACATGCCACCCAACTTCACCGCCCCCGACCCATTCCAAGAACACCACCGCACCGCCGCCATCCTGCTCTCAGGAGCCGGCGGCGGCGTCACCGGCCCGTCGTCCATCTACCTCTCCCTAGCCTGCAAGCTCGCCACTCTTTCCTCGGGCATCCCGACTCTTAGACTCGACTACCGCTACCCCGCCCGCAACAAGCACTGCGTCGCCGACGTCTACGCCGGCATGAAGTACCTGCAGGATTTATACGGTCTCGACCGGTTCGTGCTGGTGGGGTGGTCGTTCGGCGGCGCGCCGGTGTTTGCGGTGGCAGGGGATGATCAGCGGGTGATCGGGTGCGCGACGGTCGCCAGTCAGACGGCGGAGGCGGAGGGGATTGGCAAGTTGGCGCCTAGGCCGGTGTTGCTACTGCATGGAACCGGAGATAGGACGTTAAGCCATGCTTGTTCGGAACGGTTGTATGCGATGTATGGGGATAAGGGAGAGAGGCAGTTGGAGCTGTTTGATGGAGATTGTCATGCGTTGTCGGGCAATGCGGGGACGGCGGAGGGGATGCTTTGCGAGTTCATTGCGAAGTGCGCGGGCGTGGAGGTGGATGAGGGGTTGAGGAGGGAGGTGGTCGACACGGAGCTGGTTGAGGAGGACGAGAGGGAGGGGTTGATGCAGAGGGGAGGGGATCTTCGCGGGGCGGAGAGGAGGGAGTAGGTTGGTGGTTTTGTTGGTATTGTAGTTGTCGAGATCGCCGTACGCGTAGAATTCGACCCGAGTTCCTATGTTGAAGGCATCGTGAATGTCGTCTTGCAGTGTTGATGTTTGGAGAATGACAGCACATGTGCGCCGGGAATACGATTGCCCCCAAGTTCCGAGGATTGACCCGCCAAGATGCTGACAAGCCGCTGACGATGCGGGGAAGAGGAGCCTGTGACCCGCCTGTGAGGGTCCTGAGGGGAGCCTGAAGAAGCGCAGCCGCGGGTGCAGGTCCCCACACTTAACCGCTGACTACCTCTACGCCGTGTGTGGAATACAGTCGAACCCCCTGAAACTGCATGTAATTCAGACTTGGGATTTCTATGCACTAAGTGGCATATATGCAGTTTCTAGACCGGAGCTAAGCCCAAAAGGGAAGCCAGCCAGGGGCCAACTCGAGGCCGAGACACTAAATTCCGACCCTCTGCTAAGAAACTCACTGATCAGGACCGGTTCCGTAAGTGCATACGCACCAAAAATTGTCCGAAAACCATATGCAGTATGCAGTTATGTAGTTGTAGCTGGGAAACAATTCTGCCAGCCAAATTCTATGCACTAACTGGCGTATATGCAGTTCCTGGAGGATGCAGTTTCAGGGGGTTCGACTGTAGTTCCCACGACAAGCATTTCCGAGACCACTACGGCAACGCCATCACCACACCCGGGACGCTCCCGAACCCCTCGCGGCACATGGATCGCCGGCGCCGCCATTGACGCCGTCTGCTACCGACCACCACCGGATCACCGGGCACTCTGGGAACGGGGAGAATCACGATAAAGAGTCCGCCATGGACGCCCACCATTTGCAACCATGAATTATACCCTTATACCCCCATATACACACATACCATGTCATCGGAAGAAGAAAAAGTCGACGTCCTCATCTGTGGCTCCGGCTCGGCCGGTCTCTGCGCCGCCGTCTGGCTCGCCCGCTTCGGCATCAACTACACGATCCTCGAACGCCGTGATGGCCCCCTCAAGATCGGCCAGGCCGATGGAGTCCAGACCCGTACTGTCGAAATCTTTGACAGCTTCGGCATCGGTGAGGACATGCTAAGGGAAGCCTACCATGTCCTCGAACTTGCTTTCTGGGCACAGAACATCGAAGGCGGAAACAAGGACAACATCAAGAGGACACGCTATGCTCCCGACAAGGAGACCGAAATCAGCCACCAGCCACACGTCATCCTCAACCAAGCTCGTCTCAACGAGCTGATGATCGGCCAACTTGGTGCCCAGCCTCCCATCCAATACGGCACCGAAGTCAAGGGCGTCCAAGTCGATGAGTCCGCCGACATCACCGACCTTTCCTCCTACCCTCTCCGCGTCGACGCCGTCACAGCCGATGGTGTTCCCAGGACCTACCGCGCCAAGTACGTCCTTGGCTGCGACGGCGCCCACTCCGTCATCCGCAAGTCCCTGGGGTTCAAGATGGTCGGCGACAGCACCGACGCCGTCTGGGGCGTCATGGACATCTACCCGCGGACCAACTTCCCCGATATCCGCAAGAAGGCAGCCATCAACTCGTCCATGGGTAACCTTTTGATCATCCCGCGCGAGGGCAATGCTATGGTGCGGTTCTACATTGAGTTGCCGGCTGGCACCAAGGCGAGCAGCGTCACGCTGGAAGATCTTCAAAACCACGCTCGCCTGATCTTCCGCCCGTATGACATGGACTTCGCCGATACCTTCTGGTGGTCCGCCTACGCAATCGGTCAGCGAAGAGCAGATTACTTCCACAAGAACCACCGGGTGTTCCTAACAGGCGACGCATGCCACACGCACTCGCCCAAGGCCGGACAGGGTATGAACGTCAGTTTGCAAGACGGGCATAACATTGGCTGGAAGCTGGGGATGATTCTTAAGGGACTGGGCAAGCCCAAGCCGCTGTTGGAGTCGTATGTGATTGAACGCGAAAAAACGGCGACGGAGCTGATTGAGTTTGATCGCGGGTTCACGAAGCTGTTTAATTCCAAGTATAGGGAGGAGCATGGGATCAGCCAGGAGCAGTTTGCTGAGAAGTTTGTCCAGGCGGGGAGGTACACGGCTGGACAGGCGATTCAGTATGATGCTTCGGGGGTGGTGGAGGTGGGGGAGAGGGATAAGGAGGTTGTCAAGAATGTGACGGTGGGGATGAGGTTCCCGACTGCCCAGGTGGTCAGGTTTTGTGATGCCAAGGCTATGCAATTGGTTAAGGGGCTGCTGGCTGATGGGCAGTGGTATTTGGTGGTGTTTGCGGGGGATATTTCGGAGGAGGAGAGCAAGGCAAGGCTTGAGAAGGTAGGTCACCATCCCCGTGGAGTATGCCAGTTTTGCGACTAACAAGTTCTTCTGCTAGGTCTCCCAAGCCCTCGACAACGTCGTCAAGCGCTTCACTCCCGCCGGCGCCTACCCAGACAGCGTCATTGACCGCGTGCTCGTCATCTCCGGTGACAGGAAGAAGGTCGAGCAGGATCAGATCCCAGAGTTCTTCACTCCTGTGACAGGGAAGTGGCAGCAGAAGTGTCTGTTCAAGGTGTATGCGGATGATGAGAGCTACAACTCTGGGCATGGCCATGCCTATGAGGCCTATGGTATTGATCCCGCGAAGGGAGCGTTGGTCATTGTCAGGCCGGATCACTGTAAGTTGTGCTTACCCACATGACACTCTCTTGTTGAGGAGCATACACTGACGGAGGTATTCCAACAGACGTAGCAAAGGTCTCCGCACTGGATGACAACATTGAGAAGTCGACACAGAAGTTCTTTGAGGGCTTCTTGTCGCCTACAGCTTGAGTATCAGTGTCAGGTGTCAAATGAAAGGATGTAGGATACAGAAGGAGCATGGAGTTGAGGTTCAACACTTGGGGTATCAAGGGATTTTCAGTTTTCACCAAGCTAATCTAAAAGAGCATATTCATACAGATATCCGAATTGCAATACAAACAATAAGTACAAGAACGAGTGTGTAAAAGGAGACGTGAAGCAGACAGAGAGCACTGCAGGCTCAACCCATCATCAGTCCCAGCCGGATAACGAACGTGAAGGTGTGTGCGTGTGTGTGAAAGGAAAAACAGAGGAAAACCCAAGAAACAGCAGTCCAAGGCTTCCTTCCGACGGTGACCATCCTCCGTTCGACGAAGCAGGCCTACTACTAGCCTAGCACCTCTGCACCGTCATAAACACAGTCCACCTCTCCGAAAAATAGACTTGTCCAGCAACGCGCGTCTGCCCACCAAAGTACTTGAAGCAAGCGCCCGAAAGGAAGTAAGAGGCTTCGGCGACGTTGCCCCAGGAATGGAGGGTGATGTCGTGGTTGTTCTGTTTCATCATTTTACTCGTTAGCCATCATTCATTCACCCCCCATTCGCACGCAGTAACAGAGGGAAAGATACTCACATCATTACAAACAAAAATCGCCGAATTCCAACTACAACTAACCCGACTGCACTTATTCGCCTGCAAACGCGGCTCCCCGCTTAATCCATAAAGGTAACTTTGCCCATCATGGATAGCGCTCAAACTAGCCCACTTCTTCGGTTCACCGCAGTAATGCGAAGCATACGTGTAGGGGCCGTTGTACTTGGCTTGTCCCCGGTCGGGCGTGGCGCCGTTGTAGTCCTCGGCTACGGGGGAGGGGTTGCGGCTGTCTAGGACGGCGGTCGGGTGGAGCAGGGTGGTGTTGTAGGGGTCGAAGTCGGGGGGGAAGGGGAGGTCTGAAGGGATGGAGGTGAGGGAGGTGTCGGAGTCGGAGGAGGAGGGGATGTCATCATCGGAGGAGCGGACGGCTAGAATGGGGGTGGGAGCGGCGCGGGCGGCGGCGGCGTAGGCGGCGGCGGCGATGCTGGCGTCTGCGCGGGCGTTGGCTTCTTCGAGGCGCTTGAGGAGATGTTCTTCGTCGAAGTTGCTGGGGGCCTGGAGATGGTTAGTGGTTTTGTTGGTGGTTGAGGGGAGGAGGGGAGGATGAGAGGAGAGAAGGGGAAGACTTACAGCCGTGGCGGTCGCCATCAGGGCCGTGAGAGGCAGCAAGATCTTGGAGAAAAGCATCGTGTTGGTTCTGTCTTATTGGGGCTGACTGAAGTTGGTTGTAAAGAGAGTGTTTGATATCTGTCGACAGAAGCTGCGAGATAAAAAAAACGAATGTAGAGACTTGATTTGAGGAAAAGGAGAGACAGTATCCAACACCTTTCGCCCAAGGGTAACAAGACAAGGGGTGTCTTTTTATATCTCCTCGAGTCTATTGTTCAGCTTGGCCTCTTCTATGCTCTCCTTCAAGACCGCCCGCCGGATGACCACACTTTTAAACCCTTCGTCCACATATGCTCGCGTCACCTCACTACAACGCCGAGAGATTTTCCTTTGGAAAATAGGAATGCCCTAATACCCCTGACCAATTTTTAGCTTTCGATGAGCATGAGCATCGTGGTCAAAGACAAAGAAACATCCACCTCGTGGTTCCCGGTGGCTCACCACCGAGGGAACGTAAACAAAGCGCCACAGGGGTTCAACGGTTGTGAATAGGGCTGAATAGGCTCTTTAATGCGTATTGTTCTCTTGTGGGAGTGATGCGTGGATCTTGCCTCCGTGGGTGGACAATTCATCTGGGCAACATTTCCTTGAGTTCCTGGTATCCTTGTGAGGCGAGACTCGTGAACAATGTTTCCCTTGAGAGGTATTGAGCGATTAGAATCATTGATGGGGACTTGGCAACTGACGAAAACATGGCAAACCGGCAGTTCGGCACTTGAGGCCTCTTTGGAGTCTCCGGGTGGAATGTGAGATGTAGTATCAGGACTATGTCGGGATTTCTCCGGGTCCCGTGGAAGACGGCACGGGGCTTGGCTCCGGGTTGCCTCCGGTGTTTGGCCGGGGAGAAGAAAGGGAGATTGTTGAAGATCCGGGGACATCGGATACGGTCGAGTATAGTGATGGCTTTTCGGATAGTGACCGGCGAGTAGCTTTGATATAAACTCCGAGCAGTTGGTAAACGTTTGGATCCTCTACCCTGATGATGAGTTCATGACCAGCATCGATATCTACTCGAAACCATGAATAGGATACTGAATAGCCGGTAACTACCGGTTTGCTAACATATGCAGTTTGTTCGACTGCCTGGACCCTGGATTTCTGGTCAGGGGGCATGGTTCGGATTGTTTACTGATCCGATGGTTGTTGATAGCATCTTGACTGTTGGTTCTTGTCAGCTTATCAGTCTTTTCTTCATTTCTTTGTTTCTTTTTCTCACCCTTCCTCTGTTCTCTTCCACACTCCTTATTTCTCACCCGTTTCCTATCCCATCAAATTTTGCGAAGTCAAACCCTTCCGTTTTCCCCATAACAAGCATGTATCGAGTGCGACGGGCCAAACATTGACCAGTGTCTCTTGACATCTCGTCGGTCTCGATGCTTCGTGAAAGCCAAACGACGAGCCGCCGGTTTCTCCGGATTCGCAGCGACATGTGCATCTCAGTCTCATCAACAGAATGCTCTCGCAGCCCAAATCATTAGTTCTCACTCAATTTGCGAGTAAGACGGAGTTTCCGACCATTCAAAAGCAGTCAAAATTGCTCAATTCGGATATGTCATTCTTTAGTTGTGGTCGGGATGACACCGAGGTTCCTGGCGATCGAATTGGATCCCAGGCGTTGGAACGGATCCTGTATAACGCCCGCCCAGCCTTCCGCTCTTGGCGGGTGCTAGCGGGCGATGGTGTACCACATTCCACCACAACGTCATCGAGAGTTCTTTCTCTCCGTTGCTCGTCGGGTGTAACATCAATCAGCTGATATACGATGGGATGAATAATAAAAAGTCTCCGACCGTTGATACTTAACTTCCATCAAACCCGATTCCGCGAAAGATCTTGTGTGTGTTGACGGACAAGACCGACAAAATGGCGACCATCACAGATCACCCCAAGATAACGCTCTACTGGTACTGCCACCCGCTCGCCACGAATGCGCGATAGATCACTAACAATTTCCGCTACAGGCTCAATGACTCCCGCGCGCAGCGCATGGTCTGGCTCCTCGAGGAGCTCGGCGTCCCCTACGATGTCAAGATCTTCCATCGCAGCAAGGACATGCTCGCGCCCGCCGAGCTGGAAAAGGTCCATCCGCTAGGCAAATCGCCCATCGTCACCGTCCAGCCGTCCGAGCCAGGCGCAAAGGAGATTGTCCTGGCCGAGAGTCCTTTCATTGCGCAGTACCTGTGCGAACACTTCGGGAAGGATACGACTTTGGTACCGAAAAAATACAAGGATGGTGAGGAAGGAAAGTTGGGCGGCGAGACGGAGGAGTGGATGAGACATCAGCATTTGCTGTATTATTCGGAGGGGAGTTTGATGCCTCCGCTGTTGGTGGCGCTGATTCTTTCTGGTGAGGACCTACCCTTCACTATTTCTTCCCGGGTAGAAGAAAGACACTTACAGACCCAGTCATCTCCGGCCCCAAAATCCCCTTCTTCATCCGCCCCATCACCGCCACCGTCGCCGGCAAGGTGCACAACTCCTTCGTCGTCCCCAATATCGAGAAGCACTGCGCCTTTCTTCAGCAGCAACTGGAGACATCTCCAAACGGCGGCAAGTATATCTGCGGCGATAAGTTGACGGCGGCGGATATTCTGATTAGCTTTCCGCTGCTGAACTTGCCGAAGGTGGAGGCTCTCGGAGGGGAGGGTGCAAAGGGCAAACTGAAGGAGAAGTTTCCCAAGGTATTTGAGTATGTTGCAAGATTGGAGGAGGAGGAGGGGTATAAGAGGGCGGAGAAGAAGATTGAGGAGTTGGAGGCCGAGGGGAAGTAGTCATCGCGGGATTAGATTGGTAGGTACCTTAGTCATTCCGGAGAATGACTGGATGTAGGGCCGGGAATAAGTGGGTCCCGAAGCAGCGGAGGTGGGGCCGCTCCAGCCGGAAGTCCGGGTTGGGGTCCGGGCCGTTCTTGAGATCAAGACTTGCATTGCTCGCTAATGTAATGATGGAAATCTCTACTCTTGCCAAATCAGCCATATTTCTGGCCGAAGCTGATGCGGCCGCAATCTCTAATAGACTTAAATGGGGATATCGAAGACCTTACCGCCTGCGTGCTGCTCGGCTTTCCGTATCGTCTTGAGCGCAGCGCCACCGCGGGGAGATGTGCTACGTTCTATCATCTTGTGTGCGCCCACAGAGCCCGGTGGTGTTGGGCATTCCCGGCGTGAACACTACCAGTGGAAACATGAACACCGGCACGAATCAGCGGCAAAGAAGAAGATTGAGGAGTTCGAGGCCGAGGGGAAGCAGTGAGTCCAAGGATATGAAGTGACGAGACATTCCGGAACATGGCCGGGTGTTTGGCCGGTAATAGGTGGGTCTCGGGGCATTGAATGTGGGGCCGCTCCGGATGGATGTCCGGATCATCGTCCGGGTCGTCCTTGAGGTGGAGTTCGGCGCACCGCTCACCCATATGATTATGTAACTCATTACTCTTGACGGTTTATATTTAATTCCGGCCACCATCAATGCAGCCGCTGGTGGCTCTGGCGTGCACGTTGCGATACCATAGCGCGCCAGGGGGGTTGTAGAAAATGATCTCTGGTATGGTTTTACAGATATTAAATATGTTTATTGTAAAATCATCGTACGATGATATTGTGTATAAAATATAAGAAAGATTTAAATGAATATATACTATACTAACCGTTTTAGTACAAATGAATCGTTAAGTGTAAATATTTTAATATAAAATTAATTTATTTAAATGATTATTATATAATTATATTTAATTTAAATCGATAAGATAATATTATTATTGATATAGTCTTACATTCTAAAATCATTTTGAAATATCAATGTATTTTCCACTTTCTAATTCATCTAATTATCTAAATAAAGTTAAAATATAATTATTTATCGAAGAAAAAAATATTTTTTAACGTTAAATATAATAAAAAATTTAGAAAAATATACCCTATAAGCTAGAAAAAGTTAGGGTATTTCTAAATACTTTAATTTCTGATTTAAAAACCCATTTAGAAGGCTAAGGTTCTTCAACCTTTTTTTTATACAGTTATTAGATTTCAATAACTAAGGATAAGTTTAAAAATTTTGGTTACAACGAGGAATCGAACAAGAGTCTAACAATGAAGAACTACTTCATTAACCACTTGGCTACTAAGCCAAATGGTTATTTCTGAAAGAAAAGGCTAGTTTTTCTTATTTATAAAGGGAAAGTACAATATTAAGAGAGGAAGGTAAAAGGAAGGACTTTAAGACTTTGAAAATTTCTAAGTTAATTAAAAGCAATATAATTGTCAAATTCTATACTATATTAAGAGCAATATAATTGTAAGATTTTATTAAGAGTAATATAACTGTAAAATTCTATAGTATATTAAGACTTTTATTTGCTTTAATATCCTTACGTAATAAATTCCCTTTCTAAATATTAATTAAAATATAACTTTAACTATTAATAAATCTCTTTATTTATAAAATATTCTTTAACTTAAAATATTTTAAGTTAATATCCCCTTTTTATAGTAAAATACTTTTAAACTCAGCTTAAAATAATCCTCCTACTCAAAATGAATTTAATATTTGAATAGATATTTATAATAGAAGTTACAATTCTTAAATGTAAAATTCTTAACCTATTAAAATATAATTAATATTAATTCAAATTTATATATTAAAGATCTACTTTATTTAAAAGCATACTAGCGATGATTTTTACAGATACAGATAATTTTTTACAGATAAGTTGCACTATATACAATACGATTATAACAAATTTAACGGTTTTGTTTTGAAGAGAATACTGGGCATTATTTTACAGTGAGAAAATAGACCCTTCGTAGGAAAATAGTCCAGTCGCACGGAGACTATCCGGAAGACCATTTTTACAGATACCGTGTGCGCGCTATGGTAGTGTGGCCCGGTCTCCGTAACGGGCCCGGGGCGATGCGCAGCATGCGGCCATTCTGTGACCGACTCAGCATTCAAGGTTTATCGAATATTCTTTTCTTTTCTCAGTTTTGAAGCATCTTCATCCAATGCTATATGCTTTGCTCAATGTCATGAATGGCAAAAAGATGATGAGTGGTTGCGCTGTGTTGAACCCTAACCCGCTGTGCAAACCTCTGCGATTTGGGGACCGATCTGGCGCTCTGGGCGCGGGTCGTTCTTTCTTCCAACATCAATGAATGAATGCATGGCGGGGTAAATCAGCTCTCACGACGACAATCGCTCTTTCCTTTCCAAACCCGACAACAGAATCGATGATGTGACTTCTCCCCGACAAAGTCCATTTCCTTCGGTCAGAGTTTTCACTGCCCTAATCCTCCTTTTGCTTGCAGTGTGCGAAGTTCAGTTCCCAGCCAATTTCGCGACACATCCAATTGCGCCCTTCCAAAGCTCACCTCACTTCACTCCTCTGCTCCATGATGCACCATGCCGGACGACGCGATCACACCAACAATCCACTATTCGGCCCTCTTCACTTTGATCCAAGATGCCTGACGATTTACGACGTCATCATTTCCACAGCCAGAATCGTCAAGGGATGAATGACTGTCGAACATGGTACGAACCCCCCCGTAAAAACTCCAGCGTCCCACGTTAACAACACTGACCACCGAACGTCGTCCAACAGTCGCCGAATCATGGCCGCCAACCGCATGTGTGGTGATGTTGCTGCACCTCAATTACGACAATGGTTTGGTCTCTCCCAAAAGAGGCCATCCAGAGTGGCCTCTCGAGGCCTGCGGCTTGCAAGTTCCGACGCGGTGGTCGGGTCGCCATAACGGGCCTGCGGCGGAGCGCAGCATGCTACCTTTTTCCTCCACTAATCAACGTCCATGATTCACAAGGCTGCCTTTCCATCTTGACAGACAGTCAACAGAAACTTCTCTCAGTTTGCCTAATTCATTTCACGGATTGTGCTCCAGGCCCGATGATCGTCGCCTCCCGTGTCCCTCACGGGCTCCCCGGTCCTCGGTGTTACTGTTAGCCTGAGGTGCCTCGCTCTAGGGCTTCGACCTTCGGCCTCCGACCACCGTACAACGACCTATCGTCAAACAGCACTACCCTACTGATGCCGAAATTCCTTACGAAACAATTTCGATGTTTTACGATCCCCATCTGCAGTTCATGTTTGCTTGTCCACGGCTCAGCGGTCCGAATCACTACTCTGCTACAAGTCCTTCGAGGCACAGCAGCCGTCCAACGCCGCAATCATCAGGCGATACCCGCATGCCAAACATGGGCACAGATACCGGCTCCAAGCGCCCGAGACAATAGTCAAACGTTTGTTGGCCACCGCTTTTCTTGATCCTTTGGAGGGAGATGGGGAAGGCTAACGACGTCCGGTATGGCAGATAAGTGTATCTGAAACACCCTTGGTGGCTTGACTGGTATGTATCACCCTAGTGGACGAGCTTGCATGTATCATGATATGGGCGTTCGGTTGGGGGCAAGTCACTCATTGCGAGAGATGTGATGGCTCCCAAGGCGACTGCAATATGGAGCTAGTGCCACAAAGGTGCTAACATCCGCCTGTCACTACCCATACCTTGTTTATATGAGGCTTTATCAAGTCTTACAAGGAGTCTTTTCTGCACACTGACGGGAAAGTGCTGGAGATTATGCGCCCGGAGTCTGACAAAGCCTTGCCGGGAAAAGGGCAGTTCTTTCGGTTACTCGTAACCTGACACCACTTCCTTCCTGCCGTATTCTTCCGCGCCATGGTTGTATCTTCTTCGGCTACCGACTGTGTGGGTGCACGTCTACGGAGGCGGCAAGGCGGAGAAGTTGAATGACAGCAAGTATGAGTACCTCCAAGACGTTCCTATCCCAAGCTTTAGGTTCGTACTACCGAGCCGCTTCCGGTGGAAGGTTACACATCGGGTGGTCTGAGAACGTTGACAGGTTGCCTGTTGACTATCTCTTCGCAAAGCAGCCAACGGGAGATGTCGGAGTTGTCAAATTGTGATGCACTCCAAACTTTCACAAGTTCAAGGCTTCATCCAAGCGCCCTGCTAATGGGGCAGTATCAAGATAGTGCAAGTGTACTGTCACGACATGCTATGCAAGAAACGTCAAAATCGAACAAGTGCTTGGCCGGCTGCGGTGTTATTCAACATCAAAGTTTCATGTTTCTGTGCCACTGGCTTGCGACTTCGCACCGGGTTGTATTGCACTTCAAGGTGTACTTGAACGGTACTTCACTCTCAGCGGCAACCATCGACTCCAAACCGCTTTCTATCTCGCATTCTGTTGTGATTCTCGCCTACTCCCCAAGACATTCATCATGTATCCTTCTCCTCGTTACACCACCGACGCTGCATCGCTCGCGGTGAAATGATGGACATAACGCAGCTTCCCTTGCACAAGCCTGAACTCGTGGATATCCAACAATGTCCCATCACTTCCACCCTTGCTAAACACGCTTACAGCCCCCAAACCCTCATCAATCACATACCTCCTATCCGTATTCGCCTTGCCATCCAAGCTCACTGGTTGGCACTCCTCGGTGTAGTACTCGCTTCCCTCCAGCCGGGCGCACGGGGTGCCCCAGGGTAGCTCAAAGTTGCCGTTGCCGCTCCACAGATCGAGGTACGAGTTGGCCACGATTTTGAGCAAGTCTCGGCTGTCTTGCTGGGCCGTAACAATCACGGACCAATCCTCTGCATCAACATATGCGAGCGTCTTGGTGGCATTGAATTGCGGCTCGGTCGAAGGACGTGAGATAAGAACGTCTATGACCTTGGCTTTGAGCCCCGCGCTACCAGTGTTGTCAATGTACGGATTCTTGGGGTCGGTGACAATCAGTTGCGAGTACGTCTTGCAGTCTCGTTGATCGACAAAAGTGCGAGTGTAGTCGATCTTGAGTGGAGTGGTGAGGAACGAGGTGTTGATGTCACGCTGCTTGTAGTTCTTGCGGTACACGGGCGAGCTGGAGGTGAGCAACGGGTCAACCTCCCCATAAGTTTGGGATTCGATGTAGATGTCGGTTTGCATTCGAAGAGCGGCCCATTGGCAATTTCCTGCTCCTCTCTGGGCGAGCGAGAACTGTACGGCGGCTAAGATGCCGAGGGTTGCTAAGGTGAGACAAACCATGATGTTGTGCAGTTACTGATACAAGTGTTCTGGAATAATGAGTACAAGAAGCACATCAGAGACCAAGTCCATGTGCAGGCAGACAGGTACTAATTATCTGTGAAGACCAGAGGATACGAACTCTAAGCCAAGTGCCGCGAGCGGTTCATCTATCATCGGCAATACCCATATTATTTCTCGCATTGGCAACCCCGCTCGCATATGGGTAAGTCAACTCATTGAAGATGTTCGCTCTGCCCGTCAACTGTGGAATTACCCGGCAAAATATGCTAATGTTGCAACCAAACAGGAGTTGCAAGGGCATATGCCTTCGAAAAGACGAGAGCGTTCTCGGTGCTGCAACTGGCTTACTGATGGTTTTTTTGGCTTTACGACGTTGAGCAGACATCGCGGATAGAGGCGTGAAAACATGACCAGACATTATTGGCACCTGTTGATGTGGTCGTTTATCCCCGAATTCAACTATCCCCATCCCCGAATTCAACTATCCCCATCCCCGCGGAAGAAAACATGACGTTGGAAGATACGTCTTGAACTATCATATTATCTTTCAGCCGCATGTTGCTAGTGTCCTCAAAGCTGCAGCGTCCTCTCACAAAAGAAGCAAAGAGCTAACAGCATAAGACTCATACCAACTGCTCAGCCACCCGAAGGATTGGGTGTCAAACAGTGCCAAATCTCGATTTAGATGCCACCTCATTGTGGGTAGAAGTAAGTTCGATCACCAACTGTATGTCTTGTCCTGTCTTGACTCAGATGCAGGTGCAAGTTTATGGCCAAAGATAATGTTCACGCATCATCTCAAGGTACGGTATCTACTTCATCATTGGCACTATGGTGTTGGCTATGTAAGAGACTTTACCCCGCTGTGATATCCAAGCCATATTTCATGCTTTTCTACGACTGTTGGGATCTCGTGATGGAAAACTCGATGGTGCATTAACTTGTTGGTTGCTAGTAGTCGGGTGTTCACGATGTTCCCCCTCGAAAGCTTGACGTTTGCATCATGATCGATCCATCATGCTGGGGCCATCACAGTCGAGGGCTGCTAACAATTCGAACTAAAAGGGTAAGTCGGTCCGTTATCACCCCGCTGTTGCTGTTGGAACTTGAAGGAATAACAAAGCTGTGCATTAGATCTGATCTAGTCGGGTCCTTCCGAGCCCAGATGATGCCGTTCATCTTGGTAGGATTCCTCTCTTTCCTGATGCGGTGCCGTGTTTTTGTGCGTGCCCCTTTTGCGCATTTGACGTTGTTTGCGGGCAGTTGTCGATCGGGATATGGACTGGAGAGAGGGGCCTATAACCCAGGCCTGGCAGTCACTAACAAGCACTAAACTGTCGGCGGATTCTCAGGTCGCGCATGTGCTGGCCAATGGGGCTCGAGGTCGCCGGCGCTTAACGGCATCCGCCATCGTCCAACAACACTTTCAGTTTCTCGGTTGGAAGGGAGATTTCGAGCCAAGTGTGCCTCGCTGCTCTTCGTTGATTCGCCAATGGGCATTTTACTTCTGAAAGTGTCATGGTCTTTTTCTACTTTGTTGCTTCGCCTCTTTGACCTCCATGTCCGCATCGCGAATCCGGAAGTTGGCCTCTAAAACGGCCCCCTAATCCCGGCCCCCTAGCGGCTGAATGGAGAGGGATCCACACCGGGCCCGAAACCGCGGCCCGGAAATGGGAGCCCGTTGAGGGCCCGGACCCCACTGCCGCAAGGCGATGCTCCTGCAAAAGTTCACGACCGGACAAGGGAGATGGAGATAGTGCACAACACAACACTCAGCTCGACCCGGGAGTTTGGTTTGATGGGGTTTTTCTTGAGGCCCTTGAGGGGCACCTGGGTGTCGTGATGGAAAACATACCGGGTTCATGGACTGTCACCAGGGCATCGGTTGGTGGCACATGCTATCGGTCCCTTGAGCAGGACTCCAATGTCGTCACATTTGGTTGCTCAGCCGGATGTTGACCTCCTTGTCGACTGCCGGGTCTGTGGTCAAGACGGACTGTGAGGCGGATTGTGCCCATGACATTGGCAAACTGGCGGCCGTTGACATGGTGTGGAAGGTGACTTATAAAGAGGCATCATGAAGCCGGTCATGGAGGTTGGATGGAAGGCATTCAGATCACCATCTGTCTTCAACGGTCTCTCAAGCTTCACTCAAGAGAAAGTCAGCCGAAAGAGCAACGACAGCTTCACTTGAGCACATCAACTCGGACATCAACCACCTTACCTGACTCATCGGCAAGATAGTCACTCGGCCAAGACCTCGACATCATCACTCCTACCAGCAGCTTCAACTTCATAGCCCCTCCGCTATCACTCATCTCATATTAATCCTTCAACCTTCCAGCATCACAACAAGTCAACAGTCACGATGTGCAACTGGGAGCAAACCAAGTTCGAGGCGTGCAAGCACACCGAGACCAAGCGGATGGCCTACTCGTGCGCCATCTACACGAGGCACACATATGGAGAATGCCGGTTCGATCCCAAGAAGAGCAAGGTCTTTACCGTCATTAGCTACGGCTACTGCAAGGAGTGTTCGGATATGTTCAACAAATATGTCAATCTTTGAACTGGTTCGTGTCTGTGGGGGTTTTCGCTTCGATGGTTGTCTTACTAGGTGAGTGTCATCAGATTCTGCCTCACTCCTAGGTGTGTTCTTTTGCTGATGATATACAAAGCAGTTTCTTTTTTACCACTTGATGTGGTCCCGCTGCTGAGACGATGCAGTCATGCAGCTTTCTTTCTTGCTCTCAAAACAACGAAAAGTCGACACACCTACCGGCAAGGTCACCGCACAACCATCGTTCACCGGATCCTCTACTGGTCCATCGACCGGCGATCAAGATCACAGCTCTCGACGGAGGGTTCTTCACGGTTGATGTCAAAGCTATAGGATGAGGGGTGACTTCTGGGGGTCAAGGCAGGCTGCGCGGTGATGAACACACTCTTCTAAGGATTCTGTGTCTCTGTCAAAGGAGATAAAGTCGAGTGGCTCAACACTACTTCGACAAATGGGAGGAAAGTACTTGGTTTGGGACATAGGTGTGTGCCCTGTGTGCGTTTGGCTACCGTTCGGTATTCTCTTCTTGTATCTACTTTTTTTCTTTTTTGATTCCCTTTTCTTCTTGGTATGGCCATGACAAGCTCGCATCTTCATGTTCTTTGACGCGCATACTGCAGACCGAGCTGTCCAATCTATATCAAACCACGATAAGCCCAACATATCTGCATCGCCGCTTCGCCTAAACATGCAAACGCAACTCGCAATGGCGTGCACCGATGACTCGCATGAGAATCAGGCACGTGTGTAACTTTGCACACGCGTCCTAACCGATATCCGAGGAGTGAGGTGCGATTGTGAATTACCAACCTGTTGGTTTGAGTTCCTGGCAGTGGCAGCCTGTGTGGTTCTTCACGGAATACACGGGAGGTAACGACAGACGGACGGTAAGCAAATTTGCTCAAAAGATGACATGCTATGTTATGCTCACCGCCAAATAACCCGTCCCATTTTCGTTCGTCTTACACTGGTACCTGACTGGCTTACTGCGTTATTCCCGCTTGGCACGAGACTTACTTTTTCCTCATAAATAAGTGGGAGTGGGATTACATCAGATCCCATCCCATCCCCATCTCCATGGCACTATGCCACTATCTGTGGACTGGACATCGGTGGACATGTATGGACGGCAGGGATCGAGGTTGCACAAAAACGTGCGCGCCCTTAACGAGGTGATGTGTCACAAAGTGACAGCCTTCCGCATACCAATCCAAGGTTTTTAACCTAAGACAAGGGCAAGACAATGCCCATTTTCGACAGTCCATTCATAATTCGGTTGGATGAGTTCTGGGAGCACAGATGGTAATTGGTAACTTTGTGAGACTTGTGAGACAGAGGTGACATTGGAGTCACCAAGGCCGTGGTAAGCCCTAGTAATTCCCTGGTAATGAAACAGAAAAGCCGATGGTGCTCGGACTAATGAATTCTGAGGACCGTCACGGACGCGAGAGAGAGACTAGGTCTTACGGTTTACCGAACTACTGGATTATCGGTAGACGAGGTGTGGTTGAGCGCAACTTCGTTAGTTCGTTGGGGGTCTTATTCTAGAGGTTTTAATCAGCAAAGCAAAGGAACCTAAGTATTACGCGGGAGCTTTGTCAGCAACAAGTATCACCGACAGTGCCGAGCATTTTGGGTATATTCCAGCACGGAACGGGTTTAACTCAAGCTTGGAGTAAGGACAGGTAAGTAGGTAATCCTTCCAGTTCCTGTACCATGTTTTAGAGCTTAACTTCCCGCACCACCCCTTTTGTCCTCATGCACCCTTTTTAACTTCAGGCACCACTTACTCCACCAATGGCACCTGCATGGCAGCTGACATGAAAGATCCACCGTTTTGTATAGTAATTTCCGACGACAGAATGTTCCAAACATTCATGCGCATTTGCACCAGCGGCCAAGTTACCTCTAGTAGTTTCAATAGTACGCCAAACCTCTCTAACACCTATTCCGTCGCCAACTTTAGTGCATCGCCAACCTCACCTCTAGGGCATCACTAGGTAACCTCAATGCATCGCCAAGTTTAATGCATCGCCAACCTTATTACATCGCCAACCTCATTATATCGCCAACCTCATTATATCGCCAACCTCATTGCGATGGTAGTTGAAGACTTTATAAGGTAGCGCAAAGGTTTTGGCGATGCCCTAAGGTTGGCGATGCACTAAGGTTGGCGATGCACTGAGGTTGGCGATGCCTTGAATAGTAGTGACATTGGGAGGTCAGAAATTTACAACCGAAAACGCCCCGCTTTATTGTCAGGTGTCAAAGGGTGCGCCAAGTCAGAATAGGGTGCATGAGGACAAAAGGGGTGGTGCGGGAAGTCAAGCTCATGTTTTATGTTCCTCAGCCACACACCGAACTATAGAACTATGACATCGACTAACCCCCAACGAAAGAAAGACGAACGGGATTAGTAGCACTGTCTCCCTTGCGTATCAACCGTCACGCCATCACGCTTTACATCATGGCGGACATGTCAGGTATCCCCCGTATACATGGTAGAGGTAAATATGTCATAAATGGTAAGTACCTTACAGCCTCTGTCTGTTGTACCTTCTTTACGTCTCTGATGTACCTACATCTACCTATGCCGCTATGCCGCTATGCGTAGCACCAGACTGGAGATATCGTGGGTTGGTGATAGATCACTTGGGGCTGGAGAACCCAGCCAGGGCTGGCACCTGAGGCTCGTTGAGAAACATGGGGGCGGCCGGCTTCTACATGAAGAACGGTTGTTGGTTCGGCGATTTGGTCATCGCCGTTCATCCAGGAATCCAGGACATTGACAACCATTGTTCGGAGCCGGAATCCCTTCCTTCTTTACCGACTGCTACTTGAGTGAACTCAGTGAACCAAAAGAAGCAAGGTCCTTGCCAGAGCCGAGCTGTTGGTAACTGAAAAGGATCTAGTGAGCTGGAACAGGGAGACGGGGAAGTGTCGGATAGAAACCCCTTGTTCCACTTGTTGGGACTTGGGAACTGGAAGTTGGGAGGTTGGATGTAACTACAATTCTTCTTTTGGACTTTTGGTTCTTCGCTTAAATCCTCGGAGTATGTACCTGAGTCCTGACACGGTACAGACCGTACAGGTATGTGAGTGATGAGTGGAAGTTCCATGCTTTGCGTTCAGTCCCTGCTTTCCGAACCATGTTCACTGGCTCGGTGTGCCGTATGTGGACGGACGCCAACCTAACCTGGAAAGATGGGGCCATGGATCCAAAAAGGGTCGTCACTCTGCAACCATGACCTACAGATAGGTAGGGTGCAACTAATGCACGCAAGGGAACAGAAGCGGGATATCATGTGAGTGAACTTACATATGTACGTGGTTAGTATGCAGTCAGACGTTCCCCTCCAGCCCCAGGCCCAAAGTTGGTTGAGGCTTTCAAGGGTAGTACGTCTATAGGTCTGGCTCAGTGGTTCTGATCAAGGGTTCCGAGAGCGAGAGAGGGTTAGTGGTTGCTATGTATAGCCCTCTGATGCAAATAGTCGGATCGTGGGTGAGACCCTGTTTATGATCCCAGCCTTTGAAGAACTATACCGCTTTTTCTCACTCGATATGGTTTCACTCAACTAGGTATAGCGCCGGGTATATCTGGCTTCGACCAATCTTCTGGTGAGTTGATGCGGGTCGCAGAGTTTCTTGGGAACGATCCAGTAACAGGATTGGTTTGAGTAAAACCATATATGTGAGGTAGGCCATGGGCTGGCTATCAACAACCTAGGTCTTAGTGTCGAAGAGAAGGGAGCCATACCGAGTTAAGAAGGAAGTGTGTATACCTGGTTCAGTTGGGTTTCGGAACCGGAAGCAGGACTAACCCGAAGAAGGGGAGCTGGGAAGCAGAAAGAGAACCCATGTGCACATGGAAGTCAGAACAGTTAGTGCGAAACTGAATGCACAGACATGGGCAAGACATGGACATGGACATGGGATATATCTACTACGGTAGGTAGTGTACCTGCGCCGCACCCTTGCCTACCCTGGCTCCTGTCTCCGGGTTTCGAAGAGACGAATCTGGTTTGGAGAAGACGAACTGAGAAGTGGAAGGATTTCAAGGAACAGTTTGTGGCGTTCGTCGGAAGACAAGGTGGCTATCAGCCGCAAAGATCTTGACCGAAAATGCTCTGAGAATGGTATTGTTGAAACGTTTTTTGGCTTGATGGATGGTGATCCCGGTGGCCGGTGGTGCCGACGTTCGACCAGATATTGCGGTTTGTTCTTTTTGGAGGCAGATGGCGTTATTGTTGTTTTTGTGGTGGCTTGACAAGGAAGTATGGGAATTTCCGGTGGTGGCATTCAGGCAGCGTTCATAACAAAACAAAATACACAAAACAAAATAAAACAAAATAAAACAAAACAAAACAAAACAAAACAAAAGGGGTGTGAATGTAGGCAAAACGGGTCGGCTCGGTTTTGCCAAAACACCCAAAATTTTCGATCCATGGCTCTGAACATTAGAAGGGGTAGATTTGGCCGTTCAAACCGGNAAAACAAAACAAAACAAAACAAAACAAAAGGGGTGTGAATGTAGGCAAAACGGGTCGGCTCGGTTTTGCCAAAACACCCAAAATTTTCGATCCATGGCTCTGAACATTAGAAGGGGTAGATTTGGCCGTTCAAACCGGTCCATCGCATGACAGGGACCTAGTGTTGAAGCCATTCAAACGCGCTGTAAAAAGTCTACTCCCGACGGCCCGTTGGCGACGTTTGCAGCGGTTGCTGGGGTATTTGCTGGTGTTGCTGGGGGTGTTCTTATGTCTGGATTTGCCTTGTTTTGTTGCTTGTCTTTTTCTGTGTATTTAATTCTGCGTTTTTGTTGTGTAATGGTGCCGATACGGCTGATAGAAGTGTGTAATTACGTGTATTTCGGAACCGGAAAAATTGTTATTTCCGGATGCAAAACATACAAAACAAAACAAAACAGGTTGAAAATGAAGCAAAACCATCGACTTTTATGTAAAACAAAACAAAACGGTCAAAATCTGGTTTTTCGGAACCGGAAAAATTGTTATTTCCGGATGCAAAACATACAAAACAAAACAAAACAGGTTGAAAATGAAGCAAAACCATCGACTTTTATGTAAAACAAAACAAAACGGTCAAAATCTGGTTTTGTTTTGTTTTGTTATGAACGCTGCATTCAGGTGGAAGAAAACGTGAGAGAACAACGAAGATATGTGTCCGAAACTAAAAACTTTCATGGCTCTGTTCGGTGCCGTGGCTGTTTTTGTGTCCGCCCGTTCATTGCTTGAGAATTCCGAGCCGGATAAATCGACTGTGTTCGATTCCAAATCGACTGTGTGGGGCCCATACAAATTGACAGCCAAGACCCAAAGCTTGGCATCGCTTGGCATCGTTCTCGCGCGGCCGCGACCATCACCAAGTCATCACCAAGTCATCACCAAANCGAGCCGGATAAATCGACTGTGTTCGATTCCAAATCGACTGTGTGGGGCCCATACAAATTGACAGCCAAGACCCAAAGCTTGGCATCGCTTGGCATCGTTCTCGCGCGGCCGCGACCATCACCAAGTCATCACCAAGTCATCACCAAAAGACATTGTTTTGAACCACGACAACGAGAGCTCAAAACCACCTTTTTCAAAGCGCTGAACTCTCATTCACATGCGGGGGCCTCTCACCGGCCCCCTGCACCCCCGGAACTAACCCTAACACCTAACCCTAACCGCTAACCCTAACACTAACCTAACCCTAACCTTGGTCAGCCCGCGAAAGCTGGTACAGTCGATTTATCAGGAGCACACAGTCGATTTATCCGGCCCGGNCTCACCGGCCCCCTGCACCCCCGGAACTAACCCTAACACCTAACCCTAACCGCTAACCCTAACACTAACCTAACCCTAACCTTGGTCAGCCCGCGAAAGCTGGTACAGTCGATTTATCAGGAGCACACAGTCGATTTATCCGGCCCGGAGAATTCACATGTTATGGCATTCATCCATCCATTCAGCGTTCGGACAGGGCTTGAAAGCTTCAAGTTGGCTTCAGCTGCTCTGGCTATAACGGGCTTTTCGGGTGTTCGATGCGCTGGGAACCGATCACGATATCTCCAGTCTCAGGAGCCGTCTCAGCATTGCTTCTTTTTCGGTGTGGTGGTCGGTGGTGGTGGTGGTGGTCGGTGGTGGTGGTGTATCTGAGACATGCATTGATGCTACTTTTGGAACTTTTAGTTGCTTCTTCGTAGATATGGAAGTTGAACGGCGATAGGATGCTGTTTCTTGATGTTTCCCCGGGCTTTCAGGGATTGCTGTCTTGCGGAGAACACTCCTAGCGGAATGTGGTCCGTCTTCTTGTTTTCTTCTTTCTTTTCTTCTTTCTAGTTTTGTTAGCAAATCCTCCCGCTTTTCCATCCTTCTCTCGTCCCGTCCCCCTGTTTGGATGCATGTGTGTTCTGCTGCTGCTGCTGCTGCTGTCAGTTAGTAAACTCGGGGCTAGCGGATGATGTCCGGTGTCTTGGTTGGGTAACCAAGTTGGAGGTTCACTAAGGTACACTAACGGTCCAACAGGACAGGCGTATCCAAGCCACTGGGTTTTCCAGAGCCCGCAAAAGGTATCATCATTACGCTGAAGCCAATATTGTTGCAGGGGTATTGTAGTGTATGCCCGTGCACAGCGCTATCCTACCGCGTCATTCTTGGTATGTCTCTCTCTTACGGCATCTTTTGGGTCGCTTTCCGGCTGGCGTAGACTGCAACTCCATCCCATTTTCTTCCTTCCTGTCAACTGGATCTGTCAATCTGTCTTCTTCTTTTTCTCCAGTGTTACGCCGTGTTCGGCGAACTCAACCGAGAGAGTTGGGTTGCATCGATCACACTTTCCGGTGTAGCACCAAGAACATACCAATGGGGCACTACACCCTGTGCTGCTGATGAATTTGGGGGGCATGGCATTAGATGGGGGAAAGGAAGTGGATGGATGTAATGGATCCGTGGGTGTGAGTGGGTGGGTGGGTGTTCAGTGAGGAAGGGGGAAAGGGACTGGACGACACACACCGAAGAACAAAGTCACCGCGCCTGGCGCTTGCGCTTGTTGCTGAATGGCAGTGTCAAGGAAGAAAGTGGTGTGAGCATGAGTGTGCGCCCGAGTATGCCATCGCCTGTTGTGACTGAGTGAGTGAGTGATCGTCATCCCGATGCCCGACATAGCCTTTTTTTCCCTTCGTCGAGCGAGTAGAGTCGTATTGTTCACCGTATCTTGTGCCGTCATGCTTCGTCCCAAAGTTCCCAACCGTAGTAGGGTGACATGATTAAGTTCCATTGGTATACCAAAAGACATGCACCCATGTCGCGTCTGCTGGACCCGAAACTCTGGGTGACCAGTGATGATGGTTCTCTCTGCATCCGTCGTGGGTTGATCACGAACGGTGTCACGCTTGCGGTACCAACAATGATATACTATTGTTTTCATTTTGGGGTTATCATTTTTGAGTATAGCAAGCCAAGACCTGATTGGCAGAGCTAGAAGACAGACGGACTGACGGACGGGAAAAAGCATAGCACATGTTGCAGCCAGCCAGACAGGCCCACGCCCACTTCCATGTCCATGACCTTGACCTTGACCATGACCCCAAACGTGCCATGCCCGCCATGCCCGCAAGCCCGCGCAGCCGTGAAGGGATGCCCGGCTTGTGCTGTTCTGTTTTGTTCTCGGCTTTTCGTATGAGAAATTGTTCGAAAAAGATGGCTATGACGCCTGGGCGGGACAGGGGGGTCCAGATCCTTCATAGCTCGGCTCCCGGTCGTGAAACAGAGCAGGACCAGGGTGGTAGCAGGGTGGCAGCCGGGGATGGACGGGTTCGACGGGGGGATGGGGCAGGATGTCGGATGAGCATGGATGGGGACACAGGAATTCCTGGACGGTCATGGACGGGGGGTGGACAAAGGGCCTGGAAGCACCTACCTATTTAGGATCACCGCTTTCTGTCCGCGGCAGATACGTTGGCTTCATCTTTGCAAGAGGATTCCCTGTTTTTGATGAGGGTTAGTTTGGGTAGGGCTGAGGTTGGTGTCTGGTCTGGAGTGGTCTGGTGCGAAAGTAAACAAACACTGGACTGGTCTTGGTGGATCATCGGCACCGCATCGCCTCGCATGTGGCCATGGGGTTCGGCAGCACGGGAATTTCTGCGTTTGATGGTTTCTTTCTGTAAGCCGAGTTTGGATGTTTCGAACGAGAATTTCGAGGCATGTGGGGGGGCTGTTGAAGACATCAGTATTGACATCGTCATCCAGCCCCCCTGAGCGTTACCGGGTTGGACGGGTAGAGGTTTGTAGGGAGAGTGGACTTCACTAACAGATGTTGCTACCAATCGCAGAAACCTAGCGGAGTTACCTCTTTAGACTGTGAGAGATACCCACTAACAAGGGAACGGGACACACCGACACTAGGCCCGACTTGCGCTAAAGGGCTCGCTAAAAGTGGAATGGAAATTTGGAATGGTTCTCCCGTGTTTTTCCAGAAGGTTTCTGTTAGGAGGAGTCCACCGTAAAGCCGAGCGTTGCTGGGCAATTAGCCAGTACCCCCCGGAACCCTGCCCAAGCAGCCTCTGCAGCGGCACGTGGGGTATTATTGGAGAATTTTACGGCGTGTTTACCACTAAAGGATAGAAGGGGTTGGCCCCGAAGAATATCTCATTTTCTGTGGGATCGTCGAGGTTGCGGGCGGGAGTCCTGTTTGACTCGACAGCTGCCGATAAGATTACCAAGCTTAGCAGCCTTTCCAATCAACGAAAAGGCCGGGAAATTGCCAATTTCACTGTGAAGTACCTTCTGAGAGTGTGTCTCTCAGGTATCCCAACAAGTATCCCCATCCAGGTCCAGTGGTATCCCCCATGCCCAGAGCCATGTATCTTTGGCTGTCTCCTCCATGCCATGGCTTCGGTAGTCGGGGTAACACAGACAGTCAAGGGGGAAAAAAAAAACAAAAAAAAACTTATCAAAACTGCTATACATTGTTACATACAACTTTGTGCGTGGGCCCATGTCTTCTCCCATGCTGTCCCATGTTGTCCCCATGTTGTGCTGTGTACACACAACTTCCCTGACTCCCTCGGTTCCCTCCTATCAAGATAAAGCTTGTCCCGGCTGGTGGGTGTTTTCTTTTTTTTCTTTTTTGCTTCATGTCACCCACGTTCAGCCACGCTTTTTAAAACAGTTTCCGTCACCACAGCCCAAGTGCCCCCAGCCACTTTCCTATTTATCTCTGCCGTTGTCTGTTTCCAGAAAAGTACAGTTACTCGAGAGAGAGATACCGCACAGGCCACCGCGGAACCACAGACCACCACTCACACATAGCGCGGAATTCGGGAGCCCTGGGATCATGAACCGCAGTCAGACCAACACCGAACAAAAGTAACCCGCGGCCGCCTTGTTTGTTTGCCTCGTTCTCCCTTCATCTATTGCCTCATCCATGCCATTGCCCGGGGAATACTATGTGCTATAAGTACCCGCAGTGCCGGCCAGTCTCACCTTTACCATCATCGCCACTACTAATATCGATATAATCACCACCAAGTTCAGCCCTCGTCGACAGTTGACTGGCACTACTGCAGCACCTGCATATCGCCCGCTTATACAACCAACCATATCATCACCATCTCAGTGTGCACAGTACAAGCCATATCCCCGGGTTTTATACACCAAAACTCATACACTTATTCATAATTCTTATTCCTAATTCACCACATTTTCACACATTTTGAGAGCAAACATGCGTCTTACGGAGCCACGAAAAGGCCTGCAGCTGGGCGGCCTCAGCATCATGCACCTGATCGAGGTGTTGGAGCTGGATGCCGGTTCTGGGATACCGCTGGAGACCGTGGGGTCAGCTTACACCCCCCAAGGCTCCGAACAGGGAGATGAGTCCTCGCTGGATGACTCCGATTACGACGATCTCTTTTCAGACGACGAGGACATGAGGGACCTGAGCGACACGGATCCGGAGGACGACGAGAGCGTGCTGGACGGCGTCCCGCCAGAGGTGACCATCCCACAGGCCCAACTCGACAGCATTCTGGGCCAGATGGCTGTCATTGTGCCGTGCAAGGGCGAGGACCCCAACACAATCGAGGGCGTTCTCTCGGGCATCCCCCGGGGGTGTCTGATCGTGCTGGTGTCCAACAGCGAGGGGCGGGCGTACAAAAAGGAGGTCATGATGCTTCGAAAGTTCTGCCGCTCAGCCAGGCCCGCCTTGGCGATCCACCAGAGCGATGCCGCGGCAGCAGCGGCCTTCAATATGTATGGCCTGGACGACCTGGTCACGCACGTGGCCGGGAGCCACAAGCGGATCCGCAATGGAAAAGGGGAGGGCATGATGCTTGGCATCGCTCTGGTTGCTGCTCTGTGCCCTCAGCGCCGCTATGTCGCCTTTGTCGACGCCGACATCACCGTCCCCGGAGCGGTCAACGAGTACTGCCGGGCCTTTGCCGCCGGCTTTGCCCTCAACCCCAACCCGGGCACCGAGACCATGGTGCGCCTCCGGTGGGCGTCCAAGCCCAAGGTCAGGAACGGCGAGATCGATTACACGTGCGAGGGGAGGAGTTCGCAGGTGGTCAACCGCTGGCTCAACAAATTGCTGTCCGCCATGGCCGACGCCGACCCAACCGGAAGTTTGGCCGCCGCCCGTGACAGCGAAATCATTGTGACGGGCAACGCCGGCGAGCACGCCATGACGATGGACTTGGCCCTGAACTTGAGGCTCGCCAACGGCTACGCCATCGAACCGTTCCATTTTGTGGAGCTGTTAGACCAATTGGCACCGCAGAATTCTCATGCCGACAGACTCGGCTATAACGCGGGCCGGGTCCCAAATCTGCAGCCCGTCACCATCATGCAGATTCGGACCAGGAACCCGCACTTCCACCGGGTAACCGACGATTCGCATGTCCGCTCCATGTGGGCTAGCGGGTTAGGGTCCATTTACCACCATCTGCCCGCTCCCTTGAGCACGCCAACACCTTCTGCTTTCTCCAAGAACTTTGCTCGTGGCGAGAAGCTTCGTGGAGATATCTTGGATTTTCTGGCCGACAACAGCGACGAGAACGACAACTCCGAAGGAGAGCTGGTCCATGAGCCACCACGACCGCGCATCTACGCGCCAGTGAGCCAGTTGGACCTCAACGGATTCAGAGAGATGGTGAGGAGCGAGCACAAGACACTTTACTGTCTGAATCTTCCACATTTCAAGCTCCCGAGGCCAAACACAATTGCCCCGGTGTACCAGTACGGAGTCACGCCACCATTGTGATTCCGGTCGCTTTGTTTTTCTGCCACACATTTCCCCTTCCACACAATGTCATTTTTTCACCCCCCATTTTCTCTCTCTCTCACCAAAAGTCCTTTTCTTTCTCTCCGTCTTGTTTGTCGCAAAAAGAAAAAGGATACCCCTGGGATTAGAAAGGTTATTTCTCGGATCTGTCTCTTGTTGTTTTTTCTGTTTTCCATCATCATCTCCAAAAGTACCACCATCACCATCGTCTCACCAGCTAAAAACGCACAACACGCTATCTCACGCACACACGCACTACGCACTACGCGAACTACGCAGCACAAAAAGAGGAGGAACGCGCAATGCGATATATTATCTACATGGGACAAATGAACCAGCAATGAATGAATGTCCAAATGCTTGAAAACGAGCTTCTTCTTCAACTCTTTGTTTTCCGAATCTCTTTCATCTTCTTGTATAGTATAGCAGCAACAAAACCTTTTTAGTGGTAATCTAATTCCTGACAAGCTTGGATACAACAATTCGTTCAAAACTCTAGCTGCTATGAGCCTGTGATCTGACTCGAATGCATCCACCAGATGACAACTATGACGACCTTGAGAACCACGACGATCCAAAACTCTGGAACACCAACTTTTCGCCGCATGATAGGTAGTCCACCGTCATCTTCAACACCAAACCCACCCTCATGATCTCCGCAAATCTCGCTCTACCCAGTCCATCACGCATTTGACGTCAACAAAAGGCACATCTCACACACTAAACCCCATCAAACAACATCTCCGAAAAACCACGGTCAGGGTACGGCAGTCCCCGTTTGCCGAGTGTCGATTGCCATAACACATCCGAAACACCAAGCCCGATGTCCATCTTCACTGATGTCATACCCTCCCTCCCCTTCCAAAGGCAATCGGGCTCTTCTAACGTTCCAGACAAGGTAAGGGCCGGCCGGACAAGGGGGCCGGACAAGGGGGCCGGACAAGACAAGGGCCGGAGACAAGGGCCCGGATCAAACCCTAAAACCCCGGTGGTGCCTGGGAGGCTGGCTAGAAACGTTCGAGAAGTCGAACGAACGAATAATTGTCTCGGCGTACCGGAGACCGGGAGTCCTGAACCAGGCTCGCCAGGTGTGTTGGCCAGGTGGTTGACCAGGTGGTTGACCAGGTCCCCTGTTGTTTGTCAATTTCCGTTTCGGGATTGTGGTTGTGGAAAAGTGGAGCTGACTGGACTCGGAGACGAAGACATGGAAACGAAACGAGACATGGGAAAGAAACGAAACGAGACATGGGAAAAGAAACGAAACGAGCAAGACGGAACATGATGTTCCAGAAGCAGTGCAAGCGACAAGCGACGGGGGAAGAGAAATAACCTGTTTCGCTTTGTCACGAGTAGGGGACTGTTCATCTCCTACATGTCTCGGGACTCGACGTTCTCGAAGCTGTACTGTAGAAGACAGGGCGAGGTCTGAGTAGGTCTCATATTCAACACCCCACAACAGTAACACGGCGGGAGGGAGTCACGAGATGCTGGTCATCAACAGACAACGGTTGTTTCCTATGTTTCCCATGTTTATAACCCCCCCTTGCACTTGCATGACGGAATTGCCGAACCGAAGCGAGCGAACGAACGGACAGACGAAACGGACGAACAAAAAGAAAGATGCCGATATCTGACGACATGTCAACCTGTCAACCTCTTAAACAGAGTACAACGAGTAACTGAATCCCTGCTGTTTGCTCCGGGACATGGACATGGAAGAAACCTCATACAATCTTGCAGCAGGTTATCGTTTACTTCGAATTTGTTCAAAACAGTCAAACGGCCCCCCCATTGTAGGAAACTAGGAACCCATCCGCGGACCGCAGACGGGTCGTTGGCAGACGAATCACGAAAGAAAGGAAAGAGAAAATAAAAATCAGCAGATGGGGCAAACGAAACCAAAAGACGGTACGCTAACTTCGGTAGCAGGAAGCAAGCCACGGAAGCTAAAACGGGGCAAACATCGCAATTGTCAGAAGATGTTTCTTTCGGCAGCTGCTGCAAGGGACCGATCTGAAGCGAGATCGAACGAACGGGCTCAACGGGCAATGAGAAAAACAAACCAAACAACTGAAGTGGAGGTGGTCTTGGCATGATGCTTGATGCCCAACATTCAACGATATGCAAAACTTCCAAATGCCATGTCGAAACAACGACGAAAAGAAGTACCGACGACGCCGAACAGAAGGAAGAAAGGCCAAAAAACGTACTGGAGACGTAACTTAACCTGCCTTCTTGTTACCCGAGCCAAATTCAAGAACTGACGAAAAGAGCTCCTCAGCTGACCCGTAATGAAGTCGTAAGCCCGTCGTCGTCAGCTCTGTCAGCTGTCAGGCTGTCAGCATTGTCCGAATCGGGGCATAACCACGAAGCTTAATATCCGGAGATAAGCTTGACTCACATTCTAGAAGCATTCCATCACGGTATTAGTGGGGCGTACCACACGTGTAGACGGGGGGAGTGTTATGGAGAGAGTTCACACGATCTGGTGGAACAACTGAAGCTTTTTTCCCGTCGATACCTACATTGGATCGCGGCTCAAACCATGGACTTGGAACGGGTGTAAAATGTTTACTGGAAAGATTGTGTGAATGCCATCCCACTCAAGGCAACTCAAAACTGACGCAGCGACTCGCCAAGTAGGTAACCGCTCACCAGGCACCATCGTGTAAGTGATAAGGCACAAGACGGGTCGTGATAAGAAACTGTCCGAAGTCTCGCACTGCCCCACCACTCGCCCACCCTCTCCCACCTCGCGTCCACCACAGAGTCACCCTCCATCCCACCCAGCTGAATCCCAAAAGGAAGCAAAGCGGTACCACCAAGAACGCCAACCGTTGCCAAGCCTGTTAACCACCTTTCCCCCATCACAGCCCGAGACAGCTATTAGTGGCGTGCAGTACTAACAGGGCGTTCTTGGCACCAAGTACTCGGCTTTTTTCTCCTCCGTCTCTCCCTCGTTTCTCTTTAAGTTCGACCGTGTGGCTTGGAACTGAGCAATCAGAGGGCGAGAAAAGCGCCAACAAAGCGCTCTCGGGAGAACTCCAGGGCCTCTGTCATCAGCTGGGTGGGCTATGGAGGTGGTGAGGATTGGGAATGGCTTCAATAATTTTATTGGGTTAGGAGTGAGTGCCTTTGGTGTATGTGACTGGGCTGAATTGGGTTGGAATGGGGGAGGATGATGGCTAAGAATCTGGTGGTGGCTTTGATGGACGAGGTGGTGATGGTGTTGCTCCGCTCCGAGCTTGGTGTTGTGCTGTCTTGAGTTCTCGATATAAACCCACAATGAAGTCGAGAGAAAGTTGACACTGCTGAACACTCTTCTAGTCCTCATCTCAACTTGCATCTTCGCAATTCATTGCTCTTCGCAACACCTCGAAAACCATCTCAATCCACTTCAAGTCAAGTCCAACATCTCCACCCTCGAGTTCCCTCCAGCAGCCTTCAACTCTCAATCAAAATGTCCGCCTCCACCCCCCAAAAACCCAACAAATCAATCCTCTTCATCTCCGCCACCGGCGGCATCGCCCTCTCCACGCTCCGCCGGTGCCTCGCCGTCCCATCCGGTAGACTCACCATCACAGTCCTCGCCCGCTCCCCTTCCCGCCTGCAGGCCCTTCTCTCACCCACCGAACTTTCCTCCCCTTCTCTTCGCATAATCCAAGGCAACGCACACTCTTCTTCCGACCTGATCCCCGTCCTCACCGTTTCTTCCGACCCATCGGACCCCGAGAACCCCCAGAAACGAAAGCTGGTCGATATCGTAATCACTTCCATCGGTGGGAAACCGGACCTCAAAAAGATGGGGGTTGATGATCCGCATGTTTGTGAGAAGGGGGCTAGGGCTTTGATGGAGGCGCTGGACCAAGTGCGGGCTTCCCTCTCCGATCCAGTCGCGGCGGCTTCAGGAGGCGAAGAAGCAAGGAAGAACTTGAAGCCCTACATCATAGCCGTCACCGCCGCCGGCGCCAGCACCGTTCACAGAGATTACCCGCTCCCTCTCTACCCCGTCTATACTCTCCTGCTCAAGATACCGACCAAAGACAAGAGGGCAATGGAGAGCGTTCTTGTGGAGAGTGACGAACAAAGATGGACGGTTATCAGACCTAGTATCTTGACTGATGGGCCCGAGATTGGGTTGGATAAAGTCAGGGTGGGAGTGGAAGACCTAAAAAGCGGGAAGTTGGAGGGCGGGAAGGTGGTTGGGTATACGATTTCGAGAGAGGATGTTGGGGTTTGGATCTTTGAGAGATTGGTGGTGGGTGAGGAAGGGGAGAAGTATCTGGGGAAGGCGTTGACGGTTACTTATTAGGGAGTTGGAAATGGAAGTTGAAGTGGAAGTGGAAGTAATGGGTTGACGGAAAAGTTAATGGTAGACGGTAGATGGTTATGGCATTTGGGTCAGGTGGGTCGATTGTTGTTTGTCTGGTTTTTTTTTTTTTGTTTTTTTTGTTTTTTTTCCCTTTCAGGCCCGAGGTTATCCAAGATCCAATGATAGACCTAGAGTTTCCTTTGCATAGATTTCAAAACTTGTTATACTAGCTACCGTGTATGCTTTGTTCTGTCGCTGTGTTCTGTCGTTGTGTTCTGTCGCTGTGTTCTGTCGCTGTGTTCTGTCGCTGTGTTTTGTCGTTGTCTTCCGTCGCCGTATGCTGTCGTCAAAAAGTTGTTGATATAAGAAAGCTCATAATCCGAGAACATGTCGCTGAATCCCCCCTCCTGCTTACCCACCTGCCATGCCCCTTTTATCTGGCCGGCAGAACACCCATACCTGATATTCAAAAAGAGACGGCCGGGAGGGAACAGCCACAACAAAGCTGCGCACAATGCCTCTCGGCCACCGAGTCCCTTGGGGTTGTCGCAAGCAGATCCCGTTCCGACCAACTTCATGTACTGCTCACCTTGGGCCCAGCTTTTCGGGTGTAACTGTCGAAGCCCCATCGTTCGAACCCTCCCCTTCCAAAGCCTCATCTTCCGCACCCTCACCTCCCATCTCATCCTTCCACCCAGCAGCATCAAAATAATCCTCCGGCAAACACCCCCCACCCCCCTCCTCCGTCCTCTCATATAGCTTCACCTCCACACCCGTCTCCTGCCCCATCCCATCATTCCTCATCAAAAGTGTAAGCGTCCGGATTTCCTTTTCCTTCTCAAACTGTTTCGCGAACTCCTTCAGCATCTTCAACAGCGCCACCACCTTCTTGAGCGTCTTTTGGTTCTGCTCTGTCTCTACCCATTGCCTGATATCTTCGGTCTTGTCCTCCACGACACTGCTCATGTCCCCGCTGACGCTGGGCACTGTGGGCAAGAAGCTTCCGTTGTCGTTCTTGGCAATGTATAGCTTGGTGAGCTGGGAAAAGTAGAGCTGGGCTTCGGCGTTAAAGAGCGGTTTGTTCCGGACCTTGTGGGTCTTGACCTCGACGAGGCAGCGGGCGGGTATCTCGCGGCCGAGGTGTATGACGCGGAGGGTCGGAGACGAAGTGGAGGAGATAAGATGTCCGGAAGATGTAAAGAATGGCTTGGGTGGGTCGTTCATGGATAGATGGCGGCAAGGGGGAGGGGATGGAGACGAGGGAGTCGTTTCTCGAGTTGAGCCGCAGTGGCAGTCGAGGGAGATGGGAGTAAGTGGAGTGCTGGGTCTTTCAGAGGAGCAGGCGACGCTCAAGTCGGAAAAGAGAACAGAGAGGTTGCTGCTCTGCTCAGAGAAGTCGGCAGAGACCGCACTGCTGCGACGTCGATGTTGGGCTACTTCGTCGATAGTCAATGCTGACAAGGTTTCTGGTAGGGCGAAATCAAAGTTGCCTGGGCAGTGGCAGTCACAGTGATATGCGTCTACCTCCGACTGAACGACCAACTGCAGTCCACCGAAGCGATACTGTATCACCCGATGATGGCTTGCGCTACTCTTGAGCAGTTCGTCGTCATGATCATCGTAGATGCACGTTGCTTTCTCGAAGCCGCTGCCGTGACCCAAACTGGAGTTCAGATGTGGGTCCGACGTCCACTTCGACAGAAAGAGTGTGTTATTTCTCCAGGTGAGATCATAGCGCTCGTATTCCCTTTGTTGATTCAGGAAGATCATGAACATCTTGCGGAGGTTACTGGCGTTGGTAACGATGTCTGTTTGCCTCAAGTCATAGTCGGGATCGGTTGCTTCGATAGATCGTATAAGGGGTTCGAATGGATGAGTGTAGCTTGGGTAGTTACGTCCGAGGGATTTGTTGTAGTAGTCGATCTCGAGGTTGAGTCGCTGGGTCAAAGGATGGAGGCGCGGAGGAACACCTGAAGGAGAGACGGAACGACAAGGTTAGCAAAGACACTTTCTCTATGCTCCGGGCCAAGACTCTCCCTTCACTCCTAAAATACAACGACGAATCGAAGTTCGCACATACCTGGTACTGCTATTTGATTGTTGGCAATTTTGTTGAAGCTCGAGATGGCATGCATATCTTCGATCCTGACAGGTACATCTTCTCCCAAGTCCATGTTTCTCACACTAATACACCTGAGAAGCCTTTTCAGATTCCGCCGGATCAAATCATCCCGGTCGGCAGTCCTCTCATGGTACAAGGTATCGCGTTGGATGTGACTCGGAGGATGGTAATAGATGCAACATCCCGACGTGAGGAACTCGCACATCTCCCCCTTGCGGCACGGCCTGGGTGACATTTCCATTTTTTGCTTCCATTTTTTGATCCGGTAAGGATCATGGTCATGACCGCAAGTCGAGCTTCTTTCGCAGCGTTTGTCGTTGACAAGCCATCCGCAAGGATGCTTGTGACTGTCTCTGTGTAGCATCGTGATGTGACTCGGGGGATGGTAATAGATGCAACATCCCGACGTGAGGAACTCGCACATCTCCCCCTTGCGGCACGGCCTGGGTGACATTTCCATTTTTTGCTTCCATTTTTCGATCCGGTAAGCATCATGGTCATGACCGCAAGTCGAGCTTCTTTCGCAGCGTTTGTCGTTGACAAGCCATCCGCAAGGAAGCTTGTGACTGTCTCTCTGTAGCATTGTGACGTGTATGTGTTGTCGTTTTTGCTTCGAGAGATGTTGGCTTAATGAGCAACAGTATGGGGTTTAAATGACATATTCTTCTTCCAACATCTTTGGCCGGACCATGGTTTATATAAGGGCAAGTAGCTTCTTTGTCGGGATGCTCCAACCCCCTTAGTTTTTTTTCCTTATCGCCCTCCGGTATCGAGAGACCAGTCGGCGGGATAATCACGACAACCAGGACTACAAGTCTAGTCTGTCAGGCTCGCTGGATAATGTCGCTGTAATCCTCTGTATCCGGGGAACAAATTAGGAAAACGAGGTGGTTTTCCACGTCGGAGGCACACGCTGGTTGAGTTCAAAGGTGTAAGAGATGTTCGCTCGTAGAAGACCAATTATTCGCGGGCCCATCTGCAGACTAGCAGTAAAGGACTGTAACCTCACTCGATAGTTCTGGTTGATTGGTTGTAGGCTTGCCAACTAACTCCCGCGGGAGGCCCAACGACGAGAATCTGGGGTGTTCTGGTGGTCTGTCGATTGGGAGGCATACAACGTTCCGAATCTAAGGCTCAATGTTAGGTTGTCTGTTTCTTAGACAAGGCGGACTTGGGAATGGTTGCTTGCCTACCAAGATGCACCAGTTGCTCTGGTTGGGTCTGCCTTGTGTTAGGGATTGATGCAAGTCTGCCTGTGCTGCCTCACGTGCGACTGACCGCGGCCTAGGAATAATGATGCTGGTGACAAAGGGAAAACCCACGATCCGGTCGAAGATGTGGAAAAGGGCTTAACCAAGAGAAGAAGAGAAAAACAATCCGGCCAGAAAGCTGGATGTTAGGGCCGACGGGCATAGTATGCACCACGGCCACTTGCCCGCAGGGCACGCCTTCCACCTGGCTGCACGTCCCGCAGAACCGCAGGAAGGAAGCCATCACCAGTCAAGAAAGTGACTGTAGAATGGATGGCTGATTGGCAGCTGGGAGGGGGGACAATAGTGTGTATATTCTAGGTCCCCCATTCCTTCCTTTGGCTGGTTTTGCTTCTTCTTCACAACAAACCACATTTCCACGTCTTGCTCATTCCCTGACCTTCTCCCTTGCTCTGGTGGTTCTCTGAGCATATGATGGCGGGGTGCATCTGTCGGTGTCAACTAGCAGGCGAAGTTGGCCATCCTGCGTGACCGGAGTTACTCGGCGCGCGGAAAACTGCATGTTCTATCGGCCGACGTATGTACTGACTGATCCATCGCTACTGCGATACCGTATAATTTCGGGAAATTCAAATTCCAGGCAGGCATAAAACGCAGGGTTATTGCTCTGCCAGTTGCATTTAGAAGCATGTAGGTGGTTGTCGATGATTCAAGCAGACCTTTAACCCTGCGTTGCCAGCTGCGCTGGAATCTGAATTTCCCGAAATTATACGGTACTTCAACCACAGTGCATCAAGCAGCGAGCTCCGACTTCAATGCTTTTCTTTGCTGCGTATCGTATCAGAAAGAACGTTGGAAGAAATCGCTGTCGCTGTACTTGTCTCATGGACCACTGGGCCTGATCGGATCTTGTCGCAGAGTAGGGGATGAAGCAGGCAAGTACGGGTGAGCGAAACAGAAGGTAGCACAACAGTGAAAGGAGGCAAGTGTGAACTGGCTCCAATATCAGCAAACCATGGCTCAGTTCATCTGACTTACGCACCATGAGACATATCATGGCTAGCAATGAAGGCACCACATTCAGAGCCATTGCAATGTGTCGGATGAAGCAGATGTTTTCCCTCTCGACTTTGTTGCTCACGGTGTAGTTGGACGAGATCGGTGCCCTGCAAACACTCCAAGGCGTACGGGCCAGCAGCTGTAATACCTTAGCGACAAGACAATAGGACCCAAGCGTTTGATCCGATAGCCTGTTGGCGTACGCACTTGCACGTCACTGAAGCTGGGATATTCAAAACCACCATGAAAAGGGCAGGTTTAGTTCGTGACACTCCTTCACTGAGCGTCAAAATAACTCGGATGACACGGGAGCAGCTCAGAAGCCACAACCCATTCACCAACAGTGACTCAGGTCCAATAAATCTCAACTCGAAAATGGCCGACTCACTTGCTCAAATACCACGCCCCGCTCGCCATAAAGCAACTCAAAAAGTCGTTCTACCATCAACCGTTCAACCAACTTGAACAAGACGAAGAAAGTGCACGAGAAAGAAGCGGAAACAAAGAAGGAATGGAGTTTCAGGAAGCACTCACAGGTCTAATGACAACATGCACTGGGTTGGTTCCAATCCTCGTACTCGAGGTACCATCCAACCTCTCAGCCCTCGTCGAGGATATCCCGAGAGTGCTCAGGGAGCTCGAGAGGACACTGAGGAATCTCCAAGAAATACCTCGGGAGAGGAGGGAGATGGTGGAGGTCCACCACTTGCTGGTCGTGCTGGCATATGGCATGTTCGAGCTCTCTCGGCTTGATACAGCACTCCATGCTCTGGGGTACTTTGGCGATCGAGAGCCGTGTACGGAAGACGAAAAAGAAAAGAACACGAATATGCTCTGGGATGTCAAAATGACTTTGGCAGAGTTTTGGGAGTATATCAAGCATGTCAGAGCCATTTTGACCAGGTGAGTTGTCCGCAAGAGGTCCGGTTCCGCTTATGCTGATGTCTTCCAGCGAATCCCACGCCGAGCGTGTTTGGAGCAAGAACAAGCTAGAGAGAGAGCTCCAAGCAGTTCTTCGACGCCCCAACCAAGTGTCGAGTCGTCTTAGGACCATAGACCTTTGGATGGAGGACGGGCAACGATACGGCAACGGTGGTTGGAATAGGGCGTTTACTGATGTGATGTTAGACCCAAGTTTAGATCCTCCGATCGTGCCTAGCAGAGTGGCTGCCATAAGATCTCAGTTCGACCCAGAGTCAGGCTATCGGCCACGTCGTAACAACCTCAATCAACCGCTTGCGAGATCTTCGGACCCAGCCTTGTCGTCTCAGACAAGAGATACAGCACGTGTACTGCTGTCTGATATCTCGGGCGTTGAGGACATCACCATTCCCATCTACCGAGAGGATCTGAGTAACGAGGTCAACTACAGGTTCAGTAGCGCGCCTCGTAGATCAAGACCAAATTACTTGGACATCGCGGATGCGCCGGGAATACGAGAGATTGCCCAATCATCGCCTTGGCAACCACCGCGTTAAGAAGAATAACGGATCAGACAGAAGATGGATTCCTGGTCGTAAGGTGAAGGTAGAAGGTAGGCCGATATGCTGGGGTGGAACGTTTCCGACAGGCACCAGTTGCTGGGGTAATGAGAAGGTAGGGGTCGTAAGGTCGCAGCTTGCGGATGGAAAAAAGATGAAAAAATGTGGCAGGGTGAAGAAACGGGGAAAAGGATAGAAGCTTCTGGGTAGCAATCAACTTATTGGTCTTAAAAGGTGGTCTCTGTGCATGCATGGCAAGTTCTGGGTTTTCTTCAAACTGAAAGTCCTCAGTGCTTGTGCCCATGGAAGTGCACCCCGAACATGTCCTCCACATTGGTCTCAAACAGCGCCGTCTTCTCCAGCTGGGTAAGGAAGTCAGCGTCGACGATGGCCTTTGCAGAAGCCTCATAGGGGAACTGCGAGTACGGGAAGTCCTGAACGATCGACGAGTTAGCATGTGTTCTTGCATAACCATCACCGGGCCCGGAAGACTCACACTCCCGAAGACCAACTGCGAACTAGGAACGCCGTAGCCCAACAGCCCCTTGACCTGAGCAAAGTAAGTCGGGCCCGCGCTGTCATACCAGACTCTGGAGTTCAAAGCCTGCTTAGCCAACTTCTCCAACGCCGCGCTCTTTTTCACAAACCGATCCTCAATGGCTGGGAACGCCCCACCCACGTGAGCAATCGACCACCTGACGTTGGTGTACTTGATCAAAGTCTGGCTGAGGACAAGATCCATCAGAGCCCGAGCCGTCTCGAAGTAGAACTCAACGAAGCCCGTAGCATATGTGGTCGGGTTTGCCACAATGATAGAGGAACCGTTATCAACGCGCATCAACGGTTCAGTGGGGTGAACGATGCAGACGTGCGGGCCGCCGGGGACAGTGTTGTTGAGGGCCTCGAAGAAGGGTGCCAGAGCAGCGTTACCAAGGTAGTAGCCTTCGTGATTGGTGAGCAGTCCGAGGCCGAGGGCACCGAGCGACGAGAGGGCGTATTGGGCTTCTTGAAGGGCGGCGGTGTTGTAGGGGAGGGGCATGGCAGCGTAGAAGTCGAACCGATTGGGGAAGCTTCGCTTGAGCTCAGCGAGCCACTCGTTCAGCAGACGAGCAAGACCAACGGAGTAAGCTTCATTTCCGTAGAAGACTGTGGCACCAGGTGTTGACATGGAGATAATGCCACGGGAAATGTCTGAGAAGCATTAGTCCATGTCACAACTCATGGCTTCTCCGAAGATAACTCACCATTGTCTGCCATGAACTGTAGATGCTCATGGACACTCCACTTGGGAGTAGGAGAGCCTCCTGTCAAGGGAACCAAGTCATAGTAGAAACTGGGAACCGCATGGACATGAACGTCAATCCTTGAGGCATTGCGAAAGTCGTAACGAGTCTGATTCTTAGCAGCTTCCTTGATCTCCTCAATGGAGCGGAAGGCGGCTTGGGCTAAGGGAAGTGCTTCCAAGTCGATACCATCTGCCCGCCCTGTTAGCAATCATCACCACCCCAAACTCCAAGTAGTTAAGGATCCCCCACGTGCCCCCTTACCTTTCTTGGCCTGTTTGATGATCTTGGCGATCTGCGCACTGGGCTTAGAATGAACCCCGGCGATAGCATCACTCGCGAGGGCGAGGAGGCATAGCAGCCTGGAAGCGGTTCTGAGCAACATCTTGTGATGTTTACGGAGGTTACACCACGAAGGATATCTCCCAGATGCCGAAGATGCGGTTTAAAGACTCGCTCGGGAAAATAAGTCTTATCCGTCGGTTCGACGCATGTTGCTTACGGCCACCAGCGAGCTGTTGTGTTAACAGCGGTGAGGATGCTATACACGACAATCTATGCGAGCGAGACACTTGGTACAACCACACTGAAAGCCCTCCATGTTATTGATATCTTACCTGTGACGTAGTTCGGAGCCCAGTCCGAAGGTCTTTGGGTCTTCGACAAATCCAACACTGGATGGCATGGTGTTTGCAGCGATTCCGATCATCACACGCATAATGCAGCCTCAGTGCTACACTGGTACCGCCATACAGGAGGTCGGTACCAAACTTCTCAGCTTAAAGCTCCGATGGGCTAGCGCCATCCCCACCAAATTCTCAGAGAATGACGCCCTAGCGGTAGCGAGCAAGTGTGCCAAGAGCCTCTCACGATAACGTCCTTCAGCTTTCTGTCAGCGCGATTCCCCATGGTACAACTTGCAACCATCTCGTTCAGGTACTTGCCAGGCACCACCCTGGGGGGAAAGGGGGGTCAAATAACGGGGCACGAATAAGGTGTTAAGGTATTAACAGCCGCTTTCATCTAGAACCATCTTGTACAACGGTTTTGGCTAGGAATTCCGTTTAGACGGAAAATCCAAGTTTGGTTAGTTGTAGCTTTTGATGAACTATGCCGTTCTACTCTGTTCTATTCACTTTTCTAGCCGTTGTTCTTTTTGACTTTGCCCTCTCTCGCTCTTTCCTCCTCCACTTCTACCACCTCGCCCTTTCCTTCTCGACCGCCCATAAGCATATAAACCCTAATTTCCCGTCCTTCGCGCATACACACGCACGCGCGTGAATATTTATCTCCTATAGCGTAGTGGTAGTAGTAGTTGTAGATATTCTGTAGACCTCCAATTCGAATCGTAACTATGTCATTTCTTTCCACTCTTCTAAAGTGCTGTTCAAGATGATGCATCGTGACCTCGGACCTCCGCTTGGAGAAGACCGTAGACCTTGGACCTTGGAGAAGACCTTGGACCTTGGAGAAGACCTTGGACATTGGAGAAGAGATGATGAACCTTGGACCTTGGAAAAGGATTCCTTTTTTTCCCTCTCAAAGACCTTTACAACGGAACTACAACGGAACTTTTCGCCTAAAAGGCCGTTGGGTAATATTTGCTGTTAAGTAGACAGTACATGTACAGGCGCATATTTTCTAAGTTCCCGTTAGTCGCTTAACGTGCCGTTCGGAAGCTGTTGAACGCCCTGTTATTCGACCCCCTCTTCCCCCCAGGGCAACTATGAGACCTTCCCTTCACGCGAGTGAATCGCCAAGCCAAGCCTCGGTTCGGCTCCGAGTCCTCGGTCGGACCGGTCGGTGGAATTTCGTAGCATTCATCGAGATGTCGAAATCACCCTTTGACATGGCGTAATGTCGCGGTTGTAAAGTTGTATCTGTATGTAACTCGGATATCAGATGCAAATCACCAAAGCGGAGCTCCTGGGGACCGCTGCTGGAGACCGCTGGATCCTCTAATCGAGTAATCGACCCCAGAAAGAACCCTGAAAATTTCGGAGCAGCCTCCCGAAAACGGCTTGGGCTGATATCGTGGGGATCGGCCCGAGTTGAACGGCTAGCATGAGGGAGTTCCACCTTCCACGAGTTCCGTCATTTCCATGTGGATACACATTCCAGACACCTGGTCCTGGGCTTTAGCCGAGCAAGCAGAAGAAAAAAAGAAAAAAAGAAGAAAAAAACGGATTTTAATCTCCGGGTAGACCAGAGCCCCAGCGCGCAACGGTTCGGGAATTGAGATCGTGCACGCGAGCAACGTTGTGCAAGGTGCAAGGGCAGGTGCAAGGACAGGCACATAAAGAAAATAACAAGGACAGGCAGACGAGAGAAAGCGCAGAAGAAGATCATGATGGCGGTTGATGATAAGTGGGCCGCATCCGCCACGCACGGAGGCACGGCTAATATCGATGGCGCTAGGGAAGGGAAAAGGAAAGAATACGGCGGCTCTGGACTTTGCAAATTTCGACCTGCCCAGATCAGTGGATCGTGAACATGGCAGAACCGGGCCGCGGACAACCGGGTCCGAGAGCTGTCCGAAGTTCATCGGCCGTCGTATTGTGGTGTGTGATGGCGAAAAGAATGTGCAACATGACAAGCGGAAAAAGCAAAAAGAAATGATGAGAGGGAAGAGAGCGAAGAGGTATGTGAAAGCAGAGGCAAAGGCTAGCTGATGGTCGGCGACTTTGAATGACCCAAGGTTGAGGAGCATATGTTACCAACACCAAGATAACATGGCGAGGAAATCATGTCCAAGAAGTGATGGAAGTCGTCAGCCCGGCACTCAAGACCAAGAAGCCAAAATGAAGTAGACGTACCTGGAGCGATAGAGGTGACTGAACAGGCCAGCAAAACCCATCACGATATCCAAGATGCCAAGTGCCACTGGTGATGGGCGCACGATGACTTCCACTTCCACTTCTCTGGGGGATGAACAGCGAGTGGGGAGAGCGGAGAGGGCCCAAGGAGGAAGTCGTGGCAGATGCGATGAGGTATCTTGGTGAGTGGTTCCCCCGATGACGAGGCAGGTTGAAAGGCGCATCATACAGAGGCAGACGGGAATAGGAAGAGTGGGAAAGCTGAGATGAAGCAGGACGAGATGGGTGAAGGATGGACGAGGAGGAGTTGGAAGAGGAGCAGAGGAGAGGCTGCCACTGGAGGAAACTGGAGAGAAGAGTTGACGAGATCAAACAAACGAGGGAAGAATGAAGAGGAAGGAGAGACCCAACTCCCCCGTAAGAAGTGGAAGAATTTGACGACCGGGATGGGTTCAAGATCCGTCGCGCCTGCCTTCTTCACAAAGGTTAGCACTGCGTCACAGACGAATTGGGGCGTTGAAGGGAGGCAAGAACGTTGTTGACACCTGCCTTGTGATAAAACTCTATGTTATCCGTGACTGCCCTCTCAACATCAGAGGTTGAGTTGAGCACCAACCTTTTGTGTCATGTAAGACAATTTCCACAGCAAAGTAAAAGCAAAGTAAATACAACCAAACCACCCTCATCGTCCACCCGAGGCAATATCGACATTTGTCCCCTTTAGTACCCGTCTTGCAAGAGTCCAACAAAGTGAACAACAACAATCATCAACACGGAACTGGAAGGCAGAGAGAAGTCAATAATAACTGTACATCTCCCATAGAAGGTACCAACCATAACAATACAAAATCCAACAACGCCAAACCAACCCTAACCTTTTTTTCCCATCCATCCATCCATCCATCCATCCATGCGTTGTTCCGATAAACTGAAAACAGAGAGGAAGAAAAGAGAAGGAGCATCCTCTATGAAGGATATGCCATCTATAAAAGCAAAAAAGCAAAACCGAACCGAACCGAACCGTCCAACACCTAGCCGTTGCCATGCTATGTTCCGCTATGCTGAGCAAGTAGCCGACCGAAATGAAAACGCGCTTCGTAAAAGGAAAAGCCCACCGGGAAGAAAGATGTCGTAGAGCAGAAAGCCGTGGGAAGAAGTCGGAACGATGCTGTCTTACTTATGTCGTAGTCATGTCGTTGCCATGTCGTCCGCCGCTGCCGTCGTGGTTGCTGTATGTACCCCCGGCTAACACCAGGAATGCTGAAGGTATGCCCACAACGGTGGCCCTTGAGCTCCAGAGTAGAGGCTCACAAGAACAAACCGACCCACGCCGTCTTGAAACTGACATCACTCGTGCAATCGTCCACCGCGCAAAGGACCTTGATATTCTTCGCTGCTGCGCCGCTAGCACTAGAACCAGCCGCGCCCGACGCAGAGGACCCCTGATCCTTGTGTTTAAAGCCCGTGTTCTTTGTGCACTTGCGGTTTTCGTAGCATTTCTTGCAGTAGACCTGTTTCGTTATCGTCACCGTTAGTTTAAGTCCATTCTCAAGCCAGCTTGAAGGAGGAGGAGGGGAAAGGGGGCATATAAGGAGAACAGAACATACGTGACCACACTCCTTGACGGCCCAAAAGAAGTGTTCCTCCCGATCCTTCTTCGTCCTTGCCTTCTTCGGTGCCGGTCCTCCCTTTTGGTCCTCCTCATCAGGATCATAAGCCAACTCCTCCTCACAACTCGGACAAACCACCGCGAGATCCTCTCCCGTAGCTCGTGTGAATCCTTCTCTAGCCGGTGGCGGCGCATTCGCATTCCTCTGTTGCTCTGCCGCAGCTGCAGCAGCAGCCACCGCCGCAGCCGCCGCACCTCCGTTTCGCCCATTGTTGCCGTAGTCGAGATGTGGTAGGTTCCTCCCCAGCGGGTTGTTGTTCGCGTCCAGGCCAATAAGCTGAACTTCCAGGTCCGGTCGGATGTTGGCAAAATCGCCCATGCGGAAGAGCTGGTAAAAGTTGGCGAAGAGACCGCCTACACCACCACCGCCGCCTGCGCGCGCGGCTCTACCGGCGGCTGGGGGACGGGCGGCGGCGTTACGGGCTGCCGAGCGATGAGCGGCGCGAGCGACGGCGTCGTCATCATCCGAGTCGACTTCTCCTAGGTCAACAATGAGTTCATTGGCGACCGGGCGGCGGTTCACGGGCCTGCGGCTGCGTTCGATGTTGCCTTCACGGTGAGGGCGGTTGTTGCGGTGACCGGCAGCTGGGCCAGCTGGGGCGGGTTCGTCATCGTCCAGCGTAAGGTCGATGACCTCGGGGAATCCGTTGCCAGCTTGGGCAGGAGCGCCCGCGCCGGCGCCGTTGTTGGCGTTGGCGGACATTGCGCGGCGTGCGCGGCGTGCTGCTGATGCTGCGGGCTGGTTACGGCGATTGCCTATAGTTCGGCCTCCAGTTCGAGGAAGCGCAGGAGCGGGCTCGGCGTCTGAATCTTCCAAATCTGAGGTGAGGTCGATGACAACCTGGGCTTCTTGGTTTTGTTGTTGCGCGGGGTTGTGGTTGTTATTGGCGGCAGCGGGAGTGCGCCTGCCTGCCCGCCGGCCAGCGTTGCCGCCCTGGCCCGGCCATCCTACTTCCATCTCGACTAATTCGTCCAGTCTGTTGGCGTTGTTGTTTCGCGGGGCTGCTGCTCCTTCACCCAAACCTAAAACACCTCCCCCGCCTTGCTGTTGTTGAGCACGGCGACGGTCAAGCAGAGCCGGCACGCGATATGGGTGGTGACGATTTTGTTCGCGGCGGTTATCCTCCCCCGCAATCGATTCGAACCGGCGACGCGCCTCAGCCAGTCCTTGCACAAACAGCTGGCGGCGTTGCTCTAGTTCGTCGAGACGCGCCTCGATACGCGCGCTGGCTTCGAAGATGTCAAACTGTTCGCGGAGACGGCGTCCGACAGACGTATCGGAATCGTTGTCGCTTTCGTCGCTAGAGGTGTCGTCGCTGTCGTCCTCTTCTTCTTCTTCGTTGTCGTCGTTTTCGCTGTCTTGGTCTGTATCTGACGGGAAGCCGCTGCTGTCGAGGTCAAGGCTGTTATCGGTGTTGTCGGAGTAGTCGTGGAAGCCGGGAATGTCGAGACCGGAGTCGTGGTCAAAGTCGTAGGGAAGGTCGAGGTCGATGTCAAATCCAGGGTCGGCGTCGACCAGGCTAGATTCGCTAGATGACGGAGACTGTGGGGAATGTGGGCTCTCTAGATGGCGGGGCGATAGCGGACCGCCAATGTTGTAGTGATCCTCTTCTTCTCCTTCTTCGAGGTCGAGCGGAAGGTCGCGGTAATCGAAGTGAATGGAAGAGCTGTGGTCGTCGTCAATGTCCAGCTCGATGTTGTTGTCCAGATTGTAGTCCCAGTCCACTTCGGCAAGTTCGCCGTTGTCCTCTTCGCTGTTGTCGAGACTCAGGTCGATGTCAATGTCACTGCTGTCGTCGTCGTTGTCCAGGTGGTCTTCGTAATGGTCCTCGAATTCCACTGCGCCCTCGGCGACAAGCTGATCAACCTGGTACAAGAAATCGCCCTCGTCACCAAACCAGTCATCCGCCGCGTCCATAGTGACGGGGGGAGATGGAAGGAGGAAGGAGGTGATTCAAATGCCAAGCCGCGGTGCAGAGTCGGTGTTCGGTGGGTGAATTGCTTGTTTACTGCCGCTGTTGACAGTCGCCTCCGCGCATTCCACCAACTGGAAGACTGGCGAGCAATGCACAGACAGACCTCGAGCTTTCGGCCTAGAACTAGCGTTGTCCCCCTTGCCGCTGGTGATGAACGACCATGAAGAAGCCAAGTGGAAACCACCTCGTTGGATGCAGGGCAGAGTTCTCCCCAGATTCCGAGAATTGAAATCGTGCAGGTTCCGAGAAGAGAAGTATAGTTGAATGAGAAGGGACCCAAACGTCCAATTAGTCCATATGCTGGACGGTGATCAAGCAAAGTCAAGGTTGAAGGAGAGCTGTCTGCAGCCTCGGGGTGGTGGCAAACGCAGCTTGGTCAGCTTGGTCAGCAAATGAGCGAATAGCGTGTTGTTGTTTGTTGTTGACCGAGCGGACAGGAGACGGGAGTGCCTGATCGAAAAACAGCCGTCACCGTGATGGATGAAAATATCTCGATGAACAAAGGAAGGAAGCGTTCGATATTTTGTGATACGAGTGAAAGGCGAGACCGAGTATTCTTCCCAAGTCTCTAAAGAGAGATGGTTGAGGGAAGCCGTTGTGTTATGGCAACCACATGGGGAAGTCGTTTGTTGTGCTTGGTCACACAATCGATGAGGGGCTCCATTGCCCACAAGTTGCCCGTTAGCGCTATGAACATCAGCTGTCAAACAGTCCCAAGGCGCGATCACCATGCTGTGTGCTTGTGCTTTCTTTGGTCTTTCGGTTGAGGAAGATTAAGCTTTTTTACTGAGGTACCATGTCATTCATCGACATCTCGGTTGGTGTCTTTCACGAGTTCCTGTCTCGACTTAACGTTGACCAAGCTTAATGTAGTTCTGTTAGTACCTTAGCGTTGTTGCAAGCAAACTAGCGTGTCACGGCACTGTATCCTTAACAGCCAGACATAGGGGTCATGGCACCTCCATCCCGCTTCGGGCATTCAGGAACAAACAGCTGTCAGCCTATCAGGTTGCACTATCCCCTAGTCTCGTCGTGAGCTCTTTCAGGGTCTGATATTGGACCATGATATGGAATTTATTTGTTTGCCCGCGGCCAACGATGAAATCAAGAAACCAAACATCGAGGTGAAGCCGTAAAGCAGTATAACCAAGGATCTTCTTTTTGCTTCCGTTCTCACGACCAGATAGATACTTGAGTGAAGACATAAACAAGACAAATATACTTAAGAACAACAACTTGCTTCCGTCTTCCCAAGTCTAGACTAGGCCTACCCATATCCTTTCACGCTCAAGTCCGGGTAAACCAATGAATTACTGTACAAGCTGTTTATGTTTCGCGTCATCCTGGGCAGACCGGCATTGAGCCCTCTCATCACTGATTCAACGCCAACCAATCGAACCCAGAGGAATTCTACTCCCCCTTTTGCTGCTCCCTCCAGTCCATCACTTTCGCCGTCTCTGAGTCCGATCTTTCGTATTTTCCAACGCGGTCCTACTCGCTCTTCGGCTCCAGCACAGAAACCACGCCCTCTTTGCTAACAGCCACCAACTGCCTCGCCTTCTCTCCCCACTGCACCGCCACAGCAGGCGTGCTCGTCCTCAACGGCTCCGTCCACGACTTGCTAGCCTTGACATACTGCTGCACCGTAATGCCCTGCGATCCGGCAGTAGCGAGGTACTGGCCCGTGTAATCCCAGGCAAGGCCGGAGACGTCGCCGGTTTGGAGCTCCTTGGCCCGCGCGGCATCGCCTTCCTTGCGCAGGTCGAAGACGGTGACGGAGGACTGGCCGACGCCGGTCGCGGCAAACCAGAAGCCGTTTTCGGAGAAGACGAGGGTCTTGACGGGGGCGCCGAGGGTGAAGTTGGCCATGCACTGGAGGGACTTGGTGTCGAAGATCTCGATCAGGCCGGATTGCGTGCCGGCGGCGAAGAGGTGGCCGTCGGGGTGGAAGGCGCAGGATGTGAGTTCTGATGTGTCTGTTAGTAAGATGTAGAGGTAAAAGGAGAGAGATCGGATACATACCAGCATCAGTGTAAACACGCGCCACACGCGCAAGCGATTGCAAATCGTAAAAGATGATACCCTTATCCACGCCCACCGAAGCAAGAATCTGCTCGCCAGGGTGCACCGCCAGGCCCGTTACGGCACCAGCGTGCTCCGTAACAGAACCAGTCTCGACACCGCCTTCAACAGCCTTGACACTGCCCTTCGAAGTGGCCGAGACGACCTTGTTACCGATCCATACCGTGGCGGTCACTGGCTCGCCAATCTCCAGCGAGCGCTCGAGTGCCTTGGCCTCGACCGAATAGAGGTCCACCTTGCCGTCCAATCCACCAACTGCCGCGTAACCAGCGTTGAGAGCGAGCGAAGTTGCTTGTGTGACGGGAAGATCTGTGTAGGCGGTTTGTTGCAGGGCGGAAACGTCTTCTGTGGTAGCCCAGCCTTCGGGAACTGGTCGCTTCTTGCGGCCCCTTTGCTTTCTGTAGTAGCGTATGGTTAGTAAACGTAATGTACGTGGTAGAGTAAAAGTTTAAAGAGGGTGACGTACTCAGCCTGAACCTCATCAACATGTGCAGCCAACGCCTCAGGAAGACCCTCGCTATCCACCGCCATAGCATCACCAGTCGCGGCACCGCCAGCAGAAGCCGTAACTGTGAGTCTGGAAAGGGCCTCGCGGGCCTCGTCGCGCTCCTTGGTCAAGCGAGCAATCACGCGAACGGCAGCATCGTTCTGGTAGAGCGCCGTGGCCAATTCCTCCCTTGTCCTCGCCAGTTGTTGCCTAGTGTTGTATGACTCTAGTACGAGGGCATCCCACTCGTCTTGGAAGGCCTTGAGCATCGATGGGAGGGATGTGAACTGCGGGGGGCGGGGGCGGACGATCCGATTTGTCTTGATGGGAAGGAGGTCTTCGACGTCTAGCTCTTCATCGGTACCGGGCTCTTTGTGGTTCTCTTGGATGTACTTTTCGATCAATCGCTTCTCGAAGACGGCGCCTGGGATATGTTAGTATGTCATCGCATGTGGGCTGTCGTGGGAAGGTCGGGCGCGGCTTGGTGGGAACAGAAGCGGTGGGAATAGTGGGATCGGTGATGGTGACAACAATGACAAGAGTGCGTACCGGTCTTCCTCGAGACAACAGGCTCCTCGGGAACCTCTCCGGATACTGCGTCAATCGGTTAGCACAGCTTCGCGCAGGGTTAAACTTGGACTTGGACATACGTGCGCAAAGCATCTTGAGAATATGACTGCAATGCGAAATCTGTAAAATGGGTTGTTTGGTTCAAGTCGCGATGTCAATGTCGTCCTCCAACTTTTTTGTTGCAACGCGCCACGGCCAGCCAGCAGGCAGGCGACGGCCTGGAGCTGGACGACGCTACTTGGAAGTTTGGCGGCAGGCAGAGAAACGATTGCCCAAGCACGAGCCACACCGAGCCGCACACCTCGGTGACTGGCCAATCACATTACAGGAATCCATTTCGGTACTTTCGTGATGTATCTTTCAATCATCATTTTCAACTTCAACACCATGGAATTGCTCACAACACCAACTGCATCATATTAAAGTCAACATCAAATCTACACATAAATATTTCCCTTCGTCACCACCACGGCCGTTCCTCCCAGATACAAATCCTTCACCTTCACCTCCCCATCCTCCTCCACCGCCGTCGCCTCAACCTCAATCTCACTCTGTCTCCCCATCTCCACGCCTTGCGTCAACTCAAACCTCGCCCCTCCCGTCTCCCTCCCACTAACCGTCAAATAACTCGCCAGCGTGCACGCCGCGCTGCCCGTAGCCGGATCCTCAAATCCCAACTCCACCATCCTCGTCCTAAACTTGAACTCCTTCCTCCCACTCTCCTCATCCCTCCTCTCCTCCTCCTCCGTCGGCACATAATAATACCTGCACACCAACCCGCTCTCCCACTCCCCCTTATCCAACAATCCCTCCACTTTGTTGAAATCCAGCCTCTTAGCCGTCGACACCTTCGCCAGGTGCTCCAAACTAGGCAGCTTAGCCAGCAAGAAGGTCATGCCGCGGACGATACTGACTACCGGTCCGTTCAACTCCGCTTGTCTGATCTCGGGATCATCAGATAGCGAAGCTTTGATCATATCCCTCGTTTCCGCCTTCACTTCTTTCTCTAGAATGCCGCCCAAAGTCTGAGAATGAACATGCACAGCATGCGGAATAGTAGCCTTCACCCTCTCCCCCTCTCCCTCCAGCGGTCTAATAGCGATCGGCCCCGCCTTGGTCACCAGCGTATCGACGTGCTTCCAGCCTAGATGGTTCAGCACCAAGTACGCTGTTCCCACCGTAGGGTGGCCAGCAAAGGGGAGCTCCTCCTCGATGGTGAAGATGTCGATTTCCCGGGATGTGACGGAAGCGCCATCGCGCGCTTCGTCGTCCAGCGTGTGCAGGAAGACGGTCTCGGAGAAGTTGAATTCGCGGGCGATGCGCTGCTTGACGTCTTGTGTGAGACGGGGGCGGAGGGAGGCTGGGATGAGGACGACCGCGAGGGGGTTGCCGAGGTAGCGCGTGGAGGTGAAGACGTCGACGGTTAGGTAGGTGAGGGTGATTGGCTGGGAGGAGGCCATCTTGGATGTTTGTGGTTCAGTGGTTGTTTGTTTCGGTACGCGAGTGCGCTATGTCTGGATGAGTTGGTGAGTGAATGAACTGAGACTGGGGACTTGAGGGTTGCGGTACCTATGATATTGATGTTTGGGTGTTTGAGAGAGACCTCAACGTCAGTTACGGAGCTGAGCTTTTATGTCTCGAGAGGAATTGGAGTCACCCTTTGATGAATCACGGCTGAAAGTGGGGCAGCCCAATTACTAGTGAGGTTCGTCTCAGCCGACGCGTCCTCACATCAACATCACAGTCATCGACTTACTAATCCTCGACGTCGGCCCCGGATATCGGCCATCTTACGTGATGACATTACCCGCATTGCTTGATCCCCTTTTCCTTTCTCTTTCATTCTCCATTCTCATCCCATTTCTTTCCCTTGTTTCGATCTTCGTGTCTCCGGTCTCCAATGGCTAGTCTGCCTGACATCAGGACACCATTTGTCTAAGCCCAACCCTTCATTTTCCTTCGGTCTTCAGAACCACCTCCCTTCTTTAAGTCCAAGCGTCTAGGTATTCATGTGAACTCTCCCGGTCATCATCACAGTCACAAGTGCCGCTTATTCTGGTGTCCCGTCTTTCGTTATCACGACTTGGGGAGTAGTGCGCGCATAAACAGGCTCTCTTTCATGACATATGATACTAGGAAACATTCATTTTTCCACGTCAAGAACACATTTCCCAAACTGTTACGAAAAGTACCCGTTCCGGCATCCAAACTCAAGAGGTTATTGCCAACCAAATCCAACCAAATCTTCTCGCCCGCCCTTCTCAACGGTTAAGACAGTCTGTGAAGTCCTGCTTGCCTGCCCGACGCACTCGTGATATTAGTAATGTAGATCACATAGTGACAGGGTATTCCAAAACTTACTTATACTCGCGGCAAGTTGTTTTCATTCGGCATCCTTAAACAAAGCCGCATTTTCTTGATAAAAGGACGAATACCAATCCTCAGTCAGCGGCTCAAAATCATGGCCCGCTGGATGGATCTTATCTTTGTGCCGATAACACTTGAAGCATAGGTCGAACTCAGCCAGACGATGCTTTTTGGTGCATGTGGTGCAATGCCAGGCGTCGCCGAAGCAGTCCTAAAAGCCCTTAATGTCAGCTACTTAAGAGATCCGAACCTGATGAAGTGGGGATGGCAAGACACCAAAAGAGTGAGGGAATGGCTGTTGGGGAGGGTGACGTACAGACCAACAACCATTGCAAGTAATATCCATGTCCTGTGCGGGCTCAGTTGGTAGCCCTCCTTTTATGTCGTTGTCCGATCTCTGGTCCTTGCTGTCTTCATCCTCGCCTTCCCCATCATCAGGGCGTAAGTAATTCTGATCGTGATAAACGGCGACGTGCCGTGGTAACCACTTCGCATCAGTTACCGCGGCTACGTCTGCTCCGTTCTCAGTCAAGAGACTGATCATATCCTCGTTCCCAGACGACCTGCAGGCCCAATGTAACGGGGTCCAACCGTCAATGTCTTTCTTGTTCAAAAGCTCGCGGACATTGAGCCCGTCGTCCTTCGCGGCCTCTAGAATGTGCTCAACCACAGCGATGTTTCCTCCTTTCGCAGCCAGATGCAAGACGGTCCTCTGCAGTCGGTCACATTCCCAAAGGGTTTTCAGCTTTGGATCGAGGGCTTGTATGATGTCCCATCGATCTTTCATTGACCACACCGCATAATGGACCGGTAGGCGTCCCACAAAGTCCGCTTGGTTGATGTCGATCTTGACATTTAGCTTATCATTCAGCTTCATCAGATGCTGAACAACGCGAAGAGATGCGCACTCTGCAGCCCGGTGTAGGGCAGTTACGCCCTCATTGCATCCTTTGGCCGTTCTCATCACAGACTCCCCATAAGTCTTCAGAAGAAGATCCAGCAACTCCTCCACAACGTCATCATTCTCTTGGGGGCCAGCCAAGAGGGCTTGTAGTACCGTTCCATGTTCCCCACCACGTCTCAGGATGTCCTTCGGCCATAGTTTCTCTAGCAGCAATATAGAAAGCTCTTTGCGTCGGTTGAAAACCGCCGACTGGAGTACGTAAGCCATAGCTTTGCCTGCCATCCGAGGGTCGGCCTCATGCTTTAAAAGCACTTGTATCGTATCCAAGAATGCTCTGGCTCTTACGTCCTCTGCCTTAGACTGAATAACAATGATGGCTTGAAGTGCAGTCCCATATGGGCCGGACTCATTGTTAACGGCGATGGAGTGCTTGGGGTGGGTCAAGATTGCTTCGACAACGGAGGTTTGATGACGCATGGCCGCGTAATGTAGAGCCGTCCCGTAATCACCAAGTTGAAGTGCAGAAGCGTCCCAATGCGTCCAGAAAAAATTGAGTACGGTCAACCATGGAGTATATCTAGAGCCACACACCCCAAATTCTACATACACACGCAACACATACATAACCCTTACCCTGCAATCCCCTGACAGCCGCAAACTCCACCATAGCAGCTGCATCTGAAATGCACGTTTTCCCCGCTAAAATACCCCAATCTCAATGCACGTAATTTCGATCAAATTTTCTGGGGTCGCTGGCTAGAACTTAGCGATTTTCCCACACGGTCACCGGACCGCAACCCATATAAGATATAGAGGGAGAGAGAGGGTGGCCCGCGGAACCCCATTGTAATCAATAACGGCGAGGGCGAGGAGGAGGAGTAGAACACCAACAATAAGGTACCTAAATATCACCAAGTAAATAGACAAGAGATGGATTTGCACTGTATTGCACTGTTAGAGAATCGCAACACCATAAAAGTATTACGACTTTGGCGGTCTCAGCGGTCTCAGCGCACTTAACGGTTTGAGCAGGGATGTCAGATAACATGAGAAAACGGGATTTTACCAGCTAAAACGGCCGTATAATATGACAGCTGTCATCTGTGGAGTTGCGTGTGTATGAAGAATTTGGGGTGTGTGGCTCTAGATATTCTCCAACCATGTGTTCCATAGTAGTGAACAGATGAACCCCTTGACCGATGAGTCTTGAGATTTCTCCAAGTTTTTCCCAACTACGTCATCCAGGATAGACCTCGCCAAGTCAGTGCCAGAACTATCAAGGAGGGTAAATTGCAGGCCTTGTCTGAGGTCTCTGTTCGATGGGTTGCGCCAACCAGGATTGCGTTGAAGTTTTTCCACCAGCAACTTTCCACATTCCATCGCCTGGTTCTCAGTGGCCAAGTCCAAAGCAGATGAGCCAAAGTCGTTCTTGAACTCTAAATTAGCTCCCGCATTGATCAGGACCTTGAGCGATGAAAGAGAGTTTTTTCGAGTGGCGTCCATGAGTGGCGTGAAGCCCCCGTTATCAGGACAGTCAAGCTGAGCCTTCCTCATAACAAGAAGCTCAACCTGCTGGACCCCATCATTATAAGCCGCAAAGTGCAAAGCGGTGTTTTTGTATTTGTCAACCGCGTTGATATCGACGCCGTGATCCAGCAGACATTCCATCACGGAAATATTCCCTTCTCTTGTGGCATACAACAGAGCCATGGCAAGGCCTGCATGTGTGACGCCAACCTTTAGGCATCCCTTGATAATTATATCCACCACTTTGCTTTGCCCGAGGGTGATGGCCTCGTGGAGGGGAGGGAGTTCATCATCCTCATTGAGCTGATTTACCAGGTCGTTGTTATAATCGAGAAGTTTCTGGGCCACATGCAAATGTCCCGATCTGGCGGCGTAATACAGAGCTGTACGAGGGAACTTCCACTCGGTGATGGTATCGGGGTGGGTTTTCAGGAGAAGATCAATCAAATCCACGGAGCCTTCTTGTGCAGCATGGTCCAGAGCCGACATTTCTGCGGCATCCACAAGTTTGGGATCAGCATGTTTCGCCAACATTTTGTCGCAAATCGATACAGAGCCTTGGTGGGCTGCGAGGATGAATGCGGTAGTGCGTGACGAGTTGAAGGTATTGAAGGGGCAAATAGTTTGTCCCTCAGCAACGAGACCGCTGGTATCATGGTCGCTCGCATCTTCTGAATCAGACGTGAAATCAGACTCCGATTCGGTATCTGAATTGTCGCTGTCCATATCCTGATCCGGGTCGACATTCCCTGGCCGGAGCGATGATTTCCGAGTCAGAAGTAATGCCGTCCTCTCACAGGAACGATGATCTGGCATACTCTCTAGCAGAAGCTCTGCAACCTCCAAATGCCCATGAGCGAGAGCGAGGTGCAAGGGTAGATCGCCATCTGAGTTTTCCAGAAGTGGATCGGCTTTATGTCCTAACAGGATATCGACTGTCTTGTAGCAGCCGCTACGGCTTGACAAATGAAGTGCAGAATCCCCCTTGATGTGGCTCTGGGCGTTGATGTCAATGACCCCCTCCTTGAGCAGCAAATCCACTATATCTGCGAAACCATTTACAGATGCCAGCATGACAGCGGTCCATCCTGACTCTGTACGGATATTTATAGGAGTATCAATTTGCAGTAATTTCTGCAAAACGCTAGATTGCCCCGAAACTGCAGCAACGAGGGCTGGTTCGATGCCTGAAGGCAGTCGTCCTTCGGTGTAATTGTTCTCGTCTCCGCGATCGTTAACACGCTCCAAGATCTTTTCGAGAAGCGGGACATCTCCTAGTTGAGTTCCAACACGCAGCAGAAAATCAACATGACCCCGCTTCGCCGGATGAGAATCAATCAGGTCGACAGTTGCCGGGTCCTGTGAAGCAATACAGTAAAGCGTCATGTTCGCATCAAGCAGAGGAAAAATGGTTCGCAGTGTCTCGCCAAGCTGGTCCTTCATCCGCGGCGATGCCGTTAAGAGAGCTTGAGCAATGGTCTCCGCTTGGAACGCGTGATTTGTTTGCCTCCGTGAATGGCGGAGTGCATTCCAGAGGAAGTCGTCACCGTCGTCTACTGCTCTCAGAAGCAGACTGTCGTAGTCGCTGTTCCAGGTGTCCAAACGGGTGAGAAGCCTTGTAGCAAGATACACGGCCTGTCGCATAGAGATGTTGAGTTCCGAGTGGAGGAAGGTCGGAAGGACATTGCGATCAATAGCAACCTCATCCACCACCTCTGGATTAGACCATTCGGCAACCGGGACCTTGACGAACTTTAGCCATCTCTCCACCTCCGCGGAGGTATTGAGAAACCTTGTGGCTAGACTCTCAAGAGCAAGATTGATATCATACGTTGTATCATCTTGCGGCACTTGGCTGGCAGTACCGGAAGGGGGACTCATCAAGAAATGTTCGGTCCACGACGCGAACGCGTACTCTGCTATTCCGGTTGGGTGGGCCTGGCTGACCCCATTGTTCCCGTTAGGATTAGAGTGAGCGCCCATGAGCTCATACTCAATCCGCAAGAGACAAGATAGAGCGAGATGGCTTGAAGGTGAACATACAGCAATAGGCTTTAAGTTCATCGGGTCCGCGAGGTACTGACGAATGTGTTCATCAACGGGGAATACGCGGCCATAATCAATCACCACAGCGCCAGGAATTGCCCGTATGACATCTCTCGCGACCGTCAAGCGCAAATTTTGGGTTCCTTCTTTCCTGAAGGCGGCAATTCCCTGAGCTGGTGCTGGGGGGGAGTCTGACAAGAGGGTCGACATCAAGTCCGGACCCACGCTCAAATCGAAGCTCACGGCCTCATCAAGCTCATCCAGAGTCAGAGGGCGATTCGCGTTGTATATCCACAAAAGAGCGACCAAAAGCCAGTTACCATGCACACGTATGGCTTTGGACAAGCGATTGGCCGAGCTGCGCTCAAGGGACAGGAAAGAGATGGGAGACTTCGCATGATCGGATACCTGCTCAAGGTAGACGAGAAATTGCTCCGCTTCAGGCCATGAAGCTGTGTCTCTCAATCTGCGAAACGCTTCAGATTCCACTTCTGTGCAAAGCGGTACGCTCGATGAAATGTTGCTATCAGCAAGCCAGTCTCTGATGTCCTCGTTCAGAGCGTCAGAGATGTCCACGCCATCCAGAGTTTCGGTGCAAAACGATGCCACACAAGAAACAGGCATCCGACGACGTAAAACTGCCGAATCTCCTTGATACGCCGGTGCCGTTAAGAGAACAACAGTGAGTTGGGAATCCGTCGATCTCACAACGTTGGAAAGGGTATTGAGGACGTCGTTTACTAGCGTTGACCAAGAGCTCAAGTTGATAACGACGAAGACCTCTCTGCTGGTACTCTGACAAGAGGCTAGCTTGATAAAAAGCCCCCGGAGTTGTTTGCCGAGGGCAGAGAACAATCTCTGTTCTTTCGCGTATGTCATTTCGAGCACGTTGACGTCCCAAAGGTGCATTGCCATGTTTGGCTGTTGGGCCAGCAGTCCTGCACACAGCAAACCGTAGACCTCCGACACAGCACGTACATCCGAATTACTGGCCTCAATTTTCTCTTCGTCTAGATGAAGCGTAATGGGTTGGAATAGGACATTCTTGCTGATTCTGCTATGGAGCGCTGAGGCAATAGCATGGCCAAGTACGTCGGAACGGACAGGGAAGTGCGGTCTTGTAAGGTGCAGGAAGCCTTGCCGACGCACTGAGGTGTTGGACAACGACCATTTATTTACATCGTCCCTGTTTAGGATAGCTTCGGCGAGGTTTCGATAATTCAGCCGAGATCGCGGAGAATTTTGGGGAAATCCAGTATACAAGACTCGAGCGAGCTCTTGGTACACAGACAGTTTGCCTATCAGAATCACAGTATAAGGTTAGTATCCAAGTTCGGTCAAATTTTGAGCACAAGACTGAGAGGTAACCAACGTGTGCAAGCGTCTTCAAACTGAACTCTCCAAAATTCTTCTTCCTTGTATCCAATTCCAGCGTGCAGTTGCGTATGCGACCTATCTAGCCCCAGGGTAATCTCGTTGGCAACAAAGGTTCTAGCGCAAGACTCCGGGACTATCTTATTGTCGAAACAGCCAAGTTAGTACATGATATATCAAAAACAGCGCGGATACATCAATGGCCTGTGAGATACTGACTTGTGTATGCAAAGACTGAGGGCCACACTGTTGAAAGCAACTGATGACTTGATAAGGCTTCTGGGCTTTTTCAAATCTTGAAGCGAGCTCTACAAGATAGCAGGCAAGCTCAGTAAGATGCCTGGGAGACGTGCGAGAGCGAATTTGATCCTGTTGGAGTGTCTGAAGCAAGTTGTGTATTATCGAGACCATTTCACCCGTGGTCTCGGTTCGATGTGGGGATCCGAAGAACGCCTGTATATGACAATAAGCATCACCGTGATGGTAAGAAGCGATGCCTCAAAATTAACCAAGGGACATAAGAGGGTACAACAGGACTTTGGCTGTACCAATAGTGCAATGCTCATTTGGTACTTGATCGCGTTAAGGCACCTGCTAGAGTATGTACGAAGTTGATAACGAGCAAAGGAAACTCACAACCAAGCATGTCCTGCTGAGTAAATTATCATTCTGGTAGAGAGGGTCTGTAGCTGCCAAAACAAGGGCCTGGAGCCAAATGAAGCATTATTGGTTAGTCTTAGGCTTCCACAAAAAAATGAATAATGGGGGAAATTGTGTGAACGTACTTCTTTAACTATAATAGCGCCTATATCCGAAGCACACAAAGCAATGTATGCGCCTTTGCACGAAGACCACTCCTACTCCAGTTTGTGAGCTCTCTGACAGGAGGTGACTTTGGAAGGTACTTACATCGCGCATTTGTTGGAGCAACTCGTGGGCAAGACGAGGCACTGTATCTTGCGGCAGCCCTTCTGTCAAAAGGTCCAGAGGTTGATATGACAAGCGCTCCCAGTCAACTTGTACGTCAGAGAGCAAGCCGCTTTTGATGCCAGGAATGTCCTCAAGGGTTGGTATTTCTGTGTCGAGACCGTCTACGGTGACAAAGCTGAACGAAGGGCCACGAGTCAGCTCAAAGCAACAGTGACGGTCTTGCAAAAATAATTGATGGAATTGGTGGGGATATACGTTAATTTGGACCCCGGCGGAAACTTGAAGGTCGGCACAACCTGCCCCAAGTCACCCTGGGGTGAATGGGGGGTCTCTGCAACTGTCGCCATGGCCGATGTGAGAACGACGCTTTTGGACTACTAGATGCCAGGTTAAAGGTCCATCTCAAACGGCAAGACTTCATCCTCCAGCACCAATTATAGACTCACATCAAGAGGAGAAGCTAACAAAAAGGCCTTTATGCCATGACTGACGCCTTGGGCTGGCGTTTGTGCCAACAGCTGCTTCCAGTCTGTAGGTCAATCGAATGGCGAATTCGGGGAGGCGAGTAAGGAAGCGTATGCACAAAGGCTTATCGAGGATTGAGGGATATGGTAGCTGTGATATTCCCGGGAAAGTAAAGGATCCTTGTGAATGAGAAGAGACCGTGGATGGCATCTACAGTGGCAGTGAAGGGGATATCTCCGACCTGGCCTGCAACGGTGCGAATAGGGAAACCATCTCGGTTTGTCACACTTCGTTTGTGTGTTCCGACGCTGCTTATCTGAGAAACTCAGACCAGAGGTAGCTTGGCCGGGTTTCCCTGGGCGCTGCGTGACGTAAACCGCCATCGCCTATCGGTTGAAAGGAAAGAACGATTTGGAGGGGAAGAAACTCTGCCGTCTGCAGATAAGAAACCAGGCAGGAACCAGACGTAGTACTGTGTATGTCAGAACATCAGGGCATGTATAGATGGCCAGACTTCTGGTCCAGTATGTGCCTCCCTGTCTGGATAACCTCATATACTGTATATGTAATATAGGAATCCCCTCATCGTTATGGCTCGATAACTAGGCTGTCTAACGATACTACCGTATAAGGAATAGCCTCCTAGAATCTTTAGTTCTTATATATAAACCCTAGTAATTTTAAGAAGGATAAGGGATAAGGATTATTAGAATTAATACCTTTTATTATATATCTTATTACTTTATATTTTGTACTTTTTAATAATTAATAATCTAAATATTGAATCGCTATACTACGAAACGCTATTTAGAAATACTTATACTTAATATTTCTATTTCCTAATTAATACCCTATTACAATAAGTTATTATAATATTCCCTACCTCTACTACTAATAACGCTAATTCCAACAAGACCTCTCGTCCCTACTTTAATACCCTAAATAAGTATAGGGATTAGGAGAACGAGTTTTTTAGTTTTGCTAAAGGGTATTAATTAATTAATTACCTCCTCGGTAGAGAATTAGTTCCTATTTTTAATAAATAGTTAATCTCCTTATATTTATTCTTAGCCGTGGCAACTAACCGTATTACTTTAATATAAACGAATATTACGAGGCTAAAAAATAGAACCCTACAATATACTTTAAAAGGAGTAGACGATATTAGCTAGCCTTCTAACTAGCCTTCTAGTTAGCTTTCTATAACCGCGGCTATTCCTCGGCTAATAATACGAATAACGGCTTCTTCCTCTACTTCAATTATTACTAATTTATTAATAACCGCCTCAAATAATTAAACTTAAGAAGGCATTTAAATACCTTTAATAATTAAGACTACTAATAAATCCTTTAAGGATTGGGCTAAAAATTTATTAATATCCCCGGCTAACTTCATTTAAATTGGGAAGGAGATGTTTAATAATAATTAGAATTCTAGCGGCCTTTAATATAAGATTATTAGCGACTTTAGATTATATAATAGTAAAATTAGGATTTAGATATAAAAGACTATAAGCCTTAAACTAAAGGCTAGTACTTTCGAAATTTTAGAAACAATACTAATATAATTAAATACTCTTAGATAAACGTATAATTACCACCCTATTAATATTTAAATAGATATTCGCCGTCGATATTACAATTATTTTAAACCTTTTAAGAAAGTACTTAAAAAAGGTATAATTAAATAGATCGATAATTAAAATATCTTTATAGTACTAACTAAATATTATAAGATTCCTAAAACTATTTAAACCAACGCCTAGTTTAACAATTTACTTATATACCTTAATTCAGTCCGCCCCCTATAGGTAGCCGGCGTTAACCGTTATTACTTTATTTAAATTAAGGAAAATATACTAGACTTTTATATAATTTCTAATAATTTCCGAAGGATAGGAATTTATAAGTAGACCCCTGCTATATTAACGAATAAATCTTATAATATTAAGAGGGGAGGTTTTGGATTAGGACCGATTCTAAATAAAGGTGAAATCGATAATAAGGACGCTCGTTAAAATAAATTAAATTAAAATAAGAGGAAACGGGCTAATTTAACTAATTCCTTAAATAAGACCCCTCTTCGCTATTAAACCTATAATAAGGGTATTTACTCTCCTAAGAAGTATTAATATTTCTTCCCCTTCTTAGCCAAATCTAATTAGAAAGTAGATAAAGAGGTTTAAAAGACTGTTAAGAAGAATTTACGTAATAATAATAAATTTCGCCGAGAAATTAAGGTCTATTGCAAGTAATTAATTAAATAATATAGTATTCCTATTACGAAGGAACTATTTAAAAAGACTAGTAATAATAATACTAATTGCGATAATAGCGATAAAGATCGTTAGAGCAATTAAGAAAACAATAATACTAATAATAATAATACCCTAAATTAATTCGCTAATAAAAGCGTTTATTAAATTACTTTTAGTATTAATTAGGTAGCCTTCTAAATAGGGGAAAGCGAAGATACGACTTACCTATTTAAGAACTATACGATATTCAATTCTAGAAATTCGTTATACGTATTTAACGAAATTATTCGTTTTACTTTATTTCGATGCGCCCCTTATAGCGAAGTTCTTTAGGCTAGTAATTTAATTATACCGATTCGAAGGTATAGGATAGTCGATATTACTATTTAAAGAAAGAAGGGATTATAGAGGTTAAAGCTAAAAAACGTAACCTTTATACCCGATTTTACTACTAACTTCGTCTTATTTTAGATTTTATAACGGTAAAGATATTATTAGGATTATAAATTACCTAATAACTACTTTCAATCCCTAAATAATATATTCTTTTATAAACTATTTATATAATATAGTTAAACTATTTTCGAAGACCTTTTCTTTACTGAAATACGGGCTAATTTCTTTATAAGAAGGAATTAATTTAATTCTTATACTGGCCGTAAATATTATAAGAAGAGTGGCTATTTCTAATATTACCGCTTTAATTATTACGGCCTCTAAATATTTAATTACCTCTATAACGTTAAAAGAGCGCGTTTTAAAGGACTAATAATAGTTTAATACGATGTATATACTGTTTTAAAGATTAAATAATAAGTCAAATGGTATTATAAATTACGAAGCGATAAACTAGGAAAAAGACTAGCCATCGACTTCCTCAATTTCGAACTAAATAAATTAGAATATTTAAACGTTATATTAATTATTTATCGATATACTGGTTATGTATGGGATTATTACTTTAAAGATAGGATTGTAGTATTTATCCTTATTATTCTAACCGATTTATTTATTATTTTCGAAAATTATTATAATATTAAACTATAATACATCGAGTATAATAATAAAATTATTAAAGCCTAAGTAGTAAAAAACTTCTTCGCTATTAGAGGAATTTAAGTTGAAGTATATATTCTTAATATTTAAATATAAAATAGCGGAGTAGAACGTTTAAGGGGTATTATTAAAGAGAAGGGTAAGGTAATAACTTAGAATTTATAGTTCTTAGACGATATATAGTTAGAGATTACCTCTACGTTAATATATTTTACTAATAGATTACTTCAATACCTCTACGATTAGAAATCCCTATATAAACGATTCTATATAGCTATCGCTCGCTAATATAGTTTTATAACTCTACAAAAGCCTAATTTATTATATCTAAGGGTTTATAATTGTAAAATATATACTATAACAACTGCCGCCTAATTTAAAAAAGAAAGGTAAAAGAAATTTAATTTAAAAGTGTGGATTGGCTATCTTATTAGCTACTTATCCTCTTCGATTTATTGAATTTAGAACCCTTATACCAATTAGATTATTAATACTAGGGACGTAATTTTTAACGAAAATACTACTTTTACAAAGGATATATTTAAAGAGAAGGCCGCTTTCAAATTCACCTTTAATAAATTCGCTAATTTACTTAAGTAAATCGATTAGTTTTAACAATTTTATAATTACTTCGGTAATCGGGTCGACTTCAAAAATATTAATATAACCGAATTCCTAAAACGGCTATTTACTTTATTAATAAATTAAAAGAGCGATGAGGAAATGGAGGAAGTTTAACCTAAACGTTATAATATAATAAAAATATCCTTTAATTATATTTTTAATTATTCTACTCCTCTTAATACGCCGCCTCTATTATCCTTCTTTACTAGCTTCTTTTAAAACGACTAATTAAAGGATATCTTTATAGAAGGCTTTACTCTATAGAAGGCAATTTTTAACGTTGGTCGACTATATTAGCCAATTACCTTTTACTAAGGAGAGGTCATTATAAAAGCCTAATTCGATCGCTTAATAAAAAAGGACAAACTTAATACTATATATCGCTATAACCTTCCCTAATTACCCAAACGTCATCGAGACTTCGATAATCACTTCCTTCGATAGTAGTTCCTTAATACTAAATAAAAATATTTCGATAGCTATTGAGAAATAAGGATATAGGTTGAAATCGATATTGACGAGCCTAAGATTCGAGGAAAATAAATCCTCGATTATATATGGGTATATATTTATAAGTTCTTTAAGAACAGTCGCCTTAAGAAGGTTAAAACGAGATTAATTGTACGTAGAGATTAATAGTAAAAAACCGGGTAAGAAACGTATACTTCAATACTCGCTAAACGCTTATTTCAAATAATTATCGCTATCGCTACCTAATTTAACTTCGAATTTATTTAATATAATATTATTAATACCTTTATTAATACTAATTTCAACGAAGAAATTTTTATAAAAATATTACTAGGGTATTAGAAGGAGGGTAAAGTCTTACAAATTTAGAAGGCTTTCTATAAATTGAGAAAGTTACTGTTACTATAGTAATAGGAATTAATTAGCGCTTTTACCGATAATAGCTTTAAACTTATACTTAAAGAGCTTTGTATTCTTATTAAAAACGGCGTTTTTATTTTCTATTACGTAGATAATATCGTCTTCGCCTATTTTAAAAGGCGAGAGATAGAAGTTAAGTAATATATAATTAACCTAAAATAATGGTATTATTTTATAAGAAGTAATAAATTGCAATAGTTCTTTAGTATTAAAATAATTAAGGATTGTAAGTAAAAAAAGATATAATTATTTCAATAGTTATACTTCGAAAAGATCTACGCCCTTACTAACGATTAATGTACTACTTTTATTCCTATATTAAATTAGGAATTAATACTATATAAAGATAAAGCTTTAAAGAAGTTAATATATCGATATTAAATTAAAATCGGTTTAATATTCTATAGCGCTATAATTACTAAATTAAATGTAGCCTTCGCCGTAAGCCAATTTATTCGTTATAATTATAACCCTAGTCTAAATTATTATAAAGTAGCGGATAAAGTATTATATTACTTCTACGCTATTAAGGATTTCGCCCTAGCCTTTAGGGGTAATAATATATTTAAAATAGCCTTAAATACTTTATTTACTAATAATTACCTTGACTATAAAAGTTTATAAAGCTTTACGATTAAGTTATTTAGAAGTTTTATATATTAGGGAATTACTAAGTAAGTAATAATTATAATTTTAATAATAGAAGTAGAATTATTGGCTTTGGGATTTGTAGTTAAAGAGGTAATATTTATAGTTAAACTAATTAAGAGGTTAGTTAATTTCGCTAATTTAATACCTACGATTTAATATAATAATTAATAGACGATCCGCTTTATTACCGCTAAGAATAATAATTTCTCTACTAAATTCCGCTATATCGATATCTATAATTATTAGTTGAGATAGGAGGTTTAAAAAGGATTTATTAAGGTTTCTTATTATAAAACGAAGAAGATATTAGTAGATGGACTGACTAAAGTGTTATTTGTTGATAAATATATTGAGTTTAAGAAAATGTTGGGAATAGAGTTTATTAGGGATATTGTGAAGAAGGATTAGGATAAAGGATTCCTATTCGATTTGGATATAGTTGACGATTAATCTGGAGATAGCTTTATATATCTAGCGGTTCGTTTAATTTTGCTTTAATGCCTTCAATTAAGGGGGTATATTAGAATATTAAGGTATATATAAATGGCTAGACTTCTAGTCTAGTATGTACCTCCCTGTTTGGATAACCTTATATACTGTATATGTGATGTAGGAATCCCCTCATCGTTATGGCTCGATAACTAGGCTGTTTGACGATACTACCGTATGAGGAATAGCCTCCCAGAATCCCTGGTTCTTGTATATAAACCCTGGTAACCTTAAGAAGGACAAGGGATAAGGATTATTAGAATCAACACCTTTTACTGCATATCTCATTGCTCCACATTTCGTGCTTTCTGACAGTGTAAGGCAAGTATCGATGCATTGCATGACTTGGACGTCGTGCTGCCACACAGAGGGCGGGATCTACCTCTAGGCAAGGTAGAAAACGCATGAGTGCAGGCAGCCACCGGTACCCAGACAAAAAGTACATCTACTTAGCATGGGTGGCAGTTGCAGTCAGTTAGAGACCTTGAATCGTTGGGGAAACATTGGTCCTGCGTGAATAGACCCTTACCCCACCTTCCAACTTCCACTTGCATCTACATATGATGTAGCCCCAGTGTGACAGTCCTCCAATTGGGAAGTTAGAGCCCCAACCTCGCGTCCGAACTGGCAGTTCCATCCGGATCCCACCCGCTCGCAGCAGACACTAGGCAGGCGCTCTCGGACTGTGTGTGACGGGAGTTCCGGCTCCGAATCATGCTGACGGGATTGGTCTTTCTCTGCAAAGAATCCGCAAATAAAGCTATCGGGAATACATTCATGAATCCCTCCGGCGGATACAGATAACTACAGCCAACGTCTTGTCCCAGCATTCCAGCTTATTTCTGCGTGTTGTACACAGATCTTCCAACTTCTTACGCATTCGTTCATCAAAGCATCGAGTCTTTCGGTCATTGCTGTTTTTCTACATCCCTTCTCTCTTGGTCTTTCTGCTTTTCGTGTTAAGATTGTCCACTCTCCAGCCTCTCCGATTTGTCTGCAACCTGGTTCTGAAAAGGAAGAAACAGTTCCAAAATGGCCGGTCGGGGTCGAGACGACGATGACGATGACGATGACGATGACCGCAACAGCAGCAGCAGCGAGTCGAGCGAGAGCGACGAAGAGCTTGAAACTAATACCAAGGATGACGCCCAAGAAATTGTCAAGTCAATCGATCCTACATCGCTCTGGCGAGACATCAGCCAGGACAAGGACTTGGAACAAATCTTAACCGACTTAGGAAAGATCAGGAAGTCGGAGAAGCGCAACAAGGAGAAAGGGAAAACTTTGACTCAGCAAGAACAGCAACGAAAAGAAAAGCTCGAGGCATCGCGGCATTCCAAGGAAAGCTGCTATCGTCCCAAGATCAAAGAGTGTTTGGAATGTCCGACAACTTCAGAGAGGCCGTTCATTCACGTCGTCATATATCACGCATCTGGTACCACCTTATTCATGACCAATTTCATCACGAGGCTCATCCTGGAACAAGACCCAGATCAGATACGGTCGTTGGATAGTAAGGAGGTTCCCTTACTGCACAAGGCGATCGAGGTTGAAGTAAGCAACCTTCCAGGCTGCAAGGGTCTCACGAGCGGGATCTGCAAGCTGGCGAAGGATCCAAGCAAGGCCATTGAAATGACCAACTCGATGAATGAGAACTGCCTCCACCTCGTTGTTCGGCACAACATACACGACGCCAAAGGCATCATCTCTCTTTCAGACTCAAAGGCCTTCAAACAAAAGCGCGACTCAAGCTCGGGGGACCAAATGGAAAGCCAGAACACGCCACTACACGACGCTCTGGACTTCAGCAAAGTTGCAAAGCGCAAGATCCCCTGTGAGGAGGGCCAGTCCACGAAACAGGGCCTCCAAATCTGCGACGAGTGCGCAAGAGCTGCAGAGACCAATAAGAAACTTCCAGACCTCAAAACTTACTATGACCGCATGATCAAACCACTGCTGAAAGGATGCCCCGAGGTTTTGAAGGAGCATAATGCTTTCGGGCTTCCTCCTTACGCGTTCCACTTGGAAAGTAGAGCACAACGCACTCAAGAGCTCTCGAGATCGACACGAACTGAATCAGCAACAGAACAGAACAACGGCCGCAGAAACAGGGGTGGCGAAGACCAGCCGGCCGGCCGCAGGGACAAACTCAGGCCGGGTAACGAGCCGAAACCCGGACTTCACAAACGAGCACCTACTATTAACTTCGACAACGCAAAGCCAGGAGCTGATGACCGTCCATCCGAGCCTATAAACTCCAAAACGCGCGAGGGCCGTGAGAAAGCGAGGGAAAACTCAAAGAACCAAACCTCTTCACAGTCTGACCAAGGGTTCCAGACTCACAGAGAGTCAAGGCAGTACGATCTAAATGCCTCGGAAGAGATTGTAGCTTCTCTGGAAGGATGGATCGATAAGATGGCATGGGGATATGAGGATATCATCGAGTGTCTATTCCAGAGCACCAAAGCAAAACCTCGGAATACCGGTAGGTGTCAAAGAAACACTCCTCATTCGCGTGACTTAGTCTGACGCCCTACGGCTTGTGTGCAGGATCCAAGCCAAAGAACCGCACCTTTGAGCTGCCGACGCGAGTGGCCCTAAAGACCACTGAGAATTTCAACTTCTTAGAGTTCGAGTCACGCCTCGCGCTGTTGTTTCTCAGCCTTCGGCCTGACAATTTGTTTGATGTGGGCCAATCCGAAGAAAAAACGAGAGGAACAAGCAGCATTTGACGCAGATAACATCATCAAAGTCTTCAGATGGCTCAAGGAAAAGAAAAAGGTGAAGAAGATTCTGAAGGTGGTGGTTGAGGATAACCCTAATCGATTCTGCAGCGATGAGACCATCGAATCTTGCTTGGAGTGCATGGATGAGATCCGTTTTCTGAACTGGAACAAGCGAGATCTGTCTGTTCCTACTGTCAGCAAAGCCAAAGGCCTGACTGAACTGTCACTTTACTCTTCTGGCATCAACGCTGTCCTCCATCACTGGTCGGATCAGAACGGCCTGGTCAAGCTACCCAAGGTACGCCATTAATCGTTGAGCCCGGCATCGCCGTAAATAACCCTGTGCGTCCTCACTGGGTGCTAACTTAACAACCGCACGACAGTTAAGGAAGATCAACTTACATGTTGAAAAGGTCGGTCAAGCTACAAACCCATCCCCGATCTGACTGATCTGTGCTAACGTTGACCGGTACGTAGGGGCTGGAGGGCGCTACCAGAAATCAGGCAAACATAAGGGAATTCATGACTAGGTTAAAAGGAAGCTGCGAGGCAATCTCAAGGAAGCGAGAAATTGAGGTTGTGATTGATATGGTTGGTATGGGAGAGGCTGGAAACACGCCTTCTGGCAAACACCGATCCAAAGGGCTTCCCTCTACACCACAGTAAGTAAGCTTCATAGAAGGTGACAATGTGATGTGTTTGGCTAACCTGGTTATTACAGAAAACACGCTGGATTTGAAGCCGCCGAAAAATTCGCCTCGATGCTCTATAACAAAATGTCCAAGACTAACAGCATCGGAAGAAAGGTCAAAGTAGCCCTTCTTGATGATGGCGTGAACCCCGAATACAAAAACATAGGCATCCATCTCGCGGGCGACGGCTTCCCACAGGCCTCACTTGACGGCCACATTGCTCCTTTTTACAAATCAACCCGAGGTCATGGTAGCATGATGGCTTCAATCATCTCTACCATTTGCCCCTTTGTGGAGATATATGTTGCCAAGATTGACAACCAAGAATACCTTCCGCATCCTGCATACAACGTGGAGCAGGCCGCAGCCGTATGTGCTTTTTACTTTACCACTTCACGTTGTTGTTATTGGCAACCCCAGTCTAATCCTGAGTACTGCTAACGACTTTACCTTTGGTGATTAGGCGGTTGATTGGGCAGTCAATGAGAAGGTCGACATTATCTCCATGAGCTGGATACTTAGGGTAACCAATGAAATACGCGGTGAGGCAAATAACTTGAACGAGATGCTCGACAGCAACGACTCCAAGAAGATGATACTGTACTGCGCTGCCAGGGATAACAGGGGCAACGACTTGGCCGACGCAGTTTACTATCCGGCCGACTGCCGTACGACAAAGTCAATTGGTGGGGCGGATACCTTTAATCAGCCACTACGATTTGTGACCTTGGACAAGACAGACTTTGTGTTCCCCAGCGAAAGCGTTCTTCCCAGCGAGGAGACGGCCGAGGGAGGCAATTCCGTGGCTACAGCTGTGGCTACTGGCGTGGCTGCCCTCGTGCTTTACTGTCTTCGCGAGGACAAGGTTCGACTGAAGACCGAGGTTTCTAAAGTCAAGCTCATGGAAGTATTGTTCAAAAAACTGCGAGAGAAGAACACTCGGTATGTCGACCTTGCTGAGCTTTTTACTTGCAGGGATGACGAGGTCATTACACCAAAGCTCCTTGCAGACCGGGTGCTTGCAAAGGCGGGTTTGGTACGCTCTGAAATGGACGGTCTTATAGGCGGGGGTTCTTCTGAGAAGTACGGTTTTGACTAGCACAATGGCTACAGAGTACAGAGGCCGAGAGGAGATAGAGCAACTCATGTTGAGTATGAGGTAGTTTACGCGAGCGCAGGATATGAGAAACCATTGCGATGACTGTGAGTGAGCAACTCAAGGGCGCAAGTGAAAGGACAGAAAGAAAAGCGGAAGGCTCAGATGTATTTGCGCAAGAAGCTACCCAGCTCCTCGTGCTATGAAATCATTTTGATGCCTCAATAACATGGAACCAGTCGAGGCCCTTACCAGTACCAGGCCTTTGGACTGAAGAATGCCGAGCTATGAAGACATGCTTCTCACGGAACCCGACATCCGCGCAAGAACAAAGCACTCATTCCCGATGACAGCCCACCACAGCTAGGTTATTTCCAGATCCGCAAGGTTTCAGATATGAATACTCGACAAGGCCAAGTACGACTGGAACGCAAAGACCTTCCCGCTGAGATTCCCACGTAACAGAGCGGGGTAAGGGAGTTTTGGTAATGACAAAGGGTCCCGTCGTTACACATGCATAAACTCGGAAGGAGACAGCGAGGATTGCAGGAAAGAGGACCACGCTCGTACCTTCCTGATCCATTTTCTCACCGAGAAGAAGAAGATGGTATGATACGTAAGGCAGCAACACGCCAGAGTGGCCAGATTCATTGTGACTGCCAACATGCGCACGCGCTGCTGATAAGGGTCGCAGAGTGGCAGTTGACTCAGGTCACACCCATACGTGATTGTGGACGACGCTCGCGGGTAGAACGGAGATACAAATTACCAAACGCCACATTGAAGCCTCTAAACTTTCTCCTCCGCCCATGCAAGAGTCCCAAGTTGGAAACCACATGACTGTATCAGACTCCAATAGACGGGATCGATGAGACGAGGCTCTGGGCTTTGCCTGTCGCAATAACCGCCGCTCACCCCTCTTGAAGACAACTACCCCGCCGCTCCTGCTTTGTAACACAACACCAAGTCGCAACTTCATGATAGTGAGCAAAAAAGATAAACCGGCAAGACCTGGGATATGCACTTTGATGCAGTCAGATGCGTGATAACGCGCGGTCGGCCAGATAGAGTTCCGCCATTAGAAGCCAGGGACAAGCCAGGCTGAGCGGATTTGAACGGAATTGGGGTCGACTCGCGGAATCAATACACCCTCCCAAGATCGCGAGAGACGGGCCACGGACTCAGCCGCTTGGACCGAGAAGAGCAAAGTGGTATTGACATTCGTTGCCTGAAGAGGCGTCCGCACATGTTGTGACCTGCATGTATTCACGCAGGCACCGTACAGACTCCAATCCACGCAGACCCGATAAACCAGCTGAACTAATACCTAACAAGAGGTCGGCACCAATGACCCCCAACGTCCCATCGTGAGTGTCGTCTGACTTGTTCAACTTCAACCTTCCCCATCTTACCATCTTGATTTTGCTCGGAGCGCTAATATCTGCTTCATCAAATTGCTCCAGGTATTTTACGCCAAGCGCGCATCCTGAGACATCATGGAAGACGCCAACCACATCAATTTGGAGATTCCTCTCGTCGCTGCCAACAACGAACAAGCCGGCTTCAAGTTTCACAACACAACTCCCGACGAAGCACATCGCGTATACATTACTGGCTCTGAAAGGAAAAGCACCACCGTCGTGCGCGGCCGCCTTGTCCACGTCGTTCACGGCTTCCATTCCCTCACCTTCCCGCCCTACCTCAACATCCAACCAGATGATGAGATTCATAACATTGATCTCGCCGACGGTGATAAGACGCCGTACACTCTCATCGTTTTCCAGTGGAAAATGGTCCCAGGCAGCCTCGAAGCCCGGCAACGGTTCCGCACCATGAGCATCAACCTTGTCTTCTCTGCCTCGGATTCCCGTCCCGGTGTGCCACCAGACGGTGATCTCACGGATTGGGACCCAATACCAAAGCGAATCACGCCGCCGGAGGACAACCCAATGCAGAGCCATTTCACGCCGGTTAAAGAGGTGTCATCCTCCGGCTTCACTCTCGGTCCGACTGTGGGATACGACGGATTCGCTTCTCTGAACGCCGAGTACAACAGATCCAAGGAGGTCGGAGTTCAGTTTACCGCCGCCGCCAAGATATCCGGGGACATATGGCACTGTGGCCGAATGAGCGGCCAGCCGAACGCGGTCAAATTTTCCTTCTTCGAGAACCCGAAGGCCAAGACGGGGGTGCCACCCGTCGTGCGGACGGCCATACTGCTGCGGCGACAGAAGAGGGACAGGAAGGGCAAATTTGCAATGACGATGGAGGTGTCCTCAGACGTAAACTGGTGGCAGGACACCAAGGAGAAGATGCGCAAAGCGATAGGCGCCAGGTACCGCGATGACCCGGTAAACTTTGACCCGGCAGTGGCATACGTGGTGCAGGATGGGACGCAGGTGGACAGGAAGAAGTGCACAATTCCTGGTGTGGACTGGAGGAGGCTGGGGGGCTTGGACTTGAACCAGTTCCTGCTGAATTATGCTGATGCTTCTCCTACGTGGAAGGAGGATGACAAGTCCGTCTCGAACACTCCTCCTACATCGAAAGAGGATGACAACTCTGTCTCGGATACTTCTACTACGTTGAATGGGGATGACAACTCCGTCAAGGATACTTATCCTACGTGGAAGGAGGATGGCAACTACGCGTCGGATGCTTCCGATGAAAGTATAGTCTGGGAAGACGCTCAAGAGTCCTGTTAATGACAAGAGGCGGGCGGGCAGGCATACGCGGATGGTGCACGTCGAGGTGAAGACTGAGGTTGATGTGTGTTCATCTAATCTAGGTAAGGACAGTGGTCTATGATTCGCTAACTGCAAGGTAGAGACTGTCATTTAGTGCACTTTTGACAATACGATGTCCCAAAAGAAAGTTGTCAACATCCCAACATTTGTTATCCTCCACTTCTATCTGTCCTTTCTGACCAGTGTCTTGTCGCTTAGTGTATAACCTCAATTCCCTTCTACTTCTCTGTCCTCCGACGGTGTGTAGTAAAGACTGTGATGTAGGGTGACAATGTCGAGAGACAGTGAGGGTTGCTTGGCAGTCTGTCTCGATCGGGGTCCACGAAAGGTCACCACAAGCACGAGGTCGAACTATTGGATGAAATTTAACGAACGACGTTGAAATCGGATGAAGTGAATGAGATCGGATGAAGGGAATGAGTGATCTAGAAAACAATAGTACATAACTATGTTGCAATGATGATGAGGAGGAGAAAGAAATCCGGACGAAAGGTGGGGAGGGAGAGGGATCTTATGGTTTTTCTGGGTGCCCCAACTGCCTGTCTCTCAGGTTCTGCGAGCAAGTTCGACCACAGCTAATGTCAATCGCAGTCTTATTAAATAACTCCTTTCCCGTTCGCAGCAGCGAGTGGAAGAACCGTCCTGCTCAGCTTGAAAGTTAAGAGCAGCCTTCCTGCCTCGGACGCTCGACGCTTTCGACAACAAAGCTTCTTAGCGTAGGATCGTGTTCCCTCATCAGCTGAGAGGTGCCGTCAAGGTTCTTACCTTTTGCAAACAGGCCGTAGCAACCGCTTCTAGTGTCTACTAGCCGAACATTACGTTCTATAGGTATAAGATAGAAGTCAACTTCGTCCTCCAATACTTATTGGGAGTTGGAATTCAACCGAATTTAGGGGGGTGGTCAAATTGTAACCTCTACATCTTCGTTTATAACTATTGAAAGTAATAGCTGTTAAAATCCCATCACTTGCCGTAAAGATCTTCTATTGCATTCTGTCACAGGGTTGTGACGGCTATATAGTAATGCATCCCGATGTTCATTGGCAAGTGAACATCGTCCTATCTTTTAGGTTTGGCTTGGTGGTCAAATGCATTACCGCCCTGTCATAGTATGTTCACTTGCCACGGCGGGTTCGATTCCTAGTCGTATCATCGAGGGCGGGTTTTTCGTGCAGCTTCCGTCTACCGTAGACAACTTTGGGGTTCTTGATGAGAACCTTGGAAGACATCGCCGAATGACAATGCAACCGCAGAAACCGATCACGATCAATTGACCCCGTTGGAAAGCAATGCTTTTAGGTAGTGCTATATAGCACCTTCGTAGTCGGGTCTCCGAGACCCCTAAGTGAGAGCTGCACTCTCGACCGATACGCCTTGGGGGAGGTTCTAGTATCGGCTCTTGCAGAGCCTCCTTTGAGGGAAGGTAGTGTTACAGGGTTGTGACGGCTATATAGTAATGCATCCCGACGTTCATTGGCAAGTGAACATCGTCCTATCTTTTAGGTTTGGCTTGGTGGTCAGATGCATTACCGCCCTGTCATACATTCCTTAACTTCGACTATTACTAGGTTAGATATACCTGTCACGGCGTAGCCAAATGGTGATGATGATACTATTTGACTAACTTGGACTAAAGACAAGAAGTTGAAGAGGGGAAGAAATCCCAAAAGGGAAGGCTCGATGCCAGAGCTGGGTTTTATACCCAGGCCGCGGGAGGCAGCCAGAGCCAAGCCCAGAACCTGAACCACGCGCTACTTCTATTTTGAAATAAGGATACAATCCCGTACGTCGAAGGAGGAATAATAGTAATAGCTAAATAATAAATAACGGGGGGTTAAAAGTACTAGTAGGCCGGGTAATAATATATACGGGTAAAATACGCCTACTTCGCTTATACGCCTATAGCGGTTTTCCGCGGTACTAATTACCTACCGGATCCGTATTTAAGATAAGGTAATAGTAATTCCCGTTGTAAAAGACTACCTGTGACGGCGCCGGTCCGGCTATGCCGCCATAACCGCCATACCCCCGTGAGAGGACTGGTGTTACAAAGGTTGGAGGAACGAGTGATATGGAAGGTTCGCGCCAAGACTAGCTAAGGCGGGCTCTAAGCCCATTAAAGGTATTTACTCTTATTTATTATATAGGTAAAGGGGGATACGAATAAAGGGATTAGCTATTAGCAACCCGTATATAAATCCCGCTATCGCTTACGTACTAGGGTATTTATTCGGGTTTGTACGCATATATTTAATTCTCTTCCTTTTCTTCTCCTCACCTTAAATCTTCTATCATAAATAATATCTTAGCTTTACCTTCGACTTATCCATACTAACGCCCTTATATTATTTAAAATCAACTTAATAATTACCTAGGAAGGTTAAATCCTAACGATTATAAAACCGATAATTAAAACCGACCTATTATATTTCGAAGTACTAAGACTATCGATAAACTAATTGATATTATAGTACCCCTGCGTTTAATTTGTAATAGTACTAATATTAGAATTGAAAACTCTAGTAATAACGATAAAGATTACTACAAAAAGGACGACTATAGCGATTTCTTCAACGACGAAAGCCCTAAGCCCGCAAACGGAAATAAGACCTTCTAAGAAAAAGACGTTAACGATAAAAATAATTCCAAATCGTCGAAAGAAAAGGATAAGGCTATTATTAAGCCTAATATTAATAAGAAGGTCGTTAAAGATAAGAAGAAGCCTTAGCGCGTCAACCCTATTATTAGGGAGAACGCGAAGGCCTATACGCGCTTTAACGAAAAGTATTTCAATAATCTCTACCCTTTCGAAAAGAAATTTCGTAGTAAATTTACCCTTCTTCGTAAAAAGACTTTATTATATCTATACAACTAATTCAAATCCTCCTCTAAAGCCTTAGCCAATACCTTAACCTAAAGTAAAGACAATAAAGAAGAATCTAAATTATCATTTAATTTATTCAATTAGTATATTAGTAGAAAGATTAATAAATATAATACTACTTTTAATTTAAAGGATTTCATTAAGGATTTAAGGGATAAAATAAAGGAGTTCACTAAACTCTTTATCTATAATACTATCCCCTATATTCCCTATTATATTCTATTACCCAACTTAGAACTCCTATTTAACAACTATTTAAACGAAACCAAATTCACCGAACTATACGCCTAACGCCCAACCGATATATTCTACGAATTTAAACTTTAAATTATAATAGCTATAATATTAAAGGAATAAGTATTAGAATTGCATAAAATTACCTCGTTTTTAAATACTAAACTTTATACCGTTTACAATTAAATCCCCAAATTAAAATCCACTCTATTTAATAACCCTAAAACGACCTCCGCCGTCGATCTTAAAATAATTCAATTTTTTAAAGACTACTTAATTAATAAAGAAGAGGAGATTTAAACTTTAAAAGAAATTATTACCGATTTGAACGTTCTTAAAAATATCCATAAACTTAAGGATAAAATAGAAATAACTACAATTAAGGAGATAATTCTTCCTAATATTGAAAAGGACCCTAATATAATTCCCCTTCGCTAGTCGACTACCCGTTTCGCCGCGACCCTACCCTTTAATAACAACGACGAGACTATTCCTCTTCGTTATACCTATCTTTCGACTAAATAAGCCAACCCTCTTAAATTCTACAACTAAAATAAGGAGGATAATATACCTTTTAAAGTCTAATACGACTTAATTTAAAATAAATTCGAAATTAATACTAATTACTACCTAACCGATTATAATAAATTTTTCTATATTAAAAATCGTCTAGCCGACTTTACTTTTAAAGATCTAATACTTTACCTCTACAAAATTCACTCCGACTAATTTATAACCTATTCTAATTTAATAACCTATTTATAGCGTAAATATAACGACTCCAACTAAAACGAAAAAGCTTTTATTAATTTTATAAAGTTTAAAATAAAGGATACCAACAATTTCGACTTCTTTAAGAATAAATTCGTCCGTATAATTAACGAATACTAACGCCCTAAAACCGAATAGAAATACAAATTATTCCAACGCCTTCCCGCAAAGTATAAGAAATAAATAAACGCTAAATATTACAACTCTTCTATTTCTTTCGAATCTTATTATATTAATTATTCCGGTTTTAACTAAGTATTCAAAACTATTACTAAGGAAGTTAAAGCTATTTCTTCTTCTTCTTCTTCTCGTAATAAAGGGAATAATAGTAATAAAAGGATTAATAGTTCTAATAGTTCTAATACTTCGGCTACGAAGCCCATTAGCAGCAATAGAAGTAATAACCGCTCTACTACTAACCGTACTAAAGAAATTACCCATTTATTTAATAAAAGTCGTTATTTCTTCTATAAAGAGTACGGCTATATTAAATATAATTATCCCTAAAAAGATTAGTACGACCGAAAGCGCCGCAACCGCATCGCTACTATTATAGAACGCTATCTAACTTACGAGAATAGTAGTATTAGAAGTACCCAACCCGCAGCCCCGGCTATTACTCTAACCATTAGTAACGCCCCCGTTACTAATAATTAGGAAAATTAAATACCCTAAGTAAATTAAATTCCTTCCTAGGGGAAGTATCGATTACAAAATAAATAAAGGATAGATAAAGATAAAGAAAGGATGAATTTAATTTAATACCCTATTTAGGAGGGGATCCTATAATTATTCAATATACTATAATTAATAATAGAATATCTTTATCTATATTTAACGCCCTAATCGATATAGGAGCAAACGGCTATTTATTTATTAGTATAATATTTACTAATAAATTAAAAGAACGATTACTAATAGAAGTAATAAGCGATTTTCCCGCCCGAAGTATTAGTAATTACTAAAGAAAAACTAATTAAGGTATTAAAAAGGTCGTTAAAACCGCTTTAAGGATTCGAAACCGAATAATACCCCCCGACATCTTTATTATTATTAATATAAATTACAACCTTATTATTAATCGCAAATAGCTTAATATCTATAACATTTAAATAAATTATAAAAATCGTCGCTTTATCTTTCCCCCCGAATAGAAACTAGACCCCAAGTAAATAAGGAATTTAAGTTTCGAAGTCCGCCCCGGAGGCTCTAGCATTATAAATCCTAAATATTAGAAAAATATAGCCTATCGCAACGCATTTATAAATTAAGAAGATAAATATCGAATTAATAATAAAAATAATAGCCGCGAAATACCTAAACTTACGAACGGCTATACGGCTACTCTAATATCTATCCCGGCGGATTAGCCTTTTCCCGACTATTGTAAAAAAGAATTCGATTAAGAAACCTACAATTAATATTAGAGAGAAGTATAATAATATTAAAAATAAATTGAAAAGTATATCTACGAGTTCAAAGCTTTTCAACCGTAGCCTAAGAAAACAATCCCTATTATACTAGTAGATCTCAAATATACCCGAAATAAAAATATTGGCGAATTGGGTTATACTTATCCCTATATTCTATTTTAGAACTCCGATTCGATTTTTAAACGGACTAACCCATTAAATAAAATGGAAAAGAATTTGGCTAATCTTACCTACTTTATAGTATTATCTCTAGAACCCGTACAATTTATTCGAATTAAACCGACCGAACCCTAAGACGGCAAATAGGGCTCTAATAATTAAAATATATATAAATTCCAAAGAGATTTAATAGGCTAGTATAAGGAGCGACCGGTATAGATGTACGTCTTCGATAGCGATTTATTTATATAATTAGCCGTTAAAGATAACTATATAGTATATTCGATAAATATTTTCGAAATTAATTAGTTTATTTAATAGAAATGCGTAGTAGAAGACCTTACTTAGGAATTACTACCCTACGACGAGAAGGAATTTCGGGAGGAGGCTTTAAAAATAGTACCGGAATATTATTATAATTATATCGACGTCTTTAATAAATTCGATTCGAATACTTTACTAAATTATCGGCCGGGCGATTACAAAATCGAATTCGAAGAAGGTTATTATTTAAAAAAATTCGGTTATAACCCTCTCTATAAGATATTACTAAACGAATTAGAGGCGGTAAAGAAATATATCCTAAAAAACCTATTTAAAGGATTTATCGAGGCAAATTCGTCCCTTTAAGCGGTATTTATCCTATTTATTAAAAAAGCTAATAGTAATCTTCGTTTTTATATCGACTATTGTAAATTCAACGCTATTACTAGGAAGGATTAATACCCCCTACCGTTAATCGAAAAAATATTGGCTAAAATTATAAAGGCTTAATAATTTACTAAAATCGATATTTAATAAGCGTTTTACTATATTCGTATAAAATTAGAAGACGAAGAGTTTATTATATTCCGTATTAGTATAAGAGCTTTTAAATATAAAGTACTACTATTCGGACTAATTAACGGTCCGGCCAATTTCTAAGCCTTTATTAATTTAATTTTAGGGCTATACCTAAAAGACTTTTATATAACGTATATCGACGATATCCTTATTTACTCTAATACTTTCGAAGAGTATAAAGATTACGTCTATAAGGTATTAGCCAAATTGAAGGATATAGGCTTATAAGCCGATTTAAAGAAGTACGAATTCTATATTATTAAGACAAAATTCCTAAGCTTTATTATAAGTTGTAACGGTATTTCTATCGATCTAGAGAAAGTAGAAGTTGTTAAGGAGTAGGCTATACCTTCTAATCTACGCGGAGTCTAATCTTTCTTAGGGTTTTACAATTTCTACCGAAAGTTTATTAAAAATTATAATCGAATAGCTCGTCCCCTTACTAATTTAATTAGGAAGGGGGTGTTATAGGGTTAGCCTACCTATAACCTGCCTAGCGCTGAGCACTACTATTACGATGTGTTAGAGTGCTTCGGTATAGTTTAGAGCTATGCCGTCCGGTTACGTGTGTAGATATGTGACTTCGGGTTGGCTTTAGGGCTTTCGCCTATATAGCTAGCCCTCTATGTATACCTCCTTTCCCCTCCTCCGTATAATAATATATATTTTACCCTACCCCTAATTGTACTTCTACCCTATAATAATTTATTATACCTCTTTAGCGTTGCGCGCGTAAATAGGACTTTAAGACTCGGCCTATTATCGAAGTATAAGCGTAGGCTTTATTCTTCTTTTAATTAAATGAAAATTTATATTTTTATAAATATTGTAAGGAAACCCTAATCTGCCTATTTAAAGACGGGGTCTATTTGCAATACCCGTAGTTCTTGTCGATTAGTTCGATAAGTAATATTGAATTTTTAAAGGTATTAATACTTAGTATTACTTTTATAAATAACTTTATTGCGGTTACCGCCGTTGGCTCCCTTTAAATTACCGACCCGTATAACGCCGACTTTTACGAAACCTTTTAAGCGGTTTTTATTATTTTTAATGGCCTTTCCGCTTCTATAAAGGAGGAATAGTATATTATTAGTCTTTTTATTAATATTGTTTTCCGCGATACTTTTCTCTCTTTTAGCCGTTTGTTCAACGTCGATTTTGTTGCTACCCTTATTTAATTTTAATTTATTTAAAAGGAGTTTTAGTCTTTTTACGAAGTATATATTTAATTTAAAGTTAAAAACGCTCGCCTTTTGAATAATAGCGTTCTCCTTAAAGAAAAGTATTTTATCTTTAAAAAGACCTATATTAGTATTAATTAGTGTACTAGCGAATTTGGATTAAATAATAAAGCTTTCCAATAGGCCTTCGATTTTATTATTAAGATTGTTAAATTTTTATAAAAAAAGTTTAAATATATTAGCTCTATAACTTTTATTCCTAAAGATATTATAATATCTACTTTTATTGTTGACGGTTTTACGGATTAGTTTTCTTATATTTATGTTAAACCTTTTAATAGCGAAGGCGAGAACCCTTTAAAGAAGGTTGAGAAATATTATACTTAATATATAAGGATTACCCTTATTTAATTGGATAACCCTTTATTTTTCTTTAATAAGTATAAAAAGTTCTTATTTATTGCTAAGTCCTTTGAAGGCGCCCCCTTCTCCGCCTACGAAACGGCCCTATTCTATATCGTCGATTTCGATTTAAATAAGGAAAAATAGAAATAGAAGATTGCTAACGCCTTTATTAAAGAGGAATTTAATATTAGATATAATAATAATAATCTAATTATTTTTACCCGCTATAAGTTAGACGACTTTACTATAAATAAAAATATACACTAGTTTGACTTTGAAGATTAATAGATTTAGATTATCGATTATTATAATTTCGATAACGTTATAAAAGTCTATTTCTTTAGAAATAAAATTAACGATAAGGTTTGCGTTATTTTTACTATATAAATTCTCTAGCCCTTGGGCTTGGATTATTCTAAATAGTTTACTTTAATTTATATTTTCGCTTAGTAATTCGAAGATAATGCCTATTATTCTAAAATTAATAATCCTTTTTACAAATTTTATAACTTTACTTCTAGTACGGCTTCTTCTTCTACGGCTATTTACATTACGATTAATTATAGTAGCGACGCTATAAATTTTAATAAATTATTTACTATTAATATTGTAGTCTGTACTATAATCTTTTAAAATGTTTTTAATTTCCGTATAAAGTTTAGTATTTATATCCGTTGTAGGCGCTCCGGCTACTATTCCTCCGCTTATTATAGTAAAATAAATTTCTATAAGGAGTTTCCTCCTTTTATTCGTAGTAGTAGCCGTAGTTACGGTAGAAGAGGTAGGGGCGGTTTTTATAGCGGCTATAGTTAATAGTCCGGCTAATCCGGGTATAATTAGTAGTTTAAATACGGCTAATAATCTATATATAGTTAGTAATTTTATTAAATTAATACTATAGTCCTTAGTAGTACTTAATTAATTCCTTAGTATTAATAAGGTTTTATTAGCCCCCTTTTGGGTAATAAATAAGGAGTTATCGATTAGGGAAATATATAACCTCTTCGCTAAATTACGTTTAAAGGCCGGAGCCTACGGGAAGAAAAGGAGACGTCTTTATACCGCTTAATATTATAAAAATAAATAAGGCTTCTATAAATAGCCGTTATAAATAATTAAATACTTTAAACCTCTTTATTTACTTTTCCGACGGGCTATATAAATTATATTACTCTATTTTTATCGATAGTAGTTGTACCGCTCTTAATTTTATTAATTATTCTTTTATTTACCGCTATTACTTATTAGTTTACCACTTTATTACCCTTAAAGTTTTTTACTTCATTAATAGAGGGGAAGTAAAAGGTAATAATATTACTTACTTCTCCCGGTTTACTATATAGGTAGGGCTATACTACGAAATTATTAATTTTCTTATTTACGATTTCGCCTCCGATAACCCGGTTATTTTCAATTATTTTTAATTCGCCTATTATTCGCTAACGATTTCGTAGCCTTTTAATACCCTCTTTTTTACTTCTATTTGTAAAGCCTACGGCTATTTATTAGCCGGTTTGTATTAGGATTTACATTATACCCTATTTTTGTAGACGGCTTCTTAGCCCTTTAATTTAAAGGTAATAAAGGCTAGTATAATAGTATACTACGTTTTTATAATCGAAGATACCGAAGACGAAGGCGATTCTTACCCTCTTTTATTAACCGAAGTTATTACCCGAGCCCTCCTAGCCGAAGAGTCCGCTCCTCTAGCCCTAAACGCGGACCTTTCCCCGGCCTTAATTACAGACCCCGACCCGGCTTTAATAATATTATATTACGCTTCCTTAACCTCCCTAATCTAATAAGCCTTTCACTACTACTTTAAATAAATTATTAACCGGTTTAGCCCTAGGTCTATTAATCGTATTTTTATAGGTTTAGGTTAGGCGTTTATATTTTTAATAGCCTCCTTCATTCCCTTTTACTTTCCCTTTTTTCTTTATAGCCCTATCGACTCTAAAGATATTAAAGAGTTTTTAGTACTTAGTTTTTTCGAATTCGCTAACCGCTTCAAACTTTAGGTTATTTAGACGATTTACACTAATATAGAGGAAAATATTAAACGTATACGCAATGAAGAATAAATAGAGGATAATTTTAGTAAATTAGAGCCTTTTACTCTTAACGACGAATTAATAGTTTAAATTATTGAATAAGTCCTCTTCGGTTACAACTAATAATATAAGAAGTTCTTTAATTTTAATTTCTACCCGTAGATTAACGCCTTCGTAAGTTAGGGTATAGAAATAGCCTTCTATATTACCCGAATTTTAAGTTCTATCCCCTTTAATGGTACGAATAGGAATTTTATTAAATACGAAGGGGTTATTAACGAATATTTTATAGTTAACGGCATCGCTTTTAATAAGATTATTTTTGAAGATATTAATACTTTTTATAAAAAGGCGGACAAACCTTATAAGACCGACGATTAAATCCGGATTAAATTCCTTAATTAGTACTAGTACTATATAAATACTTTCCGCTAGGCTATAACTAAAATATTTTCCTTTAACCGTATTTATAATTTTAAAATCGAATTTAAATCCGGAGTAGAGGCGCCCGCAGTATACGGTTACGCTTTTAACCTAGATGAATTTAATATTATTAAACAGTAGATCGACGATAACTTTTAAAAGAAATTTATTCGGCTTTTTTAATCCTAAACCTCTTTTCTAGTCCTTTTTGTTAAGAAACCGGGAGGCGGAATTTATATTTACGTCGATTATTGCAGTATTAATAATATTATATTTAAGTCTCGCTACCTCTTTCTTTTAATTAAGGAAATATTCGACGCTATTTACTATATTAAGATTTTTATTAAATTCAATATTATTATTACTTTTAACTATATTCGTATAAAGGAAAGCTATAAGTAGTTTATTGCTTTTATTACCCGTTTTAGTCTCTTCGAGAGTTTCGTTATCCCCTTCGGCCTTTAGGGCGCCCCCGGCGCCTTCTAAAACTATATTAATAATATTCTTTATAATATACTTAATATTTATATTACTACTTACTTTAATAATGTTTTTATTTATTCGGATAACGAATAGGATTACGAATACTATATTAACGACGTTTTCGACCGGTTAGTAAAAGTAGGCTTTAGCGTAGATATTAATAAATACGAATTCTATATTAAGCGTATTAAATATTTCAAACTTATTATTACGCTAAGCGGTATCGAAATAGACTTAGAGAAAGTTAAAGTAATTATTGAATAGTAGGTTCCAAAATTTAAAAAATCCCTATAATCTTTCTTCGGCTTTATAAACTTCTACTATTAGTTTATACGCTCCTTCTTTTCAATCGTAGCTCCCTTCTACGAATTAATTATAAAAAACGCGCTATAGATTTAAACCGATTGCTATTAGGCCGCATTTAACTCCTTTAAATAGGCTTTTATAAGCGGCTCCGTCTTTAAAATCTATAACTAAATTAAGAAGATTATAGTAGAAACTATAAGGGGTGCAGCACAGTTAGTACAGATGCTGGCCTAATGAATCGATAAGGTTCTACGAAGAAGAAAAGAGGGAAAAGGAGTGCCTATTAGGCAGGCCTGGCCAGCTATCCTTTTAAGGGACGTGCGTATAAGCTAGAGGGTTACCGGTACGGCAAAGCACCTAATTAGGTATACCTTACTAGACCGGTTATAAGCTGGGCTTGCCTGGTAATTGCCAAGTATATTAGCTACGGGTACTAGCCCTATAATATTAGCCCCCCTCTCCTCTTCCAATTAAATAATTAGATATATACGCGTAACTCTATACGTATATCCCAAATATTAGACGATAAGCCTCCTTTCTACCTACTATACGTATATCCTACTTATTTCTAAAATCCCCCTCTCTCTCTCTCTTCCTCTCCTTTTTCCTCTTTCAATTATTATTATATTAAATTATAAATATACCCTCAAATTGCTATTTCCCGTAGTCTAATCCTTTTTATTTTTCGTCCTTTTCCTATTATTATTATATTCCTACCCGCTTATTATTCTTACTCTTATTATTATTCTTATTAATCTATCCGTATCGTAGACTAATTGCGAATAAAATGTCCGGCTCCCCCTTTAACGCTACTATAATATAATAATTCCTTGTATTTTAATAGTTTTAGCAATTGTAATATTAATTTTAGCCGCCGTCGTCTCCCCAAACTCCTACTCCGGCTTTGAAGAAGCCTAAAATTCCCAAACCGGTATAGATTTAGTCTAATACCTATTCCGTTAATATCGGTAAAATTACTACTAATAAAGAGATCGCCGCCGCTATTACCTAAGCCTCCATACTTCAGCCTTCTTAGTACGTATACTATTTATTATATAGTTACAATTATATTGTACTCCTTACTAATAGTACGGCTATTACTTATATATTTTATTAATATATTAAAATTGTTTATAAGGTTACCCCCGCTTGGGCTTAGAAGACTTTTACGGCCTAATATATTGTTAAATATATTTTAGGACTTAAGCGTACCCTCTTCGTCGCAGCTTTTAAATTGCTCCTTAATTTTATTCTCCTAGAGGAAAAAGGAATTATCCTAGCGTAAATCTTACTACTCCTCCGTTCGTTATCTCTTAATTCCATTTTTTATTCAATTCCGTTTTTTATTTAACTCTATTTTTTATTTAATTAACCCTATCTTTTATAGCGAATCTTAAAAGAGAATTAATACGGCCGTCGCCTATAAACTAGCGCCCTTTATTACCTCTATCTAATCCGGCGATATTTCTTCGTTAATAATTAAGGTTAAAGGCTTTAAAGAGAAAATAGTTATTTTAGAGGTCGATATAATAAAGGTAAAGTAAATAGCGGACTTAATTATTAAGGCCGGTTTCGATAAATTTATTAATTATTATAACGAGGCCTTCGCTACTAAGAAATTCGAAAAAGAGTTTTAAAAAGAGCGTAAAAAATAGGAGTAAGCTATTACTAATATTATTAATACCGCCGCTACTACTATTACTACGAGAGAGGCTTCTATTTTTAAAGTTATTAAACGCTACTAAAAGAATAAGGAGGACGGTACTCTTAGTAAGAGGGTTCGCTCTACGATTATAAATCCGTTTAGTAGATTCGAATAATAGGACGCCGTCCGTCTACTTTTCGGTATTCGTCCATTGGATAGAGTCCGCCCATTACTATTTCTACTACCTCCGATTTTGCCGGAGAACGTCCGCCTTTAAAACGTTTATAACCCTTATAATATAACTCCCGAGAATTTAATTAGTAGTAGAAAGGGTAATATTAAGTATTTTAATATTAATAATTTTAATATTAGTAGAATTATAAAGGATTTATTAAATAATAATATAATAAGAAATATTTAATTAGTAATTAGTAATTTTAGGGCTTAACCCTAATTAATTTTAAATTCTTTTTAGTATTGCTTATTAATCCCTTCTATTTCTTAACTCCGTAATTAATTACTCTTAATTTATTTATAAGATCTTCGCTTTCTTAAAGATAATTCTTAATCTATCGGTCAACCGGTTTATTATTAGTATTTATTACCCTATACTTTTCTTCAAACCGGTCTAAGGCTATTATTTTTCGGAATTCGTCTAGGAGTTCTTATAATAGGATATAATAACCCTTCTACTTAATTAGGACTTTTCGAATAATATTTTTTTATCTCCTAATAGTATTAGCGTAGAGAATCTCTTCTACTTAGAATTCTAATTCACCTTCGACTTCTAAAACTAACGGTTAATCGTTAATAACTTCCTAACCGGGTAAGGGGTCGGTAATTACCCGGCGTAGTAAATTTACGTAGAAGACGTTATATATTATATAGGGAAGATTAGAAAGTTTAATTATATAAGGCGAGAGGATTTTAGAAATAATATATTTAGTATATAGCCAATCGAATTTCTTCTTAGGGCGGTCCGTAAAATAGTTCTTAAGGTTAAATTAGACTTTATCCCCGATTTAGAAACGTTTAACTAATTAACGACGTTAATTAGCAAACCTCTCTTATTTTTAAATAGCTATTACTATAGTAATTTAATATAAATTTGTAATTTGCTATAGCTTTTTAACGAATTAGTAGGCCCGTTTCTCAAAGGAAAGAAAGGGAATTTCTAAGTAGGTCTCTTCGATTATAGAAATCGGAAATTCGGCGTCGTATCCGTAAATAGTAAAGAAAGGCGTTATACTAATAGAAATATTAATACGGTTATTAATAATTAATTACGCTATAAGGTATTACTTATCTTAATTATTTTAAACGTAATTAATAACTACTTATAGGTAAATATAGATCTCTTAATTTATATATTTAAAACCTTTGTTTATTTAAGGGTAATAAACCGTACTAAAGAGACGTTTAATATTAAGGAATTCGTAGAGCTTAGCCTAGAAACGGCTAGTTTAATTGGAATTTCTATTATTAATAATAAATCTAGGGAAACCGTAGTATTTAATAAAGTATTAGAAGAAGCGCTCTATATAGAATTCTATTTTTATAAACGGTATAGGTTCGAAAATAATATTCTTATTAAACCGGTCTTTAATAACCTAAAAATAGGTATTACTATTAAAATCCGGGAAGTCTATAATAAAATCTATTTAAATTTTTCGGTTGAACTAGTCCGGGACTGATAATGGTTATATAAGCCCCTTCTTCTATTCTTTCTAAACTTTAATCGAGCCGTAAATATAGTAATTTCAAAAGAATTAATAAATATAGGCGTTTAGAAATAGCTAATAGAAGTACTTAATTAAGGCGGTGATAGTACCTTCTCTACTAAGGTAATTAAGAACGTAGGAATTGTAAATAATTTAAATAAAGGTTGTACGAAGGATATTGAGCTATTAGGATTAGTCCGAGAAATTAATAGAATTAAATTTAGTATATACGGGGGCTCTAAGGACTTAAAAACGGCCTTAATAGCGAAGCCGGCTATAGGAATTAATATTATAATTAGTAATCTAAATTTTAAACTTTAAAAAAGGATTGAGATAGTATTTATTATTTTAAATTACTATTTTAACTTATTAATAAAGGGAGTTTTTAGGGGCTATTTAATTCTAGAGCTATTATAAATCCGGATCTTCAAATACTTTTACACCCTCTTTCCCAATGTAGACTACTCGCGAAGCCGAAATATAAAGCGGAATATAAATTTTAAGGGCGGAGTCCGGGATTATTTATAAGTTGTAGGCCTCCCGGTCCTATTCTGTAAGTATATTCTATTTCTATTGAAATAAGGTATCGGGAATTACCCCTTTTTTACCCAAACGGTATTTAATATTAAAATTAAACCGAAAGAAATACTTTGCTTAACGAACTTAATATTTAAAGAAGTACTATATTTTTATAAAGTATTTTAAATTATAATAATTAATAAAAATAGTAAAGGATTTATAGTTCCGGAATTCAATAGACTACTATTTAAAATAATTAATAATCGTTAATATTTCTTTATTATAAATAGGGTAATTCCGTTCTATAGCGTTCAATTTCCGTAAATAGTAACTAATAACCGCCCGCTTCCTAGAATCGTCGACTTCCTACGAAATAACCCCGCCCAATACAAAACCGCTATAGTCCGTCTCTAAAAAAATTTTCCTATCCGGATCGAATTCCGTAAGAATCGGAGTACGCGTAAATAAAGTCTTTAATAATTAGAAAGCGGTTTTATATTCTTTAATTTATTCGAACGCTACGCCCTTATTAATTAGTACTATTAATAGCACAACGACTTTGGAAAATTGCGGTATAAATATCCGGTAGTAATTAACGAAGCCGAAGAAATTCCGGACGCCTTTCTAGGAATTAAGAGGAAATTATTCGAAAATAGCTTTAACCTTTTTAGGGTCGGCTTAAATACTAATATTAATATAAATAATAAAACCGAAATACTTAACCTTCTTAACGGCGAATTCGTACTTATTAGGGTTAAGGTATAGCCCTACTTCGAGGAATTTTTATAATATTAAACGGACCTTCGCTTCGTAATCTTCCTTTATACCTAAGGTATAAATAAAGACGTCGTCTATATACGCTATATAGAATTTATCGAAATATTCGTAAAAAATATAATTGATATACCATTAGAACGTTACTAATACGCTTATTAATCCGAAGGGGATTACTAACCATTCAAATAACCCGTATTATATTCGGAAAACTATTTTCTATTCCTCGCCTATTACTATACGAATTTTGTAGAACGCCTATACTATATCGACTTTTATATACTACTTAGCGCCCTTTAAAATACGGAACGTCTCGCTAATAAGTGGGAAGAAGTAGTAGTCCGCTTGTATAATAGCGTTGAAGGCCCAGTAGTTATAGTAGAAATAGAATCCGCCTCCTAATTTCTATATAAATAATACGAGGGCTCCGGCCTCCGAATTACTAATACAGATAAATCCCTTATCTAAAAAATCCTTTAGAATCTTTTTTAAAACTAAGAGCTCTTTACGAATTATATTATAGAAGGGGCCGAAGGGAATTAGAAATTCTTTACCGTCTTTATCTTTTTTAATTTCAATTTTATAATTAATACTAGGGCGATAGGGGTTATATTTATCGGCGTTTTATTTTATCTACAAAGGAAGGAAGTTATAGAACTTCTTTGGAATTATCTTTCGAAATTACTCCTCGGTATAAACCTTCTTTAGCTAAAATACCTTTTCGACATCTTTTAAACTAATTATAAATATAGCCTCTTCTACTACTCTACCGCCAAACTCCTTCTATATTTTACGGATTTGGCCAACGAAGGTAGTCGCTAATATATAAATCGTAAATTTAATATCCTTAATGAATTCCGTATTTAGGACCTATTTACTCCCGATATAAGGAATTTAATAGTCCGTAATACCTATATACAAATACTTCTCGTAGGGAATAGAATAGGCGCGTATCGCCTTAAATTATAACTTACCCAAAATAATAGGGAATTCTAAAAGCGGAACGATATAAATATAAATAAAATAAATATAATTATTAACTTCCGTTAAGAAATAGGCCAGTCCTTAGATAGTAGCGCCTTTTATAGTAGTAGAAGCTCCTTTAATACAATAGGACTTAATAGGGACGATAAGAATCCGTAGATCTTTAATAACTTTTTTACTAATTGCGGTATAATATTAGTAACCCTTATTAATAAAGACGTAAAATAAATTATAATTATTAATAACGAATAGAATTAACGTAAACTCTATTTCTAATTATAATTTTAATTTAAATTCTTCTACTTTACTTAATACGTTTATTTTAGGCTTTAGGGCCCGACTTCGCTCCGGAACTACTCTTTTTCCTATTCGGAAGCGGAATTACATTTATACTTATCGTCCTCTTCTAAAAGTAGAAGGACTTTAATAGTAGTAGTTTAAATACGAACGTTATTATTAAAAAGGATTATAGGAAGGTAAGGGTAATTACTAACCCGGTAACCTAAAACTCTATAATAGAAATAGAGGTTATTATCTTTGTATTTCTAACGTTTATTTTTAGAAACCTATTTAATACGCTTAGAAGAAGTAGCCGAATTTAAACCGCCTCGCTTTCGATTACTATAACTTCTATTCGCGTCGATACGAATAAATCCTATAATAATATTACTATTATAATTAAGGGGGCGATTATTAGAAGAAGAAGAAGAAAATTAGGTCTAGGACTACTAGTATTAAATATTGGACTACTAGGTATTAACGTTAGAAGCGGAAAAATAAATACTACTATTCTAAGAGCAGCCTTTCTAATTACAAAGGTATTTACAATAATCCTCTTTGAATTTAGTAGTCCACTTATAGCTAGAAGTATAGTATTATATTTAGGTAATGTAAGTGTAGTAGTCTTTAGAGAATTCGACTATAAAAAACTTATTATAAAACTTCCGGTTAATAGTACAACGGAGATAAGCCAATTTAATAAGGCTCTCCTAATTGTAACTACTAGCCTTCAATATTTCATTATTAAATATAATTAAGAAGGTAGCGAATAGCTCTCCGTCTTTCTAGTATAAGTAAATTAATTTATTAAAAGTAGTATTCTAATTCTAATACGAGCCGAAAATAACTTAAATTTAATCGAAGAGAGCAATAGGGTCTTTTTCTCCGCAGACTATTTTACTAATCTAGAAGCCTTCGAATTAGAATTACTTATTATTGGGAAAGGTATTGAGAATTTCGTATTAAGCGACGTTATAATTAGTACGTAAACCTACCTTAATATCGGTATTATACGCTTTAATAAATTTATTATAGTAAAAGAGGAAGGTATAGGGCTACCCGTTCTACTTAGGAAATTCGAAGGGCTTTCGTCTATAAAGGGTATTATAACCGTTATTATAATTAGTAGAAGTACTAGTAATTAGAGTATTAATCGCGCCCGTAATTCCGCTAATAGTAATAGTAGGAGCGGAGTCCGTAAGGCTAAAGTTTAAACGTAGAGTGAAGATAGGATTAGGATTAGAATTAAAAAGAAGGGATTTAATATAATTGTAGAGGGTAGTACTATTATTAAATACCTTGAGGAAGCCCTTTATAATACCGCTACCGTCTTTTTATTATTCGCCGCCGTCTTAGGAGTCGTAGAATTCTTCGACCCCGATATCGTCTATATCTATATCCGCGAGTCCGACTATAGTATTAATAAATATCGTAATACTGTACTCTAAATTACTAGCTCCGTTTTTAAGTTTACTAAAGAAGATATCCGTCTTTAAAACCATCTATCCGCTAATATAGGTAGGAGGTAGAATTTAATATAAGGGGTATAATATAGTTAGTATAGATATTAGCCTAATAAATCAATAAAGTTCTACGAAGAAGAAAAGAGGGAAAAGGAGTACCTATTAGGCAAGCCTGGCCAGCTGTCCTTTTAAGGGACGTACGTATAGGCCAGAGGGTTGCCGGCACGGCAAGGCACCTAATTGGGTATACCCTACCGGACCGGTTGTAAGCTGGGCTCGCCTAGCAATTGCTAGGCATATCAGCCACAGGCACCAGCCCTATAACAGAAACGGATATTTCAAATTGGGCTATAGGCGGTACGCTCTCTTAATATAATAACAAAAGTATTTTATACCCTATTACCTATTTTTCGGCTAAGTATAGCGTATAAAAGTATAATTACAATATTTATAATAAGGAGTTCTTCGCTATTATTAAGGCCTTCGAAGAGTAGCGCTTTAAATTCGAAGGCGCCTAAGTCCCCTTTAAAATCCTTAACAATTATAAGAATTTTATTACTTTTATAACGAATAAATAGTTTATTTAGTAATATATACGCTAGTTCTAATTCCTCTTATAATTCAATTTCTTAATCTATTATATTTTTAATCCTTAGAACCTTCGCTTAAATATTCTTAATCGTAAGCCTAACGATTACTTTATAGGCGTAGAAGACGATTATTTCGCCGCTTACTAGAAATAGCTCTTCGACCCTTTTTAATTCGAAGAAAGTTATTTTAAAATTAATAATCCTACGGCTATTTTTAACCTATATCTCTTCGGTTTTAACGATTTCGATAATTAATTAATTAATAACCTTATCCGCGTCAATTACAAAACTTCCTTATTTCTATAGGAATTTATAGCTTACTTATTAGATAAATCCCTTCGCTACTAGCCGCTATCGATTTATAAAGTTTTTAGCCGCGCTTTTTCTAAATATTACGTCCTCCCTAACGGAGTAGTAAAATAATATAATTATATTATTATCGACCCCGAGGATAAGGAATTTTAATTTTAATTAATTAATTAGTAATATAATTTACTTAGCGCGGGGTACCCGGGTAGAGATATTATATATAATTTATTCGCTTACGAATTCTTTTAGGAGGGTATATATTACGACGTTCGTCTCTTTTATAAAAAATACCTCTTATACGCGAAGATAAAGTTTTTTAAATATAGTTCTATAAATTTCTTTAAATTTACTATTATTTCCCTAACCCTATAAAAGGATATTTTAATCGACTATATTACCTTATTACCGCTTAACGAATATTTCGGGTAGACTTTCTATTATATCGCCGTTATTGTAAATTAATTAATAAAGATATAGTACTATATCCCTTATATTACTTTTAAAGCGGAAGAATTCGCCAATTGCTTTATCGATCGAATTTACTCTTTATACGGCCTACCTAATACTATTACATCCGATAGAAGTTCCTAATTTATTTCCTATTTCTAAATTACTCTTTGCAACCGCTTTTCTATTATATAGAAATTTAGCTCCGCTTTCTACCCTTAGACTAACGCCTAAACCGAGCGTATTAATACAAATATAGAATAGTTCTTATACTTTTATATTAATTAAATATAAACAGATTAGGTAAAGTAGTTTTTATTTATAGAGTTTTCGGGTAATAACGCCGTTTCCTCTTCTATAGGCGTTTCTTTATTCTTTATTAACTACGGCTATTACTTTTATATAAATACCGAGCTTCGCTCCCCGCCGCCCTCCAACCTTTCCCCTATTTAGTTAAAAGAGTATTATAAGGCTACCGAGCTCGCCGATTATTTTTAGAAGATTTAGGACTTTATTTCCTAATAAACTTATTATATTTAGGAATAATACGAAATTAACGTTAATAAGTACTACGTAGATTTAGATAAATATTAAGTAGACGACTTAGTCTTTTTCGACGTTATTAACTTTATTAATAGCCGCTTTTATTAGAAATTCTCCTTCTACTAGGAGGGCCCCTTCTATATTATTAAAGTTAATTCTTATTAGGTTTACTTCGATTTCCCGGTTAATATAAAGTATTCGTTAATTTTCTATATCTCTATAGTTTAATATTAGATCGGCCGAAGCTTCTTTAATTAAAATGTTTCTTTAGACGTTATTATTAATAATGGCCGCGTTATAGTACAAATAGACGACGGTATAGACGTCGTCGAATAGGATTTTGAGCGCTTAGTCAATTGCAGTTAGTTTAATAAGAATTGCTATTAGTATTATTAGGTTAAGTAGAAAGGGGATTATTCCTTTATATAGGAATTTAAGAATTATATTATTAATTACGAGGAGAGGGTTCTAGAATTCTATTACAATTACCCTTAGGCCCCCGTACCCTTAGAAATTTATTTTTAGCCTAATTACCGGTTATAAGCGGACCCTACTGAATTAGAAACGGATTCGGATTTAAATTCGGACCCGGGTAGTCCTAAGCCCCTACGGCGTTACTTAACCTTTAAACTACGCCGCCGCCCCGCCCCCGGGCCTCCTTAACGTTATTTATTCTATTTATAGCAACCGCCCGAGACCGTTACCGCTACTACCTTATCCCGGCGTAAAGAAGAAGGCTTTATAAATATAATAGTATAGATTTTGAAGAAGTTGTTAAACGTTTGAAAAAAGGGGAATAATATATAATTAAATTTTTCTTCGCTAAATAGACGGAGGGGGGGGATAGTATTATAGAATTAGTTTACTTATAACCTATTTAGCGCTAAATATTATTATTATAATGTATTAGAATACTTCGGTATAGTTTAGAGCTATGCCGTCCGGTCACGTACGTAGATATGTAACCTCGGGCTGGCTTTAGGGTGTCATGGCCCAGAGCTATAACGCCCAGAGGTTGCACAGGTTGGGTCACGTAGCTGCGCGCCGCCTTCGCGGCACGCTCTACCCGACCCTAACAGGGCTTAGCACGCACACTACAAAACCCCGCGCAGCCAGCTCACCTTTACACCTTTCCCTCTTTCCTTTCTTTAGCTTTAGTTTTGTATTCGATTTGCGCTACAATCCTCTTTAAATTAGCTTTCTCTTATAATTGTACGTACCCTTACATAAAATTAAAACTATTAATATTATACGACCGGGGACGGTAATTACAATATTCCAAACTTAAATAATACCCGAAGTTGCGACGCTAGTAACGAAAACCTAAGAATATTCGACGTTACTATAATTAACCGTTCGAAACTACGAAAACCCGAATTACGATATTGTAGCGCGCACCTAGTATAAGAAGATTCTACTTCGAAACCTATACTTTTTATAATCGAGAGTAACGAACCCCGACGATATAGTAACTAACTTTAGCGGCTAACCCGAGGGCAACCCGACGGCCGAAAACCACACCCTACGTAAAGACGATAATATTAATACCGAATCCGTCGAGGGCGATGGCTTACCGTCTCCTTCAATCGTATACCCTAAATTACCCTTAATAAGTATAACCCCCAACTATTAACCCTTAATTTCCGTAAATAGCGATTATAAACCTAATTCCTCTATAACTTACAATCTATCGGCCTTACACAAACGCATCGCCTAATACAATACGCCGAATCGCCCCCCTCCTACCAAGAATAAAAAGACAAAGGGCCCCCTTAATAACGCTTAACCTTTATATTACCGCAAAATACATTTCAATATCGAATCGTTCCGCGACTTTAAGGATAATATCCCTACGAACCTCTCGTCCATTAAACGCATATCCTTCGATATTTATAAATTCAATAAAATAATCCCAACCATCCCCAATAAGAGCAACCCTAAGACAGAGGACTTTATAGGACTTACGTTACAATAACTACGCAATCTTTATTTAGCTAATATCGTTCCTAAAATCGGTAGTAAACGCTTCGCCCCCTCTTTCAATAACTTAATAGGCGACGTTATCGACCGGGCTAATTATATAACCGATAATTTTAAAAATCGTCGTAATTTCGGTTATATCTACTTCTAACCGGTTACCGAAGACGGCTAGAAGTTTAAAGTCCTAAGTACTTAGAAGGGTATAATAATATCTACGCAATTTACGAGCGTGTACAATTAAGACCCCGCTATAATATAGAATGAGTTATACGTCCGCTTTATTTCCTTATAAATTTTCTATACTTCGATCAACGACTTAGTAGAGATAACGGGTTATATAGACGCTATAGTCCGTAAAATACATTCTTTTATTATCTACTTTATTTAAAAGATAAAAGAGTAAAACGCTACTATTACCCGTATTAAGGACGAACGCAACATCGCTATCACCGCGTCTTACTCTCGCGGTAATTTTAACCTTCAAATACGTTTAGCCGACGCCGAAGCTAAATGCTATTACTTAGAAGAGGAATTATACGAGGAATGTAAGAAAGTTAAATATTATCGCAATTCCTACGATAAATCCCTAACGGATATAGCCGAAAATTACGACTTGCGTATTAATAAGGCTACCCAAACTTATATAAATACTTTAAATACCGAAAGAACTATAAATTAAATAGAAATCGCCTAGCTTAAGGGTAAAATTAATACCCTAGTAGTCTAATTCGACGGCGCTAAAAATAAGAGTAAAGTTAATATTACATTACTTAATAATTCTAACGAACTTTAAGAGCGTATTAACGAATTAGAATAAGACTTAAATACGATAAAGATAGAACTAATCCCCTTGCGTAAAGAAAAGAAGGTAGCCAACCTCGTTATCGACTACTACCGCTAGAAATTAGCCGACGCTAAGGAGAAGCTAGGCAAATTGGAAAAAAGTAATAAACTTCTCAAACGTTCCCTATTAATTAAAAACTTTACTATCTTACACTCTTCTATTAAATACGATAATAAATAAAAATTTACTAACAAATTCGTTAAATCCATATTAAATAATTTCAACTAAAAACTACCCTCGAAACGCCGTATTCGTATTTCCCCCAAGTATAATATTTATAATACTATCGACAAAATCCCTTCGAAGACTAAGAACCGAATTACTAATAAAGTATTCAAACCTTCGTAGGTTAATAATATTCTTAGTAGTAGTAATAGTAATAATAGTAGTAGAAATAAAAATAATAACTATATAACCGGCGTAAGTAATCCGGATTTATTTAACGACGAATCCGACTCGTTAAATAATTCTAAAGACGAATATTATAATAGTAATAAGCATTCCGGAAATAACCGACGTCGTAAGAAGTCCTCTCGCAATCCGTCCAACAATCTCTCGCTTCGTCCTAATTCTAAACAATTTTCCTACTCTTTCAGTAGCCGTAATAAGAAGTCTATTAAAATACCCGATATCCCTATTTTTTACAGTAAACTAAGTAAAGATAAAATATCTTTTAAAATATAATTATTCTAAATCCATAGTATATTAGAAGTTAATACTAATTATTTCGCTACTAAACACGCGGCGTTTAATATTATTATTAGTCGTTTGGGCAGTAAAGCTAGTAAAGCCATCCTTCCTTTCATTTACGAATATAATAGTAACCCCCCTCGCCTAACTACTATTAACCAACTATTAAACTACCTAAAGGAGAGCTATTTGGACAAAAATACCGTTGAGAAGGCGAATATAGAATTCGAAAAGCTCACTATAAGAGATAATAAGAAATTCCAAAACTTCAAAGTCAAATTTGTCCGACTTACTAGACAAATCTACATCCCCGCCCATTACTAAAAGCTAACCTTAAAGCGCAAATTGCCGAAGCGGCTCCGCGAACCGACTACACTAACTTATTTTAACCCCGGCAAGACCTTCGAGGACTACTATATAATCATCTAATTTATTAATAAAAATTATTAATTAGACTCTATATCTTTATTTACCTATTCGAAGAAGTCCCGCTATAAAGGTTTCGGTATAAAGACTATAGCCGCTTCCGCCTCTAACCCAATAAGAAACCGTCTGCCTAATTCGTCTTTCTTCTACAAAAAGCCCAATATAAAGGAATTACGTAAATTATAAGCGGAAGGTAAATATTTCATCTATTATAAGGAGGGATATTATACAATAAAGTACCCCGATAAAGGTCGTATTAAAAAAGTAATTGAAAAGTATAAGGCTTCCCAAATCAACGCTATACTAACCAATCTACCGGATATCCCTAATAGCGTAATAATTACAAAATCGGACTTAGAGGAATCTTCTAAAGAGGAGGCCGAAGCCGCTACCGAAGAGGAACTAAAAAACTAATTTCCCTAAGGCAAATAGCCTCCTTCCTAAGAGAAATATCGATTATTAAAAAGGAAACGACAAAAATAACAATACTAATATATTCTACTAATACAAAATCAATATTTAAATTAAATAATTATTTAGGCAAAGGATCCTCTTTTCTAATCAAATATAATATAGTATAAAATAAATTATCAATTTCTACTACTAAAACCTTAATTAATATAGGAGCAAACGCTTATATTATTATAAACAATACCTTTACGAAAAGACTACAATATCTATAGCTTAAAATATATATAAATTTCAAACCCGGTTATATTACGCCTTATAAACAAACTACGCCGGACATTATCGATCGCACTATAAAAGGGCACCTATACATCCAAGGATATAAATTCTACAACGAATAAATAATTATCTTACCCGGCCTAAGCCGAAACATAATCATCGGACAAATATAATTAGAACATCACAAGGTACTAGCCAACTACTATAACCGCCTATTGCATTTTCCCGATTCCTTTATTCCAATTCCCAATACGCGCGACCTCTAAATAAAACAACCCAAACTATTACAAAATCCTAAATTCTAGAGAAACGTTATCCGTAGAAACGCTTTAATAATTAAGGAGGATAAACGTTATACCGATAGGGCTCTATTATAAATTCGCTAAGGGCAAAGAACGGATACCGGGGCCGACAAGACTACGGCCGAAACCGACGAAATCAAAGAGATAAATACCGGGACTAGCGAGGTCACGGCTAAAGCTAACGAAATCGAAAATATAGAAGAATTCGAGAAAATAATAGAAGAAATAGGGGGAGGAATAATAGCGTTGAAAATTGAAGAAGAATTGTATATAGAAAACGGGGCCGTAGAATTCGGTCCCCGAAATACCTCACCTACAAAACGCCTACTATAGGAATATATCGCCGAATTAGAGGCGAGATAACTTCAAGCTCCCGAAAAACTCACTACGTCCCCCAATAACAATACCCTACCCTAAAACTAACAGTTAAAGGAATTATATACAACCAAACATCGTACCCGAAGGGCAATAATATCCCAACTAAAGCAAATAGAATAAGAACTATTCGATAGTATTAAGTACGAATACGCATCGGAAATAAAAATAGCCTACATAGAACAAGCCGTCCGATAAATAAAAAAGAACAACCGGAAATTATTAGCCTACCCTTTAACCGACGACCAAAAACCCTATTAATTAAAGAAAATATTTAACTAGGTAAAAGAATATCCCAAGGATATAGCAATCGTTAATATTATAGTTTTTAAGTACTACCTACAATACAACGCCAAAGTCGAATCTACTAATCTATATAAAATCAATAGCCTAATCGAGAATATAAAGGCGCCAGTACTCCTACTAAATAACGAAGAATATCGTTCATTAATATTAAAAAAGCTCCCTATATAATATTATAACTATATCAATATCTTCAATAAATACGATTCCGACACCCTACCAGAATATAAAAAAAAGGTCGATTACTAAATTATTTTAGAAAAAGGCAAGACGCCCGGAGACTTCGGGTATAATTCGTTATATAAGATAATATTAGAAGAATTAAAGGAATATCGAAAGTATATTATAAATAACCTCTAAAAAGGATTTATCGAGGCCAATTCAATACTATAGGCCGTACCTATACTATTCGTACTTAAGGCCAACGGTAATCTACACTTCTATATCAACTACTAGAAATTTAACGCTCTATCTAAAAAGGATCAATACCTATTACTACTAATTAATAAAACGTTAGTTCGCATTAGCCAAATAAAGATATTTTCAAAAATCAATATTCGTTAAGCCTTCTACCATATCCGAATATACCCGGATTATAAAGATTTAACGACTTTTAAAACCCGGTACGGATTATATAAGTACAAAGTATTACCCTTCGGTCTCACTAAAAGCCCCTCTTCCTTCTAGTACTTTATTAACAACATTCTAATCGATTATTTAAACGTTTTCTATAGCGCGTATATCGATAATATCCTAATTTATTCAAAAAAGGTCGAAGATTACAATAATTATATTTAGAAAGTATTAAATCGCTTCTGCGACGCAGGTCTATAAGTAGATATTAAGAAATACGAATTTAGGGTTACTAAAATTAAATTTCTAAATTTTATTATAAGTATAGAAAGTATAACAATTAACTCCGAAAAAGTAACTACTATTAAAGATTAGAAACAACCTATTACCGTAAAGGGAATACAGGCCTTCCTAGGATTCTATAACTTCTATCGAAAATTCATTAAAGACTTTAGTCGTATCGCCCGCCCCCTCACCAACTTAATAAAGAAAAATCTCCTATTCTAATAATTAGAACGTTATTAAAAAGTATTTATAAAGTTAAAAAACGCCCTACTAGCGGCGCTAATACTTATATATTTCGACTACGAACGCGAAATAAAGGTAGAAATAGACATATCGAACAGCGTATACGCTAAAGTAATAAACTAGAAGTAAGAGGACGGAAAGTAATACCCCATTACATTCTATTCGGAAACTATAGGCCCTGTTAAATTTAATTACCCAATTCACGACAAAGAATTACTAGCCGTAATAAAGGCGTTCGAACAATAGCGGCCGGAATTAAAGGGGATACCCCCTTTTACGATTATTACCGACTATTAAACCCTAGAGTACTTCAGTACTAAGCGAATATTAAATAGAAAATAAATCCGCTAATTAAAATAATTATTAGAATACTAATTCCGTATAATCTACCGACCTAGTAAGGAAAACGTTGCGGTAAATACGTTATTAAAGAAGTTAGAAGACTTAAAAACTATTAAAGTAAAGAAGGAGGATAAGTTTACGCTCCGCTTACTAAAGCTAAACGAAGAAGGATTCTTAATCTTTACCGGCGATAAAGAAGAGACAGATATAATAGAACTATATACTATCCTTACGGCCGGCGCCACTATAATTATTAAAATAACTGAGAGCCTCTACCCCGTAGAGACACTACTTATATTAGAATTATCGAGAATAGCGTTAATTAACAAATTACTAACGCTAAACCGGGAAGTAGAATTTTTATTAATATACTACGCTAAAGCTAAGCAACTAAATATATCGTTCTCCCTAACTAATAGCCTATTATATTATAAAGGGAAGCTAGTAGTATTAGAAGATAAAAATATATAAACGTATTTCATCCGGGATATTTATAGCCAAATACCCGTTATATACCCCGGAAAAGCAAAGATAAAGAAATTAGTCCAAAGATAATATTAGTAGCTAGCAATAACCTTAGACGTTAACCGTTTCGTAGCGAATTATTAGGATTATAAAGCTTCGAAGTATCTTCGAAATAAAATCCCTAGTAAACTACACTCTATTCCAATAACCGATAATCGACTATAGCGGAATATTATAATAGATTTCAAATCGATACCGGTAAATAAGAAAGGGTATAACAATATTTTCATTATAATAAACCGTTTTTCAAAGATATCGTAGTATATACCTTATAAAGATACTATTATAATTAAGTAAGCCGCGGAAATATACTACTACAGCCTATACCGAATCTTCGGCTACCTTAACGAAGTTATTAATAATAAAGGACTACAATTCGTATCCGACTTTATATAGGAATTAATTAAATTACTAAATATTATTTAGAAGTTCAATAACCTAAGATATTCGTAAATAGCTAAATAAGCGGAAGTAATAAACTAATACTTCGATTAACAATTGCGCCCCTTTATTAATTACAATTAAAACGATTAATCGGACGTACTACCGGCTTTAAACTCAATATAAGCAACACTCCCCTATAAAAATTTAAATAACCTATCTCCGTATAAAGTAGTTATAGGTTACCTAATACTAATCTCCTTCAATTAGTAAAACTATATTCGTTTCACTAGACTTCCTGCGAGGGAACGATTGAACCGGTCGGATACATAGGCTATAGCGAAATAACTACAAAAGCTAAAGGATTCAACCCTTAAATTAATCAATAGAGTATAAGAATAGTAAACGATTTAAACGAATAAATAGCGCCGCAACCCCGACTTCTTCGTAAGAAATAAGGTCTTCATTATTAAGAAGAACTAATCTACCAATCGGCCAAATAATAAACTCGATTTTCCCTAAACACATATCCCTTATACTATTAAGGCCATAAAAGGACACTTATACGAACTAAATTTACCTATATCGTAGAGGGGTAGGAGGGTATTTCACGCTAAACGACTAAGGAAGGACGCTAGTAACCTACTACCAGGGCAAATTAAATAAAACCCAATAGGAGAAGCCATTACAAATAACGGTAAAGAGGAATAGGAGGTTTATAAAGTATTATCTTCGAAGATAGTAAATAGAAAACTATAATACTAAGTAGAATAGAGAAATTAAGACCCCGATCCCGAATAGTATTTAGTAAATAGGTTTAAGAATACTACTAAAGCACTCAAGGAGTATTACACCGAATATCCGGACAAGCCGGGTCTACTAAAACGGTTAGAACAATAATTGAAGGGCAATATAAAGGACTATATTAACGACAACGTACTAATATTAATAAAGAAAATAATACGTAAAAAGAGGATTTAATTTATAGAATAGGAAATATATCCGTAATATAGGATTATAAACTAAGGGTCCGGGCTTATTATTAATAAATTAATAATAATCGTAAAATTGGCTAAATAATATAACGGCACTACAATCCCCACCCCGAGGGTGCCAATTAGCGCTTAAAAAGCGAAACGTCGTAGGTTTAAAATAGGCTTACGATAGGAAATTTTTTTTTTTATATTTTTAATTACTTCAGCTCTAAGTCTAAGCCTTTATTAAGAAGAGGGGGTAATATTATAGCCCAAAGCTATAATGCCTAGAAGTTGCATAAATTGGGTTACGTAGCTACGCGCCGCCTTCGCGGCACGCTCTACCCGACCTTGACAAGGCTTAGTACACATACTATAAAACTCCGCGTAACCAATTCACCTTTATACCTTTCCCTCTTTCCTTTCTTTAACTTTAATTTTATATTCGATTTGCGCTACGATCCTCCTTGAGCTGGCTTTTTCTTATAATTGTACGTGCCCTCATATAGGGCTTTCGCCTATATAGCTAGCCCTCTACATATACCTCCTTTCTCCTCCTCCGTATAATAATACATATCTTACCCTACCCCTAACTGTGCCTCTACCCTGTAATAGGGGGAAGCCTTCGTTTAGACCCCTAAATATTAGGAAGCCTTTGACAGCCTAAAGTAACTACTTATTAACGCCCCCCTATTGAAATATTTCTACTACAATGCCGAAATTAGGGTAGAGACGAATACTAGTAATAAAGTATTTACTAATATACTTTCCTAATTATAAAAAGATATAGGAGAATAGTACCCTATAGCCTTCTTCTCCGAAATTATATAAAATACCGAATACAATTACCCGATTTATAATAAAGAATTATTAATTATTATTCGAACCCTCTAGATATAACGTCTAGAATTAATTAGTCTTCAATAAATTAAATTATTTATAATTATTATAAATTATTAAATATTAGAATACTTTTATACAAAACGATTATTCAATTTCAAATAGGTTGGATAGGCCGAATTCCTATCCTAATACTACTTCGAAATTACGTATCGACCGGGTACACAAAACGTAGTAGCCGACGTATTATCCCGAAAATTAGAAGACTTAAAGACTTAAAAGGATAAAAAGGAAATTTACCATACACTTTAAATCTTTAAGTCTATAGAGGAAATAGGAGAAGTAATATCCGTAATTACTAGTATTACTATTACAACCGGTATAAAATTAGAAGAATCCGTTCCGATTATAATATTAAATATAGAAGGATTAGAATTAAGTCCAATAGAGCCGGAAGGTTACAAATTAGTCGATACTATTATAAAGGCTAATAGAGAAGAGGAGTCTCTAGAAGAATACTAAATTCGGGTATATAATTTAGACCCTAATTTTATAATAATAATTAACGACCTACTAATTTACTAAAGCCGTTTCGCCATCCCTAATAAAAATAATTTGCGTACTCGTATTATCGATAAAGCGTATTCAACCCTAATAACCGTATACCCCGGCTATAATAAGATTCGAATAATCCTAAACTACTACTATTAGTAATTAAGTATAGCCGGCGATATCAAACGTTTTACTAAGAATTATATAATTTATAAAGCGTGTCACGGCACGTAGATCTCGTGTGCAGGGACGCGAATAATCTGACGAATGTAATAAATAATTAACTATGAGGAGTAAAAGAAAGGAAGGGAAGTGCTGGCTCTGGCTGGCACGGTTAAATATAAGAATGGAGTGGGTCCATGAAGCTTACCCCCCCCTCCTGGAAAAGACTCAGCCCCAGAGTCGAAAAACACCAAATCTTTCCATCATTGTATATATCCATGTGAAAACCATCAAGGTCCTCAGCCATCAAGGGACTCGCAGAGCCTCAACTTCCAATTGAGAGGAACTTCCCATAAGACAGTGTTGTACAACGTCATCATCCATCAGATCCATCTCTTGTAACAGCCCATCAGGGTGCTCATCCCATTGCCAATGTCCAATTGAGTTGAGTGACGTATGCGGCGAGAGTCCAGAACCGTGGTTCAGTCGTAGAGGGACATCGAGATAGAGTTGTCGGGAATGAGGCTGAACGAGTCGACAATGAGGAAACGGATTGTCGGGACCGATGAGGCTCTGTTTGAGAGACGAGACGACGGGAAATGACGTGAAGGTGCTTTTCTTGTCATCATTGACTCCCCAAAGCGGAAAGGAGGCAATGGATATCGTGGAAAATCTGATTTAACGTCTGATCTCAAGACGAGGTGAAACAACCGGTACCGTGGCGATGGGAGTACCAACCAGAAGCGCGGTGTCGACGTTGTCTTTTAGCTTCTTGCGCGCGCGTCCCAAAGAGTAAAGACGAGCGGTCTTTCTTGTGATTCGTCAATGGATCTCGAAAGACGCGAGATCAATGTCGTGAGGTGACAGCTTTTGAGATGGAGCGCCAGAACCATGGAGATGGGAGAAGCAAGTCGAATCTGAGATAGCGGAAGCGAGCCGACAGCGCGGAATTGGCGAACCGACACGAGGGAGACAGATTGTCGGTAATGAGGCTGAAAGCATGTGATATTGCTGGCTGGTCTGATTGACTGCTGAGAGGAGAAAGGTAACCGTGAAAAGTGGTGATGTTGGTGAATGGCATCAATGACGTAATGGCCAGTGAATGCCAGAAAGGTGAATGCAGCTTTTGAGTGAAGGGAGAGAGCTGCCAACTCAGTGAATGGCATCAATGACGTAATGGCCGTTTGACAGGCGATGTTGATGTCGAAAATGTCGAGAATGTCGCTTTTATCGAAAAGCGGCGCGAAACGTCGGGGTTCAGGTACAGCTTTTCGAGATGGGGGAGAGAGAGCTGCCAACTCGCTCAGAAAGATGGAGATGGAGAAACCCAGCGTTGCAGCTCTTCCGCCAGTGCACTGATCTTTGAGTCGCGTGTAATCCTCCACATTTAATCGTAAACCAGCTGGTCCAAAAGGTTAGGAGCATCGAGGCGCAAATCGGAAGAGTAAGCCAGCCCAAGCTCGAGAAGGCCGTCGAAGTCCGCCTCCAGGGTTGCAGTCTGGCTGTGGGCGCCCATATCAATTACAACTGGAAATCCGGGTCTGGTCGGCCGGGGTGCAAATAACAAAGCCTCGTAAGGAATGCCATTCGCGGAGGTGAGTTCAGGTTTGCGGCGGTCCTCGCTGCAAGAAAATCGTACGGTCCGAGACGAGAGAAGCCAAGCTCAAGGCGCAAGATGGGCGCGAAATCGGGGTATCGAAGTTCGAGAGACACGGCCAAATGGAGATGGTCGTGAGGTGCGGCTCCTGTCGTCGGAAAGGAAAAAGTACGACTCCGGTAAAGGAGAAGGATAGTTAATTAAGTGTCACGGCACGTAGATCTCGTGTGCAGGGACGCGAATAATCTGACGAATGTAATAAATAATTAACTATGAGGAGTAAAAGAAAGGAAGGGAAGTGCTGGCTCTGGCTGGCACGGTTAAATATAAGAATGGAGTGGGTCCATGAAGCCAAACTACACCCTATCCCTCCGCCTACTAAAAAATAGACTTCTATTATAATCGATTATAAGAAAATACCTAAAGACAAATACGGCTTCGATAATACTCTAATTATAATAAACCGCTTAATAAAATCGTTATAAATTACACCCTATATAAAGAAATCGACTACTTAGGATACCGCCTAAATATACTACAAAAGACCCTATAAAATCTACAATATACCCGAAGAGGTCATTTTAAACCGTAGCCCTCAATTCGTCTCCGCCTTTATCAACAAAATATTTAAATTGACGGGTATAAAGTAGAAACTAACTACTATAAGCTATAATTAAACGGCTAACTAGGCCGAAATTATAAACATATACCTAAATTAATAACTACGCCCCTTTATAAACTACTACTAAAATAATTAATCTAAGGCTATCCCCGCCTTAAATATAGTCTAAAATAGCCTTCTCTAAGACAATATTAGCCTCTCCCCCTACAAAATCATATTTAATTACCCGATATATATACCCTTCGACTAGGAAATATATACTCTTAACGCCGGCTCTAAAAATAAATAATTAACTAAGGAATAAATTTAAAAATATACTTAACGTATTTATAGATATATAGAATTTACTAGGGAAATAATAATAAAAGTATAAGAAGAGCAAACCTATTAAGCTAATAAAAAGCGTAAAGACCTAAACTTTAACGTCGGCGATAAAGTTATTATTATTAAACGGCTATAATTAACGACTATTCGCCCTAATAATAAATTCGATTTCCCTAATACCCATAACTATTATAAAATTATCGAAAAAGTAGAGTACTTTTACCGGCTAAAATTCCCCGATAGTTAAAAGGGTTCTAATCTCTTCTATACTAACCGCTTACGTAAGTATAATAACAACCCTTTATTAAGGTAAACCGCCGAATACTTAGGCCTAATCAATACTAATAAAAACGAAAACCCCGAGTAGGAAGTCAATAAAATTAACGCTTCTAAAATCGTCAATAGGAAATTCTTCTATAATGCGGACTAGCGAAGCTAAGACCCCAATTTAGAATACTAGCCGGCCTTAAACTTTAAACACGCCCCGAAAGCTCTTTGGGAATTCTATAACGCTAACCCGGATACCCCGGGCCCGCCCAAACGGATAATAAACTAATTAAACAAAGACTAGAAGGAATATAATAATAATAAATTACTAGAATTACTAGGACTAAAGCGCTTACAACGGATTTTATATAAATAAACTCGCTAGAGGATTATTACGTCTATTATAGAATATTCTCTAATAAGACTCGTAAACAAATCTTCTATATAAAGAGGGGTAATATAACGGCGCCGGTCCGGCTATACCGCTATAACCGCCATACCCCCGTAAAAGGACTAATATCACGAAAATTAGAAGAACGAATGACATAGAAAGTTCGCGCTAAGATTGGCTAAGGCGGGCTCTAAGCCTATTGAAGGTATTTACTCTTATTTATTATATAGGTAAAGGGGGATACGAGTAAAGGGATTGGCTATTAACGACCCGCATGTGGGTCCCGCTATCGCTTGCGCACCAGGGTATTTATTCGGGTCTACACGTATATATCTAGTTCTCTTCCTTTTCTTCTCTTTACAAGGGCACAATATAGTTGAGTCGAAGGCAAAACTAAAATTCCATCTATAATAGAAGATTTTAAGTAAAGAGAAGAAAAGGAAGAGAACTAAATATATACGTATAAACCCGAATAAATACCCTAGTACGCAAGCGATAATAGGACCTATATACGGGTCGCTAATAGCCAATCCCTTTATTTGTATCCTCCTTTACCTATATAATAAATAAAAGTAAATACCTTTAATAGGCTTAGAACCCGCCTTAATTAGTTTTAGCGCAAACCTTTTATATTATTCGTTCTTCTAACCTTTGTAGTACTTTATAATACTAGTCTTCCTATAGGGGTTTAGCGGGTATAGTGGTATAGCCGGACCGGCGTTATTATATTACCCCCCCCTATATAGAAGATTCGTCCGCGAATCTTATTAAATACTCTATAATAGACGTAATAATCCTCTATTAAGCTTACTTATATAAAATCCTTTATAAACGCCTTAATCCTAATAATTTTAATAATTTATTATTGTTATATTCCTCCTATTCCTCGTTTAATTAGTATATTATCCGTTTAGGCGGGCTTAGGATATCCGGGTTATCCTTATAGAATTCCTAAAGAGCCTTCGGGGTGTATTTAAAATCCGAAGCGGATTAGTACTCTAAATCGGAGTCCTAGCCTCTCCAATCCGCGTTATAGAAGAATTTACTATTAATAACCTTAAAAATATTGATTTTCTCGACCTCCTATTCGGAGTTTTCGTCTATTTCCGTATTAATAAGATTAGGGTATTTAACGGTTTGGCCTAGCAATAGGTTATTATCGTATTTCTTTAAGTAATTAGTATAGAAAAGATCCGACCCCTTTTAATTATTTAGGAATTTTAATCGGTAGGAGTACCCTACTTTCTCGATAATTTTATAGTAATTATAAGTATTAGAGAAGTCGAATTTATTATTAAGCCGTATAGTAATTGATTAGAGGTATTTAATAATAATAATTCTATTACCTACGTCGAAATTAGAATCCTTCCTCTTCTTATTAGTTTAACGAATTTACTCCTCCTATACTTTTAATATTATTTCCCTAACGTACTCTATATATCTATAAATACGCTAGGCGTACTCTTAAATTTATTCCCTAATTAACTATTTAGCTTTAGATTTAGTGTTAATAATACGAACTTCTTAGTCGAAGGGTATACATATCGGGCAACCGAATATAATCTCGTAAAAGGAAAGGCCGGTATTATCCTAAGGGAGGTTATTCTATACGGCGTCTAGGGTTAGGATCGCTTCTAACTAATCGTCTTAATAGTAATTAATAAAAGGACGTAATTGCTGATTAAAGTAAACGTTTATAATTTCCGCTTATTCCGCCGTTTAATTATACTCCGCAGTAATTAACTTCTATTTCGTACCGATTAATTTAAATATTTTATTAGTAAAGGTAAATACGAATTAGGGGCCTCTATTAGAGATAATTTCTTCTAATATACTATAAACCCTATAAGGCCCTTTATAGTATATCCGGGCGGCGTCTTAAACAATAGCTTTCTCTATACAGGGTATAACCTATAACGACTTTATTAAGCGGTCTACTATAACCAGAGCATTATTATAACCGTATTTATCCTTAGGCATTTTCTTAAAATCGATTACAATCGAAGTCTATTTCCTAGCGGGCGGTAGGATAGGGTATAACTTACTAGGAATCTTATTTCTAAATACCTTACTAGCCTTACAAATTATATAATTCTTAACGAACTAGTCGATATCTCCCGCTATATTAGGCCACCAATATCGTTTAATTAGGATTATTCGTATTTTATTTCGGCCGGAGTAAGCAATTATTAAAGTAGAATACGCCTTATCAATAATCTAGATTCGTAAGTTATCTTTATTAAGAATAGCGAGGCGGCCCTAGTAAATTAGTAATCTATTTACTATTATCGTAAACTTAGGATTAAAGCCGTAAACGTATAAGCAATACTCCTCTAAAGACTCCTCTTTACAATTAACTTTTATAATCGCGTCGACTAATTCGTAACCTTCAAATTCGACCGGGTATAATTCCAAACCGTTAATATTTAATATAAGGATCGGTACTAATTCCTCTAAAAAACCGTTCAATATAGCAATAAAAGCTAATACAACAACTTTAATTCCTTTATCGGTTACTAAGGGTTTAAATATTTAAAAAATATAATACACCTCCTTCTTTTCTTGCTAAGTCTTAAAGTCCTCTAATTTATATAATAGCGCGTTAGCGGCTATATTCTTAGTATTAAGGTAGTAGGTAATCTCGAAGTAGTATTAAAATAGGAATTCTACTTATCCGGCCTATTATAAATTAAATAGTCGTTTTGTACCGAAGTATTCTAGTACTTAATAATCTATAATAATTATAAAGGGCTTCAATTACCTTAATCCGACTAATTCGGAATACTAAGTCTAAAGGGCTCGGATTATAGCGAATAACTCTTTATTATAAATCGGATAATTGTATTCTACTTACTATATAATCTCTAAGAAGTAGGCAATAAAGTACTACTCCTTCGTATCTTCTTAATATTAAGAAAGGATTTTAACGAGGACCCTATTACTAATATCTATCTCAATTCGTATTTCTACATCGTACCGGAAGTACTTCAATAAGGGAACGTCTATTAATAATTACTTCAAACCATCGAATACCGCTTAATACTTATCGGTTTATATAAACGCTTCGCCTTTCTTAATCAAATTAGTAAAGGGGCGGGCTACCCGGCCGTAATCTTTAATAAACTTTCGGTAGAAGTTGTAAAAACCTAAGAAAAACTATATTCTTCGTAAATTAGAAAATATAACCTACTCTTTAATAACCTCTACCTTCTCTAAGTCGACGGAAATACCGTTACGTCCTACAATAAAGCCTAGGAACTTTATCTTCGTAACTTAGAATTCGCATTTCTTCAAATCGGCTTACAAACCTATATCCTTCAATTTAGCCAGTACTTTATAGACGTAATCCTTATACTCCTCGAGGGTATTAAAATAGATAAAAATATCGTCGATATATATAATATAAAAGTCTCCTAAGTAAGGCCTTAGAATTGAATTAATAAAGGCCTAGAAATTAGTAGGGCCGTTAATTAAGCCGAATAGTAATACCTTATACTTAAAAACTCCTATACTAGTACGGAAGGTAATAAGCTTTTCGTCTTCGGGCCTTATATAAATACAATAGAAAGCCTATCGAATATCGATCTTAATAAATTATTAAACTTTAATAACTTTAGTTAACGTTTCGTCGATTAAGGGTAATAGGTATTGGTTTTTCCTAGTAATAGCGTTAAACTTATAGTAATTAATATAAAAACGAAGGCTACTATCGGCTTTCTTAACAAATAGGATTAGCGTAGCCTAAGGGGACGAACTCGCCTCAATAAATCCCTTAAATAGGTTTTTTAAGATATATTTCCTCACTAATTCTAATTCGTCTAGTAATATCTTATAAAGAAGGCTATAACCGAATTCTTCGGGGCGGTAGCCTTTTTCGAATTTAATTTTATAATCGTACGGCTAATAATTAAGCAAAATATTCGAATCGTATTTATTAAAAACATTAATATAATTATAATAATATTCGGGTACCGTCTTTAGAACTTCTTTATATAATTCTTTTTCGTTATAGGGTAGGGGTTTTTAAATAAAGTCCTCTATTACGCATTTCTATTAAATAAACCAGTCGATTTCGAAGATATTTATCGAATAAATCGTATAATTATCTTTAGCAATAAATTATATAAATAAATTGCTATCGAAGACGCACATCTATACTAATTACTCCTTATACTATCCCGTTAAATCTCTTTTAAATTTATATATACCTTAACTATCGGAGCCCTATTTACTATCGAGTAGTTTAACCGGTTAAATTCGGGCAAACTAAGCGGGTTTTAAAAATAATATTATAAAGTAAATAAAATTAACCAAATTTCTCTCTATTTTATTTAATAGATTTAAGCGCTTAAAAATCGAATTAGGGTTTTAAAATAAATAACGAAATCGGGCGTAGCCTAACTCGCCAATCTTCTCGTCTCGGGTATATTTGAAATTTACTAGTAAAATAGTCTTTCCTTGGGCGGAGCCAAATGTACCCAACGAAGACAGTGAAACGCCTATAGATTTACATCTTAAGTTTTTTTCGAAAAAACCAAATTTTTTTTTTTTTTTTTTTTTTTATTTTTTTTTTTTTTTTTTTTTTTTTTTTTTTTTTTTTTTTTTTTTTTTTTTTTTTTTTTTCTTTTTTTTCTTTTTTTTTTAGAACTTGGTCATTTTTGGGACTTAGTNTTTTTTTTCTTTTTTTTTTCTTTTTTTTTTTTCTTTTTTCTTTTTTTTTTCTTTTTTTTCTTTTTTTTTTAGAACTTGGTCATTTTTGGGACTTAGTCATTTTTGGGACTTGGTCATTTTCGAAAAAAAAAACAACCTCAAATGGGATCGAATAGACAACCTTAAGAAGAAGAGTAAATATAAGAATAATTGAGCTACTAGCCCCACTATTGAGCTATTAGCCCAATTGATTGATAAAGATGTTTATTCTTTCTATTTATATAAGCGAAAAGACTTTGGGAGGGGGGGCTTCATTACTCCCAATATCTCTTTATTGCTCCTATTGCTCCTATTGCTCCCATTGCTCCCATTGCTCTCATTGCTCCCATTGCTCCCATTGCTCCTATTGCTCTTATTACTCCCAATGTCTTTTCATTGCTCCCAATATCTTGAGACCGTCACGATAACAGGGACAGGGCGAAAAGGCGAGAGAGAAGTTGTTGTATTTAGAGGGAAGACTAGGCTACAAACGAACGCGGGGAAAAGCTAGTTAAGAGAGGTGGTGCTGGGAAGTGGGTCTAGTCCGGCAGGCAAGGCTGCGGCCGGCTGGGCATAAGACAATATTTCTTTATTGCTCCTATTGCTCTTATTGCTCCTATTGCTCCTATTACTCCTATTGCTCCCATTGCTCCCATTGCTCCTATTGCTCCCATTGCTCCCAATGTCTTTTCATTACTCCCAATGTCTTTTCATTGCTCCTAATATCTCTTCATTGCTCCTATTGCTCCTATTGCTCCCATTGCTCCTATTGCTCCTATTGTTCTCATTACTCCCAATGTCTTTTCATTACTCCCAATATCTCTTCATTGCTCCCATTGCTCCCATTGCTCCCATTGCTCCCATTGCTCCCATTGCTCCCATTGCTCCCATTGCTCCCATTGCTCCCATTGCTCCCATTGCTCCCATTGCTCTCATTGCTCTCATTGCTCCCAATGTCTCTTCATTACTCTCAATATCTCTTCATTGCTCCCAATATCTCTTCATTACTCCTAATGTCTCTTTATTGCTCCCAATGTCTCTTCATTGCTCCCAATGTCTCTTTATTATTCGTATTGCTCCTAATATCTTATCGCTTCCAATCCTTATCGTAAGCCACGGTCGTATTTGAAGTGCAGCGATGTGACGGTCACATTTCAATAAAAACCACTCTTTTCGACTTTTCTCAACAACTAGACTACTGTATAGGCTGCACATAGTACCAAAATGACCGGAAAATTGACGCGAACATTTTGCACCTGGTTGCATTTTGATGCACGCAACGGTTGGAGAGTGGTCTTGATTGCAATGCTATTTCTTTGAATTGCTATTCAGACTGTGTCCCGATGACGACACAATTTCCTTTTTGGGCATGGAGTGGGGACCCTGGCTCCGCAATTAATTGCATTCTGGCCTATTATAGACAGAACCGCCGCGCCTTCCGCGCTTCGATGTGGGCCCACGGACCACGACCTCTGGTGTGGATCCAATTGTGGCACCTGGGAGGTGGGCCCGACGACGAAGCTGCTTGGTGAAGGCATGGGCGTTTCAATAATAAGGACTATCTTTTTAAATTCGAAAGTCGCCGTCTCTACTTAAAATTCAAATATACACTTTTCGATTTCTTTCTAATATTGACGTACTTTACAATCGTATTAGTTCTTTACTTCTTAATCCAACTCTTTCTTATAATAATCGGAAAAAAGCTAATCCGCCGGGATAAATATTAAAGTAATTATACAACTACTTATAAATATAGGCGCTATATAGCCGCTATTCCCGCCGTCTATTCGTTTTTTATCTTCCCGTTCTATAAATACATTGCAATAAGCTACGTCTTTCTAATAATCTAAGTTTACAACGCTAAAGCCTCCCGTGCGGACTTCGAAACTAGAATTCCTTATCTATTCGGAGTCGGACTTCTATTCAAGAGGGAAGATTAATCGACAATTCTTATAATTTACCTAAATATCGTAAAGGTTAAACTATTTACAGCCGATAATAACGTTGTAATTTATATTAATAACTATAAAATAGTCGGGGGGTATTATTCGATTTCGGATTCTTAAAACGGCTTTAACGACTTCTTTAATACCCTAATTAGTCTTTCCTTAATAGTTATTAATACTTCGAATAGGAAAGTCGTTCGTTATCTCTATTAATAGACGTTCTTTCAACTTATTAGCAAATATTATACTAATAAACAAATAACCATTTACTCCTATATCGATTAGGGCGTTAAATATAGATAAAAATATTCTATTATTAATTATAGTATATTAAATAAATATAGGATCCCCTCCCAAATAGGGTATTAAATTAAATCTATCCTTTCCTTCTCTTTATCTATCCTTTATCTATTCTATAACCGATACCTCCTTTAAAAAGGAATCTAATTTACCTAAAGTATTTAATTTCCCTATTTATTAATAGTAAGTACGGCTTTAATAGTAAGGGCCGCTAGCTTATCGCCGCTAATACCGTTTTTATAAACTAAGTAACGCTTAATAATAGTAATAATATAATCGCAGCGCTCTCGATCGTACTAATCCTTTTAAGGATAATTATACTTAATATAGCCGCGCTCTTTACAAAGGAAATAATAACCCTCGTTAAACAAATAGGTAATTTCTTTAATATAATTAGTAGTAGAACGGTTATTACCTCTACTACTAATAGGCTTAAATATAGAAGAATTAGAACTACCGGATCCTAATCCGCTAAAGCCAAATCCCTTATTACTACCTCCTTTATTATTATTGCGTAAAGAAGAAGAAAAAGCAGCCTTAACTTCCTCAATAATAGTCTTAAATACTTAACTAAAACCGGAATAATCAATATAATAAAATTCGAAAGAAATAGAAGAATCGCAATACTTAACGCCTATTTACTTCTTATATTCCGTAGGAAGGCGCTAGAATAGCTCGCACTTCCACTCGGTCTTAAGGCATTAGTACTCGCCAATTATATAAACGAATTTATTTTTAAAGAAGTCGAAATTATCAGTATCCTTTATTTTAAACTTTATAAAATTAACGAAAGCCTTTTCGTCTTAATTAGAGTCGCTATATTCGTATTATAAATAGGTTATTAAATTAAAATAAATTATAAATTAATCGGAATAAATTTCGTAGAGGTAAAGTATTAAATCTTTAAAAGCGAAGCCAATTAAACGATTTTTAATATAGAGAAATTTATCGTAGTCGGTAAAATAGTAATTAGTATTAATTTCAAATTTATTTTAAATTAAGTCGTACTAGGCCTTAAAAGGTATATTGTCCTCCTTATCTTAATTATAGAATTTGGGCAGGTCGGCCTACTTAATAAAAAGGCGAGTACGACGAAGGGGAGTAATTGTAATTTCGTCGTCGTCGTCATTTATAGGCGGAGTCGTAATAAAACAAATAGTCGAATAGCGAAAAGGAGCCGTACTAGGATTTCTTTTAATACTAGGGAAAATAATCTCCTTAGTCGTAGTCGTCACTACTTTATCCTTAGGTTTATAAATACTTTTAAAAATACTTAAGTCGGCAATAATTTCTTTTAGGGTTTAAATTTCCTCCTCTTTATCGGCTAAATAGTCTTTAAAGGATTAAACTATTTTAAAATTAATAATTAAAGTAGGCGTATCGGGGAGAGCCTCTTCTAATTTAAAAATCTAATCGTAAACGGTATAAAATTTAATATTTAAAGACAAAGTAATTTAATATAGCTCTAATACCTATTCCTTTAATAGTATAACTATTATAACTTAAAATTTAAATTCGTAGAATATATCGGCTAAACAGTTAGTATATAATTCGGTAAATTTAGCTTTATTTAAGTAACCGTTAAACAGGAGTTCTATTACAGGGTTAGCCTACCTGTAACCTGCCCAGCGCTGAGCACTACTATCACAATATACTAGAGTACTTCGGTATAACTCAAAACTATACCGTCCGATCACGTACGTAAACACGTAACCTCGGGCTAGCTCCAAAGCTCTCGCCTATATAGCTAGCCCTCTACATATACTTCCTTTCCCCTCTTCCGTACAATAATACATATCTTACCCTACCCCTAACTATATTTCTACTTTATAATAATTTATTATACCTCTTTAGCGCTACGCGCGTAAAATAAAACTTCAAAATTCGGCCTATTATCGAAGTACAAGCGTAGGCTTTATCCTTCTTTTAATTAAACGAAAATCTACATTTTTGCAAATACTACAAAAAAACCTAAATCCGCCTACTCAAAAACGGGGTCCGCTCGCAATACTTATAATTCCTATCGACTAACTCAATAGGCGATATCGAATTCCTAAAAATACTAATACTTAATACTACCTTTATAAATAACCTTATTACAACTACTACTATCGGCTCCCTTCAAATTACCGACCCGTATAACGCCAACTTCTACAAAATCCTCTAAATAATTTTTATTATTTTTAATAGCCTTCCTACTTCTATAAAGGAAGAATAATATACTATTAATCTCTTTACTAATACTATTTTTTATAATACTTCTTTTTCTTTTAACTATTTATTCAACGTCGACCCTATTACTACCTTCGCTTAATTCTAATCTACTTAGGAGGAATTCTAATTTCTCTATAAAACGTATACCTAATTTAAAGCTAAAAATACTCGCCTCTTAAATAACGGCATTCTCTTTAAAAAAAAGTATTCTATCCTTAAAAAGACCTATACTAATATTAACCAACGTATTAATAAATTCGGATTAAATAATAAAGCCTTCTAATAAACCTTCGACTCTACTACTAAAACCGCCAAATCTTTATAAAAGAAGTTTAAACACACCAATTCTATAACCTCTATTCTTAAAAACGCTACTATATCTACTTTTATTATCGATAATCTTATGGACCGCTCCTTCCGTATTTATATTAAACTTTTCGACGGCGAAGGCGAAAACCCCTTAAAGAAGGCTAAAAAATACTATACTTAATATATAAGGATTACCCTTATTTAATTAGACAACCCCTTATTCTTCTTTAACGAGTATAAAAAGTTCTCGTTTATCGCCAAATCCTTCGAAAATATCCCCTTCTCTACTTATAAAACGGCCCTATTCTATATCGTCGACTTCGATTTAAATAAAGAGAAATAGAAATAGAAGATTACTAACGCCTTTATTAAAGAGGAATTTAATATCAAATATAATAATAATAACTTAATTACTTTCGCTTACTACGAGCTAAACGACTTCGCTATAGGTAAAAATATACGCTAATCCGATTTTAAAAACTAATAGACCTAAATTATCGACTACTATAATTTCGACGACGTTATAAAAGTCTACTTCTTTAGAAATAAAATCAATAATAAAATTCGCGCCGCTCTTACTATATAAATCCCCTAACCCTCGGGTTCGGATTACTCTAAATAATTTACCCTAATTTATACCCTCGCTTAATAATTCGAAAATAACGCTTACCGTTTTAAAATTAATAATCCTTTCTATAAATTTTATAGCCCTACCTCTAGTACAACCTCTTCTTCTACAACTATTTACGCTACGACTAATTATAGCGGCGATGTTATAAACTTTAATAAATTATTTATTATTAATATTATAATCCGTATTATAATCCTTCAAAACGTCTTTAATTTCCGTATAAAGTCTAGTACTTATACTTATTATAAATACCCCGACTATTACTCTTCCGCTTACCGCAGCAAAATAAACTTCCGTAAAGAATTCCCTCCTTCTACCTATAGTAATAGTTATAATTATAATAGAAGAAATAGGGGCGGCTCCTATAGCGGCTATAGCTAGTAATCCGGCCAATCCGGGTATAATTAATAATTTAAATACGGCTAATAATTTTACTAAATTAACGCTATAGTCCTTAATAATACCCAATCAATTCCTTAATATTAATAAGGTTTTATTAACCCCTTCTTAAGTAATAAATAAGGAGTTATCAATTAAGGAAATATATAACCTCTTTACTAAATCGTATTTAAAGGCCGGAACCTACGGGAAGAAAAGGAAACGTCCCTATACTACTTAATATTATAAAAATAAATAAATCTTCTATAAATAACCGTTATAAATAATTAAATACTTTAAACCTCTTTATTTACCTTTCTAATAGGCTATATAAATTATACTATATTATTCTCATCGATAATAGCTATACTACTCTTAATTTTATTAATTATTCCTTTATTTACTACTACTACTTACTAATTTACCGCTTTACCACCCCTAAAATCCTTTACTTCGCTAATAGAGGGGAAGTAAAAAGCAATAATATTACTTACTTCTCCCGGCTTACTATATAAGCAAAACTATACTATAAAATTATCGATCTCTTTATTTACAACCTCGCCTTTAATAACCCAATTATCTTCAATTACCTTTAATTCGCCTATTATTTACTAATAATTTTATAACCCCTTAATACCTTTTCTTTTACTTTTACTTATAAAGCCCGCGGCTATTTACTAACCGATTTATATTAAAATCTACGCCGCGCCCTATTTTTATAGACGGCCTCCTAGCCCCTTAATTTAAAAGTAATAAAAATTAATATAATAGCGTACTATATTCCTATAATCGAAAATACCGAAGACAAAGGTAATTCTTACCTCCCTTCGCCAACTAAAATTATTACCCGAGCCCTCCTAACCGAAAAGGCTATTCGAACCCTTCTAACCGTAGAGCCTACTCCTCTAGCCCTAAATATAAACCCTTCCCCAACCTCAACTACAAACCCCGACCTAACCCTAATAATATTATACTATATTTCCCTAACTTCCCTAATCTAATAAACCTCTTACTACTACTTTAAATAAATTATTAACCGGTTTAGCCTTAAACCTATCGGTCGTACCCTTATAAGCTTAGGCCAAACGTTTATACTTTTAATAGCCTCCTTCGCTCCCTTCCGCCTTCTTTCCTTCTCTTATAGCCCTATTAATTTCGAAAATATCGAAGAACTTTTAACGCCCAACTTTTTCGAATTCGCCAACCGCCTTAAACTTTAAATTATTTAAACGACTTAAACTAATATAGAAGAAGATATTAAATATATATGCGACGAGGAATAAGCGGAGGATAGTCTTAGTAAATTAGAGCCTTCTATTCTTAATAACGAATTAATAATTCAAATTATCGAATAAGTCCTCCTCAATTACGGCTAATAATATAAAAAACTCTTCGGCTCTAATTTCTACCCGTAAATCGACGCCCTCGTAAGCTAAAATATAAAGGTAGCCCTCTGTATTACCTAAATTTTAAATTCTATCCCCCTTAATAATACGAATAGGGATTTTACTAAATATAAGGGGGTTATTAATAAATACTTTATAATTAATAGTATTACTTTTAATAAAATTACTTCCGAAAATACTAATACTTTCTATAAAAAAGCGGATAAACCCTATAAAACCGACGACTAAATTTAGATTAAACTCTTTAATTAGTACTAATACTATATAAATACCTTCTATTAGGCTATAATTAAAATACTCCCCCCTAATTACACTTATAATTTCAAAATCGAATTCAAACCTAGAGAAGAAACGCCCGCAATACGCGGCCGCGCTTTTAACCCGGACGAATTTAATATTATTAAATAATAGATCGACGATAACTTCCAAAAGAAATTCATTTGGCCTTCTTAGTCCTAAACTTCCTCTCCGGTTCTCCTCGTTAAAAAACCGGGAAGCGGAATCCGTATCTACGTCGACTACTATAATATTAATAATATTATATTCAAATCTCGCTACCCCCTCCCCTTAATTAAAGAAACGCTTAACGCTATTTACTATACTAAAATTTTTATTAAACTCGATATTATTATTACTTTTAACCGTATTCGTATAAAGGAAGGCTATAAATAATTTATTACTTTTATTACCCGCTTTAATTTCTTCGAGAATTTCGTCGTCCCCTTCGGCCTTTAAAACGCCCCTAACGCTTTCTAGAACTATATCAACAATATCCTTTATAATATATTTAATATTTATACTACTACTTACTTTAATAATATCTTTATTTATTCGGATAATAAATAAGATTACGAATACTATATTAACGATATTCTTAAACGGTTAGTAAAAATAAACCTTAGCGTAGATATTAATAAATACGAATTCTATACCAAACGTACTAAATATTTAGAATTCATTATTACGCCGAGCGGTATTGAAATAGATTTAGAGAAGGTTAAGGCCGTTATTAAATAGTAAGTTCTAAAGTCTAAAAAGTCCTTCTAATCTTTCCTCAACTTTATAAACTTTTACCGACGGTTTATATACTCCTTCTCCTTAATTGTAGCCCCCTTCTACGAATTAACTACGAAAAACGCGCTATAAATTTAGACCGACTATTACCAAATTATATTCGATTCCTTCAAATAAGCTTTTACTAATAACCCCGTCCTTAAAATTTACAATTAAATTAAAAAAATTATAGTAGAAACGGATATTTTAAATTAAATTATAAGCGGTACGCTCTCCCAATACGATAATAAAGGTATTTTATACCCTATCGCCTATTTTTCGGCTAAATATAGCGTATAAGAGTATAATTATAATATTTATAATAAAGAATTCCTCGCTATTATTAAAGCCCTCGAAGAGTAGTACCCCGAATTCGAAAGCGCTTAAATTCCCTTTAATATTCTTAATAATTATAAAAATTTTATTACTTTTACAACGAATAAATAGTTTACCTAGTAATATATATATTAGTCCTAATTCCTCTTACAATTTAACTTCCTAATCTACTATACCCTTAGCCCTTAAAACTTTCGCCTAAATATTTTTAATTATAAACCCAATAACCGCCCCGTAAGCGTAGAAGACGACTATTTCGCCGCCTATTAGAAATAATTCCTTAACCCTTCCTAATTCGAAGAAAACTACTTTAAAATTAATAATTCTATAATTACTTTCAACCTTTATCTCTTCGGCCTTAAAGACTTCGATAATTAATTAACTAATAACCTTATTTATATTAACTACAAAACCTCCCCGTTTCTATAAGAGTTTATAATTTGCCTATCGAATAAATCCCTTCGCCGCTAACTACTATCGATTTGTAAAATCTTTAACTACGCCTTCTCTAAGTATTATATCCTCTCTAACGGAATAGTAAAGTAGTATAATCGTATTATTATCGACCCCGAAAATAAGGAATTATAATTCTAATTAATTAATTGGTAATATAATTCGTTTAATATAAACTACTTAAATAGAGATATTATATATAATTTATTCGCTCGTAAATTCTTCTAAAAGGGTATATACTGTAACGTCCGCTTCTTCTATAAAAGTTACCTCCTATATGCAAAGATAAAGTTTTTTAAATATAATTCTATAAATTTCTTTAAATTTATTACTATTTCTTTAGCCCTATAGAAAAATATTTTAATCGATTATATTACCCTACTACTACTTAACAAATACTTCGAGTAGACCTTCTATTATATCGCCGTTGTTATAGATAGGCTAATAAAAATATAGTACTATATCCCCTATATTACCTTCGAAGTAGAGGAATTCGCCGATTATTTTATCGATTGGATCTATTCCCTATACGGTTTATTTAATACTATTATATTTAATAAAAACTCCCAATTTATCTCCTATTTTTAAATTATCCTCTATAATCGCTTCTCTATTATACGAAAATTCAATTCCGCCTTTTATCTTTAGATTAACGCCCAAACCGAATATATTAATACGGATATAGAATAATTCCTATACCTCTATATTAATTAAATATAAATAAATTAGGTAAAGTAATTCCTATTTGTAGAATTTTCGGGTAATAATACTATCTCCTCCTCTATAAATATTTCCCCGTTCTTTATTAATTACGGCTATTACCCTTATATAAATACCGAACCTCGCTCCCCGCCGCCCCCTAACCTCTCTTCTACTTAATTAAAGGAATACTATAAAGCTACCGAATTCGCCGACTATTTCTAGAAAATTTAGGACTTTATTTTCTAATAGACCCGTTATATTTAAGAATAATATAAAGTTAACGCTAATAAATACTATATAAATTTAGATAAATATTAAGTAGACGATTTAATCCTCTTCGATATTATTAACCTCGCTAATAGCCACCCCTATTAGAAATTCTCCCCCTATTAAGAAGGCCCCTTCTACGTTATTAAAGTTAATTCTTATCGGTTCTACTTCGACCTCCTAATTAATATAAAATATTCGCTAATTTTCTATATTTTTATAATCCAACGCTAAATCGGCCGAAGCCTCCCTAATTAAAACGTCTCTTCAAATATTATTATTAATAATAACTACGTTATAATACGAATAAATAACGGTATAGACGTCGTCGAATAAAATTTTAAACGCCTAGTCGATTACAATTAATTCGGTAAAAATTATTATTAATATTATTAAATTAAATGGAAAGGGGATTACCCCCTTATATAGAAATTTAAGAATTATATTATCGATTACGAAGAAAGGGTTCTAAAATTCTATTATAATTACCTCTAAGCCCCCGTACCCTTAGAAGTCCGCTCCTAATCTAATTACTAGCCCTAAACAGACCTTACCAAACTAAAAACGGATTCGGATTTAAATTCGGACCCGGGTAATCCCGAACCCCTATAGCGCTACCTAACCCCTAAATTACACCGCCACCCTACCCCCGGGCCTCCCCAACGCTATTTATCCCGTTTATAATAATTACCCGAAATTGTTACCGCCGCTACCCTATCCTAACGCGAAGAAGAGGGCTTTATAAATATAATAGTATAAATTTTGAAGAAATTATTAAACGTTTGGAAAAAGGGGAATAATATATAATTAAATTTTTCTTCGCTAAATAGACGGAAGGGGGGAATAGTATTATAGGGTTAACTTACCTATAACCTACTTAACGTTAAATATTACTATTACGATGTATTAGAGTACCTCGGTATAGCTTAGAACTATGCCGTCCGGTCACGTATGTAGATACGTGACTTCGGGCTAGCTCTAGGGCTCTCGCCTATATAGCCAGCCCTCTGCGCACACTTCCTTTCCCCTCCTCCGTACAATAATATATATCTTACCCTACCCCTAACTGTGCCTCTGCCCCGTAATAAGTTCTAAATTAGGTAATAAAATATAATAGGAGACGTAGGAGACGGCGTTGCAAATAAAGAGCTCAGCGAATTCCTCTATCTTATCCCTTAAGTCTTTAATAAAGTCTTTCAAATTAAAAGCGGTATTATATTTATTAATTTCTCTACTAATATATTAGTCGAATAAGTCGAACAATAGTTTAAATTCCTTATCGTCCTTATTCTTAAATAAGGCGTCGGCTAAAACTTCCGAAGGGGATTTGAACTAATTATATAAATAAAATAGTATTTTCTTACGAAGGAGGGTAAATTTACTATAGGACCTCTCCTCGAAGGGGTAAAATCCGTTAAAATACTCCTTATTAAAGCGTATAAAAATTTTTATATTCTCTTTAATAATAGGATCGATACGCTAAAACTTCTTATTAACCTTCCTCTTCGTATTAACGCTAAATTTAGTAATAGCCTCGTCCTTCTCTTTCAACGATTCGGAATTATCTTTATCGATAATATCTCCTTCCTCGAAGAAAGTATTATCTCTATCGCCGCCTCCGACTATAGAGGTTTTATTATTATAGGGACTATCGTTAATATAGTCGTCTTCGTAATAGTTATTACCCGGGCCTTTAATTCTAATATTAGTACTATTACGAATTAAATACGGGGGTACTATAATATCTATTATCGTAAATTTCGGTTCCTTGGATTGCAATAATCAATTTAATTATTTATATCGATTTCTATTCGTTTAGGATTTAACCTTCCTAAATAATTATTAGATTAACCTAAAATAATATAAGGGCACAATATAGTTGAATCGAAGGTAAAGCTAAAATTCTATCTATAATAGAAGATTTTAAATAAGGAGAAGAAAAGGAAGAGAACTAAATATATACGTACAGACCCGAATAAATACCCTAGTACGTAAGCGATAGCAGGACCCATATACGGGTCGCTAACAGCCAATCCCTTTACTCGTATCCTCCTTCACCTATATAATAAATAAAAACAAATACCTTCAATAGGCTTAGAACCCGCCTTGGCCAATCTTGGCGCGAACCTTCTATATCACTCGTTCTTCCAACCTTCGTAGCACCTCATAACACCAGTCCTCCCATAGGGGTTTGGCGGGCATGGCGGCATGGCCGGACCGGCGCCGTCACACTCCTCACCTTAAATCTTCTATCATAGATAGTATCTTAGCTTTGCCTTCGACTTATCCATACTAGCGCCCTTGCACTACCCGATTACGAGTGGGGCTAATATATATTAAAATTGGGGAGCCAATACCAAGTATAAATTATATAGTAAATTAGGTATAATTAAGGGAAAGAACTACTTCTACGATAAATAAGGTAAGTGACACTACCTCTACGTGCGAAAAACTACTACATAACTCGGACTCTTCCCCCCTCTCGCAGTTGAAGATCCTGTGCTCCCCCTTGTTCAAATATCTCCGACGACGCGATGGCGGGCATCCCGGCATCCGCTCCCGGGGTCTTAGGTCCCGTCGCCGTCTTCCGATGGTTTTTTCGAGGACAGGCGGCGAACAGGTCTCATATTACAAAGGCAGTGATCGATCTGCTCGGTGCGCCTTGACAGGCAGTTTACTAATAGGATTGCGCCACCAGTAGAGGGCCTCCCTTGCTACTGTAAGCTAGCTACTTCACGCCCGTCAAAGCCATGAAAGTCACGGAACTGGCCCGGCTGGCCCAAATGATTGGATACGACGACGGCATCGCTTCCATTGATATGCCACATACGGCGAGGAAAAGAGGCTGGGGGGTCAAGTACATGGACTTCTCGTGCTCCATAGCGGGCGCGATCAGGCACGAGGATCGGGTGAGTGGCGAGCCAAACGCGGTCAGGTTCACGTTCGTGGAGAACAAAGCGGCCGAGACCGACAAGGTAAGGAAGGACTGGTATGATTTGGATCTGACGCTTTCTAGTAAGGACTGTGCTGTAGTGTGGTACCGACACTACGGGACAAAAGGAAATCCGGCAAGTGTTCATCTGTCTTTGCTTCTCTCAGAGCCAGATGGGCAACATTGTTACCTAGCTTGGGTCCTCTTCTGTTCTTCCCCTCTCCTTCCCGTTCCCAATGGTCGCTTTCCTATCAACCGCTAGTTGGTGGGACCGGGACCATTATCTCTCTGGTGTGGGCCTTGATCGAAGCGGTCACCGCAACTGCTTGCATCGATCACTAGCTCCTCGATCTCCTCCTTGAAGCGCGCCTTCTTCCACTTCTGACTCCCCTCGTTATCTGTCTTGCTGGTATATGCACCTTCACCAGCGCCCATATCTTCCAGAGTCAGGCGTGGCTTGAGCTGGGCCAGTCTTGCTGTGTTCTCAAAGACATTGACGTTGGCTTTGATCAACTTGACCTGGAGCGCAATCTTCTTCGGCAAGTCAGCTGCCGCGTTGTTGTTGGCTAGAAGGGTTTTGAGCTGGCCGGCTGAGAAGACAAGACGTCATTTGTTAGCGACGTGCCGAGAAACATATGGCCATGGATTCAAAGATGCCTCACCAGCTCCCGCAATCTTGCTCACCGCGCTCTCCATGGATGTGCGATGGCCTTGATTCACCGCGCTGAAGCCACTCCAATCTAGGTTTGGGCTCCGAGCAGCTTGTTCGCCGCTTCACCCAAGGTCTTCCGATGGGCGCTATCGGCTTCGAACTTTGCTCTAACGTCGTAGATAGATTCGAAGACATCGTCGCAAACTCCCTTCGGATCCGTCAGGAAAGACTTCGTACCGGAGGGTTGGGGTGTGGCTGAAGATGATGCCATATTGTTGATGAGCGAGTCGTGGGCAATATTGAGAGCTAGTTGTTACTTGGGGGTGGGCTTGGTTCACCGGATCGTGGACAATGATCTTTCGATGGTGCAAAGGATGGTGATAATCCGACAACGACACCATCGGGGAGTATATGCGTGTGGTCAATATTTATACATGTCCATCCTCGAATTTCGCGGCCGATACTTCTTCAGTCATTTCGCTGCTGGCCGGTTCTTCCTCATGACTCTCCAGCACTTCAAACACCAACCCAACCAGCCGAGGCTTCGGCGCGCATTTCGTCAATGAACAACATCCTCATATCAGCCCGTGGTGTCAAACCCAACTGAATTCGTGTGGAAGATCGGAGTTCCAACCATCCGTCGCAGCTTGCTGGAGGTAACCACCTCAAAGGGTTGGAACGCGGAAAGTAGAATATTTCGCGGCCCTTACTTCTTCTGCTGCTGGCCGGTTCTTCCTCATAGCTCTCTGGGACTCCAACACCAACCAGCCGAAACGTCGGCGCGTATGTTGTCAATGATCAGTGTCCTCACATCAGGCCGTGGTGTCCAAACCAACCAAATTTGCTTCGAAGGTGGAAAGTCCAACCAGCCGTCGCGGCTTGCTTGAGGCAACCACCTCAAAGCGTTTGGAACGCCAGAAAGTAGAAAATATCTTGCCGTCGACATGTCCGTCGCCAGCGGGACGTTGGTAGACTGAAAGAACGGATAAGATTATCTCAACAGCTGATCGTTAGGTAAGACATCATGTGTTGTTGTTTTGAAGCATCTCCGAGATGATGGACTCGATGCGGCCCAAGGCAATCAAGAGCGGCGAGAGCGGGTAGGACCAACTGAAGTACTCGTCTGACGAGTAGCGGCAGGAATGCAAGGAAGCACCAACGTGTGCTATCCAGAGCAAACTTGTTCATGTAACACAACAACGTGTTGGATCGGGCATCGTTTGCTTCTGTTTTACTGGCGCCGTTGGATGATTGACCCTTGTAGCTCGTGAGAGACTGACAGCCCGACTTCCAAGTTCCAACGGCGGCAGAGCATCCTACAGGAAGGGGTGATTGCATGCTTTGTGTTCTTCAAATCACAGAAGGAGCAGAGAGAACTGCCTTGATGACGGGTATCGACGGGAGTGTCATCAGTGCAGATTTGATATCCGTCCTGCCTATGAAAATATGTGATCATAAGGTAAGAACGATGGAGAATCGGCGTAGCGCGGACAGTCACATCGCCTCCTCGACCATCCTCCCTCGTCGTTCCTTCCCCCTTTACGATTGTTTACTTTGGGTGGGGCTACCATGGATGCCACCAAATGGAAAGCGCCCAACTGCCCAGCTGGTTATTTGTCCGTCAAACTCGTCCTATTCATGTCTCGGAACAAAAGCATCACGAGCACTCTGGCAGCGGCCGATCAATAACACCGGACTTAGTACTTGTTTCTGCGTCCAACACTATTGTTTTCATTTTTATTTCGGTGCAAAGGTGCTCGAGAAGAAGGTCGGCGAACTCCTGTCGGTACGTGGAAAAATTCCCGGTTTTCCACCCACTGTAAGCCCCTGTAAGCCCCTGTACGCCCCTTCCCTTGTGCTGAATTTGCTCGCTTGCTCATCGACGTTTCCTTTTTTTCGCCGTCACCAATCATGCGAAATGCTGCCATAATCTGGGGGGAATGGAAGGAAGGTACGAGCTTCCGTTTAGAGGAGTTGCATCAATGCAAGGGCTTGAGAAGGTTGTTAAATCGAGGAGTGACGAATGTGACTTTTGCCATTTGTTCGTGATTTCCGTGAGTGGTAGTGCCTGCTAGCTCGGCACGATCGGAGGCTAATCAAAGCAGTTTTGGAAGGTACCTCCAGCGGTTCATCACAGCCACAAGAAAGATAAGGCGAACTATGCGATAAGCGGCCACAGTACAAAATAGCCGTCAAGCAGGCCGACCGACCTCCACAGTTGCTCCAATTCTTTGTACAGATGCCACCAGCCACATCCAACGAAGATCATCCCAAGTCCACTCGTTTTTCCGGCGGGGGCAGGCAACTTGTCCGATTCGTCAATTCGCCATGAACCGATTCTCATCTTGATGCTGCCACGGCTTCACCTCACATCAACGACAACTCACTCGATCGCTCTGTCGATTCATGGCAAGCGCTCAACCCTGAACAAACTTCAATCTACCATGTCCTGGAAACCGGACATGCCATCGTGACCATGGTTGCCTCGGGCCTCTGCCGCGTGGTGGCGATTCCATGCGCACGGCGACCAGCATCATGGGTCACCTTCAAGTCGGCCGTCATCGTCCACCATCCTCTTCGCCATCACCTGGCCCATCGCATCCGCATTCACCCTCACCACCGCGAGTTTCTCCGCCCAACAACGGCTTCTTCTGCTCCACAACTGGCCGTGACGGAACAACCAGACCGTCTGGCCCTTGAAGCTCCGCCCTGCTTGCCATCCCAAACACCAGAGGACGACAAGGACATTGGCCAAGTTCTGTATCCTTTTGACCTCCTGCAACTCAAGAAGGAAAAGTATAGATCTAAGGCAGAAAGGTGGCGATTACTCCAAGATGCTACAAGTAAGGCTCTGGAGTGCCTCACTGATACAAACAAAACCCAACAAGATACTCAAGAGGCTGTCCGAATCCTGGGCCGTACGTACGATTCATTATGGGGGTTCTACAAAGACATCAAGTTCCCGCCAACCGCGTACAGAGCCTTTGCAGCTTGTCTTACCGCCGTGGACATCGCCGGATCTGCGGTAGAGGCCCGGGAAGCCCTGTGGGAAGCCGATGTCAATTTAAAGGAGGCGCAAAAGGAGCTAGACCTTGCCAGGGCTCAAGGAGCGGGTGCCCAGGTTGTAGGACTCAAAGTCAAGCAGGTCACAAACTGCAACAATGTGTATAGGGCGCGTGTAAAAGAATTCAGAGATGTCCACGAGGCTGTTCTAGAGTCATCGGGGATTCTCAACACACCAAGTCCATGGACGCGCAAACCAGCCGAGATCAAGAGGGAGGACTACGAGTGGATGCTCCGTGCCATGAAGGAGATCTTGAAGTATCGTGATGGTTTATTTATGCAAGTTAAGCAACGCCACGACGCCTCCATCGCTGCAGACAAACTCAGCCATTCCTGCGAACCAGGGACAGAAGCGGCAGCGGCGCCAATCGAGCAATCGGCAAACGACCAGATAGAGCAACCGGCCGAGGGGGAGGACAAGGCAGAGCAAGACAATGATATGGAAAGCGTCAGAGAGTGGCCTGCGCCAATCGAAGAGTATGAAGACAAGCCCGAGCGAGTCGAAAACCTCGAATCATCCAAGCTCTACCAGCGCCCGACGATCAGACTCAACGGGACGACCGCCAAAGCCAAGCCCATCCAGCTCAAGGATTCTCTGGCCGACCACTACCCCCTTATCGCCTTTCCGTTCAAAGTAACCACAACCATCATGGAGACGCTCCATAAGCTTTTCGAGGAGTGCTGCTACCAATTTGCCCTCGCACACATCCCCCATCACCTGGCCGAGCAAAATTGGGACTGCCCCGAAGCCGTCGAGTTAAGCACGTGGCACAAGACCTTCAGCGAGCTGCTCCAGATCAATTCCCACTATGTCTTCGCGTTCGACACCGGCTCCATTTTCGAAGAGGCTGTGCCCGCGGGGCGCCGCGTCACCTACGTGTGCAACCACCTTCTCACCCTCAAACTTGTTCGCAACCAGGCAGTCCATCCTAGGCCCCTTCACCCCATGGCGCTACCGAGAATACTCCGCCGCGCCGCCGAGCTCGCGCGCCTGTTCCGCGACCGCCGCCTCCAGCAGGACATCCAGCAGCTCTTCTCCGAGATCACCCGCGTTTTGGTGGCCCTGAAGATCCGCCGGGCCAAAAGCCTCAAGGCAGGCCGCACGCATGAACTCTACCACCAGATCGTGGCTGACAAGGTCGCCCTGCAACGTTTCCGGAATCGACTGGCCAACGCACAAGTCTCAGCCTCCCAGGAGCGCTGGGCCGCGTGCACCAGGTTCGAAAAGGACATAGAAAGCCTGTTGGAGGCGTTACCGGTCGCTATTCAGGCAGATGAGGAGGCCAGGCTCGAAGCCGAACTCCCGCCGCTCGTCGAGATGACAGAGAAAATAGCCGCGCAGGTGGAAAAGAGGAACGCGGAAATGCAGCTAAGGCTGGAGGCCGTGCGCAAGTCGAGATCGGACATGGTGCTGGGGGAAATGCAATTTGTGTTGGACAAGCATGTGCATAGGATGAGGAACAAGCGGTTTCCGTATTTTAACCCGGACCCGTCGGGATGGAAGAGGGAGCTTGGTGGCGTGGGTTCGCCTCTTCCGTCGGCTGAGCAGGGAGGCCCACAGGAGAAGCTTGAACCGCATGAGCGTCAGGGGCACCAGGAGCATCCAGAGCCACAGGAGCAACAGGACGAGAAAACCGGTTTGGGACCATCCTGTCTGGACAAAACGTCCCACGCGCGCAGAGCGATGATCAGGAACGCCATGGCTCGGGATTTACAAAGGGAGGAGCGCGAATGCGAACGCGAGCAGGCCAACACCGATGCTGATGCACACGCCGACGCCACGAGCATGCCTACAGAGGAGGAACGATCTAGGCCAGGATTTGTACCCTCTATACCAGAAGAAGAATTGTGGAATGACGAGGCTGCGGACAAGTCCGAAAGCGGCGACATGGGCCCAGACGGCTACCACACGACTACCAGCGGGTTCTTCGAAATGTTGGAGAGAAGGGAAAGGCTACCCTTGGAAGATTTCAAGGAGCGGGCGATGAAGGAGATGGCGGCTGCGGCGGCGAAGGCGACGAAGGCGGAGCAGGAAGGGGAAAAGGAGGAGCAAGTCGAGGCCGGAGAAAGCCGCCGCACGACCATAACTAATGACACCACGTTCATGAAATTCTTGAAAGAGTACAAGGCTCTGTCCGCGGAAAAGCTCATGGAGAAGGGCCTGTGGCGGCGAGCTGCGGGCATCGCGAACATGAAGCAGAGAAAGGCACTCAAGATGGAGTACATGAAACGGAAATGGACACACGGGAAGAAAATGAAAATGTTAGGCAAGGAGATATTCACGATACAGAATGAGATGAGCATGTTGAAGATGGATTTGAGATTGGAAAAATGGAGGTTGAAGGAGGAGAAGTGGAAGGCAACAAAGGCGCAAGAGAAACAGGGGAAAAAAGAAGAGGAGGACAAAAACAAAAACGAAGTGGAACCCACCGCCGCCGTCGACAACGAAGTCGACAACGAAGCTGCTACCACCAACGATGGCATAAGAAGGACACTAGCGAAGTTGGCTACCAAGAAAAAAGAATTACTGGAAAAGCGTGAAAGCTTCGGAAGGAGAATGGGAGCAATGAGAAGGTCATTCAGAGAGACAATGGCAAAGCTAGAACTACTCCACCCCGCCATCATCGAGATCGACGACGATGGAAAAGCCTTCATCAAGGTCGACCACACAGAAAAGGCCGTCACCGATGGCCCGTCCAGTCACTTGGTAGCGAAGGAGGCTGATTTTGATAGCCCTATTGAAACGGGTCCGGAAGCCGCTCGAGATGGAGGTGACGTTGCCGCAGTTGGTGACAGCGAGGTTACCGATGTCGATGTCGATACCAACATGGATATCGGCACGGAGCTCACCGAGGCCGAGGCCGAGGGCTGGAGGACCAGTATTGAGGCGGCCGTTGACGCTGATGTCAAGCGTGCTTCTTCGTTTAAGTCTCCCGAGGAGGCGGCTATGAAGGCGTTTCTTACTATACAGGAGGTTATTGAGGCTATGCCCGAGGTCACTACTGGTCCCGAGGCTTCTGTTGAAGTCATCCCTGCCGGAGGGGTCGCTGTTGAAGAAGCTGCAACACCAGAGACCGCCATCGCCGAACCTTCCGACACCGAGACCTCCATCGCTGAATCGGGCGACACCGAGACCGTCGCCCTCCAGGAGGCTAGTACGGAAGAGACGGCCGTTTCATCGACACTTGTCAACGATACCATCGTCCAGAACGCTGTGCTCGAAAGCACCCCCGTTCAAGATGCTCCTACAGAAGAGGCCACGTTCAAGAGACCCCTTCCTTGGAGACGACCCCACCACTCTTCCTTCCGACGGAAAGACCCCGGCGGGGGAGGTCTCTGACGAATCTGGCTCTCTACGTCTCCCGAAGAGGTCTCTAGGGACTCTACCTCTTTACCTCTACCGAAGAAACGTCTCGGCCCTAACCAGTCGTCGATGTGAAGGAGGAGATAAAGGGGGAGCAGAAGTGATGTCATACCTAACTATTCGGGCAATGGGTGTGATAATGTGTAGGATAGTGTTTTTTTTATTTCCTTTTCTTCGAATTTCTGTCATGTTTCCTGCTTTGGTGGCTTTTTGCGCGATTTGTTTGCGATGTTAAAGGGATAAAAGGGCCCAGTCCGAAAAAAAAAAACACCTTGTACGACCAGTAAGATCTGCTTGAGTATTTGTAAATACAATCGTGCTTTGTCGACCTTCGTTTGGACAAAAGGGGGGGCGGGGGCGTGAATTGGTTCAGGAAGCGTGAACGAAACACCGGCGGGCGACCCAAACAGCTACCGACCGTCCTCCGGTCAATCTTCACAATCCATCGTTGCCATGGATGGTGTTTAATATAGATAGAAGAGTTCATCCTGTTTCACCCATCTCGAAACAAAAAAATAAAAATGGAGGCCAGAAAAGGCAAAAAGCTCAGCCCGCAATGACGAGGCCCGGAATTGAACCCGGGACGTCCTACGGCTTACGAAAACTGTACCACCAGTACCGCGCACTGAGCAATGTTTTCTAGCTCCCGCACACCATACCGCTCGGCCACGGGCACGAGGCAGACGGTGTACGGGAGTTATTGGAGCCTCTGGGTCGGGGACTTATATGGTCCGATCTTCGAAGTCCTGCTGCTGGAAATTCAGTGCCACCATACGGTGCCACGACGCCGCGGTGACAGCCATGGCACACCGAACCCAAAGTTCGCAAAACATCCAACTCGGATCTACCCTCACATGTCCCAAAGCACCAAATGCGGTATCCCCATTCGAAGCGAGGAAGGGCAGTGCCGCCGCAGTGTCTTGCATGTCGGTCATGCGCAATCTGCTTATGCGCATTATCGTCGGTACAATACAATGCTGGTTTGTTTGTTAGTTTGGTTCTTCGATCATGGGTTGAACAGGGGAGTTTTGGAGCTCTTATTGGCCTTTCAAGAGAGAAACTATCCTCCGTTGGAAGCGATATAGGACAATGGCAAGGGTTTGTGACGCCACAGAAGCCTCTGATGGGTGTCCTCTTATACCTCTCTCCGTCTCCTTCAAGGCCTTTAAGATACCCGATAGAAAGCCGAATGCTTTGGCTTTTTTGTACCAGACTAACAAACAAGCCAGGGCTGGATTGTACAACCACACTGCACCATATGCTCCATCTCGAGGTCAATCGGATAGTGCGAAGTGCGAGGACTTTTTACGTACCCCGAACTGACAGAGCTGCAATCGTCACTGGCTCGGACGGGACAAATCGGGAAGAGGGTGTGCGGGAGGGAAGGGAAGGGTAGGTGCAGTTTGGTTCCTGGAGGGTTCCTAGATGGGGATGGCAGGCTGCAATGCACTCCGCAGTTTTCTGAGATTCTGTATTCTGCACGTGGTACAAACGCTACACAGACAGTGGGAAGGGGTGGGAAAACACCGAGGGTTGATCTGTCTCGGGGTTCCATTTGGATGTCTTGGTTGGATCCCCCCCCCCCCCATTCCCCCGCGTTCGTACTATGTGACATGCGTAAGAAGATCTGGGAGCGGTAGAACCCTTTCCTTACTTTGTGTTCGTTGGACTCGGGAGTTGTAACCATTCAACAACATCTGGATGGCGAACATGTTCGACGACGAGTTTCCAGTCATCGTGAGTTCCGAGTTCCTGTTGAGTGTTCACGATGCGCAAAGTTCACGCTGTCCACCCCCCTCCCCTCTTTCCCAGTGAAAGACACCAATGATGACAAGCCTACAGAGCCACGCCAAGCGTAATAAGACTGGGGAACATTATGGGGTAACACCTGCCTTTTTTTCTCACCATTCCCACCACTCCCACCACTCCCAGAACTCGCAGCGGGAAGTGATCCGCAAGAAGGGGTGGAAAGGCTCTGAGGCTGAAGAGACATGGAAAGCGGCAGTGCCCGCCACATGACCCGGGTCACCAATCTCACCAGTCAATGGACTCCCTCAATGAGACAACCGTCAGCGACTCGGCACAGGTTGATGGTTTTCGACCAATGTTGTTCTGATGTTCAAGACCTTCCTCGGATGGAAGTGACGACGTAACAGCCGCACTTACTTAGGTCTACGGCAAGCCTGTCGGATGAGACCCAAAAAGTCAAAAGCGTCAGACCGCTGCCCTGAAGAGTTGCGGTTGCCGTTGCGTTGCACGACCACCGGAATGGCTAGAATCGTGAAGTGCTTGTGGAAGGATCTACAGTGCATTCGGCGCTAGCGTTCGAAGCGGAATAGCAGCCAGGCACTCTGAGGCACCAAAAGCCCTAAGGAGATAGGCTAAGCGCTGCCGAGCTGATGGGGTCTCCGTTTCCTCTCGGCGCGGTGTTTGGACACTGCGTAAACTGACGATAGAAAGATACGTACTACACCCCTTGCAATACCAAGCGCCTAAATTCGTAACCCACTCCCGCCAAATAAAATATCGAAAATATTGGAAAATATTTGTATAATATAAAATCTATTAATAAAGTATAGTCAAATATAATAAGCGACGGGAATACGTACGTCGGCGTAATATAACGCTATAGTATTACTATTTATTTGTATAATTTCGTATAACTTTAGTATTCAATTAAAATTATTTAAAAAATGCGATTCCTATTATCGGCGATAAAATTAGCCGCGGTTTATAAAAGATACGGGTATTATACGCGAAACCCCGGGGGCGTTAAGTACTATTAGGCGTAAATAATATATAATATTATTAGTAAAATTATTAACCCAAAAAATAATTAAAATAATAGAATGCCCGTACTTTTATTTACTTGCGTTTCTCCTAAATACTTTTATATTTCTCCTTATATAATAATTTTTTACAAATCGTATTATTATTATTATTATTATTACTACTATTACTACTATTACTGCTATTACCGCTATTATTACTGCTATTATTACTATTATTACTATTATTACTATTATTATTACTACTACTATTACTATTATAAATTAGGTATAAAGGCTTTTAATACCGGTTATTATAATACCTTTTAATAAATTCCTTAAGTTAATTAATATAATACTAATTAATAAATAATAAAATAATTTATTTAATTAAGAATTTAAATAGGATATTAACGACCCGGAGTAGTTTTTGGATACCGGTATTAATATAAATAAGGTTTAATTTAATTAGCTTATACCCGGCGTAGTTCTTTAAATCGCGTATATTAACGAAGAGGATTTAATAGGTTTTACGCCCGGCGATTACATTATATTTATTTAAGCGTTAGAAATTGTAATTATATTAGAGGACGCTAGTAAATACTTTACGAAAAGTCCTACTATAAATTATTATTAATATTTCGGAATAATAGATATCGACGTCCTTGTACTAGCCGCCCTTATATTAGAAGTACCCGCCCCCGTACCCGCCTTTATACCCGCTCCTATATTAGGAATATTAGCTACTCCTATAGCTACCCTTATATTAAAAGCGTAGGCCGCCCCTATACCTACCCCTATACCCGCCCCCGTACCGGAAATATAGGCCGCCTCTATATTTATACCTATATTAGGAGGGTTAATTACCCTTGCGGTTACCCCTATTTTAGAAGGGTAAGTAGTCCTTATATTAGAAGTTAGTAAATACCTTATAAAAAGTCCTACTATAAATTATTATTAATATTTATTCGGAATAATAAATATTCTTATACCGGCCGCCCTTATATTTACTTATATATTAGAAGTATAGGCTGTTGTATCCGCCGTTATACCCGCCCTTAATAATATTTATAATTTACTTCTAAACCTTATTTATTACCGATAAAACGTTTTTAATTTTATAATAATAGAATTTATAAGGGAAGAGTATAATTATTATTAGTTATTCCTTAATAATATATATAGTATTAATTAAATATATAGGCCGAATAAGAAATAGGACGACTTTAACTATAAATACGTAAGGATATATATATATTGCCGGCTTTAAATAAAAAACCCTTATAAATATATAGCCGCGCGTATATTTAAAGGCGTACGCTTTAAATTATTTCTAGATCCCTAAATATATTTATTGCAAGGGATTAAAATCTTTTACTATAATAGCGACCCGAAGGACCCTAATAATACCTTACTTTATATTATTATTAAAATTACTAATAATAAAGCTTATAATTATAGCTTTAAATTATTTAACTAAACGAAATAATCTTTTAACCTTCGTTAGCTAATTAATAATAATGTTTTTCGAGGGTTACTATTTGCTACTATCTATTACGCTTTATATAGTATTTATAGCCGGATAGAATAGGTTAGGATTAACCTCTATAATATCGGAAGTAAATAGTTTAATAAGTATAATATATTTAATTAAAGTAGGGTATTCCGGCGCGCTTACTTGGATATATATCGTATAGGTAAAAATTGGGTACCCTAAATATAAATTGATTAAGTCTTATAATTCTTATTTATTCGGGTAATAGTAAATAAAATAGCGGGTAGGTTCAAATCGTTTTACAAAGTAATTTTAATCGTGCGAAATAGTATAATTTCTTTAGGCGTAGTTTAAGCGATTATTAGTAAATTACTATTCGTTTTATATAATATTTTTAGTATTTTTAATATATATATTATTAATACGTCTTTTCTATACGTACTTAGGGTAAATTAATATATTGTAACGGCGAGGGCACTTTATTCTTATAAATACTATATATAATACCAATTGGCTTAATTAATTATTCTATACTCTTTTAATTTATAATAAATATAGCCGTTAGATTCCTTATAATTATTTCCTAATAGAGAAAGCGGACGGCGATATTATAAAGGAGGTTCTAATAATAATCCGTAAATAGACTAATAAAAATAGCGGTTAGTAGCCGCTTCGGTATTTCCTTACGGATAATTCGGCTATTGAATAAAAAGCCGTAAAGTTGGCTTTTCCTAATATTAACGTTAAGTACTTTCTTTACTATATCTATGTAGAATAAACTTTTAAATATAACTTCTTTAGCGATTATTATAAAGAATATTTAGAGTATATATATATTACCCTTTGCGGACGATGTTTTAAAATAGGCTATAATAATTTAATCTAATGTATTCTTAATTATTTAAACGAAGACAACCTTAAGCGTAATTATATTGAAATATGCTAGAAGCGATTTAAATTGTAGTAAATTAATTATATTCGTAAGTATTTACTTCTATTATTATAAGTATAAATCTTTAAATTCCTAAGTTTTATCCGCAATTTAATTTGTATTAATTATATTTGATAAATCTTTATAACTAACTTTTTCAAAGGTTATTATTCTAGTTTGAAGTTTGAAAATAAGGCTATAATGTAAAAATTCTCTTTATTCGGTATTATAAAATATATATTATAATTCGACGCTAATTATTTTAATTATATTACTAAAGCTAAGAATAATTTCTATATTAGGAGTTTACGTAATAGCGTTAAATTCCCTAGACTTTATAAATTCCTTATATTAATATAGAAATTGGTTTTGCTAAAAGCTTTTAAAGGGAAGCGTTTTTATAATACTAATAAATATTTCGATATACGGTTATTTACCTTCGTTAATATAATTTACTATAAGGGGGTATTTAATTAGTAATTAATTAATTACAATTACTGCTTTTATAATTGTTAATAATTATTATATAACTATTTTTAGTACTATTACTTTATTAATAATTATTAAATATTATTAGAGGATTATTTCGCTATTTAATTAGAGTCGTAGTAAGATAAGGGCTATAAATAATTTGAAATTCGGGAAGTAATACCGAGAACGTCTATAGTATAATAGGATAAAAGATTTAGCCTTTCTTAATAGTAAATAGTATGAGAGTAATCGGAGTTCTTAATATACGGCTTCTATATTTTTTAATAAGTAATATATAGAAAGTTCGGTATTTTTTCCGTAGAAGTAGAGCGTATTTATAGTTGGTATATTATAAGGGCTAAGCAGTTTAATTATAAATTTAAGGTTATAATAAATAATATAGACAATTTATAAGTATAGGACGGTTACCCGTAAAACGGTATAGACGGGGGGGATTAATTACTAAATTAAAATCTTTTTCGTATAATATTAATATATTCCCTTATTTATTTTCTTTTATAATCGGTTTAAATAAACGGCTTATTTATTTCCCGCTTATTTTAAACTGATAATAGAATCTTTATATATTACTATATAAATTCGTACGAAGATAAGTCTTTAAATTACTATTATTGTAGTAAATCGAATTACGTTAAGGATTTTTATAATAATATAATAATTAAATTCGTATTATAACTTCCGAAACCTCTTCTCCTCTAGGACCCTTGCTTTTTGGATTCGTCGTTGACCTTAGCCGCGAAGCTATTGAACCTATTTATATACTTCTAAATAGCCGAAAAGCTATTTAAACTCTTACTCCTTTATAGTATTAATTAGTTTGAATAATTTTTCGGCTATTATAATTTGTATTACAAATAAGGTGATAAAATTATATAAATCGGTAAGAAATTTCCGGTAGGTAGTAGAACGAACTTTAGAAACGATATTAAATCTATATTAAACTTTGGATATATATATAATTTTAGAGAATAGTAGCCGGCCGGCCCTATTAACCCCGCCGACGCTAGAGACAATACTAATTATATACTATTGGAGAGCCGGAATTTAAGGGGTTTTAAACCCCGACGAAATTTAAATTTAGGCCTTTTAACGTACGTCCCAACTATATTCCTTAATAATTTATAAGAGTATAATAATTTTAGTAGAATAAATAATATTCCTAATACCCGTTTACACTCTTTAATAATTTATAAGAGTATAATAACTTTAGTAGAATAAATAATATCCTTAATATTCGTTTACATTCTTTAATAATTTATAAAAATATAATAACTTTAGTAGAATAAATAATATTTCCGATATTTATTTGCGCTCTTTAATAATTTGTAAAAATATAATAATTTTAGTAAAATAAATAATATCCCCGGTTTTTAAAAGATAAAAGGCTGTTTCTAGTAAATAAAAGGCTATTTCTAGTAGATAAAAGGTTATTTTTAGTAAATAAGTAAAAAAAAAAATTAAAAAAGAGGACCTATATTAGATTCGAACCGGTAATTTATTAGTACATTATTTACTTAAGGGAGTATTTACGCTATAAAATTAATACTATAGAATATATATTAGCAATGTTATTAATTATATTAACGGACCGTAGAAAAATATTTAAAGCGATAAATTTATAAGGGGATATATACTTCCAACCCAAAACGACCTACTACCCGGCCGACTCCAACTCTATTACTTACTACCCGGCCGGCTCTAACTCCAAATTTCCAATCCTAATCCCGCTGCCCGGCCGGTTTTAATTCTGTTACTTACTACTTAGCTAGTTCTAATTCTAAATTTCCAGTCCTAATCCTATTACTTAATATCTATTTAAAGACCTATTTAAAATTAATATTAAAATTATAAAAAAAAAGCGAAAAAAGGTAGAATAAACTTACATATTTTTAAATATTTAATTTTTTAATAAGAAATTAGATTCCTTCTACTTTTAAATAATAATCCGTAAATTACTAATTTAATAATATAGAGGAATTATCTTTTTACTCCTTAAAGTTCGAAATTCCTTAATAATAAAGTGTAGGGATTAGAATACGCTTTATATTTAAAGAATTACTATTAATTAGGTAAACTTTTTATAAAGGAAACCCTAATAACGTAATATTTAGAGAAATAAAATTATTAAGTTTAAAGGTTTAAAAGTTTATTTTAAAAAGTACGTTAGTTAAAATAATTTAAACGCTATTATAGGAGTATAAAGTAATTAAATTAAAATTACGTTTTAATAAAATTATTAAATTTAAAAGTTTAAAAGTTTATTCTAAAAAATATATTAGTTAAAATAATTTAAACGCCGTTATAAAGGTATAGGGTAATTAAGTTAAAGTTATATTTTAAAGGCTTATTAATAGGAATTTTAATTTTTTTAGTCTTAGCCTACTCGTTAATTAAACTAAATCTAAGATAGAAAATCCTTAATTAAATTAAGTACTACGTTCTTAATTAGGCCTTACTAATATTAGATTCCTTAATAAAATTATTAATTTATTATTAATAGGCTAACTACTAATATAAATAGTTATTTTTCTATTTTTATATTCCCTCTATTAGATTAATATAGCTATTAATTACGCTCTAAAGTCGATAGGCTAACCGCTAATACTTATAGGGTACTCCTTAATATTGAATAGTTCTTCTTAAATTATTAATTAAATAGAATTTAATTAGAATTAAGGGGGGGTATATATATAGTATTAATTCTCCGGTAAACCGTAGGGTAATTACGCGCTATATTACTATATAAATTGAAATTAAAGTTTCCTTTATAAGTTATTATTTATTTTCTCTATTAAATTAATATAGTTATTAACTACGCTCTAAAATCGATAGGCCGGGCTTATATTTTTTATTAGAGACCCTATTATTCTCGCTTTTAATTAATAAAAATATCCTTAGCAAATACTTTCGTAATAGTTAATTTCTAATAAATTCTAGAATTTCACCTCTTCTTATTAGATATTTATACCCCCGAATATCCCTATATTATAATTAATAGTAAAGTTAAACGATCTATTCCTAAATTACCTATATAGGTTAGTTAATAAATTAAATTATATATTATTCTTATATAGACTAAGCCTATTATTATTAAATTAATTAATAATTTAATAGAGACGCTCTTATCGCTTAATAATAGAAGAGGAATTCGCAATATTATCGTATTAATACTTATATCTAATCTAAATTAATTTTCTTATTAAGCCCAATATTTTCCTCTTTACTTAGTACTAAAGGTATTAATTAGAAGGTTTAATAATTTATATATTACTATACTTAAAATTTAAAACCAAAGATAATAAATATCCTATAGGGGGGTATTAAGGTAAAAATGCCCTAATAACTACCCCGTAGAAAAATAAATTGAAGAAGAAATTAAATTTATTAATTAAGCCTATTAATATAGATTAGAATTTCTATACGGGAATTATATAGAAATTATTTAATATGAATAGAAATTTATTATTATTTAAATTTATTTCTAATCCTACGGAAAAGGGCTAGGGAATACCCGAATAATTTTCCCGTAGAAATAGTCGTATATACTGCCCTATAGCGCCTAACTTTTTGTAAGATTTTATATATAATTGTATACGCTACCCTATAGCGCTTAACCCTCTATAAAACCCTATATATAGTTGTATATACTGCCCTATAGCGTTTAACCCTCTATAAAACCCTATATACAATTATATACGTTACCCTATAGTGCTTAATCCTTTGTAAGACCCTATATATAGTCGTATACGCTATCCTATAGCGTTTAACCCTTTGTAAAACCCTATATACGGTTATATATATTGCCCTATAGTACTTAACCCTCTATAAGACCTTATATATAGTCGTATACGCTGCCCTATAGTATTTAACCCTCTATAAGACCCTATATACGGTCGTATATACTGCCTTATAGCGTTTAACCCTCTATAAAACTCTATATACAGTTGTATATACTGCCCTATAGCGTTTAGCCTTTTAATTAAACCCTTTATATAGTCGTATACGCTGCTTTATATATAGCTAATCGCTTTTACCTATTTTGGCCGGTTACTTTTACCAATTACTATCCTACTTTAACCGGTCGCTCTTACCCTTCCTTCCCGTATACCCTCCGATTACTAATTTAGAAAAAGTACGGGTAAACGGTTTGAGTCGCAACTTCCAAATTTCTACGAAATTTATTTGTATAGGAAATTTTAAAAATCGACTTACAGCTACTAAATTGAATATTTCCGTCGTACCTTAATATAAACTTAAGTGGATTTCGATAGCTATAGTTAATATAAGGGTAGGGTAAGTATATTAAATAGCGGGTAAGTAAAATAAATACTAAGTAGGTAAACTACCTTCCTTCAATTAAATTGGCCAATTTAGCCGGTATATATATAATATAATTAGGTTAATTCGAATACTAAGTAGGTAAACTACTTTCCTTCGGCCAAGTTAGCCAATTTGGCCGGTATATATATAACGTGGCTAGGTCGGTTCGAGTGCCGGGTAAGTAAACTACCTTCCTTCAGCCAAATTGGCCAATTTGGCTAGTATATATATAACATAGCTAGGTTAATTCGAATACCAAGTAAGTAAACTACCTTCCCTCAATTAAATTAGTTAATTTAGCTAGTATATATATAATATAATTAGGTTAATTCGAGTACTAAGTAAGTAAACCACCTTCCCTCGGCCAAATTAGCCAATTTAGCCGGTATATATATAATATAATTGGATCGGTTCGAATACCGGGTAAATAAGCCACTTTCCCTCAGCCAAATTAGCCAATTTAGCCGGTATATATATAAAATAGCCAGGTCAATTTAAATCCCAAGTAAGTAAACCACTTTCCTTCGGCTAAATTAACCAACTTAACCGGTATATATATAACGTAGCTAGGTCGGTTCGAATGCCGGGTAAGTAAACTACCTTCCCTCGGCCAAATTGGCCAATTTAACCGGTATATATATAAAGTGACTAGGTCAATTCGAATACCGGGTAGGTAAACCACTTTCCCTCGGCCAAATTGGCCAACTTAGCTAATATATATATAAAGTAGCCAAATTAATTTAAATCCCGGGTAGGTAAACTACTTTCCTTCGGCTAAATTAGCCAACTTAGCCAGTATATATATAAAGTAACTAGGTCAATTCAACTCCCGAGTAAGTAAACCATCTTCCTTTAATTAAATTGGCCAATTTAGCTAGTATATATATAAAGTAACCGGGTTAATTCAACTCCCGGGTAAGTAAATTATTTTCCCTCGGCCAAATTGGCTAATTTAGCCGGTATATATATAACGTAGCCAGGTCAATTCAAGTCCCGGGTAAGTAAACCACCTTCCTTCAACTAAATTAGCCAATTTAACTAATATATATATAAAGTAGCCGGGTTAATTTAAATCCCGGGTAGGTAAACTACCTTCCTTCGGCTAAATTGGCCAATTTAGCCGGTATATATATAACATAGCCGGGTTAATTCGAATACCGGGTAAGTAAACCACCTTCCCTCGGCTAAATTAGCTAACTTAACTAGTATATATATAAAGTAATTAAATTAATTTAAATTTTAATTAAATAAACTACTTTCCCTTAATTAAATTAGCCAACTTAATTAACCTTCTTTTAACTAAATTAGTTAATTTAATTAACTAACTTAATATAAAATAATATAATAAATTAGTAAAATAATAAAGTATTAAAATAATAAAGTTATAAAATATAAAGGTAATAAAGTAATAGTATTATAATTTCGAATATTAATAAAAATAAATATTTATTTATATAATATCTTTATAATTCTATATTATATTAGTTATTATAAGGGTATTAATAAGAAAATAAAATAAAATAGTTATTTAATCCAATTATAAATTATAAAAGTAAAAATATTTGTTACTTTTCTATTATTATTCTTAAAACCTATTAACTTTTTTATTAACAAATTCCAAATAATCTTTTTTATTTTAACTTTCTTATTACAATAATATTATTATAAATTTTAAAACTTATAATATATATAATCAAATTACCCTATATACGTTTTATAATATAATAAGTATAACGAATCCAAAAATATTTTTTATTAAATTTTATATTTAATACCCGAAGAGGAAAATAATTATTTATCTTATTTTAACTTAGAGAAAAAAAAACTTTAGAAAAAACTTTTCCTTAGCAAAAAAAATTGGCAACAATAGGAATCGAACCTATAGCCTCTATTAGTTCAACGCCAACGCATTCACTACTAGGCCATACCATTGTTAAAAATAACTACCAAATCCTTATCTTATCAACCCCCTTCACCTCCCTTCTCCCAATACTTCTAAATTCATTATTATTTAAAACCAACTTACAATACACAACTTTTTTCAAACCGCGTTTACAATACGAAAATTTTCAATATCGCGTAAGTCACGCGTTTGCATTACGTAGAAAATATTACCAAAAAAGGAAAAGAACACGTTTTTGAATCTTAACTTCTTTAAATAGTACGTATATAACACGAGCCACGCGCGCGCCACAGCGCGCACCGCAATCAGAGTGGCAAGGGGTGCGGTACGTATCTTTCTGTCGTCGGGATACGCACCACCGGTATTTGGTGAATCCTTGGCAGGGCTGGGTTTGAACGACCGGACGTCTACACCGAACCTTCGTCATACTTACACCAGACTGAGAAGCGGAGTAGGGGTACTTAAAGTCGGGACGGTCCGCGATCTTGTGCAAGTTTGGAAGCTGGGAACTTATGCTAGGGCTGAGAACAAAGACAGCTTGTTCTGATTTACTGACAATACTTCATTATGGCGAACCAAAACGGGCAGAACGGGCAGAACGATCAGAAAGACCAACAACTGGCTCCTCAAACACCAGACTATATCACAATGGGAGGTGACGATGAGGGAATGGAGACGCCTAGCCTACACTCAGGTACAAAAGCGAAGCCGAAGCGGATTATAGTATGCTGTGATGGAACGTGGATGGACTCACTAGGGAAGAGAGGGTGAGTGTTCATGGACTCTTCACCGTGGACCAAAGCTGACACTCAAAGCAGAGAAGAACCTCCATCAAACGTCACTCGCATCTCCCGCGTCCTTCGACGAACCTGCTATGATGGGACTCACCAAGTCATTGCCTACGTCCCCGGCGTTGGGACGAGTAACAAGCTAGATTCCATCACCGGCGGCGCTTTTGGCATGGGCCTTGACCAGGTACTTCCGCTCCCCCTTCTCCCCTTACCCATCTCCATCCCATCTCACTCACTCACCTGCCCTAGGACATCCGCGAAGTCTACAACTTCATCTGCACCAACTACGTCGACGGCGACGAGATCTTCCTCATCGGCTTCTCGCGAGGCGCCTTCACCGCCCGTTCCACCGCCGACATGATCGCCTCCCTCGGCATCCTGACGCCCGACGGACTAGACCGGTTCTACTCCGTCTTCAACGACTACATGTACATGGGCACCCCCTCGCGGAACAAGACCGAGTTCATCGTGCCCGACTTACCGGAGTATAAGGGGCAGAAGGGCCAGGAGAAGAATGAGTGGGAGGCGGAACGGACGAGGATTTACAGGGAGCGGTTGATCGAGCTGGGGTATACGAGGGATAAGTTCAGGGATGGGAAGACGGATATCACGATCAAGGCGCTGGGGGTGTGGGATACGGTGGGCGCGTTGGGGATTCCGCCTGCGCCGGTGATTGGGGTGAGGGGGTCGTCTAACCAGTGGGCTTTTACGAATACTCAGATCTCGGATAAGGTTGAGCATGCTTTTCAGGCGCTGGCGCTTGATGAGCCAAGGTATGCTTTTAGACCGGCCTTGTGGGAGCGGTTACCCGGGAGCAAGACGAATCTGAAGCAGGTGTGGTTTCCGGGGACGCATGCGAATGTTGGAGGGGGGTGGTATGATCAGCAGATTGCTGATATCACCCTGGCCTGTACGTTTTCCCTTTCCTCCTCAACTTTCCGACGCCATACTGACTTCTCCCAGGGATGTGCGACCAACTCTCCACGCTCGGCGTCGAATTCAACCTCACACGGATGCACTCCATCTTCCTCGACTCCCTCCGCTACTCCGCCGCTCACCCATTCCCCTATTCTCCCCCCTCCTTCGCTCAATTCCTCCTAACAAAAGGGAAATCCACCATCTCCAAGCTTCTCACAATCGGCAAACCCTCCTCCACCTCCTCCCGTCCCTCCTCCTCCTCCTCCCCCTCATCCCCTCGAAGCTCCACCTCCTCATCCCACTCCCGCTCCTCCCACCCCAAATCCCAATCCATCTCCTCCCTCTCCAACATCAAAGTCCCCCCCGCCATCCCCTGGGCCCGTCCCCCTCTCTTCCACCCTCCCCCCTCCTCCTCTGCCTCCACCTCCGCCTCAAAACCCAGCGGCGGTGGCGGTCTAATCCGCGACATAGCAGAATGCACCCCCCTCCACACGCACTCCCACCCCCCACTAGCCTCCACCCCGACTACCCTAATCCAACTCGGCGCCCGCCCCTACGCCTTGGGGACTCTCCGCCTCCCTTCTACGACAAGTATCACGACCCTCGCCGGCCGCACCGTCCGGCGCCCTGGCCTCTTTTTAAGAGTAGACGAGGACACAAACCAAGATACGCCGCACCCTCTGCTCTCCACAGGCGAATCGATTCATTCTTCAGTGCGCATCCGACTAGCCTGCGCCGGCCTGGCGCCCGATGATAAAGAACCCTGGTCTTGTCCGGCCTTACTCCGCGGCATGGACGGTCGGCCGCTTTGGCGGTTAGAGCGCGGATGGGCGTTTACTCAATCTGAACAGGATCAACTAGCGACGTTCGTTCCCAAAGAGCTGAGATTGTTGGGACGGGTGTACCCGACGGAAAAACTGTACGATGTCAAGATGGAGGAGATAAGATGGCGGTGGGTGTATGTGGGTGATGAGAGGTCAGTGCAGACGGGGACGGGGAGCGGGAAGATTGAGTTTGGGAAGGGGGTGCGGTTTCCGGATCGGAAGGTGTTGGCGGAGGAGCCGTTGGTGGGGTATTGGGAGAGGTATCTTTTGGGGATGTTGAGTGGGGAACCGGATGTTTGGAGGTGGGCGGGGGAGATGGGGATGGAGAATGGGGCGCACTCGGATGGGGTGGGAGGGGTGTTGGGGGAGAGGACGAATGTGAATGGGGGTGCGAATGGGAGTGGGAATGGGGTGAAGAGGAATGGGACGGTGAGTGGTGGGAAGGGGAAGGTTAATGGGACTGTGAATGGGCACGGGGTGAACGGGAGTGAGAACAAGGGGCATAAAGTGGCGCATAGCGTTGGGTGAGGTTATTGCTAAAGGGCGATGGGATGTTTTTGTAAGGACTCATGGAAAGAAAAATGGGATCATGGGTCTTTGAGTATGGTATTGTTGGCGTTCTTGGTTCGTCATGTACAAAGGGTTTGTTGCTGCATGGTCAAAGCATCATTAGTTGGGAGACGAACTGAATAGCAATGGACTTAATTCATTTGAGCATCCCTTTAATCATAAACATACACATAAATCAAGAAAGGGGAGAAAAAAAAAAGCAAAAAGGAAAAGAAAAGGCGTGGCCCGCGTACCGGATTCGAACCGGTAACTTTCTATGCTGGACAGCCGGCCGCATCGCAATACGACAAGACATCAGCCAAGTAGTGAGTGTTGACCATTACACCAACGGACCACGGGAAAGGGTGCGCAGGAAAGGGGTTTTATATCGTACCCTAGAGAGCCTACACAGTAGACCCATAGGCCGGTGGAGTTGGGATGAGAGGACAGGACGGGCAAAGTGGAAGCGGGCAACGACCAAGGACAACTGAAGCTTGGCCATTCTCGTCGAGTGGCATCCATGGAAGTGGGAAGGAACTCATCTCCATCGGAATGTCACCACCGCAGGAGTTCAAACTCACCTGCGCTCCTTCCTCTCAGCTCCCAACGACGCATGACCAACAAATAGATGAGTCAGTCGCTCCTCCCCTTTGACAAGGTCCCAATGACGTGCTTCACCCGGCCCTTCACACAACCTGGAACCACATAATTGATTTTCCTGTTGTGCGGTGGTAAACTCTGACCGTGAATGCTGCACACCGTTTCTAGATGCATGATAGCGTAGTGAAGAAAGGGGGAGAAACAACAATGCTTTCTTTCTTTCTTTCTCGCTTCCCAACCCAACGAAAAGGCTTGTTAGATACCCACTGACATGGAAATCCTGGATGAAATCGCGATCAGCCCTCTCTCTGCTTGAGCATCCCTGACAGAGAGCACTTTTGAGGAGTTCGCTTGTAGGTACGTACCTCTAGGTCAGGTAGTCTACCTAGTGTTCATCCTATGGCTCCTATGGCTCGGCTCCTTATCGCTGATGTTCTTGTCACTGTCGTGATGATACATACCTACACTGGCAGTGGCAGCCCAGCTAGCTGTCACAGGATCTAGTGACATTGGTTTATAGTGTGCACTTCCGAGTTCTGCCTAGCAAGCACAACATCGTCCTACCTTTTGGAGGTTTGGCGGACATGGCCATTGTGCACGCCTAGTCCTGTCATACTAGCTGCCGTCACTCTTTCTTGATCATGAATAGGATCTCTTCTTTTGTCCTTGAAGGAGTCAAGAATGACTGGGTTTGTATCCATCCTCGTCTAGCGGTCTAGGCAGAAGTCTATCGGTCTAGGCAGAAGTCTATCGGTCTAGGCAGAAGTCAAGTCCTCTCGCAAGCAACTTTGTCGGATTTGTATATTACTGTACCATGGATGTTGATTTGATGGTGGATTGCAAGGTGCTTGACTCAACTGTCTTTCAAGTGAGCGTTGTTACTTGTTTCTGACCGATCAGTTGTGGAAGTCAAGTTATACGTGGCAGTGACGATAAGGGGTAGTGGTTGATTTGGTCAGTTACGTAGTTTGTCTCTGTTGAACTCTTCGAAGACTCTTATTCTTGTATTCGGCATCGTATGATCTTTCGTGACGAGACTCTTACGGTTGGTAAGGTTCTTAGAGTATTCTCTCTGGTTCAGTTGCTTTTGAGACGATGCTTTCGCCTGCGTTAGTTTTCGGAGTTCGTTGCATCTTCTCACTTGGGAACTTGGACATACACGATGTGGGGGACGGTGGTAGCTTGACACAGCTGTTTCGGGGAAAGAAATGGGAATTTTCGAAGACGAGTATTATGTAGCGGTTGATTGTGTTTGTGGTGAGGCTGGTAGAAAATAACGCTGTAATGGGGTTTTTTTTTTTTTTTAAGTACATGGACGTCAGTCGTTGGAGATTCGGGAGTTGCAGTGTGATGTTAGCATGAGCCTCAAGTACCGCTGTACATTTTTCCATTTAAGACTGGGGGTTGATGAAAGGGGAACTGTCGTCTATACAGTATGGAACTTGGACAATGTACACAACAACAACGTCTCCCACCTTGTCAGTGTGTGTACCGTAGAAGTTCATGAAGGTGCGGAATTAAGACCAGGGTTGTTGGGGACCTGGGGACCTTGGACGTGGGAAGATCCAACAAGTTACAAAGTCGTGGGTAGGGTTAGATGAGCATTGACTGTCCACTTGGAGTTCCAGACGGTACAACTGGTACCGGTACTTTGCCATAACCCTGGTGTTGTCACCGACTTCGGGATATCGCCAAACTTTTGTTTATGAGGCTCTGTCTCCGATGATAGCTTGACACTCAATGCCTCTCACGTCCTATATCACTTGAGGACAATCTTTTCGAGCTCGCTTTGTCCGGTGCCAATTCACATTCTGCTCATGAGCAGTTCTTCAGGTCCAGGAGGACTCGGGTATGTACTCTGGTTTGAGGTAGCCGAGTTGTACGTTCTGTTTCAGTTTGGTAGACAGATGTGCGTGTCTTGTTTTGTATACCTACCTCTTCCTTTCGAGATGTGGCGCTTGTAAGACGGGAAGCCAGTTGAAGTGTTCAACGGTGGCGTGGTGACAGAGCCGTGAAAGCTACCTCTGTCGTTGAAAATCGGCATCATAGCTGTGATCCGGCTTGAAGCCTGGCTTGAAGCCGGCTCTAGGTACGAAGTAGCTGGATGGGGGTTCTCGTAATTGATGAGTGATCGTCTAGCATGTGATGTGGCTTGGGTTGTATCGGCCATGTTGAGGGTCCATATAAAAGTCGATAGTCGATATGGTGACACGCAAGAACTGCATGTAGCGAGAGTGCATCGTACCACCAAGGTTTTGGGCGACGGACGGTTGGTGATTGTCTGATAACGGATTCGAGATGGATCGAGATGGATGATGGAGGCTGGGAGTTGAGTTGGCTGGTTTACCGACGGGCCGGCATTCCCGTCAGACTTGATGCTCATGGAAAACTGACATGGCGATAGTATTTCTCTCGGACATCGAGAAGTGTTGAAACTTTTTTTCTGACGGGTCATGAAATTGACAGGACGATGAACGGAAAGAGGTTAGGAATTGACTTGTCGAGGAGGAAGGTGCTCTTGGTGGCTGGTGGAGCACAAAGTCCAGGCTACTTGTTTTAGCTCAGACGCAAACCCACAGCAGCAGTGACTTATATGCACTATCGCCAGAGGTAGAGAGGAGGTACCGGCCGTAGGGATCTGTCACAGGATTAGCCGTGACTGCCTTGCACACGCACGGCTCCTGCCATGGGCAGTTGAGCCTCGTGCCGTACTATTGCTACTATTGGCCAATAGCACATCACGTACGTACGTACGTACGACTAGTCTAAACTCTAGGTATAGCCTTCGTACTATACCCTATATCGCCAAATTTATATACACCTCTCTTTCCCTCTCTTCGTACAACTACGCATATCCAACCTACCCCCTACCTTTGGCCTTACCCCGTAATAATTAATTATACCTATCTATTATATTACGAACGTATAATTTTATTTTATTTTATCGCCGCCGTTATAAGAATTTCCGACGTACCCGCGATTATCGTACTACGATAGTCCTAATCGTATTACGCTAATAGGTTCGACTTTAAATTAATATTACTAAATTATACCGCAATTCTCTAACGCCTATAAAGTAATACGCCTACTTAATTATAAAATAGTACTTATTATTACTATTATTAATCGAATTAATTAATATCGTCTATTATTAATATAGACATTATTATTTTTACTATCAGTTTAATCGTCGACCCCTCTAACGAATAGTTCTTCGAGAATATTATAGAATTATTTAACGGTAGCCCTAATCCTAACGCTATAATTAAATAAAGCGATTTCAATACTACTTCTAAGCTTATTAATTACTACGCCTTCCTATACATTATTACCACCCTTACCCGGTTTATTAATTAAAACGTTATCTAAGCGAATTCTTTTATTATAATCGCTAATAACGCATTCGCTAATAATATAACGTAATTAATAAAGTAGGACATAATTATTATTAAATTGAATAATAAAATTACCTATTTCGAAAAGTAATTTACTATTACTTAGAATAAATTTACCGATATTACATCCGAATTCGTTATCGCTAACGAAATTAATAACTAATTTAGGAAAAATTATATTACTAACCTTTGCGAAAAGAATAATACTATTAAGGAGCTTAAAAAATCCCTCTATTAATATACAGACCCAATAGACCTAAACCCTTCTAAACCTACCGACCCGCCCGAATTTAATTTAAAATTAAATAACGACGACGCTAATATTATATTTACCCCTAAATCGAGGATTAGTAAAAACCCCGAAGCTTATACTAATAAAGGTAGTACCGCTATTAAATATATTAAATTTTACTATACTTAACGTACGAAGATCGAATTCTATTAATTTTAAAATATTTAATATTTCAGTTAAAACGAGCGTTATAAATTCGTATAAGTCCTTTCGTATTTAAAAGGCCCCGCTTTTTATACTATAGCCCTTTAAATTATACTAATATTAAAAGAGGCCGATAAGGAAAAGTAGAAGTAGAAGATTAGCGAACTTTTATTCGTTTTCCTTAATACTAAATACAATTGTATAAATTTTACCTTCGAATTATATTATAAATTCAAAACTTTAAAAATAACTAAGGGTTAAAAGTAATTTAATTTCAAAAATAAGTTTACTACCCTCGTCGACTATTACAATTTAAACAACTCTATAAAAACCTATTACTTAAAAATAAAAGTTACCAACGATATTTATAACATTATCGCTTATTAGTAAGAGTTCTCTACCTTTAATAATTATAATAAATAATTTACCTTATATTATACCCTCGGTATTAATTTCGAGGATTACAACTAATATAATAAAATTATTATCCCGTTTTATAAGAATAATTCCGGTAGTTCCGGTTCTAATACTAATATTAGCGGTAGTAATAGTAATTTCGCCTTTAAGCATACTATTAATTAAAGTAGTAATACTATAGATTTAAACGCTATATCTACTTTCGACGTCTCTTTAATATATATAATCGATAAGGTTATTATCGACTATTATATATAGAACAATTTGTACAAACGCTATAGTAATCCTAATCACTAAGCTATTAATTACTATAATAGTATTAATACCAATATCCCTAAAGCGGAAAGGGAATATAACCGCTATAACCGTAATCGTAGTAGCGGCTATAGAAATAATAATAGTAATAGACCGGTAATAGGCTAGACCGGTTACGGTAATAGTATTTGCGTTAATACTATAAGTATTAGAGACGCCGCCGCCGCTCTTACTATTATAACCGCTCCGACCGCTATTCTAATTCCCCCTATTACTAAATACAGCGAGGGAAATATATAACCTCCCTATTAAATTGTACGGAAAGGCCGTTATTTATAACGTTAATAGAAGAAGAGGATATAAATTTAATAGATTTAAAAGTAGTTCAATTAAAGAATTCTACTTTAAATAGCTATAATAATAATTCTATCTTTCTTTCTACTTATATTATTTATAGACCATATAATTAGAAGAATAAATATACCGTTCTAATCGATAATAAGTATTTAATATTCGCCTTCATCGACCGTAACTTCGCCACCCATTATATTATACCGTTATTAAAATTTTCTAAACTTAAAGCCTTATATTTAACCGACAGCATCCCTAAGGACTTTATTACTCATTATTATAAAGTCCGTCTTTAGATCGGGTACTATATTAAAATAATTGTAATATTAGTATATAATCTAATAGTAAATTATTTAATAATTTTAAATATACTATAATTTAAATTTTATAACCCCTTAATATCCTAACCAAACGGCTCGGTTATATTTATAGAAATATATACTAGCCGCTATCTGCCCGCCGACCTATCTTTCTCCCTCCATTAAATATTTAAGGTTTAGGACTATACAAAACGCCGCGAAGTCGTATATCGAATTATTATTCCTCCTACTCTAATAGTAGAAAATAAACCCGAAGATTTAATAATTATCGAAGACTTCGACCTTAAGATTATTAATTATTTATTACCCACCTAAAGGGTAAAACGTATTATAAAGTAATAGTTCGCCCGGTTAGAAGCCTGCGAAGCGTATTCTAATACTCCGTTAATTACAAACCCCGCCTTTAAGATTAAACCCGCAATTTACCGCCTCGTTACTAATTAGCGGAAATTTAACGCGGATTATTATATCTTTATTTATCGTACTTATTATTCGAATAATTTAATTAACCTAGCGGATATTAAAAATCTAACGGCTACTAATTTTAATTAGTTTTATAAGACTTATAAACTTCGAATATTCCGTATATTATACGTAGAGATTACTAAAATTATTAAAAAAATTAAAGCGGAGGAGGAAGCCCGGGCCAAAGAAGTAGAAGAAAATATTTTAAAACTTAAAGAGTAAGGAGATAATAAAAGCGTTGTCGATAGAGGAGTAGGAATAGGAATAGAATAATTAATAGATATATTAACTAAGGAAATAATATAGGAAATTATAGCCGGTAATAGAACTAAATATAAGAAGTTGCTAAGTAAGCGCTTCCGCCTTTAAATCGATGCCTATATTAATAAGGGATTTAAAATCGCTATTCGTATTACTAAGATCGTTAATAAAGTCTACTTCAACAGTAAATTGGACAAAAATTCCCAATAGTACAAAGAGGCTATTAAAATCGCTAGAATTACCGAAGAAGATATTACTAAATTTTACGAGAAGGCCGATAAGCCCCTTAAGACCGACGTATAAATTAAAGAAAAGTTTCTTAAATAATACTAGAAATACTTCAACGTTTTTCAACTAAAGAAAATTATAATTATTCCCCCCTACCGCTCCTACGATTTTAAAATCGAATTAAAACCTAGCGAGTAGGTACTATATACTAAATCGCGACCTTTTAACCCCGACGAATTAAACGTAATTAAAAAATAGATTAATAATAATTTTAAGATCGGCTTTATTTGCCTATTACAATTAGAAGCCGCTTCCTAAATCCTATTTATAAAAAAGCCGGGTAGAGGAATACAAATTTGCGTAGATTATTAAAGTATTAATAACATTATTTTTAAAAGTCGTTACCCCTTTCCCTTAATTAAAAAGACTTTTAATATTATTTATAAGGTTAAAATCTTTACTAAATTCAATATTATCGCCGCCTTTAATTGTATTCGCATAGCCGAGGGGTATAAATGGCTAATAGTATTTATTACCCGCTTTAGACTCTTCGAATCCTTAATATATCCTTTTAGGCTATAAAAAGCCCTAAGTACTTTCCAAAACTATATTAATAATATTTTGTACAATATTCTTAATATATACGCGACTACTTACTTCGATAATATTTTAATCTTTTCCAATAACGAAGTAGATTACAAATACTACGTCAATAATATTTTTAAACAATTGGCTAAGGCGGGCCTATAAGTAGATATCGATAAATACGAATTCTATACTAAAAAAATTAAATATTTAGGATTAATTATAATATTAGGAGGAATCGAAATAGACCTTAAAAAGGTTAAAGCTATTACCGACTAGTAACCGCCTACTTCTAAAAAGTTCTTATAAAGCTTTCTAAGCTTTACTAATTTTTACCGGCGTTTTATTAAAGGATTTTCGACTATAGCCGTACCCCTATACGATTTTACGAAGCGAAACGCTAAATAGGAATAGATTACAGCCTAATAATCCGCTTTTGAGACGCTAAAAATAATTTTTAATAGCAGACCTACTTTATATATATACAATTGGTTTAAAAAGACTATAATTAAGACCGACGCTTCTAATTAGGCCTTTAGAGGAATACTTTTTTAATATAGCGATAACGGAGAATTCTACCCCGTAGCCTACTTCTCGTTAAGATATAGCGCTACGGAATACAATTACAATATCTATAATAAGGAATTGCTAACTATTATAAAGGTATTTATTACGGGGCGAGAGGGCACCGTTGGGGGTAGGGTAAGATATGCGTTGTTGTACGAAGGAGGAGAAAGGGAAGTGTGCGTGGAGGACTGGCTATATGGGCGAGAGCCTAGACAGGCCAGTCCGTGCTCGCGCACGTAAGACTGCACGTAACGAAGCATATGACTAGTGCGAGTATATAGTTCTAGGCTATAGTACGAAGCACTAGTATAGCATATATGCGGTTAATATAGTACAATTATATTATAGGCTAACCCTATAATACTATCCCTCCTCAAAAGAAGTTCGTAGAGTTGAAAAATTTATATATACGTATAATAATAGACCTATTCCTTTATAAACTATTATAATCTACGAACTACGTCGGAGGTAACTTTCCTAACTATATATCTATTAACCGTCGTATTACCTTACCAAATACTAAATATAACTTATCCTCTATATCCTTACTAACCGTTATATCTATCGTAAACGTTATAACTATATCTAGGAATAATTTCGTTATATCGATTATAAAGGCCGTCTCCCGTTAGAGGCGAGTAGAGCGGCGCCGGGGAGGTTCCGGAGCGGACGTAGGAACGGAGGCGGAAGCCGTAACTAGGGAGTCGGAGGCTAGAGAATTGGAGGCAAAACGCTAGAGGAGACTTTAGACCTCTAATAGGATAAGCTTATCCGGGTTTTCGTAGTAGAATTATTATAGGCGGTACTCGCAATCGATAATATTACTAATAGGTTCCCAAGTAGGGTTACCGGTCTTCTACTTAATATAGTAATACTAGTATAAATTCCCTTTAAACTAGGCGTAATCGATAAACTTCTCGAAATCCTATTCTTCGTATTCCTCTTAGCCGTCTATCCGAATTATTGCCCTCCCGTCGTTAACTTTAACGTTAATCGAAGTATTCTAACTAGGCAATCCTTTACCGGACTACAACTATACTATAGAGATATAGAAGACTAATAAGCACTTTATATTAGCGGGTAGGGCGAAGTAAACTATATAAAACTCGGCGTAGACAATTTTAAAGGGGCCTTCCTACCGGGAGGAGAATTTAATATATAGGCGACCGCTAGCGAAGTTAATTATATTTAGTAGGACTATATTACCAATATAATACTTAGGCGAGTCGACGTATTTCTTATTAGCATTATCCTTATATTATACTTATATACATCGTAATTATTAGATTACAAAGTCCTAAATCTTCTAAAAGTAATCCGCTAATTTATTAGCCTTATAATACTCTTTAAACTAAATTAATAATAAGTCTAGCGGCGGCGGGGTATAAAATTTAATATTTATATAAAGGTAATAGCTATAGTTAATAAAGAATAGTAAGATCCCCGTTGACGATAAGATAGTATTATTACTAGCGAATTCTATAAATACTAATTACTTCGCCTAATCCGTTTATACTTAATTAATATAGAACTTTAAGAACTACTCTATCTCTATATTAATATATTCTATTTAAGTGTTAATTTATAAGTAGAAAGCGGAGGTTAGCTTACGAATAACGGATAATCTCTTATAAAAGGTAGATTAGAAGTATAATATAAATTAAGTATTTCTATCGGATAGGATACTATCTAGTAGGCTATAAATCGAGTAAATACAGTCGATAAAATAATCGGCCAATTCTTCGGCCTCGAAGGTTATAATTATAATATAATAATATATTTTTATAAAGCGGTTAACGACAACGGCGACGTATTTAAAAGTTTAGTCCAAATAGGTATTTACTAGCAACGGAGTAATATAATTAATAGAAATATCCTTTTAAAGTATTAGAGAAACGGCTATAGGTTTAAAGTAATTGGTAGAGCCGCGCTTTAAAGACTTAATCTTCGTATATAGGAAATAACCCTTATAGAAAAGTCTTACGTCGTTATATATCCCTTCTTAATAGAAGTCGTATTGTAAAAGCTCGTACGTAGCGTCGCGGCTAAGGTAGCCTACGCCGGGGGTATTATATTATCGATTAATTAATTAGAATTAGAAATTCTTATTATAGGGATTGATAATAACCTTATTACGCTATTTTATAATATTATTAACGGCGTAGTATTCCGAAAAGGTTTTATAAAAAACCTTTTTAATAATTAATAATTATTACCGATAGGATTCGTCCGTTAAGTAGGAAATTAACTCCTATAAGAAAACGGACGTTTCGTAGTTAATATAAATTAAATCGTTAATCGACTTAGTATCGAAGTCCTCTTCGCCTAATAAGTATAATGAAAAATTAGCGGCGGGGTCCTCGAAGTAACCCTTTTTAAACTATAAGGGGTCGAATAGGGCTCGCTTATAGGCAACCAAGTAATCGTCTTCCTCGCTGTTTAAGCGATCGTTAGGTTTACGATTTAAAGCGTTTAGCCGTAAATTCTTTAAATTAGGGGTATATTTAATTAAGAAATTAAAGTAGGATAAGAATTAAGACTAACGTATATATTACTAAGTAAATTACTTATTAATTGTAAAAGTCTACAAATTCTTATAGTCGGTCAAAATATCGAACGGTTATTAAATACCTTCGAATTCTAGCCTCTACTCCTCTAGGGCCTTAATAATAGTAAATAATTCTTTATTATAGACGTTGTAATTATATTCCTACGAAGTATATTTAGCCGAGAAGTAGGCTATAGGGTAGAAAACGCCGTCGTCGCCATACTATAAAAAGGTGCCGCCGGCGACCTAATTAGAAGTATCTATTTCAACGACAATCTTCTTAGTCCAATCGTAGATCTTCAGAATAGAACCCTTAGTAAAAACCTTTTTAAAGGATTTAAATACCTTTTAATAATCGGCATTCCAAGTCCAAACCGCGTCTTTCTTTATAAATTCGTAAAATAGGGTCGCTATAGTCGAGAAATCCTTAATAAATCGTCGGTAGAAATTTACGAACCCTAAGAAGGACTATAAAGACTTCTTCAATTCTAGGGCTTACTACTCCGTAACTACTTTAACCTTTTCTAAGTCTATTTCGATACCTCCCGGGGTAATAATTAATCCTAAATATTTTGTACGTATTATATAGAACTCGTATTTATCGATATTAATACTAAGGCCCGCCTTAATAAACTTATTGAAAATATTGTTGACGTATTGCTTGTAGTCTCGTACGTTATCCGAATAAATAAGGATATCGTCGAAGTATACGGTCGTGTAGATATCGAAGATATTGTAAAGGATATTATTAATATAATTCTAAAAAGCCCTGGGGGCGCCTTATAAATTAAAAGGAATAATTAAAGACTTAAATAAGCTAAATTGTATTATAAAGGCAATTAGCTATTTGTAACCCTATTTAATACAAATCCTATTAAAGGCCGTAATAATATCGAATTTAATAAAAATCTTAGCGTAATAGATTACATTTAAAATCTCTTTAATAAGCGGTAACGAATAATAAAATTTAAAAGTTATATTATTAATACTTCTATAGTCGACGTAAATACGGATTCCGCCTCCTAACTTCTTAACGAGTAAAATTAATATTAATACTTTAAATTAGGAAGGCCGGATAAATTTCTTCTTAAGGTTATCGTCGATCCATTTCTTAATAACGCTAAATTCGTCTAGGTTGAAAGTGTAGCCGCGAAAAGCGGGTAGTAACGCTCCTAGACGGAATTCCAATTTAAAATTGTATGAATAGTTAGGGGGAAGAATTTTAACGCCCTCTTACTTAAAAATATTAATATAGTATTAGTATTACTTAGGGAATTTAGCTTAAATTTAAGCGTCGGTCTTAAGAGGTTTGTCTACTTTTTCGTAGAATTTTATAACGTTTTTAAATGTAATTTTATTAATATTAATATTATTGGCGGCGAAGTATCCGTTAATAGCTTCTTCGTAATATAAGAAATTATTGTTAGTACTATTAATTTGTATAGAATTGGCGATTTTTATAATATATAAAGCGGCCGTATTACTCTCCCTTACTAAAGTATTGATCTATTAATAATAATTACTATTGAAGAACCTTTTATACTTCTATCCTTTACTTATTAATACCTCCTTAACTATATCCTCCGTTAATTTATTATTTATACTCCTAAAATTTAAAATACTTCTTTTTTCTTCTATTTTATCCTCCTTTATTATCCTTTTAATATCCTCTTCTATATTAACCTTAGTCGTACGGATAATGTAAAGCTTATACGTTTCGGCTAATTAATTAAAATTTATTACGGAGAGCTCTTTAATATCGTTAGGGTTAATAGGATTGCTAAGGATATTATAGAGATAAATTGGGATTTAATAGTCTATAACTTTAGTACAGGTTCTTCTAATAATATAGTAGGGGATTAAGATTATACGGAGAATTTAGGGTTCCGTTGGGAGCGCGGAGAATATAATAACCTTATTTCCTATAATTTTACCGATTGGAGTCGTACCTAACCAGTTGGCTACTTAATTTTTAAAACGGTTAAACCTCTAACGGGCGGCCCTTCTTACGATTGTAGAGATAGATAGGCGGCGAACGGATTCTATTTATAATAACGCCTCCAATTCTCCTTCGTCGGGTATTTCTTCGTAGGAAAACTTCTTATACGTAAGGCGTATACCGGGCGCGTTTAGGCAAAGAGCGGAAAGGTAACGAATTATTAATAGAGTGTAATAATTAGCGGCTCCGTAAGGGAAATAACCTTATTATTCGTAAGCGGGGCCGAAACGAAGGGAATCGCTAAGCTAATTGATATTTAGGGCGTAATATACTAATTAAAAGTAGCCGAAAATAATAAGGTTGTCCTTGGCGAAGTTGTAAATAAATAGGTCGATAACTTTATAATAAACGCCTACTTATATCGTTAATTTAGAGAAGTAGGTAATATTACTTTTTATTTAATTGTTAATGAAGTATAACAATTTAGGGATTAGTAGTTTGAAAAAGGGTAATTAATATTGAAAAACGAAGCGACGGTTAATAAAACCAAAAGTAATATAATTACTATTAACGAAGGTAGAACAATACAATTTATACGGTCTATAGGACAAGTAAATAGAGAAATTTAATAAATTAGGGTATTTATAATAATTATTTACTAAAGATCTATTTATTTTAATAATATTTAATTGTATAAGGACAATCCTATATTTTCCTCTTTTTTTTTATCCGGTAGATTGGTGCCTCTAAACGCGATTTAACTAGGAGGCTATATATTTCCCTAACTATAAATAGAGCCGTTCTCGTTATTAACGAACGGGCCGATAAAGCCGGGCTAATAAATAGAGACCGGATAGTAATAACCGCCGGGGCCGGGGGTACCGGGAATTAAAACGCCTATCGGTATACCGGTACTTATAGCGTAGACCTAATAGCCGCTACTATAATTAGAACGCTATTAGCTATAGCCGTACTAACCCTAGGCTAATTACTACTACTAACCGCTATTACTACTATTATTATTATTACCGTTAGTATTATTATTACTACTATTATTATTACTACTATTTTTATCTTTACCTTTCTTCTTATTACGGGGTTTAATCTCTTTCTTAAAATTAATGTACGAGCGGTACTCAACCGAATAATAGCCTTTTTTACCGCAACGGGTGTATATTCCGTTCTTTATATAGAATTTAAAAATATTATTATTGATAATACGAAAAATCTAAATATTAAACGCAAATATAGTATTAAAGTCTATAACGTTACTACTTTAATTAATAATAATTTCGCTAGTAGAAGTATTAGAGGTACCGGTAGTAATAATATTAATACCGGTCTTATAATAGGGGTTGGCATTCTTATCACGCTAATCTTTATCCTTTAAATTCTTTACGAAATTATAAATAAATATAATCTATTCGTCGTACTTATTGTCGGCGGGCTAGGGGTTTTAATAAACGATAGTAGTACGAATGCGCTTAAAGATCTTCTAATGCAAATAATAGATCTTTATACCGTCGTCGAAATTATAATAGTCGATAAAGCGAATAAATTCGTCCTCGAATTCTTACTACTTTATATTTTTAATTATCTTCAATTCCTCGAATTCGTAACGAAAGTAAACGATAACGTCAATATTATTATACTTCTTAATAAGTTCTATTAATAATTCGTCCGCTTTAATCTATTTAGTAGGTAAATTTATTAGGATTTTAGTAAATTCCGTCTCAATAGCCTCGAAAGGAGCGCCTTCGATAAAGCGGGTAATAAGCGAGAACTTCTTACGTTTAGAATTAAAAAATTAAGGGTCGTCCGACTAAGCGAATTAAATACGAAGGCGCTAAGTATAATACTTAGCAATATATTTAATAGTAGTACTTTTATTGTTAAATATAGGCAATATAATAATATATAATACCGATTTATAATTGCTACTATCGTCCGTAATTGCTATAGTATCGGGTTCGTTATTGCTAAACTCATTATTATTAAACTTATTATTATTATTAAAAGGTTTATTAAGAAGCTCGTTAAAAGGTTCGTTAAAAGGTTTATTAAAATCGTTAAGGGGAATAAGAATTAAGGGAGTAAAGCGTTTATAGAGGTCGGTAAAGGCCTTCTAGTACTTCTCCTTCTACTTCTTATAAATTTCTTTTAAATTAATGTAGAAGTCTTTAAATTCTTTTGTAAATTTAATAATATTATTGTTAAGGGAATTGATTTAATTTTAATAAGAAGTACAAATTATTTAGATTTCGTTAGCGTACAAAGTTTGTAAAATACCGATTTAATTGTAATAGGAATTCCGAATAACTTTTACTTCATTATTATAAGAAGTTTAAAATATAAAGAATTAATTATTATACTCCTATACTTTAAAGGCAATTTGTATTTAAAGGGTAGCGATATTACTATTATAACGAGTAAGTTCGTACTATACTGATTCGAACTCCTCCTTAAACTTTTAAATTAGGGATTTAGTTATAATAATATTATTATAAAGGAGATGATAAAAAGCCGCGAAAAAGACTTAGAAAATTGGGAGATTAGCGAGGTTAAAAGTATATTTAAAGGGGACGACGATAGGTAATTTAACCGCTTAATTATTAAGGCCTTTAAGTATTTAAATTAGAATTTTAAATTATTTTTAATACTCCGGGTCGAAGGCTATAAAGGCGTTAACTATAGTAATCGTAATAAAGTTATTAATTACTGGAGGAGGGCGTAAAAGAGTATTATTAAATATTAATTACTAAATTAATATATTAAATAGGTATAAGGGAAAAAGAGAGTACAAATTGTTTAATAGCAATATTCGGCTTAATAATTACCTAATTCGACGGTTAAGATCGCGACGAAGGTTTTAATCGTATAGGGACGAATTTTAATTAACTAATTAACGCAATTTAAATACAATTAATCTTCCTCTACTAAATAATAAACGCGCGCAATGTAATAATAAAATATAATAAACTATTACGGGGCGAGAGGGCACCGTTAAGGGTAGGGTAAAATATATATTATTATACGAAAGAGGAGAAAGGGAAGTATACGTAGAGGACTAGTTATATAGGCGAGAGCCTAGACAGGCCAGTCCGTACTCGCGTACGTAAGACTATACGTAACGAAGTATATGATTAATACGAGTATATAGCTCTAGGCTATAGCACGAAGCACTAGCATAGCATATGTGCGGTCAGTGCAGTGCAACCACATCACAGGCTAACCCTGTGATAGTATTAGAGGAATAGAGGTTAGAATTAAAGGGTATTTAATAGCCGTTTGACATCGTTACGGACTATAAGAATTTAAAGACTTTTACTACTAATAAATAGCTAACCCCCTACTATATACGCTAATTACAATTCCTATTTCGGTTTAATTTTTTAATTCGCTATACCCTAGGCTCGAAGAACCTTCGCCCTAACGCCTTAAATAGGAAGCCTGAAAATATACCGTTGGATATAGAGGACTATTATTTAAAGGTTAGAAACTATAAGTTTATCGACTCCGCCCGCTTTGAGGACGGCTACCTCGAAACGCTATTATTTATAAATATCGAAGACTTAGATATCGACGAAGAGGTTTTCCTATTAACCCTAAACGCCCTCGAAGAATTAGATAAGTCTATAAATAATATTATCGAAGAGAGCTATACGTAATCTACGTTAATATAAGAAGTAGTAACTTATTTACAGGACCCTAACTATTTTAAATAGTACCCCTATATTAGAAAAAAGCTAAAGGTAATATTTGTAAAATATTCTACAATAGGAGGTAAGGCTTACTATAAAGGATAAATACTTATCGATCTAGATAATATAATTACTTAACTATAATTAATTTACCGTACTTATTCCTTATTAACGGCTAGGCATTCCAATAAAAATAAGATTTGGGTATAGATAAACGAATATTAGTATTGGTTTGGAATAGCGGAGTTTGTAAAGGCCTATTGTAAAGGCTATTTAATCTACTCGAAGACTAAAATATTATAGAGGGCTAAAGTAGACTACCTCAAACCTATACTAGCCGCTTTCGTACTTTAAAAAGACATCTCTATCGACTACGTCTCCCCCCTCCTAGAAAATCTATATTTGGGATAGAAGTTTAAATATATTATTATCGTAGTAGATTATTTAATTAAAATACAGTATTATATTGCGACCGAAATTATAGAGGCGGAGGAATTAGCCGACCGATTTATCGATAGGATATATACCCTATATAGTCTGCCCAATATTATAGTATTAGACCGCGGCTCTTAATTTATATCCTTATTCTAAATTATTATTTATAAAAAATTGGCTATTAAGAGGCTATTCAACTCTACTTTCTACCCTTAAACCAATACTTAGATAGAACGTATAAACGTAGAGATAGAGTAATACTTATAAGTCTTCGTAAATTAAGTATAAACGGACTAGGCCAAATAATTACCGCTAGCGGAATTCGCCGGCAATAATATAGTTTTAAAGACTACAGGAATTACCCCGTTCTTCGCCAACTACGGTTTTTACTTATAGATAAGTATCGAACCATCCTCAATTATACTATCCTAATTCTCCTTAGCCTAGTAGAAGGAGTATTTAAAAGTTTACAAACTAGTAGTTCAATTCGAGGCTATTTAGGACTATATACGTACTTTAATAAAGAAGGCGTAAGACCGTTACAAGGTAAATACTAACGAGAAGCGGTCCGACGCGTCAAAGTACTACCCTAAGGACTTAATATTGCTAAATACGACTAATTTAGCCAACGGCCGCCTATATAATAAATTGTACCCCTATTAGGAGGGCCCTTTCAAAGTCGAATAGGTATACTCTTATAACGTTAAATTCATTTTACCCGTTAATATATAATACTTTCCGGTATTCTATATTTCTATAGTTAAACCCTATAAGGAAGGCCTACTTAGCCAAACCGCTATTTAGAGGAATATACGCGCTAATAAAGGCCGGGTAATAATTAGAATTAATAATTACGAAGAGGTGCCGGAATAAGAGTTCGACGAACTCTTCGACTATAAGTAGAGGGGGGGTAATTACTACTAATTCTATATAATAATATAAATTTATTATAACCCTACCGAAAAACCGATCGCTAATGTAATTAATATAAAGAAGGCTATTATTACCTTCTACAATAACCACCCTAAAGTACTTATCCTACTAGAAATTAAATAATAGCTAGAAATTACAGCTATACTATAAGAATAAACCCCAGCACCGGCTCTAATACCCCAAATATTAATTCTAACGCCCTGCGTACCCCGAATACCCTAAGTACCCCGGGCCCCAACCCCGCCCCCGAAACGCTCTAAATATATTACCGACCTAAAGGAGTAAATTAACGCCGCTATCGCGGATATCGCAGCCGGGAAATAAATAGCCCCGTCTTAGAACCTAATCCTAATAATTATAGCGACCCCTTATAAACTAGAGGCACTATCCGAAGAGGACGCAAAGAAGCTAAACGAAGCGTTTAAGAAGATTTTTAGGAAATTGTCGGAGATACGGTAGAGAAAGAGACTCCCTACGAAGAACGTAGAAGATAAGTTAGAGGTAAAGACCTATTAGTAAAACAACGACGACTAAATTGCGGAGGAGTTTAGGGATATAAAGAGGATTAGGGAGTTCGAGACCGGGGGATTTTACTCGCAAGTGGAGGAGTTTGGAGACGGAGATTGAGGAGTAATCTATTATTTTATATATATATAGATTTTAAAGCTCTAGAATTTCTTTTGTAGGGAAGTAGTATTATAGGATTAGCTATGATTGCCTTATATACGTACGGCTCCTGCTATAGGCAATTAAGCCTCGTGCCGTACTATTACTACTATTAACCAATAGTACATCACGTACGTACGTACGTACGACTAGTTTAAGCTCTGGGTATAGCCTTCGTACTATGCCCTATATCGCCAGACCTGCGCATACCTCTCTTTCCCTCTCTTCGTACAACTACGCATATCCAACCTACCCCCTACCTTTGGCCTTGCCCCGTGATAGGATCGATTGATTCCGAAATAATGGGATTCTTGCATGTTATTACCAGTTGCTGAAATTACCGCTAAAACGAGGGACCGTGCCCCCTGGGTGGACCGCCTACAACTCGATTATTTTATAACCTTTTAATATACCGATTTGCTTCCTAATCTCCCCTTATTACTAACTTCTACCCAATAAACCTCTCGATACCTCCAGCGATACCCCCAGTCCGTCAAGCCAGAAGCGAAGCCATCCTCAGGGAGTTCGTCTTAATAGATGAACCGGGGCGCGCGATTTAGACCGCCTAGTACAACTATTGTAATAGCTATTAGTCCGCTAATGTTACCCGATTGCGAACCTATTTCGAAGAGTATAAGGTATACTATATCTACCGCCTTCGCTAGCAAGTTGAGAATCGCGAGGATATTAGGTAGTACGCCGTAGCCTTAAATAGCGCCTAGAAGAAAAAGATCGACTAGTATACTATTAAAGCTATACTACTTGACGGCCGCTTATTCAACCTCTTTGAGAGCTCGCCTATAAGAGCTTTCTTGTATGCTTTCGTCCCTATTTATATTCCTCCCAACGCGACGGCTATAGTTACCGATTGGCTACCCCTTATTTATAAGTAAATGAAGAAGTAAATCTTTAATTAGTATATTTCGCCCGCCAATTATATTAATATTTACTTCGACGAATCTAACGATTATACTAGTCGTCGTATTATTAATATCTTCTTCTCTTGCCTACCAAATAAAATATCCTTCTTTTAGTATAATTAATATATTAAGGCTATAGAATATATTACTATGAATTTAGCTAATATTATTGTAGGTATTTATAATAATATAACGAATCTCCTAGTTAAAATCAATACTTTTATTATTAATACCTACGCTACCGTCCGCTGTACGATATTTGAGCTAGTTAATAACCGATTCAAAAGCGCCTTTCAAGTTCTATATGATTCGTATTCGTTGTAACTCTTAATAAAAGATCTGCTTAGCATCGAACCTTTTAGGATTCTAGCCCAATAGACTGCAGTTATTATAAACTTCTTTCGCGCCTCCAAACTATAGTTTATATAGTTGCGCTAGCTTATAGTTAAATACTATAGCAAAGTAGTTACTATATTAGCCAAGTAAGTAACAAATTACATCTACTATCTATTCGTTATTTTAAATATACTATATACTAATTAAATTAGTGTGATTATACAATAGGGATTACAATACAAATTAGTATAGTCCCTATAGCGAATTGAATCCGTATTACGTATTTTCGCCAGATAGGTACGTTACAACAACCAGTGGCAAAACAAAGCACCCCGCGCCGTAATACTAATAAGTAATAACCCTATCCGCTTAGGAGCCGTATTTAATATTATCGAGAATCCGTATTTTTAGTACAATTTGAGAACCCTCGAGAGGTTTATAGTACTGCTTTATAAGGGCCAATTAATATTAGAATCTAATAAAGGTACAGTTGGCTATGTTATACTGCATTGGGTCTCTATCTACGATTCCTAGGAGCGCGACCGCGCCTCTTTAAACCCTTATTACTTTTAAGAGTTAGAGAGGTTATATATAGCTCGTAAGGTAAAGTAAATGACCCCGTTTAATTAGTTGGGCTTTCTCTTATACCTAATAACTACTATAAATCGAATTACTATAGTACGTCCCGTAGTCGTTAGTATTACGGCTATAGTATTAGATTACTTCAAATAATATACTTAAATTCTACCCGGCGTTATAGAAGAATAGTTGCTAGGCGACTTCCTATCCTTCTGTATCTGTAAGGGCATTTACGCTCCCAACTAGGGTATTTAGAACTATTACCAGCTTAATCCTAAGTCGTAGTAGAGTATACTACTTAATATTAATTCTATTATTACCCCTATCGCCGTTAGGGTATTCAATACGCCAACTAATAGCGTACCCTATAAGCGAACTTTCTCTACTATAAACTTTCTAGAGAATCCTAAGCGTAACCGCCTCACCGCCGATAAAATAGATATAGTTATATTTGTTTATATAAACGGTAAGAAGTTCAAAAACCTCGATAAATCCTTCGCCGGCTTAACTACGGTAGAGAGGGACGACCTCTTATTGCAAATCGAGGAGTAACTATATAAGTATATGTAAAAAGGTAATTAGGAGGATAGGAGAGAGGAGGAGTAAGTAAGAGGAGGGTATATATATAGAGGTATAGTTACGAAATAAACCGATTTGTAGTACGATTAATTAGACCCTGAAATGTAGTAAAAGCTAGTAAAATCTAGTGCTAGTATTTATTACTGGATAAATCGATTTTATACGGATTTGGGGGATTTGAGAGCCTAGTCTGTGTGCCCAGTCGAGCCCAGTCTTACCCTGGAAAGCCTACATTTCAGTTACGTGCCCTGAAACCGATGAAAAAATGGCCATTTTTGTATGAAATTTCTGGAAATTTCAGTTATTACTGGTTGCAGTTATTACTGATCGATCCCTAACCGGCCGAAGAGGTACCACCAAGTACTCGGATCAGATGTAGCGTCTGGGCCAATGTCGCGCAGCCTTCAGAAGCAGATATGAACCTAACTTGCGAGAAAGTGTAGATATCTTCCCTGGTCAAAATGTTCAATCATCCGATCTTCATCGACTTTGATGCGACTTCCCCTCAGCCTGATGGCCTTTCCTTCCTCAAAACTCTCAGCTCAGCTCCGGGACTTCCTTCACTTCCTCTTGGCTGCAATGTCTGAATGCACAGAGCTGCGGAATGGTCTGTGCACGGTCCTGTCCTTGGCAAAGGTACGTACCGAGGGAGGGGTGGATGCGGGGTCCAGTTCATCCCTGGCATCTATGGAATTTGGTGATCTCGAAAACATCGATGAAGAACTTCATCCGGGAGATCCTCAATCTTCCCATTCACCCGTATTCTTACAATGTCTCCGTTTTCGTGAGGCCGGCAAGACGAAAGTGCGAGGTAGGATTAAAGATATCGATATCGGTGACGCGAAAATGCGATGGGATGAATCAAGACATTTCGCCGGCTCAGCTGCGAATGGTGGCTTGGAGAAGGAAACTGGCCAATCATTGTTGTGCCCATTGCCCAAGCCTTCTCTCGTAATCTCCAAAATCTTGAAATGTTCATCCTTCGATGACAGTGTCTTTTTGGTCGAGTCGATACACGTAACCATTTCCCATTCACTGGACATCTCTAAGAAGTCAACGACGTCTGATTTGACTTTTTTTCCATCCGATCTGGCCATTGACTATTGCATTGCATTGCCGACGGTCTTGTTTGTTCGACTAGCGACCAAAGCTTCAAGGCTGCAGTTCCGCGTGCGTACCCGAGTCTTTCATGACTTCATCACCTGGCAACTCCTCCATTTCTGCCATCCCATCCTTGCCAACGGCCCGGCAAGCAGGATTAATCGGTCCGGCATCTCCAAAAACAGACGAGTTTCCAGTCCGATTGCGTGGGTCACGGGCTCAGAAAAAATAGAGCTTTTTCGTGACATCCCCGCTTCCATCGGTCCCCCAAAACAGCTGCTCCCAGCTTTGCGATTGCGACAAAGCCACAGAGGTACCTTTTTATCGAGAATTATCGACATCACCAACCGAACAATCACCGCGGTCCAGGAAATCCGGACATCTCGGTCGAGACCAAAAAGAAGTCAAGGGACTTGCCGTGGTCCACTTCTTCGCGTCTCATCTGTCGCAACTTGCGCGCGCGTTTGCACTTTCCAGTCACAAACAGCTTTCCGCATCCAGTGCCGCCATCCCCACCCGAAATACCGGCCTGCCGCTAGAGCCAAATTCCCAAAGGCAGGCACCTCCAAAGGCCCCAGCCACCCCTCCGCGGCGCAACTCTCTTTTTTTGACTCGAGGTCCTCTCCAGGTTCTCTTTCCCGTCGAGGTACTTCTGTCCATCAGCAGTCGAGAAAACAAGCGTCGTCCCCCAAGACCCAAGACCCCTCCCAGCAAGCAACAGCAGCAACAGCAGCAACAGCAGCAGCGGATCGCACACTGGGAACTCTGAGAGTACTTTGCAACAACCCTCCATCGAGGTCAACAAGAGGTTCCCGCCCTCGCGCACATCACTCGGTCAATCGACAATACCTCAACTCTACCTCGACCTGAGGTTTTCTGCAATTCCAACAGAGACGTCAAAGTCACCTCTACACATACCTACCTTTGCATCGCATATCGCACATCGCTCCGGTCGTTCGGGACTTGGGTGCAACTTTAAACAGAACCCTGAGAAGAAAAAAGTTATTGACACGGTCATTTCTGCCAGTAAGTGCGTCTCTCTCATCCTTCGAGCTACTGGTCGATATCCCCCCATCCCCCTGTCATCACCCATCATGTTTTATGGCGCCTTCTCATATCATTCGCCCTTTTTTGCACTTGCACACATCCCGATCCATCCATTTACCCTTTTGCGCGCGATAACGACTTGGAAGCCGAACCATATTCGTGCTTTTTGGGAAATATCGTGTGCAATTGCACTGCACTGCACACTGCCTCTGCTCTGCCTGCTTGCCTGCCCTATCTGGTTACTCTTATTTTCACTACCGAGTTATCCAGTGTGGGTTTGGTGTTTTATCATGACGCCCAGCCTGCCGCAACATCAAAAGATGCAACTTGATGCCACCACCACTGTCAATGCTCTGCCCGGCCTCATCAATCAACCAACCCCCAACCTGCCCATTGTGAGAGAGATATGATTGCTGCTTCGGCTTCGGCTGCTGCTGCTTCTGCTGGTCGGCTAGACTGGATAGACAGCAACCCAGCACATGCACATCTGTCTCCAACGGGAAGAGAAGGGGGATGGGATTGGAATGAGTGGGATTCTCATGCAGTGGTGCAAGAGGAAAAGCTGTCGGCACCGACGCCTCCAAATTGCCCTTCACCCTTTTTTCCCTCCTCTTCCCTCTCCTCCGTGCAGCCATTCAACCCATTCGCAGGTTTGGGGTGACCCAAGACCGTCACTTTTTCTCGGTGCCAGTGTGTGGTCGCCACACGGGCAGTGAGGAAGTATGACGCGGGCTGGACAGGGCTCAATGCCGAGCTGTGATTTGTTGGAGCTCAGCCATTCACTTTGAGCTCTGGATGGTCACCACAGCAAGCAAAAAGCTGGAAGAGGAAGAAGAAAAGAAGAAAAGAGACAGCAAAAAAGAACAGGACAGCAAGACAAGAGTAACAGAAAAAAAGAAGAGAACTTATCCGCGACAGCAGGTGGCAGAGCAGAGAAAAAAAGAAGAGGCAGGCCAATGCATATCCCATCCCACAGGCATATCCAGCACCCCAGAGCGGCAGAAGCAGACAGTCAGAAGCAGAAGCAGTGCAGAGCAGAGCAAAAGCAATTCGTCCGTTGGAGACAGTCACAGAGGTTGCTGCTACAGCCCCGAGCGTCACGAAAGAATGGGTGGTGCGTATCCCGACGACAGAAAGATACGTACCGCACCCCTTACCACTCTAATTGCGGCGCGCGCCGTAGCGCGCGCGTAGCTCGTGTTATATACGTACTATTTAAAGAAGTCAAGATTCAAAAACGTATTCTTTTCCTTTTTTGGCAATATTTTCTACGTAATACAAACGCGTAACTTACGCGACATTGAAAATTTTCGTATTGTAAACGCGGTTTAAAAAAAATTGCGTATTGTAAGCTAGTTTTAAATAATAATAAGTTTAGAAATATTAGGAGAAGGGAAGTAAAAAGGGTTAATAAAATAAGGATTTAGTAATTATTTTCAACAATAATATAACCTAGTAGTAAATATATTGGCGTTAAATTAGTAGAGGCTATAGGTTCGATTCCTATCGTTACCAATTTTTTTTACTAAGGAAAAGTTTTTTCTAAAGTTTTTTTTTCTCCAAATTAAAATAAAACAAATAATTATTTTCCTCTTCGGGTATTAAATATAAAATTCAATAAAAAATATTTTTGGATTCGTTATACTTATTATATTATAAAACGTATATAGGGTAATTTGATTATATATATTATAAGTCTTAAAATCTATAATAACGTTATTGTAATAAGAAAGTTAAAATAAAAAAAATTATTTAGAATTTATTAACAAAAAAGTTAATAAGTTTTAAGAATAATAATAGAAAAGTAATAAATATTTTTACTTTTATAATTCATAATTGGATTAAATAACTATTTTATTTTATTTTCTTATTAATACCCTTATAATAACTAATATAATATAGAATTATAAAGATATTATATAAATAAATATTTATTTTTATTAATATTCGAAATTATAATACTATTACTTTACTACCTTTATACTTTATAACCTTATTATCTTAATACTTTATTATTTTACTAATTTATTATATTATTATATAAATAAATATTTATTTTTATTAATATTCGAAATTATAATACTATTACTTTACTACCTTTATACTTTATAACCTTATTATCTTAATACTTTATTATTTTACTAATTTATTATATTATTTTATATTAAATTAGTTAATTAAATTAATTAATTTAATTAAAAGAAGGTTAATTAAGTTGGCTAATTTAATTAAGGGAAAGTAATTTACTTAATTAAAACTTAAATTAATTTAACTACTTTATATATATACTAATTAAATTAGCCAACTTAGCCGAGGGAAGGTGGCTTACCTACCCGGCATTCGAATTAACCCGGCTACGTTATATATATACCGGCTAAATTGGCCAACTTAGCCAAAGGAAGGTAGCTTACCTACCTAGGACTTAAATTAACCCAACTACTTTATATATATACTAATTAAATTAGCTAACTTAGCTAAAGGAAAGTAACTTACCTACCCGGGACTTGAATTAACCTAGCTACATTATATATATACCGGCTAAATTAGCCAATTTGGCCGAGGGAAAATAACTTACCTACCCGGGAATTAAATTAACCCGGCCACCTTATATATATACTAACCAAATTAGCTAATTTAATTAAAGGAAGATAGCTTACCTACCCGGGAGTTGAATTGACCTAATTACTTTATATATATACCGGCCAAATTAGCCAACTTAGCCGAGGGAAAGTAGCTTACCTACCTAAAACTTAAATTAACCTAGCCACTTTATATATATACCGGCCAAATTGGCCAACTTGGCCGAGGGAAAGTAACTTACCTACCCGGCACTCGAACCGACCTAACCACCTTATATATATACCAGCTAAATTAGCCAACTTAGCCGAAGGAAAGTAGCTTACCTACCCGGCATTCGAACCGACCTAGCCACATTATATATATACCGGCCAAATTGGCCAATTTAACCGAGGGAAAGTAGCTTACCTACCCGGAACTTAAATTAACCTAACCACTTTATATATATACCGGCCAAATTAACCAACTTAACCGAAGGAAAATAGCTTACTTACCCGGCATTCGAACCGACCTAGCTACGTTATATATATACCGGCTAAATTAACTAATTTAACCGAGGGAAGGTAGCTTACCTACCCGGCATTCGAACCGACCCAATTACATTATATATATACCGGCCAAATTAACCAACTTAGCCGAGGGAAAGTAGCTTACCTACCCGGCACTCGAACCGACCCAGCTACATTATATATATACCGGCTAAATTAGCCAATTTGGCCGAAGGAAGGTAGTTTACCTACCCGGTATTCGAACCGACCTAACTACATTATATATATACCAGCCAAATTGGCCAATTTGACCGAGGGAAAGTAATTTACTTACCTAGCACTCGAACTAACCTAATTATATTATATATATACCGGCCAAATTGGCCAATTTGGCCGAGGGAAGGTGGCTTACTTACCCGGTATTTATTTTACCTACCTACTACTTAATATACTTACCCTACCCTTATATTAGCCGTAGCTATCAAAATCCGCTTAAGTTTATATTAAAGTGCAACGGAGATATTCAATTTAGTAGCTATAAGTCGATTTTTAAAATTTCTTATACAAATGAATTTCGTAGAAATTCGGAAGTTATAATTTAAACCGTCTACTTATACTTTCTTTAAATTAGCGGTCGGAGGGTATACGGAAAGGGAGGGTAAGAGCGACCGGTTAAAATAGAATAGTAATTAGTAGGAATAATCGGCTAAAATAGGCAAAAGTAATTGGCTATATATAGGGTAGCGTATATAATTGTATAAAGGGTTTAATTAGAAGGCTAAATATTATAGGGCAACGTATACGACCGTATATAAGGTCTTATAAAGGGTTAAGCGCTATAGGGCAGTATATACAATTGTGTATAGGGTTTTATAAAGGGTTAAGCGCTATAAAGTAATATATATAACTATATATAGGGTTTTATAAAGGGTTAAGCGCTATAGGGCAATGTATACGATTATATATAGGGTCTTACAAAGGGTTAAGCGCTATAAGGCAATATATACGATTGTATATAAGGTTTTATAAAGGGTTAAGCGCTATAGGGTAGCGTATACAACTATATATAGGGTCTTATAAAGGGTTAAGCGCTATAGGGTAGTATATACAACCGTATATAAGGTCTTATAGAGGGTTAAGCGCTATAGGGCAGTATATACGACCGTATATAAAGTCTTACAAAAAATTAGGCGCTATAGGGCAACGTATACGACCGTTTCTACGGGAAAATTATTCGGGTATTCCCTAGCCCTTTTCTATAGGGCTAGAAGTAGATTTAAATAATAATAAATTTCTATTTATATTAAATAGTTTTTATATAATTCCCGTATAGAGATTCTAGTCTATACTAATAAATTTAACTAATAAATCTAATTTCTTCTTCAATTTACTTTTTTATAGAGTAATTACTAGGGTATTTTTACCTTAATACCCCCCCGCGGGATATTTATTATCTTTAGTTCTAAATCTTAAGTATAGCAATATATAAATTATTAAACCTTTTAATTAATACCTTTAGTATTAAGTAAGGAGGAAAATATTAGGTTTAATAAAAAAATTAATTTAAATTAGATATAAGTATTAATACAATAATACCGCGAATTCCTCTTCCGCTATTAAGCGATAAAAGCGTTTCTATTAAATTATCAACTAATTTAGTAGTAGTAGGCTTAATCTATATAAGAATAATATATAATTTAATTTATTAGCTAGCCTATATAGGTAATTTAGGGATAGATCGTTTAACTTTATTATTAATTATAATATAGGGATATTCGAGGGTATAAATATCTAATAAAAAGAGGTGAAATTCTAGAATTTATTAGAAATTAACTATTATAAAAGTATTTACCAAGGATATTTTCATTAATTAAGAGCGAAAATAATAAAGTCCCTAATAAAAAATATAAGCCCGGCTTATCGATTTTAGAGCGTAATTAATAACTATATTAATTTAACGGGGAAAATAAATAGTAATTTGCAAAGGAAACTTTAATTTCAATTTATATAGTAATATAACGCGTAATTACCCTACGGTCTACCGGGGAATTAATACTATATATATACCCCCCTTTAATTCCAATTAAATTTTATTTAATTAGTAATTTAAAAAAAACTATTCAATATTAAAGAGTACCCTATAAATATTAGCGGTTAGCCTATTGACTTTAAAGTGTAATTAATAGTTATACTAATCTAACGGAGGGAATATAGGGATAAAAAAATAATTATTTATATTAGTAATTGGTTTATCGATAATAAATTAATAGTTTTATTAAGGAACCTAATACTAGTAGGGCCTAGTTAAGAATATAGTACTTAATTTAATTAAAGACTTTCTATTTTAGATTTAATTTAATTAATAAATAGGTTAGGACCGAGAAAATTAAAATTCCTATTAATAAGCCTTTAAAATATAATTTTAATTTAATTACCCTATACCCCTATAATAGCGCTTAAGTCATTTTAGCTAACGTACTTTTTAGGATAAACTTTTAAACTTTTAAATTTAATAATTTTATTAAAATATAATTTTAATTTAATTACTTTATACCCCTATAATAGCGTTTAAATTATTTTAGCTAACGTACTTTTTAGAATAAACTTTTAAACCTTTAAACTTAATAATTTTATTTCTCTAAGTATTATACTATTAGGGTTTCCTTCGTAAGAAGTTTATTTAATTAATAGTAATTCTTTAAATACGAAGCGTATTTTAATCCCTGTATTTTATTATTAAAGAATTTCGAACCCTAAGGAATAGAAGAGTAATTCCCCTATACTATTAAACTAATAGCTTACAAGTTATTACTTAAAAGCGGAGGGGATCTAACTTCCTATTAAAAAGTTAAATACTTAAAAATACATAAGTTTATTCCACCTTTTTTCGCTTTTTTTTTATAACTTTAATACTAATTTTAAATAAGTTTTTAAATAGGTATTAAGTAGCGGGATTAGGACCGGAAATTTAGAATTAAAACCGGCCGGGCAATAAGTAATAGAATTAGAACCGGCCGGGCAACGGGATTAGGACTAGAAATTTAGAATTAGAACTAGCCGGGTAGTAAATAATAGAGCTAAAGCCGGCTAAATAATAGGTCGTTTCGGATTAGAAGTATATATCCCCTTATAAATTTATTACTTTAAATATTTTTCTATAATCCGTTAGCGTAATTAGTAACACCGCTAGTATATATTCTATAGTATTAGTTTTATAGCGTAAATACTCCTTTGAATAAGTAATATACTAATAGGTTACCGGTTCGAATCTAGTATAAGTCCTCTTTTTTAACTTTTTTTTTTACTTATTTATTAGAAACAGCCTTTTATCTACTAGAAATAGCCTTTTATCTATTAGAAATAACCTTTTATTTCTTAAAAACCGGGGATATTATTTATTCTACTAAAATTATTATACTCTTATAAATTATTAAAGAACGCAAACGGGTATCGGAAATATTATTTATTTTACTAAAATTATTATACTTTTACAAATTATTAAAAAGCGTAAACGGGTATTAGGGATATTATTTATTCTACTAAAGTTATTATACTTTTATAAATTATTAAGGAGTATAAATAGGTATTAGGGATATTATCTATTCTACTAAAATTATTATACTCTTATAAATTATTAAGGAATATAGTTAAGACGTACGTTAAAAGGCTTAAATTCGAATTTCGTCGGGGCTTAAAACCCCCTAAATTCCAATTCTCTAATAATATATAATTAATATCGTCTCTAGCGTCGGCGGAATTAGCAGGGCCGGCCGGCTACTATTCTCTAAAATTATATATATATTTAGAATTTAATATAAATTTAGCATCGTCTTTAAGATTTATTCTACTATTTACCGGAAATTTCTTACCGACTTATATAGTTTTATTATTTTATTCGTAATATAAATTATAATAGCCGAAAAACTACTCAAATTAATTAATACTATAAAGGAATAAGAATTTAAATAACTTCTCGGCTACTTAGAAATATATAAATAGGTTTAATAGCCTTACAGCTAAGGTTAACGACGAATTTAAAAAGTAAAGGTCTTAGAGGAGAAGAGGTTTCGGAAATTATAGTACGAATTCGATTATTATATTATTATAAAAGTTTTTAATATAATTCGACTTATTATAATAGTAGTAATTCAAAGACTTATTTTTATACGAATTTATATAATAATATATAAAAACTCTATTATCGGTTTAAAATAGGCGGGAAATAAGCAAACTATTTATTTAAACCGATTATAAAAGAAAACGGATAAGGGAATATATTAATATTATACAGAAAAGATTTTAATTTAATAATTAATCCCCCCTATCTATATTATTTTATAAATAACCGTCCTATACTTATAAATTATTTATATTATTTATTATAACTTCAAATTTATAATTAAATTATTTAGCCCTTATAATATATTAATTATAAGTACGCTCTACTTTTATAGAGAGGATACCGAATTTTCTATATATTACTTATTAAAAAGTATAGAAGTTGTATATTAAGAGTTCCGATTATTCTCGTACTACTTACCGTTGGGGAAGGTTAAATCTCTTATTTTATTGTACTATAAGTGCTCTTAGTATTACTTTCCGAATTTCAAATTATTTATAACCCCTATTTTACTACGATTCTAATTAAATAGCGAAACGGTTTTCTAATAATATTTAGTAGTTGTTAACGAAGTAATAGTATTAGAAATAGTTGTATAATAATTACCAACGGCTATAAAAGTAGTAATTGCAATTAACCGATTACTAATTAAATACCCCCTTATAGCGAATTATATTAATAAAGGTGAATAATTGTATATTGAGATATTTATTAGTATTATAAAAACGCTTCCCTTTAAAAGCCTTTAGTAGAATTAATTTCTATATCGGTATAGAGAATTTGCAAAGTCCGGGGAATTTAGCGCTATTGCGTAAATTCCTAATACGGAAGTTATTTTTGGCTTTAATAGTATAGTTGAAATAATTAACGTTGAATTGTAATATATACTTTATAATACCGAATAAAAAGAACTTTTATATTATAGCCTTATTTTTAAATTTTAAATTAAAATAGTAGCCTTCGAAAGGGTTGGTTATAAGGATTTATTAAGTATAATTAATATAAATTGGGTTGTAGACGAGGCTTAGGAATTTAGGGATTTATATTTATAATAATAGAGGTAAATACTTATAAGCGTAATTAGCCTATTGCAATTTAGATTATTTCTAATACGTTTCGATATAGTTGTACTTAGGGTCGTCTTCGTTTAAATAATTAAGAGTATACTAAATCGAATTATTATAATCTATTTTAGAACGTCGCTTATAAAGGGTAATACGTATATACTCTAAATATTCCTTATAGTAATCGCTAGAAAAGTTATATTTAAAAGTCCATTTTACGTAAACGTAGTAAAGAAAGTATTTAACGTTAATATTAGAAAAGGCTAATTTTACGGCTTTTTATTCGATAGCCGAATTATCTGTAAGGAAATACCGAAGTAACTATTAACCGCCGTCTTTATTAGTCTATTTATAAATTATTATTAAAATTTCCTTTACAATATCGCTATCTATTTTCTTTATTAGGAAGTAGCTATAGGGAATTTAATAGCTATATTTATTACGAACTAAAAAAATATAGAATAACCAATTAAGCTAATTGGTATTATATATAGTATTTATAAGAATAAAGTGCCTTCGCCGTTGTAGTATATTAATTTGCCCTAAGCGCGTATAGAAAAGACGTATTAGCGATATATATATTAAAAGTATTAAAGGTATTATATAAAACAAATAGTAATTTACTAGTAATCGCCCAAATTATATTTAGAGAAGTTATATTATTTCGTATAATTAAAATTGCTTTATAGAACAATTTGAACCCGCCCGCCGTTTTATTTACTATTACCCGAATAAATAAAAATTATAAAACCTAATCGATTTATATTTAGAGTACCTAATCTTTACTTATACGACGTATATTTAGGTAAGTACGCCGGAATACCCTATTCTAATTAAATATATTATACCTACTAAATTATTTACCTCTAATATTATAGAGGTTAATCCTAATTTATTCTATCCGGCTATAAATATTATATAAAGCGTAATAAATAGTAGTAAATAGTAACCCTCGAGAAATATCGTTATTAATTAGCTAATAAAGGCTAGAAGATCGTTTCGTTTGATTAAATAATTCAAAGCTATAATTATAGGTTTTATTATTAGTAATTTTAATAATAATATAAAGTAGAATATTATTAGAGTCCTTCGGGTCGCTGTTATAATAAAAGATTTTAATCCTTTATAATAAATATATTTAAGGATTTAGAAATGGTTTAAAGCGTACGCCTTTAAGTATACGCGTAATTATATATTTGTAAGGGTTCTTTACCTAAAGCCGGCAATATATATATATCTTTATACATTTGCAGTTAAAATCGTCCTACTTTTTATTCGGCCTATGTATTTAATTAATACTATATATATTATTAAGGAATAGTTAATAATAATTATACTCTTCCCCTATAAATTTTATCGTTATAAGATTAAAGACGTTTTATCGGTAATAAATAAGGTTTAAGAGTAAACTATAAATATTATTAAGGGCGGGTATAGTAGTAGGTATAGCGGTTTGTATTTTTAATATATAAGTAGGTATAGGGGCGGCTGGTATAAAGATATCTATTATTCTAAATGAATATTAATAATAATTTATAGCGGGACTTTTTATAAGGTATTTACTAACTTCTAATATAAGGATTACCTACCCTTCTAAAATAGGGGTAATTATAGGAATAGTTAGTCCTCTTAGTATAAATATAAGTATAGAGGCGGCTTATGCTTCTAATATAAGGGCGGGTATAGGGGCGGGTATAGGGGCGGCCTATACTTCCGGTATAGGAGTAGCCGCGGGGGTAATTAGCGCTTCTAATACGGGGGCGGGTACGGGGGCGGGTATAAGGGCAGGTACTTCCGGTATAGGGGCGGCTAATATAGGAATATTAATATTTATTATTCTAAAATATTAGTAATAATTTATAGTAAGATTTTTCGTAGGGTATTTACCGGCGTCCTCTAATACGACTGTAACCTCTAATATTTAAATAAATATAGTATAATTACCGGGCGTAAAACCTATTAAATCCTCTTTATTAATATATACGATTTAGGGAATTGTACCGGGTATAAATTAGCCAAATTAAACTTTATTTATATTAATACTAGTATTTAAAAGCTATTCCGGGTTGTTAATATTCTATTTAAACTCCTAATTAAATAAATTATTTTATTATTTATTAATTAATATTACGTTAATTAATTTAGGGAGTTCGTTAAAAGGTATTATAGTAATCGGTATTAGAAGCCTTTATATTTAATTTATAGTAGTAATAGTAGTAGTAATAGTAATAGTAATAGTAGTAATAGTAGTAGTAATAGCGGTAGTAATAGTAATAATAGCGGTAATAGTAGTAATAGTAGTAATAGCGGTAATAGTAATAATATAATTTATAAAAAGTCGTTGTATAAGGAGAAATATAAAAGTATTTAAGAGAAACGCGAATAAATAAAAGTACGGGCATTCTATTATTTTAATTATTTTTTAGGTTAATAATTTTACTAATAATATTATATATTATTTACGCCTAATAATACCTAACGCCCCCGGGGTTTCGCGTATAATACCTATATCTTTTATAAACCGCGGCCAATTTTATCGCCGATAATAGGAATCGCATTTTCTAAATAGCTTTAATTAAATACTAAAATTATACGAAATTATACGGATAAATAGCAATACTATAGCGTTATATTGCGCCGACGTGCGTATTCCCGTCGCCTATTGTATTTGACCGCACTTTACTAATAGATTTTATATTATACGAATATTTTCCAACATTTTCGATATTTTATTTGGCGGGAGTAGGTTACGAGTCTGGGCGCTTAGCGTTGCAAGGGGTGTGGTATGTATCTTTCTATCGTCAGTTTACGCAGTGTCAAAGAATGGGCATTAGCTTGGCCAATCTTTCCCCATTTTATCTCCATCAGCTCATTCTTCTCCGTTCCCCCATCATTGCCCGCCGCCCGCAGAGAGCAAAGAAGAAAAAAACAGGGCTCAGTCATCATTCACAAAGCCAGTTTACAACCAGTCCCCGGCATCCACACAAAAGCAATTCCATCCATTCGATCGTTTCTTGATACAATCCATTTCTGAATCTGCACTACTACAGTTCAGCGGTTACTAACTTTTTGACTTTTTGCAAAAAAAGACTCAGTCGGCAGCAAGAGCATCGACAATCACAAAGATGGAGCAGTGGACGATTCCGCCGCAGCCTATGCCCGCCATGGCAACGGAGTACACTGTTTACCCCAACTCCACCAACCACCCCAATGGCCTTCAGTAAGTACCTCTTTCCTTGTACCTTTCTCGTATCTGTCTGTCCCTTCCTTCCCTCTCCCAGAGCAAGGTGGTAGGGGGGGAACATGGTGCGATACCTCACTCGGTGCCTTGAGTCCAAGACACGAACCGTCGTCGTCTCTGTTCTCTGTTCTCTGTTCTGTCTGTTGTCTGTCTACCTACCTTTCCTTGTCCCATCATACATCTTCATCTCTTCCCTCGACACAACATTGTGTGTGTGTTTGGGATCAGGTTACTGCTGCTACTCGACTACCTAGCTAGCGACAAGTCGGCTCGGCTTGAGAGACTAGACTAGTGTGGTCTGCGGTCGGCCCTGCACGAGAAAGAGATCCAGGTCCCCGTCACCCACCACCAGCATCTTGTCTCTTTCCCCTTCCCACGCCCGCGCGCATCAATCACTTTTACATGATACATGCTCCTTCCCTCCCAGACTTTCCCCCCATCCACCATCACTTTGACTTCTTCTCCATCATTCATGTACCCCATCCCCATGCCCATGTACTCGTCGCGTGCCGCCCTGGGCCTTGTTTGTCCTCCTTCTCCTCTGTAGTGTTCGCAGAGTAGACGGGAACACTTGCAAGACTTGGACAAAGAAAGAGTACGAGTAACAACTCGCTCTTCCTGGTACCAGCTACTCCTACAACCTACTGTACGAGCGGCAGTGCAAGCAAGCAACAGGAGCAGGCATATCGGCATCAGCAGCACGAAAGACCTGGGACTGGACTCTTTCTGCTTGTCGCGCTAGCATCAGTCAAAAGTCAACGCAAGCACGGGGATCATCCGTTCGACAGACAGACCTCTGTCTCTCTCCCCTGCCGCCTACAGTACATCTACCTACACACGCGCGGCCGAGACCCTGCCTGGACCTGGACTTGACCAGACACGGACTGGGTTGGATAAACACCTCCCATCTACTTCTGTCGCCTGGCTGGCCTCGTACCTTTCCATATTATTACCCACGCACAGAAACAATTACCATCCTTTGACTCGTCTTGTTTCGTCATCCTTTCCCACCCATCTGTCGTCGGGCGCGCCAAAAGTTACCTCTCGGGCCTTGTGTCGATATACCTTAGTTGATCCCCGTCATCCGCCTGCGCATCCCATACCGCACACGCACACCCATCCTTTTCTTCGTCCCATCAACACTACCCGTGTTCGCGTTCACGTCTGTCGACTGCGACCCCTGCTGTCGCGGTGCAGCCTGGTGCTTCGTGCCCCAGGCCGACCCGAGGACGCAGCGACCCATCGCATCGCAAGCGCAACCCGCAACCGGCAACCGTTGCCATGAAGAAACAACAACAACAGCAGCAGCAGCAGCGGGTCCCTAATGACGTTCATGCTCAGGCATGGCGTCAACCCACGCCGTCGATGCCGGCGCTGCCACAGCACCATCTTCCTCCGCATCAGCAGCAGCAGTTGCAGCCGCAACAACAACAGCAGAGCGCGTTTGCTAACCAATCCGCCTGGTATCCCAGCCCGAACCACTATGCCCAGCAGCCCGAGTTGACTCGTCGCGACCAGCCGCCCATGGACTTTCGCGCCTACGCCCAAAGCCAGCAGCAGCCGCCTCAGCAGCAACATGCCCAACATCAACAACATCACCAGCAACATCAGCCCCCGCACCCGCAACACACCCAGCACCAGCAGCACCACCAAGCCGCCCCCGTCCAGCCTCCCATGTCCCATGCCCCTCAACCCCAAGTGACGCCGCAACAGCCAGCCCAGCAGCAGCAACAACAGCAGCCCACTCCCGTTCCTGCTCCCGCCCAGCCAAGAGGCCGTAAGCGCAACGCTCCCGGCGCGCAACCTTCCCCCCATCCCCAGCACGCTCCTCAGATCGCCCACGCGCCGCCACACGCCCCTCAACACCAAGCGCAACACGCTCCTCCTCAACACCACGCGTCGCAAGCCGGCCAGCCTCAGCATGCGCCCGTCCCCCAGCCCCCTCAACAACAGCAGGCCCAGCAGCAGCAGCCCCAGGTTCAGGCCCACCAGGCTGCCCAAACTGCTCCCCCTGCGCAGCAGACTCCCGTCCCGCCTCCGGCCGCTCAGCCCGTCCCCGTCCCTCAGGCTCAGGCTCCCGTTCCTGCTCCGGCTGCTCAACCTGCTGCTCCCGCTCCTGCCCCCGCCTCCGATGCGTCCGCCCCGCCACCGACGAAGAAAAGTCGCACCAATACTCCTTGGACTCCGGCGGAGGAGCATCGCTTGAAGCAGATGCGCGATGCGGGTAACAGTTGGGCTGAGATTGCCAAGGTACGTTGCCGGTGTTCAGATCTGAAGACTTAACGAACAAAGCTGACGACATGATAAAACAGACCTTCCCTACCCGCACTGAAGGCTCCGTCAAGAAGCATTGGTACAAGGACATGCATTACGCCGAGTTTGCTGAGGATGAGGTAGTTAGCGCCCACCTTCTTTTACCCTCTACCTACATTGGTGACATGCTATTGGTGTGGTGAGAAACAACAGATGCTGACTGAGACGTAAAACAGAGCGCCGCCCTCATGAACGCCATCAAGGAGTACGAGAACAACAAGTGGAAGGCTATTGGCGCCAAGGTCGGCAAGCCGGCCAAGGCTTGCGAGCAGTATGCTAAGGAGCATTTCCCTGGTATGTTGTTCCGTTCCTCAGGATACGAAGCTATAAACATGACGGAGTACTGACCATCGGTGCAATGCAGAGCTTTTCGCTCCCCAAAAGGCTCGTTAGACATGCTCCTCGAGCTACCAGTGCTACAAGGACAACGTCCCGGCGGATAACTGCAAGTCGCTCATCACCAATATTCTGCCAATGCTGCCCCTCGCTAGGGGTTAGCAAAAGCTGCTTTACAAGATACCTCATCCGCCTCGGCCCCGTGGCTAAGGCGGATTTGCTTCCCTTGTCTAGCATCTGGAAACCGGCACAGGTTTCCAACGGGCCATATAAAACAGATATGGTCGGATCTTAGACTATCGGTGTCTTGAGCGGTGTCCTAGGTTGCAAGATCAACACAAATTAACGTTCATCCATGGTAGGCGTCTTGCGAGACGTCTGCCGATGCTAATGGATGAATCAACAAGAAGAACTTGAATCGAATCGAAGAAAAATTTCCTTATTTCCTTTTCTCTCTTGGGCTTGGACTTGTCTTTTTTTTCGGAAGTTGGAGAAAGGGAGGAAGGACTTGTTATGGAAAAAGATTTCTTGCTTTGCTTGCGCGCGTGATGGGGATCGCTTGGTTCCCCTTTGGTTCCCCCAACTCTCCTCTTTGCTGATGTTGACGTGTTGATGTACTATGGATTCGCGATAAACGAAGACGGTGAACGTCGTGGTGGATGTGATCGAAGTGATGAACATGTCGGACGTGATGGACTAACTTTCTTCGGAGGAGATTGATTGGTTGACGGCTTGATTGAACCCAAGACAGACACTGGTACCTTTTGATGGATTCTATGAACGCTCATCACCGGCTATAGCGTGATTAGACATACTGGAGAGAAGTGGCTTAGGCTGAAGCTGGATGTTGCAACTGACCGAGGGGTAGCAGAACGATGGTTGGTTGGGCGTAGCTGGTGAATGGTTGGAGAGATTGATCCTGTTCTTGTCGATAGTCATGTTGGTGTAGTTGGTCCGTAGCAGGTTAAGGTTGGTAGCAGGTTGGTAGTCGTCACTTGAGTTGCTTATACCCCCCCCCCCAATCTTGATGTTCCCCGTTCCCTCGACAACTGTTTTACGTGTACAGCAAATCTGTCACTCACTCGGTACGTCAACGTCTCACCGCGGTCAAGGAAAGTCTGATGCCACGGTGAACGCAACTCCCTCGAGTTGGAAGTTCATGATAACACTCCCAAATACCTTGACCGATTCTACCCGACTGGACGCTCCCATCGACCGGCAAGCCGGCGTACCCATATTTTCTTTGAGTCCCAAACGCTGAATGGATGTAGGAGTATGCTCCGTTGCCCGTAGCCGACCCAATGACAGCTATCGGAACGGAACCGCCAGGGTTCTATTGGACCAGATGAACCAGACGATTTCACGCACTTGAGGTGTTATCTTTGTCTTCGTATTGATGATGAGTATTTCCAAGTCCGACATACTGCGTACGATAGTCTGGAACAAGCATAGTAACGGCTTCTATGTAACTGTTAAATTTCTGGCTCTCTTCAAGCTTTAACCTCCTCCATCACTTTATCATGGAGACACAACAAAGAAGATGGATGTTATCGGGCATCAATCCCGGCACTGGGGCCTGAGCCTGTAGAAGATACATCATTCTTGTTCGGTGAAAATATCCCGTCTCCATGCCGTGCGTGAGTGGTAGACAGACAGCTGGGTTAGGTGAATTTCTTACGTACCTACTTGGCCTTGAAGCATGTGAAGCATGTGAAAGGCTTGATGATGTTGGCTGGAGGCTAGAGGTGCTGGAGGTTACTTGGCCATATTCTTTTAAAACTCAAATAGACATGGCCTACTACTTTCACTTTCCAGATGACGAGGACGACAATAGGTCCAGTCACTCCACCGTTGCTTAATACTCGATAGTTGTGTGTCTATGGACCAGTGAGTTTCGAGCGTCTACTACTCGTTTCCACGTATGGCAAAACCGCGCAAAGTTTGCTTTTTCTCGTGTGAGGCCACCGGGGCTGCCTCAAGAGGCAATAAGTCACTGGGGGAGGAACGAGCCCAGGATGGAGATGTATCATGATACACAAGCGTACAAAGTCACATAGTGTTCTGCGACGGCAGCCTATTGCCATTCCTTTTGACATATTGGTGTTGGGGCACTGATGAGCGACAATGAGCGGGCATGAGGTAGATATTTCACAGCCAGGCTACTCTGCTCCAGGCAGGACGAACATTTCCCGCGAAAACCATCAGGAAAGGGACGTATCATGGGTTTTAGTTGAGGTTGGTCCAATTTGGGTTACCGCGGTTGGGTGTTTGGATGTCTGTTAGTGTGGTACTTGGTGAGGTGTCTTATCGTTGATCCTGAATTGCTATCGCATGTACTGCGCTAAGGAACACCTGTAGATGGAACTGTCGATTGCGCAAGTTCGGCATTTAACTTTACGATAGTTGAAGATGATGGCTTTGCGATTCTAGGAATTAGTAGGGAACCTTCATGGTGTCTTGACGGTGGGAGTGGAAAATCGTCATCCGCTTGGAGTTGACTCCTGCTTTTCCCTTCTTTCCCATCAACGTTGGTGTCCTTGCCCTGCTGCCTGCTTGTCATCATGCTCCTCGCAGTACTCGAAGTACTGAAGATCTCACCAGTCGGGGGGGCTCCCACGAGCTTTATTCAGTCTTAAAGCCGCAACTTGCGAAGTTATGCCTGGCCGGGCCGCGCACCATTCATTACCCTTCTACCTCGAGGTATGGACCCTATCAAGTAAAGGTACCACAAAGGTCGCAGCCGCCCGCAGCTGTCAAAAGCACACCACCAAGCCCGCAAAGGCAGCCAAGGGCAGATCACAGATCACCACAGTCCTGATGTGCATAGCAGGCATTGCAGGTACGGTAACTTTGATTGCAGTGCAGTCAGTGGAGGCGTTGAGCGGCACAAGGTGTGAAATGACTTGCGTTTGATTGTCTCACCACTTGCCTCATATGGCGTCGTACAGAGAGGATGAAGGGGGAGAGCTGCCAAGAGATCGTCGAGGTTGATGTTTGGGAAGCTGGGGATGGCCAGTCGGGGATTTTGATGCTGCTGGCTTGAGGCTTGTGCCACTGGCGCAAAGGAAATGAAGACCAGAGGCGCGGTATCAAGAGAACATGTCTCCGCGATGCATGCTCCAGGAGGGAAGCACGGCGACGGGAAATGGACGATGCATCACAGATGGAAGAGGTGCAAGCAATGGAATGAACACATTCCGGTCGTCAACCTCAACCCCACAACTCCAAACATGCGCGCTCCCGCTGGTGAGTGATGATGCTGTGATCCAAAGTCTGGGCAACGGCCAAGTCCCACCGCGGTGACCCGCTCGCTCGATGCAAGCAATAACAAGGTGTGGGGCATAGTGATCGATAGATTCCGAAAAAATGACATTTTTTCTGAAATTTTCAAATTTCAGAAATTTCAGAAATTTCTGGGCCCGTGCACGAGTCCGTGCACTATCACTCATAGCCAGCCACAAGGCTGACCAGAGTCATGTTAGGGGCACTCCAGCGCTTCAACTCAGAGGGTACTGCTAGTGGGTCTTGAAAAAATGGAAATTGACCTCATTTTTTCAGAAATTTTCTAGAAATTTTCGAAAGTTTCTACGTTCAGAAATTTCAGATGGACCACTAGTGGGGCAAGCATAACTTTGAGAATTTATGAATCATGATTGGACGATGTCGAGGATGCTTTTCCAGACGAGCGAGACGAGGTACCGGTACGTTTTTATGCCTCATGCCCTCATCAACACGATGTTGCATCAACCCCAAACCCACCACCACGATCTTTGCCGAAGAAGAGGCATCGTCGCGGAAAATAAACCTCAGCTGTCCAAGATCAGGATCGGAGACAAAGAGAGACATTTCATCTAGCTTACCTAGATGTCAAGTCCAGCCGTGGACACGGCATGGGTGGCGTTTGGTACCTTCAGCACCTCAGCTCCAAGCCATCCATCCATCCAGTGGGCGGCATCCCAAATTCCCAATCACATCGCATCACCTCGCGGCCCATTCTCGTGGGCTAGGGTTGGTTCCCAAAGCCTGAAGAGTTCGTGATGGCCGTCAACTCGCGACCACTCCCAATCAACCGGGCCGACGTTGAGCTCTTGGCTCTATGTACTATGTAGGGAAAAGCCACCGTTGACTGTGTCGTGCATGAGTCCCTTTGCACATGAACCGTTGTCTGTTGAAGCTTGACCTCACTCAATTCCCAGACCACTGGACTGGCACTGGGCGCTGGACTGTTTGTTCGCCTTTTCATCATTCCCATTTCCACATTTCACCGTTCTGCGATGGATGACGGTTGTACGACATCACTTGCATTGTCCAATTCCCAGGGAGGCATGATATTTCTCCTCCATTCCATTCACCTTTCACTCAGACAGCCAAGTCCCAGACATGATCATATCCCGGGCCGGTCGGTCGGCGATAGTGCAGTGACAGCCGAATGTGCCCGCCTGTGTGCAACAGCCAGATCGGGAAGCGCGCGATTGTCCAACACGAACTGACAAGGTGGTGTCAATGTCAGACTGACTGTCAGCACCAGGGTTTCCTAGCGGTGGTGTCAATGCAATGCGCTGCGCTTCCGTTCTGTCAGCTGCTGCACAATGTTAATTATCAGCATGTAGGTGGAATGTGATAAATCCAAACAATCATGCAGAAGGAGAGCTCAGCTTTGCCTATCTTTTTCTCTTAATCCCCTTTTTAGAAATTGGCACTCTTCGAGACTGGAGAGGGGAAGGAAAAGGCCTGGGCACTCTCCCTCTTTTCTAGGGAAGGAGTGGATTCGATCACGAGGGAGTGGGACTTCCCAAGTTTTCTCCACAGTTTAATGTCCCTTGGGGGTAGCACCGATCCACTCCCTGTCAAATGTTTCCCCGGTTTATTTCCTGCATTGGATCTTCTTCTCTTTCACGGGCTCCCCCACATTTTGGAGTTTTGGAATGGTCGACTGACTTTTTGTTGATCACCAGAATCCTGTCGTTCGGGTTCGGTTGGTGACGGTTCCCCGTTTTCCCGATTTTCCCGTTCCGTCCATTCGTTTCGGTGTTTCCTGGGAGGAGCTTCAGAAGCTTGGAAGAGCTTTCCCATTGTGGAGGGTGGACTGACTCTGACTTGCACGGGATTGGCATTGGCATTGGCATCCCATTGTTTGGTTTCAACCGCTGAATGGAACCGAGAGAACGGCACAGAAACTTGAACAGCCTGTTTCTCCAACTTCCAGATCCAGAAAGTAGTGGTGGGCAGCCTTGAAAGAAATCCTTGAATAAGGTTTCCTTCCCGTCCCTCTTTTCGCCTCGCCTTCGCCTTTGCCTCCTTCCCTCTTTCCCTTCCTCTCTTTCACTCCTGACTTCGGTCGACTCTCGACTCTCGCTTTTCCCATCCATTCACCAACCAACCATCGTTATCGTTACCCGTGGAAACGGAAACACAAACTAAACACCCTCGCTATCTAATCAACATCCACCTCGGTGCCGAACCATCCGGGGCGACGACCATCAATCACTTGGGACTGAAGGACTGGAAAGCAAAGGGACTCTTCACTCGCAACAAAGTGGATTTTTTCGACGACCTCTCACCATCACGCGCCAACAGAGCCTTTCTTTGAAACCAACAACTTGACATCAGGCTGTTTTTGCCGCTTGCGCTGCTCCATTCCTTTCCGCACGAAGGATTCACTACGAGCACGCGCATAGACCACACACTGCCCCATCTGCACATTCAACGGACAACCATCCGGGGGGAAGCACGCCTCGAACGACTAGGGAGCGAGTAGGCATCGACTAGGGGATCGACTAGGCGAAAGGCAATAAAACCGAATTTGGCCATCTTAACCGGTACGGGGAATCCCTATAGGCTATCCCTTGCAAGGGCCGTGTTGGTAGGGTCTGGGTCACATCGGCTGTTCTGGGTCCCTTGGGTAATATTAATATTTTACGATACGACTCCCCCGTCAAGTCGACTGTCAACATTCATTGTCCTTGTCGGTTCGTTTGACGGGCAACATCACTCTCGTTTTTTAAACAACAACATCATCATACAAAAAAAAGTCAAAATGCGTTCAACGGTTTTGGCTTTGGGCGCTGCTGCCCTGCTCGGCGCCGGCAACGTCCTCGCCGATGATATCCCTACTTGCTCATTGGACAAGAAATGTCCTGAGTCGGCGCCTTGCTGCTCTCGTAAGTTTTTCTCACTCTTCAGTTGGCACAACATCTGCCATCTTGACATATCATGCACCGCAGCTCACTAACGCATCTACCCGCACCGCAGAATACGGCCAATGCGGCGTCGGCGCCTACTGCCTCGGCGGCTGCGACCCGCGCATGTCCTTCTCTCTAGACTCCTGCGTGCCCGCCCCCGTCTGCCAAGACAAGACGTACAAGATGGACAAAGCCTCCATATCCAAGATCGTCGACATCGGCAAGTACCTGGGCGACCCTTCAAAGGCCGACTGGGTGTCCCAAGGCGAGCCCGTCTCCTATAACGACAACACCCTCCTCACCATGCCCAAAAACTCCGTCGGCACCGTCCTGGCTTCGACAACCTACATGTGGTACGGCTCCGTCAAGGCGCGCCTCAAGACCTCGCGCGGCGCCGGCGTGGTTACGGCTTTCATCCTGATGAGTGACGTCAAAGACGAAATCGACTACGAGTTCGTCGGCACCGAGCTCCAGACGGCGCAAACCAACTACTACTTCCAGGGCATCCCGTCCTACACCAACAGCGGCAACATCACCGTGACCGACACCTACGCCAACTGGCACGAGTACGAGATCCGGTGGACTCCGGACCAAATCCAGTGGCTCGTCGACGGACAAGTCGGCCGCACCAAGAAGAAATCCGACACCTGGAACGCCACGGCCAACCAGTGGGATTTCCCCCAAACGCCCTCCCGAGTGCAGTTGTCGATCTGGCCGGGAGGCGCCCCGACGAACGCCAAGGGCACGATCGACTGGGCTGGTGGTCCCATCTCCTGGGACTCTGAGGACATCAAGAACTACGGCTACTACTTTGCCACGTTTGGGGAGATCACAGTCAAGTGCTGGGACGCCGACAGCGGGCCGGGGACGAACAAGGGCAAGTCGTATTACTACAATTCGTACCGCGCGACGAACGATACAGTGGTCGATAGCAACAAGCGGACCGACCTCGCGTCCTTCCTCGGTACGGGAACGGATATGGACAAGGGCAAGCAGACTAACACCAAGGGCGGATCGGCGAGCGCGACCAAGAGCGGTGGAAGCGCGGCGACCACGCTCCCGAATTCGATTCCTGGCGGTGGAAGCGCGCCGGCTAATCAGGTGCCTGGTGGGGGGTCGGGGAGTGTGGCTGGTGGTTCTGGGTCTGGGTCGTCATCCGGCAGTGACGGCAGTGGAAGCTCGGGGGACAGTGGGAGCGCGAGCGGTGGCTCGAATGCTTGTGGTATGAGCGGGTTCTCGCAGGATTGTGGGGATGGTGGAAGTGGAAGTGGAAGTGGACCGTCTAGTAGCAACAATGGTGTGAAGACGACGGCCCAGGGGGCGAGCGCGTTGGCGGCTGTGGTTGGGTTTGTTGGGTTGATGTTTCTTTGAGCGCGTTATACTTTCATGACTGAGGTGTCTGAATAGGGCGAGGCAGGAGTAGGGAGGGAAAGAGGGGAGAGAGTGAGGACGTAATGTTAATGGGTAATTGATATGTCTTGTCTTGTCCTTAACAGCGGTGGTTCCTTTCTTTTCTTCGTGTATTTGAATTTTTGTTTGCTTTCGTTGGGAGTTTTTATACCATTCAGCGGCGTTGGACGTTTTGACTATGCCTCTGGCTCTAACTCTGACGCTTTTCTATATATGATTTGGATTATGTACGTTAGGGAAAGGAAAGGGAGGTAGGGTATGGGAGGAGGCATTAATGGATTTTGGTCTTCTATGCTCATGCGATCGTTCGTTCTTTGATGATAATAATTGTCCGTGACTTTGATAGACGCCTGTTCTGTTGCAGACTTTCGGTTGGTATGGTCGATACAAGGCAGTCCAAGTTCCATGGATCTCTTTGAGATCGTGGGAAGACGTCTTCTCCGGATAGGGCTGTCGACTCTCGATTGGACGTGCTGTTGCGACCTACCATTCCACTTGATGGGTTTGGTCGCGTGGATACAAACCCATTTGGTCCTTGAGCTTTGAGTCCTTGTTATTCGTTACATTTCAGGCAAAGTTGCGGTCTGGGCTATCGTCTTTTTGCCATTTGTTTACTTCGCGATCCCGTCTTGGAGTTGACTCCTGGTTGGACGTGCAGTTGCAGATTTTGAATGCGGCCTTGCTGCTATAAGAGCCTCCACTTCGGTCCCTGCAAGATGATCAGTCATGGTTCGCCGCATTTCGTGTGAACTTGCGGTCTGAACGGCCTCTATCATCACGTGCCGTCGTGAAGTGTTTCCGTGAACTTGTGTGTGCTTTGTCGTGCCTTCCTTTCACAATGTTGTCGTGAAGTTCATGAAGTTGAAGAGACGGTGGAGGAGGCTCCTGCCGGGCCCGGATGCAGTGGATCGTGCTACAAGACAGGCGGCACTGTTAGTGGCTGCAGTGACCTGTTTTAGGTATTGCGTGCAGCTTTAGCGTCCGGGCGTGCCGCAATTGACGGGCAGCGATAACGCCATTGCAGTGATGTCGATCAATCCACTAACATTTCCTCCTCCACTCTCGACCTCAACTTCGTTCCTTCCCTTGGACAATTGACACCGCCTTGTAACACTTTGGCGATGTTCAATCTGGAAGGCACGATGGGAAGAGGGGCAACAAAATCTCTTTGGATTGGCGACTTGACGGGTTTGAACTCTCTTCCCGGACGAGAGCCCTCATCTCTCATCAAATGAACTTTGCATCCGGCCTTCCACCGCTCTTTTCTCCTGTCAGCATCTCAACACCATCGACAGCATTCTGGTTACCGCATACGGCAAAAGGGTCGAGCAGATCTTCCAGATTCGTCGAATGGACAACCGCTTTGCTCCCAACTCTGCAGATCTTGCGGTTGTGTGACCATGGACGTGCCTTGATGCCTTCCTTGATGGCCTGCAATAAGGAGCAACGAGGCTGAAGAGACTTTGAAGAGCGACTCCCTCTTGACGAATAGCGACTGGATTGACCATTCAGTCACTCTTGTGTCGGCATCTTCTGGTCGGTATCTTCTCGGCATCTCTACCTCGGGATTCTCAGTTCGGTATCTCAGTGTCTGATGTCGACTTCGTGTCACCACCACCGCCTCGCCAATGACGTCTCTCATGGGTAGAATGTGGCTCAGTAGGCTGCGACACGCCCTCCAGTCTTCCGGATCTAACTCCTTACATCCCAAGAGTGGCTCAAGAGTGGTTACACCATTACGATTTGCCAGTTGGCCAGCCTCGACATTGAGGATGCACCATCGTGACCACCCCCACGGGTCTCAGGAACGGGCCTGGCAGTGCCTGGGAAAGCGGTCAAGACTCTCGAGTTCCCCGACAGCTGGCCCCTCATCATCGCCGTCAATGGGGATTGATGTGACTTCACGACTCTCCAACGGTTTCATGCCCCGCGTTTTGGCCCCCATGGTGGTTGAAGGGCATCGTCAACCCTACCCACGGCCCATAGAGCTCCGGCTGGGTGCGCCTTCTAAGGTGTCAACAGCCATAGGTACGTATCTGCTCGTCCGGGACTTTTGTCGAGGAATCTCCAAGTTATGAATGCTCCGCTAACTGTCAAATTTGTCTCCAGCCTGCCCCAGCCTACCTCTAGCGCGTTCGAGGATCAGGTAACGGATCAACACTGGCCAGTGCCTACTTCCCTTCCCGTGTTTTCGGGCATCGAGAACATCAAGGCTGACTACGTGATGAGACCGGTGTAGTCACCACTTCTTGGCAAGGTCCAGAACTATCTCCAGTCCTACATTGCTCCCGAGCCACGATACAAGTCCCGTCTTGGTTTCTTCGAGTCGCCAAAATGTTACACCCGAGGTCCCGAGGCATCCAAGGCTGAGCAGAGCAAACACGGTACGGGGAGCACATCAACAGATCCGCAGCACTTGAGCGACAGGTCCCGCGGCACATACAACCATTCGGCTCACAGCTCCAACCGGAGACCTCCCGCGGAACCAGGAATGGTGATGGCTTGTCTTCCCCACGTGCACTGGTTCTTGCAATAGTTGTATGTCGCCTTGCCCATGATCTCCCAACCTTCCTGCCGGAAGGGACTCCCGCAATAAGGCGACCATCTCAGTGGGAATGGCTTGGATGCCTTTTTTACACTTGTTCCGAATGTTACACCACTCACCGGCGCTTCCCAAGTCTACGGGAATTTTCAACACTTGCGTTCATGCACAGCCTGCACCTAGCCCTTTACAGCCAATCTCGTCCGCTGGATCTTTCAATTGTCTTCACGAAGAAGCGACCCCCTCAGCTTGCCATGGGACTCACGGACGCAGAGTGACTTGTCCCCGGGAAGTTGCAACGCGCAAATCCAACACACCTTCTGGCTGCGGCTCGGCTTTCTGATGTTGATGGTCTCCGGAAGCTTTATTCCATATACCCGGTGCAGTACAAGACTCTTGATCCCGATTGTCTGTTTCCAACCCACGATCCAGATCATACCCAAGATATTAGCGATGCGTGCGCCACACCTCATACTGGCTTCGCATCCGAGTGCACCATCGAAGCCTTTAACGTCCTCGGAACCATTAAACCGGGTTAAGGGCTTAGCTGATCTCTGGAATATCTGGGAAGAGAACCACGAACATATTGAGGAGTGCCAGTCTAGAACCTGATCGCCTGCCGTCACACTTGATACGGATGGAACATGACCAGCCCCAAGCGAACACCAGGACGAACTGCTCCACGTGCAGGTGCAGCAGCCCTAATGGAAAGGTAGCACAGCACACCGGTTCCTGACCCTTCCCATCACCGTACTGGATCTCCTTCAGAACCAGCCTTGCTACGTCTTGAACGTTGTTTCATGGCTTATCTCTCCTGGATCCAATGCCAGTCCTGACCGAACTAGTTCATGGACAAAAGTCCCGGCGCTCTATTATGACAATGTACCAGTGTACCTCGACGTTGCAGGGTCCTGATGGTACCCGGTCTATCTTTCCTCTCTTTTCTGCCAAGCATCATGTAGCCGCAGCTGCATACATACTCCATTGAAGATCCTCACACCTCGGAGCGCTGCCGGTGCATCTGGCGGTCTAGGGCTGATGCTGTTCCCGTGCCTCCAGTGGCTCATATTCAGGGCGAATAATTGTTTTGTCTGTCGACTTTGACATGGTGCCGAGCGGCTCTATTTTCCTATTGACGGGAGTGACTTGTATATAACCCACTCACCTGCTTCCCTCCGTCCGTCGTCATTCGTTCCACAGGCATTCAATAGGTCTTCAGTATAAAACGGGCTCCGGAGCCTACTGTTCTATTTTTGGGCCTCTGCCAGACCATTTTTCATCCTAAACAGTTACACCCATCAAATTCTTTCTACGATGCCAAACCTTTCCGAGAAACAGTCCAAGTTGGACAAACACCGGGACACCATCTATCGCTTATACATCACGGAAAACAAAACTCTACCACAAGTTGTTGACATCATGAAACGAGATCATAACTTATCGGCTTCGTACGTTACATTTCCCTTCCATGTCAGGCCGATAGCTAACATATGCTGGCTACACAGGGACAAACAATACAAACGTTACTTCAAGATCTGGGGATTCGAGAAAAACTACAAGACCAGTGAAATGATACCCATGCTCAAGATCCAACAAAAGCGGCTCAAGGAGGGAAAGAAAACGGTGTTTTTCAACGAGAATGGCGAGAAGATACCAAAGATCAAGTTCACGCGGTTTAAGAACCGTCACAATATCAAGGAATTTAAGGACGAAGAGTTACAAGAAGGTACGGTGGTACTTGCTATCTTCCGTTTGGGGTCATCGCTTATGCTTGGTAGTCGAAACACCGAGAGGCATTACCTACACAACACCCGAGCCAGAGGCGAAGAACAACCGCTCGAAGAATCGTCTCAGCACCGACAGAGGCTGCGAAAGAACGCACATGGGGGCAGAGGAATCTCATTTCGTCGTAGCCCAATCATCTCAGTCGAACCCCAGGGACAACATACGGCGAGAATATTACCAACTACCCGGTATGCCAAGCTTGTCGTCATCTATGTCCCATCGGGACTGGAGTGAGAGTCAGACTGGCCACTTTACAAGGACTGTTGCCTCTCCCGCTCCTTCGGCATACTCCTTGAACACTACAATAGGTGCTCCCACTGCTACAATGGCGGCCTACACGTCGAGTCACCATGGCCAGTTTGAGACCAACTTCTCCCCGCAGTCGACAGCCATCAGCGACCCAGGTGAATACCAGTTATCTGCAAGGCTAAGGCAGGGCTCAGTGTCATCTATGCCACCCCTTGACTTGAACCACAGCCGGTTTGGGCTCTTTACTAATACCGTTCCTTCTCCCGCTCTTTCTACGTGCACGTTGAACACTACCCTCGGCTGTCTCAATTCTTCGGTGGCAGCTTACGCGCCAAGTGAGAACGGTCCAACATATGCAACGGGTTCTCATCTACAGTTATCGGGAACCCGCAACTCAGTCTTTAACCACTCGTCCGCGAGCGAAAGGCCTGGATCTTCGTCATCCATTAACTGGCAGAGAAATCATGTTGGACCTTCTAGCAGTATTCTCAACTCTCCCGCTCCCTCAGCTTTATCGTTAAACACTACTTTCGGCCCTGATATTTCATCACCTTATCCCTTCAACAATACAATAGCCGCTCCTGTTCCGCTCACCTTCCCGTTGAGAGGTGATGGGCAGTTTACAGTCAATGTTTCTTACTCGCCGGCTCACCAAGTCACTGCCCCCAGTCTCTCACCAACATATGGCCAGGGGGAGTCACCCTTCAGCGGCCCCGGATACTACAACAATACCGGCGGCTATGGCAGATATGACGGTTTTTCGACGGGCATCGTGAACAGCACATACTTTCCCGCTTTTCAGTCTTACATTGGTGGCACTGAACAGTACCCGTCCTACAACTCCAATCACAGCTACACTGCCGGGTATCAGGGGGGCAATGGCGTGGATGAAAGTTTGGAGTTTGGATCTCAGTCCACTACCAACGGTCATCAGCTCAACTCTCTGGGCCAGGTCAACACGTTCAACCCAGTGGCTGCGCAGTGGCCAACAGCACTCGCCAGGGAGGCATTGGCGGCAATGGAATCCATGACATCGGGTCCCTATTCCAAGCAGGAACCAGAAGCATTTTCCGGTTGAGAGAGGTTGAGATGAGGCTCGGGTTTTGTGTTAAGTCCTCGTCAAGGGGAGGTGCTAGTGACTGCGCGATTGAGGAAAGATGGTTCTGGTGACGGCGAGAATGAGGCGATGAGTGAACGTTGCTTGGCACAAAGCAGAAAGAGGATAACATAATGCCTCGGAATGAACTCGTTTGGGAGGAGATGGGTTGTTCGCTGATAATCAACAACTTCCGTCCTTCCCCCTTTTGGGATTTTAAATAACCATCTCTAATCACATCCCCCCCCCCCCCCCCCCCCCCCCCTTCCCCCTTTAAGCTATTCTGTTTCTCCTTTCCACCAAAGGCGGTGTGCGGTCAATCGCGATTTCGCACATATAGCATATGGAATTCCCCCCTATCTGGTGCCTTGCATAACAGCCGGTGCCTGCCTCCCTTCCTACACGATAGTCTCATGTTCAGAAAGTTCTTACCTCCTTATGACCTTTGTTTGTCATGACGAACACACGTTCCATGACAGTCGCATCGCTGTATCTAATTAAAACCCTTTCATGATCGCCCAACCTCACCTGCATTTACCTGCATTTTATCTCAGCCTTTAAGAGATTCGGCACCGTTATTCAGGGTTTACACTGTCCCGTCTGCTTTGCTTCACTTCCCCGGACTGAACAATGCAGCAAAAGACAGGGCAAGACAGGAAGAACGGAACATACCGTTCCCCGCCATTCGTTATACAGATCTATGAGGCCTCGCTAGAGTTTGTTTGCCAGCAGTTCCTGCACCACACGCGCGCCGCTTCATGCCCGAAGATATTTCAAATACAACCGACGCCGTACGTAAGTATTGGAGGTGGGAACTCACTATAAGCAATCAACCCATACCATATGTAAGTAAACGTCGAGCTGACCATGACGAGAAATGCACGCCTTCGCAACTCCTTTTACATCCCTATTTTCGGCCTTTGTTCCCCCCTCCCACACCGGCCACACGGCATGGCTCGCACCGCTCGCCAATCATGACCCGGTGCTCTTTTTGTTCTCTCTACCTACCTATTCAAACCATGGTGGCTTGATGGCTTGAACTTCGACGATTCAACACTCCTGTAGAACTATACAGAACAGCGATGACGGCGAACGACGACGAGAAAAAATGTGGCGCTCAATCAGATGTTGACCTTGGTTAAGCGGGGGATGGCTAGGTCTGGAAGAAGGCCAAGATCAGTCGATCATGGAAACAGGAACGGCTATCAATGGGGGATTTTTTTTTTGTTTGTTTGTCAACTTTCGAGAGGAGGCCAAGAGGAGGAGATACTTGTTCTAGAATTGGACGTCGCCATGTGGGCTAGAACCTGACCGAGACTTTTCATCATGAAGGAAGGGTATGGGGGCGGGAGGTAGCAAGAGTTGAGGAGAGGAGTATATCTCTTGGTTGTGATACCACGTTGTTTGGGAGGGATAGGGTTTTGTTGCTTCTTTCTCACGTTCTTCGCATCTTCTGGTTCAACCAACAGTTTAATGGTGAAGCCATCACCATCAGGACTGATATCAAGCAAGCACACCTCCAAGTGGCCAGCCGGTCAACATCATGGACCCAACCATGTACGGCCTCCCTCCCGGCACGGACATGTGCACCATCCCGGGCGGCACACGCCTCCCGAAGGCAAAAGTTCCCAACTTTGTCGACCCTCCACAGCCTTAAACCGGCGTTGATGGCCGTTGGTCTCATCCTCTGTCCTACCGCAGCGGTGCTCACGGTGGGCAGACTGATTGCCAACCGAAAGATGTGGAAAGCGGCTGATTACTCGTCGATGGTGGGTATCATACTGGTCATGGGCATGACGGGTATCGAGTTGGGTATTGATGGTATGTTCATCTCTTCCTTATCCCCCCTTTCCATCTCCCCCTCTCGACACACAATCTTCAGATATACAAGACAACTGAACTAACGCAACAAAACACCAAGGCTACCACGACTACGGCCGCCACCACCAATACGACATCCCCCTCTGCTGCTGGCTCAACGCCACTTACATCCGCCTCCGCCTCACCTACGCCGCCTACGTGATCCTCTCCGCCCTGGCCTGTTTTATAAAGTTCAAAACTCTTTCCATCCTGTTGTTGTACAAACAACTCTTCACCATGACCTCCCTGCAATGCGCATGAAATTCGCCATCTGGTTCGCTTTTTTTTCTTCTTAACCTTCGCCGCTTACTTCCCGCCCTTTTGTGTATGCCACCATCTACGACTTTTACTTCCTCTAAATGACCGAGTTTGGATAGCTTTCCGGATGGGCATCGGCCAAGAAGAGACAACATCGACTCGTTGGTCGCGCTTCAACGCGAGGATGCTCCCGGGGAAATTGGTCAGGGCGGGTTTTATTGTCGCGGCGATGGTGATTTTGTTGAATGTGTATGTATATCTTTTGTTTGCCGTGGCCTGTTATTGGAAGTCTAGAAAGTTTGAAGACAGAGAAGAAAAGGGAGAGGGTGAATGAAGGTTTATGCGGTCTTTGGGGACGGCGGCGATTGGGGATTGTCGCGAGTATTGTGTCTTGTGTTTTATAAGGTTAAGCAGGAGGGGGAGACGGGCGGATTTAACGGGGGGTAGTGGTGCTGTTACTATTTGCGTGTGAGTAGTACTTTTTTTTCTTTCTTCTTTTTCTTTTGTTATAAACTACCACCGGGAAGGGAATGTCTGAGGATGATTGATGCTGACAGAAAACAAAACAAAACGAAACGAAATAGATCCGTCGAAGCAAACATAGCAGTCATCGTTCGCCTCCGTCCCGGGCTTCTTCCAAGTTCCTCCGCTTTCACGTGGCTCCTTGGCCGCCTGTCAAACGGATCCTTGAGGGGTGGTTCCGTGTTAAAGTCCAGAACAAGAACGATCATAACGTGCCGAGGTCGGGGAGGGATCAACCGCCTATGGGGATGGCAAAGCAGGGGAATGGGAATGGGAATGCGAATGCGAAGGTGCCGAGGGAGTTGAAGGAGAGTTGGCTTTTTAAGAGTGATAAGAGTGAGAGTGAGAATTCGGGGACGACGCATCAGGAATGTCAGGAGAGGGGGGAGGAGGTGGAGTATGAGTTGAATTCAAGGGGGGTGGTGACGGTTATGGGAGGGGAAGGGGAGAGGGAGATGAATGAGAAAGAACAGCATCGACATCAGCAGCAGGAGGTGGACTTGGAGAAGGGCCTGGGAGGATCCTGATTGGAGTGTACCGATAAGTGTTTGATTTTGGATGTACATCTTGGAATATTTATGCTGTTGACGTTTGAAGCTGAAGATGGAGTTCCATTGAAGATGAAGTTGAAGTTGACATCCGGAATTCGATCCCCTACGATGTGACGTTGTTAAGGTTTGGTGTTGCACAGCAAGCTTCCATCCGGAGGTTGTACTAACGGCCGAGATCCTGAGACGGCCCCGCATGTTCAATGCCGTTGGTCAAAGCTTCCAGCGGGCTGAGTGGGTCCATGCCGGTGGACCAGACCGTCGAGGTCTCAACCTGGAAACATTCCAGTCGCAGGCTTCGTGTCACCGTCACCTCTCCAGATCTCGGCATCCTGTCCAACTGTCTTCTTTTACCTTTTAACGTACAAGCTTCTTGTCGAATTCTTTTGCGACACGAGCCTGACTTACCATCGAGCCCGTCTTTTCTTGTCTTGAGCCACCATCAACTTCTTCCCGAGCGCAACACGACACCTAGCGAGACCCTCCGAGCGCATCACAAGCGCAAGCGCATCCATCCATCCTCCTCAAACAAGGTGCAGCGCAACCGGTGCCTTCGAGTCAAATCCTCGTCACGGCACCGCATACCATACACACGACTTACTTGCATCCATCCCCACTCGGTAACCGTAACGATGTCAGGCTCCAACGGCGGCGGAGGCGGCAAAATCAACCCCAAAAACCTCCACTACGACCGCTCCGCGACACTCCCTCCCTTTCTCGCGCGGCTGCACGCCCAGCACGCACCGGGAAACTTTGACGGTCCCGATCCGATATTAGCTGCTAGACGGCGACCGACGAAGAAGAGAAGTGGAAGCGAGGAGGCGGAGGATGCACCTTTGATTCTTGACGAGCAAGGGAACGTGGTGGAGGAGGGGTGGACTGTTGGGAAGGATGGGACGGTGACGGAGAAGGAAATAAGTGGGGAGAGAGAGGGAGAGGGGAAAGAAGGGGAGGGGGGAGAGGGGGATGAGGCGGATAAGAAGGCTGAGGGAGAAGGAGGAAAAGAGAACGAGAAAGAGAAGGAGAAGGAACAGGAGAAGAATGTGGGGATTGGGGCGAGTAAGAAGAGGAAGGTGGGTAAGGTTATTGGCGGTGGTGGTGATTCGGATCAAGAGGGAGATGATGATAAAAGGCCAAAGGGGAAAACAGAGCCTACATCTGCTAAGGACAGCGGGAAAACGGAAGAGGCGGAGGAGAAGCCAAAGCCCAAGGCGACCAAGAAGAAGGCTAAGAAGATCAAGCTTAGCTTTGGTGATGAGGAGGGCTGAGCACGGCCACATGTCTTTGGGAGTATACAAACAACGGAAGTTGGGATGGTATGCCGAGAAGATTTGCGCCGGAAAAAAGCGACAAAAAGTCTTGCTGGGCATATTCTTAAGAGGCAAGGCGCACGACACGCGACTTGATCGCAAGCTGCGAGTCGTGTGGACGACCATAGGCATGATGCCCGATCTGGTCTACACAGATATGCCGAAGAGCTCGCTCCAAGACCTGTTCATGGGACGTCATAGACAGCTTCCTTGGGCCTCGTAAGTCTCGTGGCTCGATACCTCAGAGAGCGTCTAGTTCGGACCAGCATGTGAATGCACTTCCGAGTAAACAGCACTGGTAGCAATCCTGGATCTAGATCCCGAATGAATGCGAATCCAAAACCCCTCGAGTTTCTCGATAGTCTATACAACTCATCTTTAGTCTTTAACGGTCCCAGGATGACAGATAGTTATACACAATTCCAGGTTCTCGAACTTGGGTTCAACCACCTACCCAGCTTCATCAACCCCGTGTTCTCCAGGTTCGCAATCACAGTGCTGCCTCCCAGTAAACTTGTCATATGCATGCATCATATTTCTCAATGTCTTCTTCTATTACAACCCACTAACGTTCCGAAACCCTCTCGAACCTCCCTTACCAACCCAACAAAACTGGGTATTTACCAGTACTGGGGCTTGACAAAGTCGGCGAAGGTCTTGGGCTCCTCGAAGCCGTGGTGCTCGTGGTCGTGGGTCTCCTCGGGACCGACGTAGTTCATCTTGTAGACGTTGCCGCACTCGGGGCAGCGCTCGATGGGGCGCTCGCGGGTCATCTGTTGTTGTCTGTCAGCAGCTCGCTTGGGGGGGTGCGAAAAGGGGAAAAGGGGGAAAACTCACGGTGAGCCAGATGACGTTGTGGGAGTCGGCAGGGAAGCCAGTGCAACCGGCGTACTGCTCATCACCGGCGGAGCGGACGACGATGGGGTTCTCCATGGTGCCTGTAATGTCGTTTTAGTTTCCCAACTCTCCCAGCTCTTCATCCCGGGTTGTAAGTCTTACCCCTGCGGGAGGCATCAAGGGGCTTCATGTCGAAAACGTCGACGCCCTCCATCTTGCCGAGAATCTCGAGACGCTCGAGACCGGTGGCCTGCTCGATATCGGTAGGGACAGTGCCAGGGGCGGCACCGGGGCCGATGAGGTCCTCCTTGGTCTTGATCTCTGTTTGTCGCGAAGGGAGAAGGTATAAGTCAGTCATGCATGTTTTTCGTCGTATGCGGTTCGTACGTCACCCCGCATCGTCATGGGGTGGGAAGCTCTGGGAGCTGGCTGAGCTGAGCTACCCGATGGAAGCTGTGGTAGGGGGGAACCTCGAGCTTGAGCTGGTCGAGCTTCTCCCGTCGTCCGCGATGATAACCCCCTCCTTATCTCCTCCAATGCTTCTCCTCCTTGTTGTTTCAAGCTCCCCAAAGCTTATCCAAGCTCAGCTCAAGCTTCGAGAGACCCCACCACAGCTTCCAGTTCGCATAGCCCAATTCCCAGATAGCCCCAATAGACACGATCGTAACGCAATCGCCGGGGGGAGATCATCATACCGGAGAGAGTCTTGATGTGGGGGGTAGGGACCTTGGTCTCGGGGTGGCCTGGATTCAAGATAAAAACATGGTGTCAGTGTTTCGATCGGTATTCGGGGTTGCAATTGATGCGTGTTTGGTTGTCGCGAATTTGTTCGTCGTGGTGGTGGTGGTGGGGGGTATGATGTCGTCGTTGGTGGTGATGATGATGCTTTTGCGCGGATATTTGCAGCTTCGCGATTGGAGCTTTTTTCGATGCCGTGCTTTTTTTCAGGCCGCAGCCGCTAAACCAAGGCGTCCAGACATGTTCACTTACAGCGCACAACGGTGGTGGCGATGCTGCGACGGAGAGCGGGGGCAGCGGTGGCCCGGCGGGCGACGGCGACGGCGGTGCGGGACAGGAACATGGTGACGACGGCGGTGGTGGGTGGTGTGATGTCGGAGTGACAATTGACCGGGAGAGAGCGGAGAGGCGGGAGATGATGTTTTGTCTGCCTTTGGCCGGGGGTCTGCGCTCGGGAATCCGAAGCTGGTTTTGCTCAGCAGCAGCGAATCCGCTGGAGTCCAATTGCCCACACTGGTCCCACAGCTGCAGTGGGCAGAGGCCCCGACGCACCGCTGCCCTTCTGCCCGTTCTGCCGCTGGCAACTGGCGAACGGTTGCTGGGTTGGAGGCATGAGGGCGCTTGGGCCACCTTCTGGAAAGCTTCCCCAGGTGATTGCCAGAAACAGCTAGCGCAGAGTCAGGTGAGACAGCACGTGAAAGCTTTCATCTCACAAGACAGTGCAATTGTCGCTGAACATGATGGGTTTTGAGTTGAGAAGAAAGTGATAGCAAGGCAAGAAAGCAACAAAATGAATACAGATTTAAATTGACTCAAGCTATCAATTGGGTGTTCGAGGGTTGAACTGAGCACCAAGCTCCAACGAGCTCTTCAAAGCTACAGGCATGACCCTAACCCTCATAGAGGTCATGTCGTCATTGTTTACAGCCAAAGACAACAAATCCAAAACACCATACAACATGGCCAAATATGACAAAGTGGAAAACATCCGTTGTCAAAATTGGCATTTCACGTTTGCTGTTCTTGCAATCCGGAATGGAGATGAGAGATGAAGGGTGCCTGTGCAAATAGCATATGACTTCTCGGCGCGGCCGGCTGTTACGCGCACCGGCAGTGCTCCACCCCGTGAACGGGACTCCGGCTTTCCAACCCCAAACTCCCGGCCCCGATCCGGTTCCCGTCTTCAATAGTGGATTCACAGATCGGCGCCCTTAGCATGTCGGAACGGCACCATGCCGGAAGTGTGCTAGCGGAGATCTTCGTTGGTGCAACCGGAGGGATGATGCCGTGTCATCACGTGGGGAGATGCCTCGGCACTTCCTCCTTCAGCTAAGCCAAGCTCCCCCCTCCATCCCGCCGCGGCCGCGCCCGCATATCGTCAGCTTAGGTACCGAAGCCGACTCGGCCGTTTAACAGCTGAAATATCACAAACATCCGGGTGTCTTTTCCGCAAGGTGATATTGGGGTGGCATTGATATACTTTTGTGTAACTTACCACAATCACTTGACATTTTCATATCTCAATTACAAGCTCTTGTTGACTCTCTTCACTTCGTCCTCATTTCATAGAGTGCAACTCCGGTTCTTCATAGTCATCATATCAGCGTCTCGACCGGAGCTTCACCACCGGGACACTTGTCCCTCCCCAAACACCAAGATGTCAGACTCCGAATATGACAAGCTCCTCTCCTTCCAAGAGGCACTGGAACTCGTCAAACTCCCACCCGACTCAACCTCCCAATACCGATTCATCGGCACACGCTCCGCCTACCTCCCGGGATGCGACTACCCACCAGAAAAAGAGATGCCAGCCTTCCACTCCGCAGCCTACGGCGGCCACGTCTACGCTCAAAGCGCCCTAGCAGCTTGCAAAACCTGGGGCGAGATCGAAGATCAGAAGAAAATCCCCAAGTCTCAGAAACTTGGTCTTCACGTTCGTCTCTCTTCCCCCTCCTCCCCTCCAAGCCAAGTACTAACACTCCCCAGACAATCCACGGCTTCTTCACCACCGCAGGAAACCGCCACCGACCCTTCATCTACACCTGCACCCCTCTAACCTCCACCCGCTCCTTCAGCACCCTCTCCCTAACCGCCTTTCAACCCTCCGTACCCTCTTCTTCCCCTACAAAAGACCACTTCCCCGTCTCCGATGCCTCCTTACCTCTATCGCCATCCCCGTGCTTCACAGCCATGGTCTCCTTCAAGGCCTCCGAACCCCACAGCGCTGGCATCGCCATCCAGGAACCCCCACCACAGGTCCGCTTTAAGGATATCTTGGGCTCAAGAAAACCAAAGGACTGGCCGCCTGCTCCGCCGATGGATATCGACGGCGTGGTTTCGCTTGTTGGAAACGACGTGGTGGGCGAGTTTCCGGTGGTGGAGATGCGGAAGGTTGATATGAGCGGTTACAACGAGGGGAAACCGGTTCATGAGAGGAGGGAGTTGTTGTTATATCGACTGTTAAAGCCGTTACCGGCTGATGGGACGGGGGGTCATGATGCGAATAGTCACGCAGTAATCCACGCCTACGTCGTCGACAGAAACGGATTGCTGATGGCGTGTAACCACCTCGGCATGGGCTGGACGTTGGGTAAAGCGGCGAGTCTGAGTTATAGTATCGTGTTCCATACGAATGTGGAGGAGTGTGTGATGAGGCATGGGAGTAGGGATATGGAGTTGGACCTGAACACGGATTGGGAGGCCAGGTCGAAAGGGAAGGGGGATGGAAAGGAGGAGGAAGGTGTGTGGTGGATTCAGGAGGCTTGGTTCCCGAGGGCCGGAGCGGGAAGGGGGATTGTGGAAAGCAAGGTTTGGAGTCCGGGGGGTGTGCATGTGGCGACGGAGTATCAGGATGGATTGATTAGGAGCTTTGAGAAGGAGGAGCAGAAGCCGAAGTGGAATCCGAAGTTGTAGGGGGCGAGTGGTGATGGTCGTGCCCTGGCCATGATGGGAGGGGAGGGGAGAGTCGTGAGTGGCATTTGCATTCTGAAATCTGGGGTTTGGAGTTTTTGGATAGCGAGAAAGCGGTAGATGTTCGTCTAGAGGCATAGATGCGTAGAATCATGCAATTGTTTGGGAACACTCCTACGGGAGACGACTTGACGGGATGTTCTGAGAAGGCGTAGCTTCCTCTCCCTTACGAAAAGCTCGCATTTTACTTTAGGTTGTGTTCGTTCAGGCTGTAGTGCAGGAGAGAAATCCAACTTTTAGTGGCGGTAAGGTACAGTCTTACAGCTGCACTTTTTCTGTTCGGCTTGATTTCAGTAAAAATATGCAAGTCGCTGCATTACCCCAAATCGATGCAAGAGATACATCTGGCCAATCAGAGGTCTGGATTTCTTACTGAAATGACCGGATTTTTAACATTTTTAAAGCTCCCTGACCCCATGTTTAAGGCTGTAAGAATTCCCTCTTCAGGGGACCACAGTGCCCAACCCCCTATAAATATAGGGGATCGCCGTCGTAAAAGACAATGAATGAAGCTATTCCCAATTGAAATCTACTATCTGAGCTCCACAGTGTTAAACACAGTGTGTAGGTCTATATCTACTATACCTTCTTATAGCCTGCCTTAACGTTGCAGGAGTGCAGCTGCGGACTATGTACGGTAATGTGAGGTTTCCCCTACCGTACTACAGCCTGAACGAACACAACCTTAGCTTCGTCACTTATCCATCCGAGAAGCCCAAGACGTGAAAACATATTGGGCAGGCATCTTGGTCTCGAGTATATTCACACCCCCAAGTCTACACCAGGCGCACATACCTCACAAGAAGGTGCGTACCAACTTGACACTCTCCAAGGCAAGACGACCCTGTGGCGTCCCCATCTGCCCCCTCAACCAGCAAGTAAGATTTTACCTCCATGACACCATCTCCCAGTGGCGGAATTAGCAGCTCAACCACCACCCACGCAACGCCATCCCAAGAACTCAAGGAACCTAAGTGTAGACCCTGAAAATCTCTCAACCAGGATTCCAGTGTGACGACACCCCCGCATGCTCACAGCTGCCCAGCTTCTAAAAGGGGAAAGAAGAAACGGGATGCGTCGTCGCTCTTGTGTCTTTCTGTCTGATGTGCCTCAACGTGGGCGAGAACCATGGGACTGGGCTCCGGGGAAGCCGCACGTGGTCAAGCTGAGACCGGCGATGGTGATGGCTTGCATGAGTGGATGAGGAGGAGAATGTATCGAAACATGCGAGATGCAATGACGATGCAAGGGCTTGGGATTGGGGCTTGGAGTCTTGGAATATTGGAATATTCTATGGACCATGGTCGTCAACCGGGGAATTTGACCTCTGGGCGTGCTGCTTTTGGGTGCGTAGATTGGTAACACCGAGGATGGCCCAGTGGAGTCTTTCCCCGGATTTCAGGACTTTTGGTTTTGGCAGAGCGAGTTCACAGTCTGGATCCATTGGGGGTCTCAACTCTTGGGGACATTTCACGTGGTCACAAAAGAGCTGCATGCATGTTCTCCTTCGCTTGGATGCCAGATTACCAGGGACAGGGACGGTTGGAGGAATGTTCCATGGTTTCGAAACAACCGCAATTTTTGCTTTTTGGAGTTCTTTGGGTGTATGGATGGCAAGACCGAGGCTTGAGAGGTTCTGGGTGCGTTGGGGGAGCTGGAGTGAGAGGGGACCTTCCAGAGCCAGTTGCTTGGGAGTTTGGTACAGATGGGGGGATGGAGATGGGGGTGGTGTGTGATGGTGTTTCAACAGAAGCATCAATATGAGGCTCGCAATATTCTCAAGTGAACAGCAATGATGGGTTTCTCAGGAGCTTACATTGGGATTCGGACATGAATTATTCGGATTCATGAGGGTCCTGATTTGCCAGCATAAACAAAAGACAGTTAGATGTCGGGAAGTGGAGGGAATCCCAACATCGTGGTAAGGGTCCAACATGAATGCAACCGTGGAGCCGAAAGGAGCGCTCTCTTGCTCGCTTCAAGCACTGCTCAAATGGCACGAACGGAGTTGATTCCGCGGCTGGGCGCGAACCGCTCGGGCTCTTGTACCGAAGCCCTCGTTTTTGAACAGCTTTTCGTTTGTGTCAATGGCCAGACTAGGTACTGGGCTCGTCGTCAATGTCTCGGAGTCACCTTGCTCGTCAATAATGAAGAATGCAGCGAGGAGAAAAGAAAGTGAAGAACACCGACGATGGATCGGGGAATGAGTTGTTCTAACAGGAAGCCGATTTTCTTGCCTATAACAGGAACAATAGCCGACGAAAGCCGCTCGACCATATATCACAAACAGCGTTTGTTGGACGAAAGAGTTTCGTGCAACTGAGTGTTTGAGACAGGGGCCCCGGGCTTGTACAAACTGGTGAGAACGCGACATCTGAGAAATGGCTTCATGGCGCTGGAGCTAATGTTCGTAATCTCCCCTAATCCCCGGGCTCCGGCGGCACCAGGCTGCTGCAAGAGAAAGGAATTAACCTTTAAAAGGCTTAGCAATCTCTGCAGCTGATGTCCTCACTGACTGGGAATGGTCAGTAAAGTTCAAACCCAAAAACCAATGAGAGTGACGAATAATGGCCGTCCTACCGATTTGGGCACCGAGGAAGGGGAATCAGTCAATGTTGAGGCCGCGTGATCAAAGTTTGGGTCGATACTCCCTCATCTTCTCTCCGACAAAGGTGTAAAACCGATGAGAGGGTTCATGTTGTACTTGGAAGTAAGCTGACCTACCTACCTACGTCTTGGTAGCACGATGTGTTGTATGAGACGACATGTTGAACGACCTCAGACAACCTCAGGAGGACGATGAGGGCGCCTTGGCACTTGGCAGACTGGTAGGACGGGAGTTCTTTGGGGAATTGGAAATCATCACCAGAACATGGGAGGTGAAACCTCAGAAAACCGAAAACGCGCTGTCGAGACGAAAAGAAGCTGACCTCGAAAGACAAAAAGCAAAATGAGGTCTCTAGTTTGGTTCGGTCCAGAGTGTCCAGGTACACAAACTCCGCTAGCCCAGCACCATTACCCCAGACTCTTGGGTGACATCGACCGCGACTCTTCCAGCTCCGTGGCACCTGCATCACACTTTTGCTGACTGCACAGGTCATTTGCGGTTGCCCTTGCCCTCCTGACCAACGGCGACGACAGCGACCAGCCAGTCGCCCAAATTCCCTCTCTCAATTTTTTCCCTTCTCCCGTCGTCCAGCCCGTCCCCTTTCCGACAGGTTTTATACGCACCAATCAGAGCATCTTTCGGTACTCTCCGCCTACCGCTGAGAAAAGACTCCCGACGCCGAACTCTTTTCCATCTCGGCCCTAGCCCGTCATCCTTGGTGCTTCTAACCATTCAGCTTGCGAACTAGCTCCCCAGCTGTTAGCTGACCCTTGCCTGCACCACCACCGAAAATTGCACTGCACCACTTCCTGCACCCCGGCTCTTCCCTCAGCTTTTTCCATCGTGGTGCCCATGTCGTGCTACCCTCTTGTGTCTCTTCCTCGTGGTGCAGGCCTTGCAATTGCTAGCTAGGGCTACTGGCGTTGGCCTGTTGTTGTTGCTAGCTTCACCGCCCTACGAGAGAGTGGTCATGCCGTCGTCGCAATTGATGAAAACCGAAGTCTTCCATTCCAGTTAACTGGAAGTATTCTCCGGTCTTGAGATTGTTCTTCATGGTCAGTTCCTGATCCAGGTTTTGTGGAATCTTGTCTTTCCATCCTGCTGGGTCAGCTCCCCCTCCCCTCCCTACGCTACCTTACCTGGTCGCCTCATTTGAGTGCTACCCCTCTCACCAAGAAAAGTTTGACCTTACCTTTTCCTCTCTTGCCCTGCTGGCCTGCTGGCCTGCTACCCAGAGCTACACAACAAACGTAGACCCGTACAGAGCTTTCCCGTCACCTGAGCCCTCGGGTGATCCAATCATCTCTCGATCTCGGCCATCTTTTTGCGACTTGCGACTTGCAAGTCCGTTGTCGTCGAATCGAATGAACCCTTTTCTTCTTCCTTCGCTTCCCCCCTTCTCGCTTTTTTTTTTAAGACGCCACTTGCACATTCTCTTACCTACCCTACCGACCGACGTACCTACTGCGACGGAACATTGGACGGACATTGGAACTTGTGTCATTGTACCTTGAATCTTTCGCCTCGACCTTATACATACCCCTTCGGACCCTAGCACACACACCACCATCTTCTCTTACAAGCTTTTTTTTCAGCCTCCAACTTGAGTTTGCCTCAACAGATCATCTCGGTTCATAAACCGAACAGAGGAAGGGTCTCATCGTTCTAGAACAAACTCCTTTTCAGCTCACTCACTCGCTTTGATCCGAATTTGTTGGTTGTTTCTTCGGTTATGAAGCTTCCTCCTCCATATCCGACATTGCTACCATCCGAATACCTTGACACCCGAAAACCGACGACCATTCCTACAAAACCGAAACCTTGAACGAGACAGAGCAAAGTCAAAATGGAGCATTAACGGATCAACCTGTTATTACAGTGGAAGTGAAGGTCAGGCGGGTTGCTGGCAGCGCATTTGGAATACAGAAGAGTTTCCAGGATCAGTCGTCAGCTTGTTTGTGGACTGAGCGAATCAGCGAGACCAGAGCAGAAGTGAGGTGAGGACAAGGGGACTTCTTTTCTTCACACGCCGATCGATGCAATGGGGATCCAAGTCGAGTCCTCGCTAGAACCGCCTCGATCGTCTTTCGCGCAGCAATACGGACCATGGCACTACCACGATGTTCGGTCCAGTCGGTATGGCTGGGGTGAAGGGGCGGCGCTCATCTCGAATGCATTTTCGGAACGGTTTGCAGGAGCGGAGGGGAGTAAGAGCAAGACGGCGCGGCCTGCTCTTGTCATCGAAAGGGAACAGGAGGAGGAACATCCGACATCCGTCAGCACCAGTTTACCACAGCCTCTCCCAGCACTACTACTAGTCCAAGCATCATCATCACCACCAACACCCTTACCATGGGTCTTTACTCAGATACACCCAGCAGGCCCCATCCTCACATTCCCTTTGGATGCTGCTCTTGTAGCATCACCACCGGCCCCCAGGCCCTCCCTCAAACGCTCCCGGCCTTCAACAGACGTAGACGGCCACAACACCGCCCCCCTCCCCTGCAAGAAACGGCGTCTCCGGTTACACCTCGTCACCTCCCGGCTCTCTCGCCCCTTTTCGCTGCCCGCTACGCACATCCTCAACCGGGAATCGATCCTGAAGGGCGACAAGAGGCTACGGAGTATAGCGGCAGCAGCGAGCAGAAGGATGGCTATGGTTGGTTGGGGGGTGGGGGCTGGGCAAAATGGGGGCGGAGGTGGAGGTGGAATGACGACAATGGGAGGAAATGGAAGTGCGGCGTGGCTGAGGAAGATGGCGGTCATGAATCGGTTTCGGATGAGGATGTTGGGGGAGAATTTGGCGAGGGCGCAGGCTGCACAGACAGCTGGGCAGGGAGGGGTGCCTGGAGGGCAGGGTGGACTAAATGGAGGAGGGAACACCGGAGGCGTGCCCATAGCGAGATCATCACAACAACCACAAGCCTACGGAGCTGGGATAAGACCACGGCCTCCACCCAGTCAAGCTGGTGGGCAACAAGTGACGGCGCCGGTAACAGGATTTCCACCCCCGGTGATACACACCAACACCGCAACCAGCCCAGGACCATCAACACCATCAGCACCATCAGCATCACGGCATCTCTCCCCCTCTCCCCGCCTCCACCCCCTCCGCTCGCCAGACCTCCGGCCTATAGAAGACCAAGAGTTCGACGACGAGGACGTCGCGTTCCCAACCTCCGCGCACGAAAGCCGATACGAAGGCGAAGAAGAGGAAGAAGGGCACGAAGTGTATGCGGATTTTGGAGTGCTCTTTGGCGGCGGCGGCGGGGATGACCTCGACGAGGAGGGTAATAGCATGTCTGGCGAGATGCCCCCGGAGCAGCAGGAGTATTTGGGCCTGGACGATTTGGATGGGATTCCTTGGGGGGCTAGGTGTTGAGAGTCCCTTGTGTTGAACAGAGGCATGGACGGTACGGATAAGACGGGCGGACCGAAGGCATTACCGGGAGTCGCGGTTGGAGCTACAGTATAACGGTAAGAGTCACGGGCGAGCGATGGTCCGTTGTTACCGACCGACCGGGCGACATTGTCAGGCAGTCAGAAGAGGTACTCTTGCCTGCTTGTCTGTACACTTTGTTATTTACTACACTAAACTTGAGTGTATCTATCGACTTTGGGGAGAACATTGTGCTTTCAAGAGCGCGGTTTGCATGTGGACGGTTACATAAAACAGAACAGAAAAACAGAGGAAAGAAAACATGGCGTTTGTCAGTGGCTTGTTTACTTCCCTTATTGATGTGCGACGGCATTGACTCCATCGAGCGCAGAGGTCCCAACCAGTTCCCATGGCAACCAAAATTTTCCGTTTTTTTTTTCCATGGTCGTTCGCTTCGGGGAGACACGCGGCTGAGCTCGGGCGGTTGCTCCCTGGGGGTGTTGTTGTTGGGCTCGCGACTCGCCTCGGGCAGCTCGCGCGGCTCCGGCCGATGGTGTTGACAGTGAGCCTTGGCGGGGACGCCGATAACAGACGAGCTCAGGAGCAGGGGGATGTTCTTCGCTTGGAGATTCGACAGGATAGCGATCGATTTCGTGTTGTTTCAGGTGTCGCGAATACGGATGTCGCGGAATGGAGAAATGCGCGAAAGATTGGCCGGGCTTCGGAGACGAAGGATGAAGTCAAGTTTACGGGACGATCCGGGCGACCATTACGGAGGTCCCCTGAAATACAGCGGCCCGAGGTCCGGTCCAGCGAGCCGGTGCCCCACTGCAGGGAGCTGCCCGTGCCGAGAGCTACCCCACGTTTGCGTGGGACGTCATGGCAGATCTACCCCACCTCGCCGGCTGCCGCTGCTGATAGCGACTGTCATCCGCTACTTGTACAACTTACAGTGATAAGGGACAACTCCCGGACATCTGACATTGACAGCCTCGTCTCCTGCTCTCCATCTCTTCTTCTTCCTGCTGCTGCTCCAATTGACCACCTCCAGACACTGAAAACACCAGACAACCGGCCACCATGTCCCACAGCCACCTCAACCCCGAAGCAACCCCCTTCCTCCCCGCCATCACCTCCCTCCCCATCCTCCCCGACGCCGCCCTCATCTCGACCCTCGACCTCCTCTTCGAGCCTTCTCCCGAGCTCCACGCCCTCGCTCTCCCAACTCTCCGAACCATCTCCTTCTCCTCCTACCCCGACCTAATCTCCACCATCCGTGCCGAGCTCCTAGCCATCGCCAACGCCGTCGCCGACCCTTCAGTCCCCGAAAACGAAAAGGAAAACATCAAGCGTCCGCTTCACGCGATACTAGGCAGCCATCCCAGGCTGGGCGAGCCGAAGAAGGAGACGCTGTCGGCGCAGAGTAAGAAGGAGCAGGCGCACTTGAATGCTGCTGGGGACTCAGAGGAGGTCAAGGAGGAGCTGAGGAAGTTGAATAAGCTGTATGAAGAGGAGTTTCCGGGGCTGAGGTATGTGGTTTGGGTTAATGGACGGCCGAGGACGGAGATCATGGTGGATATGAGGAGGAGGATTGAGAGGGCGGATTTGAGGGCGGAGGAGAGGGAGGGGATTAAGGTGAGTTTCCTGCCTTTTGCTGCTGATCTCTTTCCGTTCGAGAAATTGCAGAGTTGTATTGCCCGTGGTGTTGGATGGCAAGGCTGACTTTTACCTCCCAACAGGCAATGTGCGACATCGCGGCCGACCGAGCGGCCAAGCTCCTCAAGTCCGCCCAGGAGGCCGTCGAACATAGCAGCGCTTAGAGAAATTCAACACTGCGAGTACATGGGCATACATCAGTCGATACTACGAACTTCGTCCAATTGTGCGGTTGGTGCCAGGCAAGGAAGGAGATCAACATGCAGGTCGCTTTGGAGGTGACCTGCATGCTCAGTGTTGAAGCAGCCGGCGCCAAGGCTATCACCTCTCAGCCACACCCGTCAACCGGCCGGCAGCCCGTTTGTTGTTGGGCGAATCCTTGACGACAATGCAAATGCAACACACAGGTCATCCCGGAGATGGGGCCTGTTTTTGGGTCCAGTGCTTGAGTGAGGGGAAGGCATTCTGCTCGAAATGGACATTGACTCCTGAGCCACCTTCATCGAAGGACTAAATCGGTAAGCACCCTTGTGGAAAGCACTGGAAGTTGACCTTATGGGTTCATTCCACATACTATTCTAAGTGGCATACCCGAGGACAAGAAGTGCTGGTTGTTATTCACTTGCTAACCCGTCGTTGAAAAACGCCTAGTGATCTGCCGGCGCCTAACGTATCAGCCTCAGTTTCGTCCTCTCAGCCTCACCCATTGGCCGGCCGTTTGTTATCAGACGAATCGTCGACGGCAACAACATGCACGTAGCCCGCGGAATTCAGCATGCGGACGCTACGTGGGCGACATTATTGGAGAAGTTGTTTGTTCGACAGGCCTCTGACATGACTCTGCCGAACACAATGCGCGGGAGGCCTACAGTATGCCCCCCACCCGAAGCATCGTCTACCTCATATTTCGTCTCCATAAAGACCTCAACATGTTCGTGGAAGTCCATGATATCTTTCGTTCTCAGCAGCATCTCCTATATCTGCTTCACTTCCAATCTCCCAGCACTATCACAATCTCACACACTTTACCTCTCACCTGATTCTTCCTCCTTGCAACCATCTTTGACTCTACCACCTCTGATCTACAAGTCTTGATGAAACTTTTACGCTCCTTGCCCAAGACCACAACAGCAACTCCTTCTACGATGGGTTCTGAGATCAAGCCCCCTGCTTCAGGCATCCTGACCAGCCCTGATCGTCTCCGCAAGATCGATCAGTTACGCGAGAAGAACATCGATGTCATCTTGCCGTTGCCTACACTGGTTGCGGTGGGTGACCAAAGCTCTGGCAAGTCTTCCTTGCTCGAGAGCGTTACTGGCATTCCGTTCCCTCGCGGACAGGAACTCTGCACCCGTTACGCAACCCAGATCACCCACCGCCGCGATCCTGAGGTGCAGATAATCATCACAATCATCCCTGCCCCTCAGAGCACCGAGGCGGAAAAGGCCACTCTCAGGTCTTACCGCAAGGAGCTTGCCTCGACCAACGAGCTTCGCGATCAGTTTGTCAAGATTCTTGATGAGGTAGGTGTCCCACTCTTTATTCCACTGACTTCTCCTAACCGTTACACAGGTCAACGTCTATATGAAGATCAAGACGGACAAGAACCCTGAAGGAGAGAAGACCTTTTCCAGGGACATCTTGAAGATCGAGAAATGCGGCCCCACCGAGGACTATCTCACCGTCATCGACGTTCCCGGCATCTTCCGCCTGACCTCCAAAGGACAAACGACAGAGAGCGATCGCAGCCTAGTTCGAGACATGGTTACCGGCTTCATCAAGGACAAACGTACCATCATTCTCGCCGTCTTGCCTGCCAATGTGGATGTGATGACCCAAGAGATTCTGGCTCTTGCCGAGAAATACGATCCGGACGGAGAGCGCACCCTCGGCGTCCTCACCAAGCCTGATTTGGTCATTGAGCGCAGCGCCAAAGAAGCGGTTTGCAATCTCGTCGCTGGAAGGAAGAAGGCCCTCAACCTCGGCTACTACCTTGTCAAGAACCGCGGTGGCGATGACGACGATGACTCTGATGATGACTCGGGTCTTCGCCGGAAAGAAAGGGACCTCTTCCAGCAGAGCCCTTGGTGTAACTTGCCACAAGAGCGCGTTGGAGTTACCGCGCTTCGTGAGAGGCTCCAGGATCTGCTGGGTGAGATCACGGACAAGGCGTATCCTGAACTCCGGTCTGAAGCCCGCAAGAAGCTCGCGGAGGCCCGGGATCAACAAGATGCTCTTGGGCCTCCTCGGCAGACGGAGCGTGAGCAGCAGCAGTATCTTGCTCAGATCGCAGCCAAGTTCCAGAGAATCGTCCGTGCAGCCCTTGAAGCCAACTATTCCACCCATTCGGTGTTTGACGAACATAGCGTGAGGCTTATTACTCAAGTAGTAGGCATCATAGACACGTTCAACAACCGAATGCGACAAAAGGGCCATACATACTCGTTTGTGAAGGTGGAAACAGAGGATTCAGACGATGAATCAGCGAACAAAGCGGATGACAGTGAAGAAGACGATGATCCAGACGATGCCGAGTACGATGCCGAGTTGGCTGCCGCGCAGAGCGACGCAGCCATCCGCGAGATGTTGCGCCAAGTTCGCCAAGTATTTCCTGAGTTGGAGAGCATCGTTAACATCGTGGAGCAACCTGAATTCGCCGTCAAACAAGACAATAGCAACTGGATCCGCAACATGTACCTCGAGTCTCGCGGTATCGAACTCGGCACCTTCAGCCCCATCGTCCTTGCTAGCGCTTTCCGGGACCAGACGACCAAATGGAGTCCCATGACGGAGTACTATATCAGTGTCATAATTATAATTATCCACCAGTTCATTCTCTCTATTCTGAAGACGATTTGCACGGATGGAAAGCTTTATGAGGCGATCAAATCCATCATCATGGATGACCTGCTGGCCAGGTACGCGAACGGCATGGGCCATGCCAACTTTCTGGTCCAGGTGGAACGCGAGAAGAAGCCCTACACCGTCAACCACTACTTCAGCAGCAATCTCCAGAAGGCCCGTGGCGATCGAGTCTCCGAGGCCCTGAAGGGGAAGCGCACATATGACAGTCGCTGCCATTCACCTGCCGCCTACGTAGTCAAGTTCGACCACGTCAAGACGGCCATCACCAACAAGAGCAACCAGGAGCACGCCCAAGAGGACATCCATGACATTCTCAAGAGCTACTACAAGGTGTCTCGCAAGCGCTTTGTCGACAACGTCTGGCTTTATGCTGTCGATCACCACCTTCTCTCCGGTCCCAACAGCCCCTTGACACTCTTCTCAGAACAGTGGGTGCTAGGGCTGGATGAAGACTCGTTGAATGCTATCGCCGGGGAGTCACGCAGCACCAGAGACAAGCGCAAGGAGCTGACGAAGAAGATTGCCGACTTGGAGGAGGCACTGAGGATCCTCAAGTGAACGGAGGGGATAGCGGCGGGTTGTTGATGTTCATCATTTTCCTTTCCCATTTGTTGTGTCGCTTTCGCAGACGGTTCGTGCTACTTCGGGAGACTCTATGGGCACATCGAAATCGAAAATCCAACAGTGTTAAATGTTTATTTCATAGAATCAACTGTAGTGTAGCATGCATACCCGAATGAAGTATGTCCTTGATTACCAAATTCCTGTTACCGTCGTTATAGCTTACAATGCTTTGCGCGTGTAGCACCTTTAAGCACTCCAGACTATCTCTTGGACCCCAACAGCATTCACACATAGCGGCCATACGTAGAGTCGCGATTCCAATGCCCCCCTCGGACTCCCGCCGTAGCGTATTCTTATTGCCTGACAAAGCCATTTGATAACGCCGCGGTGACGTTTATTTTACAGCACAATCGGTCACCCAACCTTACCAAGCTCGGATTCACACACGTTTACCTCAGTCTCAAAGCACAATATCTCCATTCCATCAAGGACCATTCAAGGGAATGTCCGGGTATTGTGTATGTACGCAGCTGCTTATGTGTATGATCGCCAACTTAGACGGACGGGATCAGGGGATCTGAGACGATGGAAAGGCAGATGCAAAGAGAGAAAAAAAGAGCTTGAGTGGCGTGTGAGTTGGAGAAAGATATTAGTAAAGGATTCGCTCGCCAGGCCATATCTACATACATACAGTATTCACAAAAACCGATAATATTTGAGTGAACTGAAGTATGTACACTTTTCTGAATGGGCACAACACACAGATCGAAAGTTTTAAGGCTCCTTCCTATTGAAGCTTGAAGTTCGAATTACCACACTAAGTGAAACAGAGAAATCAGTTACATCATCATCCCTTTCTCATGCGTGAAGCTTTAAGCCGATAAAAATGGAGGCTAGAAAAGGCAAAAAGCTCAGCCCGCAATAACGAGGCCCGGAATTGAACCCGGGACGTCCTACGGCTTACGAAAACTGTACCACCAGTACCGCGCACTGAGCAATGTTTTCTAGCTCCCGCACTATACCGCTCAGCTACGTACGAGGCGGATGGGTACGGGAGTTATTGGGGGGTCTGAACTGGGACCTTATATGGTCCGATCTTCAAAGTCCTACTGCTGGACGTCCAGTTTTTTCGAGATGGGGTGAAACAGGATGATGAACTCTTCTTCTGTCTATATTAAATACTATGCTATAATATTAATAGAAATAGGCAGAGACATAAAGGCCACACACAAGCTGATCTATTGCTCCTTGTTCCCAGCCTCGCGTAGATAAAGCCCTTTATTATATACACCGGGCAGTCTTAGATTACCCTCGGTTTATAAGTGTCTTAATTGCTTGTTCACAGACGAAGTTATTGACACATTGACACATTGATTAAGGTATGAACGGGGCTGTGACTGACTGACTGGACTTTGCTATTGACCACCAATATGTACTTTAGAAAAGTTGAGGCATGCTTGCATCAATGGACAGCTTGGTTTCTCTTTATGGAAGATTTTGAACTGACAGGGAAAAAAGGAGGGTATGTAGACTGGATAAGGTAGATCCGATTTGGGTCGTCAGTCCACTGGGTGTTGGGACTTGAGGGGTGAGTGAAGCTAGTGAGGATATATAGAGGTAGGGAAAGAGGGAGTGAACATTCCCTGTCAGAAGATTCGTCGGGTCATCATCAAATTGCGACTTGGTTTTTGCTCGGGATCGATGACTATGGGGGAGTCTGATATGATGATGATGAGAATAGGGGATTCGATGCTTAGGGCAGAACTGGTGATTATGAACTTTTACTTGGAAGGAAAAAATCGAAGGGGACTTCGATGAAGAAACGGGGTGGGAAGGGAGAAACGGGGGTGGACATGATGGATGTGTGTGTGCCAATGATGAAGGAGGAAGTTCTTTTCCGGTAAAGGGCTGGACGTTAACGGTTTCGGTAGGTATCTACAGTTCCAACAAGAATGGCCTACGGACTCACGCTGGTTTTTTTTTCGGTCTTCCAGAAGGAGAGTGACGGCCCCCCATATGAGCGCAAGATCTAAGCGCGCAAGGGAGATTGATGTTTACAGGCCCCCCGACCAGTCGGATGCGGCGGGATATCACGGTGTTTGGCGCTATTGGCTGACTGACGGCATATCTTAACCGCCGGTTGAGAGCCGCATGCATGTTATGATATCGAATGAACAATAACGACGCCATTCAGTTGATGTAATGCTGGATCTGATTAGATCGAGACGACTGGCCGTTGAACCAGAAAACATCAGTAGGCGCTGAAGGGAGGGAGCAGAAAGACTGAGTGATGTGTCCTGCAGCACTGCAGTGCAGACAGACAGCTTCTGTGTCAGAAGTCAAAACAGCAAGCCGGCGCGACGGACGTAACGAGTCAAACATTTCTGGCAGAAGTCCAAACCGTTGATGCGAAACAGATCCACCGTCGAAACTGCAGTCGCATGCTGTTGTTGAGTGTTTACACTTGGGACGCCTGTTTACTCGAAACGGGCCCTTTGAAGTTTTTGCGAAGTCTCCATTGTGTTGTTGTTGGAGGCTTTTGATGTCCGTTGTTCGGTTGATGACTGGAAGCGCTTAAGCAGCTGAAGTTCTGTTTGTGACAAGGTGCATGTTTGGCCTCCAAAGCGGCCATCGCACGGCGGCAACCGGTGCTATTTTGGGAGCATCGGGTCCATGAAGCGAGCAGGATCGATCGTGAGAGGAGAAGAGTTTATGGAAGGATTCTTCGATTTGTTATAACGAGCCGGGTGGAATTCATCTCGTGGATTCAAGACAGAAATTTAGGGTTGGTCACATGATGCCATCGCAAACTGGCCTGGAGTCGCAGGGCAGAGGGGACTGAGGGGATGGCAGAGACGGGAATTGGACATTGGAGTCTCGTAGCTCATCAGATAAGCGAGGGTTGGTAGATCGATCGACGAATGTTTTTCACAAATGTATTTATTTGGAAATGTTTCAGTAGCATCCGTTTCTCGTCAGGAGGGGCAGTTTCACGGCGGATGGGCTGCCGGTTGAATGTTGTTGATGTCGAAGGGGAAGAGCGAAGTCTCAAGTGGACCGTGAGGAGGGGCATCTTGCAGGGTTCTCCACAGATCGTGTGGTGGGGCAGATCCCGAATCGGGAATAGCGTGATACATGCCTGAGATGGCCAAGCCTTTTGGCGAGTTTTAAGGGCCTCCATCCCCGTCAACTCTGACCGGAAGCCATTGGAGCCTTTGACGATGCGGCAAGAACACTCGACGATGAACATCCAAACAGCAGGGACATTGCCTGGAAGTTTCCATTTCCATGGGCTCATAACAGCTTTGCATTAAGATCATGTTTCGACAGTGAGAACATGGACAGAATCCGGAGGCGGGGCAGATCCGGAAGACGACGATTCCGTGGTGATGGTATCCCCTCCTTCGCCCGAGTCGTACACGTGAAGCCTTCGACCTGTCACGTCTAGGAGGGAGAGAGACATGAGTGATCGATGAGGCATACCGAAAAGAGGTAACTGGACAGCTTCAATATCGAGTCTGAATGCAGCAAGCAGATTCATCGACAAGACCGACAAACAAAAAGTTCGAGTCTCATTGATGATGCGGCAGATGGAAACTGAGGGACGTTTCAATATGTCAGACGCCAAAACTAAGTAAACACGCGAAACAGACAGAGGTGACTGGCTTTGTCAAAGCTTTCCTGGTTCAGTTGGTCTAATGCATGGGAAGAAACTTTAAAGGCAGGAGACGCCAGTTTTGGTTTCTCTGGCAAGAGCCTCAACACGAAACTTTCAGGGGAAGGAGCCAATCACCAAAGAATGACAAGCACCAGGATCGTTTGGTGACACACAGGGCAGCCGACAATGAGGGGAGAGGGGAATCCCGCTCGACCGTCCGACCCTCGACGCTTTGTTTCCTCGGACACTTCCAGACCACAGCAGGGATTCGCTCGAACCCAGCTGTCTCATCGTCTTCCCAAACAGAGCGAGTGCACATCTCCATTGTTTCAACGTTCCATTCCGTGTTCTTGCCGGGCGAAACCCTTGCTCATCAGTTTCAACTCGTCACATCAACCTTTCCTTTGAACAGAAACGCCATCGTCAGCTTCGCTTGCCATCACGACGAAAACAACTGAAGATTGAACACTAGTACAACGGTTGATGAAAACATCGGGCCTCGAGGCCATTGGCCAAACCCGACAGACTGGTCAGAGGAGCCGGCTAACAAACAGATGGCAACCGACCATCTGGTCTGGTGAGATGGGTGTGCCGCATTCCGGCATTCTGGCCCCAAGCAATCACATCTCTGTGTCTCCCGAGTCAGCGCTTCATGAGACTAATACCAGATTTCAACAGATCAATCACCGGTGATGTCGGGAGGTGAGGACGGTCTACTAGTGTGAGTGCCGTCCGAATCCACGGAGCTCGCGGTGTCAGTGATGATCGTGACGAAATTTCGTTCCGACCAACTCCGCAGCCATTGCGCGTGACATAGCCCAGACCCTCTGATCAACTACCATGCATTGAGGCTTCGCTCATCAGCAAGGGTTTGACATGGTCGTCTGCCAGATTAGGTTTGCGCACGTCCGTTTCTGACTTCGATGGCAAGGGTTCATCTGAGCTGGAGAATGCCATTGTCGAGATGCATCATGACACGCCTATGTACTGACTTCATCGTCTCTCTTTCACATCTACGTTCTGCTGGGTTTATCATCTGGAACCACTGATTCCTTCCCTTTTCCAGAATGATGTTCATTCTATGTTTCCACTGCCCCCCTCATCATGATACATCACACTCCATTCTCGAGACACAGACGTGGTTGTACCTCTGTCGCAGTCTTGTCTAGACTTGCCTGTCCCCTTTAGCCTCATTCGAGGGTATCCCCCAAACATCTGTAACAAGGCTAAGAGTCTGTGGCTTGCCCCCACTGGTCTGCCCTACTGGATGTTCCTGTGTCCGAGAATCATGCAACAAATAGTGGGTATTATCATCCTTCCCCCTCCCCCTCCATGGACCTCCTAGACCTTTTCTTTTTTCTTGTTTATACTTCTTTTCCAAGGCCCCTCCCCGGACCACTTCTACTTGTTATCACTAGACTGCCGCGTGTGTGTCCCTCTTTCTTCTCCTTTCGCTTCTTCTCTCAAGGCTAAACAAAGTCACTCATTGTCGATCAACAATATCAGCTGTTTACTTTTTTGTCTGTCATTTTTTGAAAAGGGCATTCACTCTTTGGACCGTATAAGCTGGTTCATTATACAGTCACTCACACCCGACGTTTCCACAACAAGTCTCTATACAATCCAACTGTTGTTGTACCCTAGGACCGATCTCGCTTGATCAGTGCCATCTTGGAAGAGAACAACTTTCGATTCTTGTAGCAGCGAGCTCTGCCCATATTCAACACCAGGTCTATCGACATAACTTCCTTTCTTGGGACACAACGCCAGGCGCGACTTTTATACCACACTAAATAAGACACAACCGAGACACGACATCAAGTCGGCATGTCTCCTACCGTGGCTGTGATGACGGCACCCGTCACATTTGCCCCTACTTCGGATACCATGGATCGCCGTGACTACGGTATTACCAAGACCAAGAAGACAACATCTACTGGTGGTGGACGGGCATGGAGCGAGGAGGAGGTACGTTCTGCTGTCTTTTGGTCCAGCTTCATCATAATCTAACATCTCACAGGAAGCGTATCTCATCCAAACTCGCATGCAAAAGATGCCCTACAAGCACATTGCTGCCCACCTGAAGAAGACCGAGCTTGCCTGCCGCTTGCATTTCCATCAACTCAGCCATGGCAGCAACCGCCGGAAGCGCACAACATCACTCTCGTCTCATGACTCTAACCAGTCACCTCCCATGCGTGGTGCTGTTCCATCACCGGTTCGTGAGCTTGATGCTGCGCCCAGCCGCTCGGTATCGCCTGCAGGATCAACATACTCCCACAGCTCCACCAGCCCGAATGTTATTCAGCTTCCCAGCATCATGTCCGCGACTAGCTCGGCCAACACATCACCTCGGCTGCCAGCTATTCTACCCAAGCCAGCCGCCATGAGCCTGGGTTTGCCCGCGATCTCTGGTTCTGCTAGCAGGTCTATATCTCCTGCACCATTACACACTTATACGTCATCCCTACATCCTCACAGTGCCACCTCTGGGTACCGTTCCACACCGACCAGTTCTCATGGATCGCTTCGTCTGGATTGCTCTGCCTTGCCACCGCGGCCTACTTCGGCAGCTACCCCGGTGCCCTTTTCTTCCAGCCAGCCGGTCGATATGAGCCGACTCTCTGCAGCCTACAACGCACACCGGGCATCCTTCTGGGCCTCAGTAGCTGCTGACTATGGCAACGGAGTCAGCCCAACGGTATTGGAGCAGGCATGGCGTGGAGGAAACACGCAGACACCCATCACTCCTGTTGGAAGTCCCGATGACCAAGTCTATGCGCTCCCTCAAATCAAGCCTGACAAGACTAGGATCAGTGCCATTCTAGGCATCGATGCTAACCCCAGGAGTCCGAGGGAGCGGGAGATGGTGAGGAGGTTAGAAGAGGAGAGGTGTTCTCTTGGCATGGTTGGCGCATGATATCTCATGTAGATAATCTTTCTTGGGCTTCTGCCCCGGACAAGATATCGAACTTTTCTTTTCTGGTCTTGTACAAATGATGTTCTCTTTTCTGGTTTCAGTGGTTATGATTAGGATGTATGATGGGCCTTTGTTCTTTTCTCTACTGTCGTTTCCTTGAACTCTTGGCGGAATTGGTTAACATCATCTTGCCGATGCAGACGGGAGGTTGGTTTTGTACGAACGGGATACGATGTAAGGGAGTTTGGGCTAAAGCACCTACGGGAAGGGATGGAACGGGTATGAAGGATGACACTCAAAGACGTTATGGCGATTGTACGAAAGGAAACATGTATGACTGCTCAATTCAGCTGTAACGCTGAGGGCACGATTTACGATGGGCATGTATCAGGCAGGAACGGGATATGGGTTGGCATCATATGTTGGCAAAGCCGGGAAACGGGAAGGCGGTTGTGCATACTGTGTAGCAAAAGCGAAGGCAAAAGCGAAGACATTTTCATCACTAATTGAAGCGTGCTTCAACTATGCAGAGGTGGATGACTTTCACAGTCTGGAGTGTCACTTTAGGGACCTACATCCACCGAAGCGGAGTTGAGGGACGGTTCGTCTAAAGCCGGGTTTTCTAGCAAAGTTCTCAGGCCTCTCATTGGATAATTCAAGTGCACGCCCCTACAACTGGTCAGGGCGTCTGCCAAGCCCGTTTCTAATTGGTCGCTCCTTGAACAGTGTCGACGACAGTCTGTCTCAAAATGCACTGGGTCCTTCCGTTTTTGAAATAATTCACCAAATCTCTCCTTATCGCCTATCGATAAGGTTGCCTTCTTACCATGGGGCAATTCCGACGATCCAATGCAGCGCTATCAAACAACGAAGCAATAAAAATGGGAGAAAAGAAAAGAAGTAGAGAGAAAAGAAGGGAGAAAAGGGAGCAAAAAGGGAGCAAGTAGGTGAGGACGGCCACAGCCGTCCGAATGAAGAACGTTGCAAAAGATACAGATACCCACGCTTCAATAATACAGCGGGCGTTGGTTGAATTAGGGATCCAGCATCGCACCGGTGTCCGAGACTATTTTAGTCCTTCCTTCCACCTTCGTCAAGATCACACACGTGGATTAAATTAACCTGATATGTACTTCATGTTGTCGGTGAATATTTCCCGTGGCCCGAATTCCATAACAACGGGTAAGCCATCCGAAGACATCATTCGCTCAATGTAACTGCCGTTGGCCGAGATAACCTGCATTATGCCCTGTGCTGCGCTGCGATGCACTACGATGCAGAGGAGACGGGCCGGATGTGGTGCGTTATCAGACACCAGATACCGTCGACATCAGGCACCGTCAATAGCCATGACCAGGACTCGGATGAAAGGAGATCGTGGTAAAGAGAGGTCACCGTCGAGATCATCGTCCAGGTCATCGTAACTGGCATCGAGATCGAGAACACTCATGTTCGAGAAGGAAATTGTTAGCGACTTTGCTTTGGATTTTGTAGTTGCCCTATGCGCCTATGATGCACGAGAAACAGCCCTAAGCGTTTAGGGATCTTCAAGCCGGAGCTCATCGCTTATCTTATCGGTCGCTGTGCTGTTCCAGTGTGGTGGTCCACTTTGGTGTTCCGACCTCGGCGTCCCGTCTTCCAACTCTCAAACGGTCCGTCCGCCAAGCCCAACGACAACATCAACCACTGTTCGTTCACACCTTCCTACTTTAACCCTCCACGAACCTGCTCTTTCCTCTGTGCCAAATTGATTCGTGCTGGGGGAAAGAACGTCAGCCGCATGAACAATCATTCTTGCCAGCGATAGATATTCAACGTTTTTCTTCTGTGCAACATTCGATAAAGCTCTGGTTGGCGACGACCGCGGGGTACAACGAACGCTGTGGAAAAACATCTGAGCCCAGGCCCCAGAGTGCCTCGTCTTCTCTTCTTCCACATTCCCTTCATCTTGATCTTCTACATCACAGCCCATACTTTCCACCCGTAATTGAGCAATGTTTCCGGCCCGTTTATCTTTCCCTTTATGATCTCGAATCAAAACTGCGGCTCGTTGGTGTCACCATTCCGCCCGGCAACCTCGCAATGCATGCCGTCTCGGCATTTCGAGGACGGCGCCCAACAGCCAGGCCAGGCTTCACGTTTCCATTGCCAAAGAAGCAGAAGATCCTTGCGACGTTGCGATGTTGCAATTATGCAGGACCAGCTTTCCGTCCATTTCAGCTGTTGCCAAATTGAGATTTAGGTAACACAGTCCCTTTTCCGGGTTGCGGGACGACGTTCTGTGCGACGATGCCTCAACTTCACCTTTTGATGTCCCGGACCAAAGGCAGGTTGATCGAATACACCGTCTGCAATTTGAGAACCTCATGTCGAACACAAAAACTTGGTCGGTCAATGAAGAAAATATCCGGGATAACATCCATTCGAGTTCATGCGTATAGAAGGGATGTCCAGCGAGAACACGACATGCGAAAGCCGTCATCACCGGCCGGAAATCACATGGGCTGATGTCGTCTTGAAACTCCTGATATCAACCACCACTCCAGGTCAGGGTACAGCACCACAGTATCCAGCGCATAGATTCCACCAGTTCCACACTGACATGTCTCCAGCTCTCACTTGACGGGCTGGACGGTTCGAGTCAACGGCATGGCGTCTCACACATGTCACCACACAAAGGACGGGAGACGATAGATGGTGTGGACGGGAGCCGCCAACAAGTGTAGTGCACACTACACACTGCACGCAGCGTAACCCAACGTTCGGACGCCGGACGGGTACACCCGCATAAGCGGCATACACCACAGTTGCAGGCAGTGTACGAACTTTCCATCATTACGACATTGCTGATGCAGCTCCAGATCTCCCTCCTGCCATGCTAGCATGCGCTGCCATGTGGCCCCAAATAACTGCTTTCTTCGTCGGCAAAGACCGGGAGATTATCTCGACATTTGGACGACAACTTGTCAAAGAACAAGGACGACGAACCGGGTCGACATTGATATCCCCGGCTGGCCATCCGACCCAGTCCGGGGCCGAGGCAACGCCAAGTTTCGGTCCAATCCGGCCGCCTTGGACAACGAACCACGGCCACACGGTGGTACTCCGCTGGATATACTCCGTCCATCTGGTCGATTGCTGTTCCCGTGTCTCGTCCAGAAGGCTTCTATCGCTAACCATGTGTATGACGGTCCACAATTCGAAGCTGCAGTCAGTCTTGGCAGGTCTGCCGTCCAAGTAGCCAAAGGTCCGGACGGTTGGTGTCCTTCACTCAACTGTTGGTCCTGTGTGAAGGTTCCGGGTGGCCTGCCGTTCGTCGATAACGCATCTCCGGTAGGTTCCACACGGTTTGTTGGTCCTTCAATATCCTCCCGTTCAAGGGTTCCGTTCATTCCATTCACGCTTCCGTTTCCGTTTCCGTTTCCGTTTCCGTTTCCGGGGCCAAGTACCTGAAGCTTGAACCCACGCCAAAGTCGACACCGGGAATACTAGTGAATGAGTTTCAAGATGTTGCCATGGTTAACAATATCCGGATTACTTGACCCCCAAGGTTTCTAGCAGCATTAGCACCTCCCTCTTTTTGGGGGTCAGGAGTGGGCAGTTTAGGCCCCTCTATCGGACCGTAACCGGCCTTCAGCTCTGCTGTCATGGTCTTCTCGAATCCTGCCCTATTCCGGACTGCATGGTTGTTGAAGATGGAACCGCTAGCACGCACGCCTAACGGTGGAGACTGGAGAGTCCTCCACAGAAGCTGTTTTGACCAATTATAATTGTGGAAATTGGCCTGACAGAACGATCCCAAGTTTCCACCTCGCCTAGAGCTTGGTCCCCAGCACCCGTGGTTTTACCGTTGCGTGGTACCTACAACCACATGAACCCAACTGAAAAGTAACCAAATGGAAATCGAACACCCAGCATGCAAGATGTTCAGCCGGCGTGCTGTTTGGGGGTTCGGACCATCAAGCGATGAGCAATTCCCTCCATGTCACTCCTTGCTAGTGCTCGGTGACATGTGCCGCAAAGTGAAGTGTTTAGTGTCTGTGTGCGTGTGTTATGTGTCATAACAGAGCAACGCTTTGTTCCCGACGGGAGTCCCTCGTCCCGTCCTCTATAATCTCGACCCGATGCCTAGTTTTGCTCCTCATACATAAACCTTCAAAGCCCGGCCGGCTGGCGTCATGTGAAGTCCAGTCACTTTTAGCCCCTCTTCATTTTGCAAAAAGGTTTCAATGAAACGCTGGACCAGCAGATCATCCTGATTTCCACGGCTGGAATCCCATTCCCATTGCCATTCATCACCCACTGGAAGTGCCATTCACACGGATCTTGGATACGTACCCGCCTGGCCAGCTGGATTTTTGGACCAGGGAGTTTTATATAAAAGGACCTCCTCCATGCCACTTCCCCCCCGAAACTTTTTCTCGAAACCAAGCAACACCACCGAGCAGATCTAGTTCTTTGTCTGCCTCGACATTTTCGACTTTGCAACAGCTTGTGCTTCCTCTTTTCAGCAGAGGAACAAGCTTACCCTTCGTCGACGACAACCGTCAACTTTGACACACTGCCCTCAGATATCCGCCAACTCCGGCTCAATAATCAACATGGCTTCCAACCAAGAGAAGGCTGTCGCTCCCGACGCCGCTCCCGCCGGCCAGACCACCAACAGCGAGCGCAACATGCCCAAGGAGGGCGAGTACGTTCAGTGGCGTACCTTGCCTCCCGGCAACCCTGACCAGCTTAACCGCTGGTCTCACTTCCTCACGCGTGAGCACGAGTTTCCTGGTGCTCAGGTAAGCTGCCTCCTGTCTTTCTCACTTGATTGTTACCCTCACGTCATGACATTCCGCACTCACCCACTGCCGTGCTTAAGCGAATCCCACACACACCCAACGCCTCGGGTTGGGGTTCGGCAAAGCATCCCGAGCTCGTCCGTCATTCATATTCCTTATACGGATGCGGAGGTGGTTCATGAGGGGTAGCTTCGCTGTGGGCATTGTGTGGGGTAGCTTTGCATGGCGAGCATGGGGGATTGACGGGACCCCCTGACATGACGATCGTGGATACGACGGATGTGTCAAAGCAAAGCTCGGGATAACTAACACCGATGTTCAAAATGTAGGCCATGTTGTACGGTGCCGGTGTCCCTAACAAGGACATGATGAAGAAGGCCCCCCATGTCGGCATTGCGACTGTTTGGTGGGAGGGTAACCCTTGCAAGTGAGTAACGTCTTGATATCGGACTGGACTGAAGGCTGAGGACTAACATGATGATAGCACCCATCTCCTTGATCTTGGCCAGAAGGTCAAGAAGGCTGTCGAGCGCGAGAAGATGCTGGCCTGGCAGTTCAACACCATCGGTGTTTCCGATGGTATTACCATGGGCGGAGAGGGTGAGTTTCTCTATGATGAGTGATATGAGATCGATGCTAACACATTACCAGGCATGCGCTACTCTCTCCAATCTCGCGAGATCATTGCCGACAGTATCGAGACTGTTACCTGCGCGCAGCACCATGACGCCAACATCTCGATTCCCGGCTGTGACAAGAACATGCCGGGCGTCATCATGGCCGCGGCTCGTCACAACCGCCCCTTTGTCATGATCTACGGCGGTACTATGCGCGGTGGTCACTCCGAGCTCCTCGACCGCCCCATCAACATTGTCACCTGCTACGAGGCCTCGGGTGCCTATACTTATGGTCGCCTCAAGCCTGCTTGCCCCAGCAGCAAGGCCACTCCTTCCGATGTCATGGACGACATCGAGCAACATGCTTGCCCCGGCGCCGGCGCTTGCGGCGGCATGTACACCGCCAACACCATGGCCACCGCCATCGAGGCCATGGGTCTTACTGCCCCCGGCTCCTCCTCTTTCCCCGCCGCCTCGCCCGAGAAGTTCCGCGAGTGCGAGAAGGCTGCAGAGTATATCAAGATCTGCATGGAGAAGGACATCCGTCCCCGCGACCTGTTGACCAAGGAGTCCTTTGAGAATGCTTTGGTCTTGACCATGATCCTTGGTGGCTCTACCAATGGTGTTCTTCACTATTTGGCCATGGCCAACTCCGCTGATGTCGACCTTACCTTAGACGACATCAACCGCGTCTCGGCCAAGACGCCCTTCCTCGCCGATATGGCCCCGTCTGGTCGCTACTACATGGAGGACCTTTACAAGGTTGGCGGCACTCCCGCTGTCTTGAAGATGCTTATCGCTGCCGGTCATATCAACGGCAGCATCCCCACTATCACTGGCAAGACTCTTGCCGAGAACGTTGCTGACTGGCCCAGCCTGGACCCCGATCAGAAGATCATTCGTCCTCTCAGCGATCCCATTAAGCCCCAGGGCCACATTCGCGTCCTGTACGGCAACTTCTCCCCTGGTGGTGCCGTCGCCAAGATTACTGGCAAGGAGGGTCTCACTTTCACTGGTAAGGCCAGATGCTTCAACAAGGAGTTTGAGCTCGACAAGGCTCTGAAGAACTCCGAAATCACTGTCGAGCAGGGCAACCAGGTCCTGATTGTCCGTTACGAGGGCCCCAAGGGCGGCCCTGGTATGCCCGAGCAGCTGAAGGCTTCGGCAGCGATTATGGGCGCCGGCCTCAACAACGTCGCTCTTGTCACGGATGGTCGGTACAGCGGTGCCTCCCACGGTTTCATTGTGGGACACGTCGTTCCCGAGGCCGCTACTGGTGGTCCCATTGCCTTGGTTAAGGACGGTGACGAGATCACCATCGATGCGATTAGAAACCGTATCGATATCATCAAGACTGTCGAAGGTGTCGAGGGTGAGGAGGAGATCCAGAAGGTTCTAGATGAGCGCAAGAAGGAGTGGAAGCCTCCTGTCATGAAGCCTACCCGTGGTGTTTTGGCGAAGTATGCCAGACTTGTCGGCGATGCTTCGCATGGCGCTGTTACTGATCTTGGTGGCTCTGCCTACTAAGGTAGCGCGATGATGCCTGCCTCCGGCTCTATCTCGCCCGACTCCCGACGACACCTTTTCGCAAGCCGTAAGAAGGCGCGATCGTTCCCTATGATCCTATAGATTTATGGAGGCTGAGAGATGGAGGAAGGACAACAATGATTACGAGGTGAAAAGAAGGATGATATCAGGTCGAAAACTGTGGAAGAGGTTGATAGATGATGATTTCCTAGCTGTTTCTTGTGGATACTGGCGGTTGCTTTAGCCTTTAGCTCTTTGCATTTGCTTCTCATGGCTGGCGTCAAGGATGGCTTTACATACAGGGAATGTGGATCCAAAAGTACATAGACAGATAACTCAATTTTTCGTTTCTGTTGAAGATGGTTTGTGTTTGACAGGTGGTACGTGGTGATTGTGGACAGTGTTTGGCTATTGTGTTGGTCTTTGGCTTCTGGTGATGTGGAACAGTGGAAGTGACTTGTTCGTGATACCTTTGCTGATCTACTGGCTGTTGGGCGATGTCTGTCTGATCTTGGGTATTCTGATTGAGAGTAGTAGTGAACTTGCCTTCACGATGTTTCCTGATGGGTATGTGTCCTGGTTACCTAGCTAGGTAGGTAACGTTGGTTGAACGTCCTGCTGGCTTGTCCTACAATCCTTGTACCGGTCGATGGTTGTTGTCTGCTTGTGTATTACCGTGAGGATATACCGAATCTAGCCGATTCTCAGCTGAGGTGTGCCGAGGTGCCGGACCTTCCTTTGCGTCAATGTCTCAAGGCTGTACCTAAAAAAGCCATCAGGAGGATCTGGGTTGTTGGGTGATGTTGGGCTAAAATAGTATGTGGAAAAAGCAGAAAATATGAGAGTGCAACGGAAGGAAGGAAGGAAGGAAAGGAAGCAGTGATATAGATTGCCAGCCAGCCAGCATTTCGTTTCACAGCGAGGGCCTGAGGACTGTTATAGTTACCAGTAAGTCTCGCCAGTGTGAGCGAGCGAGCGAGCGAGCGCACACTCTGTGCAACTTGCAACCACGTTTTCGTGTCCCACGCCTTTTGTGTTCGACAGTTTTTCGTTCTTCTGTTCACTGGAGTTGTTGACCGGAGGACGGGAAGGTACGGTGGTTTTTTGGTTGGAAAAGATTCCGAGAGTTCACACAACTGAAGAGACGTCAGTCTGACATGAGCATAACTGTAGCCCATAACCGTAACCGTAACCGCAAAACCGTAACCGTAACCGTAACCGCACAACCGTAGAACTGTAACCGGAAGCGTAAGTAACTCAGGAGAAGGAACGGACCCCCAGGGTAGGGTCCTTGGATGAGTGACACATCGATGTTGTTTCCGGCATCAGTTGATTGACCAGGGGCAGCTGGGGGGTGCCATGGGACGGAAGGAAATGGACTTCTTACAGTTAGTTCTCTCTGCTCATCAGTTGTTTGAGCTCTTCATTGAGCCGCACACGTGATGGAGGAGGAAGCAAAGCTTCGGAGCTGTAGGTAGGTAGGTAGGGTATTGATAGGAGCAGCAGGCTGGATTGGAGGAGGGGAAAGATGTAGAGGTAGAGATTAGACAGACCTAGGAGGTTTGAAGATGGAATAAAAGCAAGTCCAGTGAGGCTGGTGAGGCTGGTGAGGCTCTGCTCCCCCCTCCGTCTATTCCCAGGTCCCAAACTTCTGGAAGTCATCTCGGGTGCCGGGCCAGTCGGCTCAAAAGAAGGAAAGCTTCGCTCGTCACCTCGTGTCGTGTGACTCGTGTAACCACACCTCTCCCACCCTCCTTCCGTTTTCCGATTATGTCACCGTGTTCGTATCTGGGGTATCTGGGGTATCTGGGCTATCCAAGATGGATGGGACGATTTCCAACGCTGCTGCTAGTCATTAGGAGGTTTTTCACCAAACCGATGGCTACCCGTGGGTGTGTGGTGGTGGCCTTGGCACAGTAGGGGCGGATTGAATCGCTTGCCTTCCGCGCCGTCAGGGACTGATGTCAAGCTGGTTGGGTTGTAGAGTGCTTGTTTCCAATGTGGCCAGCGTCGTGCTTGTGATGCCAAGTTCCTATCTACCCACTCGGGCTATTGTACCAACTCATCCTTTTTGGCCGACGGGATGGCCAGTATCTCAGCCAAGAGACGATTTTGGCCACGGACAATCATAAGCGGCGGCGCAATCGCATCGGTGGCCAACCCAGCTAGATGCTTCCCGTAGAGTGTCTAACAGATATGTGTAGAAATGTGTATGGCATGATAGTAAACATCAATCTTTTTGCGCAAGAAAAACATACTACACAAAAAAATGGATTAAACCTTCCCTTCCCTCCCTCCGTAAACTAAGTCTACCATATATAGACAAGCAAGATTTGGTATCGACAATCACCTGCCTGCTTGCTGTTCCTCCCCCCCCCAGCCCATTCATGATCCTGTATACAAGTGGAAAACATGTAAAGAAACCGTTTCCATCCACACATCCAATCCACCCAACCTTCTCCTCTGCACTACATATGTGCCATTTTTTTCGTGATCATATACACATTCTCCTGCAACCACCTGCTACTCTTGAAAAGAGTTCAAGCGCCGTAAGTAGACGCCGCGGCAAACAGCCCGCGCTGGAGACGCGATGTACAGTCGCTGTCAACGCAGCCACTACTTTCGGTGTCGCCGCTTCAGGCGCTGCTAGGTGGCGCAATCCTTCAATCAAGGACTACCCCATCTAAGGACTAGCCCAACCACCCGCAACATCCACCCACTCGGCCAAGCAAGAACCATCCTTGCCCTCGACATCGACGATATCCGTGTCGCACCTGCAGCGGCATCCAACGCCGTTCTCCTTGGGGGTATCGTAATCATCCCAGTACTTGTCCTCCTCGATGCGCTTCTTCTCGTCCAGCGTGGTCTTCTCGAGGTAGGGCTCGCGGGGCAGCTGGCGGGCGGGCGCGTTGGCGGGGCAGTGCTGGATGGTGGTATGGCGGTAGCCGAAGTCGCGGAAGTAGTGGATGTCTTTGGGGCCGAGGAGGGCGCCGGCGGCGAGGGAGTGAATCGGGGCATCACCCCACTGTGGTGGTTGTTAGCGGCTGAACTGGGAAAATGGGTAAAAAGAAGGGGAGAGGGGGAAAACATACACGCTCCATCCAAAAGCCACCACTGTGATCCATCATCTGGAAGAAATCCTCGTACGCCTTGGACCGGAAGAAATCCAAGCGGGCAATCTCAAAGTTGGACCAGAAATGGCACATGTTGTACTTCTCGCCCTCCATAGCTTCGGGGTCAATCTCGGGGAGCTTGTTGGCGCCGGGGTCGGAGCGCAGGATCTCCTCGGGAAGACCGGGCTCGGGGGCTTCGGGCTTCTTCTCGGGTTGGGGCTCGACGAACATCTCCCACAAACCCTGCGAGGTGATGTTGTTGAGGCGCTTGTAGGCGGAGGCGTAGCGGAAGATGTTGGGGACGGTCTCGCGGAGTTCCTTGACAGCGATGGTGAAGCCGTAGGTCTTGTTGTTCTCGACCATCTTGAGGAAGGGGTCACTGGGGACGGTACTATGTTAGTGGGATGCGCTGAGACGAAAGTGAGGAGTGGAAGAACGTACTAGGTGATATCGCAGAAGTACTTGATCTCGGGCTCCAAGCGCCAGTACCACTCGTACTTCTGGAGGAGCTCGTGCTTGTAGAAGAATCTGTGCTGTGTTAGCAGATGTACCTTGCATACAAGCCGAATCGCAGGACATACCCCGAGTAGAATCTGCACATGGAGTGGTAACTTTCCATGCCACCGTACATGACAGCGGCATCACCCTGCTTGGCGATACCCTCCTTCGCGACCTTGGGGTCGACCCAGTCAGGGAAACCCCACATGTCCGGGCCAACCTTGCCGAACTCGACGGGAGCAGAGGTGTAGTTCTTGACCGTGTCCTTGAAGGTGTCGTCGAAGTCGCCATCGTTCAGGAAGACGTAGGGGTAGTGGTACCAGCGGTTGAAGTGGCGCTCGATGGACTTGATGGACTGGATGACACCATCCAGCTCCTTGTTTCTCGCGAGGACGACGAAGGCGCCATTGACGCGGGGCTTGCTCGTGTCGGGCTCGAGGCAGCCGGTGACGAAGACCTTGTCGTACTTTTCGCTGATTTTCCTATAGAGGGGGAAGAGAAGTTGTTAGCGCATTGTTGTTGGAGACCAAAGGCGGTGAGGGAGCTATAGCAGAGAAAGACGTACCTGATGTTGGGAGGGGCACCGGCGGGCATCAAAATGCGGCCGGGGGAGCTTGGGTGCCTGACGAACAGGACGAGGATGAGGATGACGACGATGCAGGGGAACAGGATGACCACGCCCAGAGGCACGGATATGCTCGAGTTGCCTCGTAACCTGAGGGGTCTCCTAAGATACTGAAGGCGCTGTGCCAATGTCCTTCGTGGCTTGTCCTTTTCGCCCTGGCCGAGGGGAAGCTGGGGCGGTCTGCCGCCGGGGAGGAGCCCCCCGAGCTGACGGAGGAGGTCCATGGTGAAGGCGGTGTATGGCGCTGCCGGAGCCGAGAGGGAACGACGACGGCGAGGTGGTGCTATCGCTCTCGCAGTCGGGTTGTGGGTGTGTATTAGGAGTTATGGGTGGTGTTTTGGTATAGATGTCGTCGGTCGGTCGCCACGTTTATATGTCGTGATGTGTCCGCCGGGTGTGTGTCGTATGTGTCGATATCGACGTGGGATTCGCGATTGGGGGGAAATCCAACCGGCCGGTAGTCGTGATAAAAGGGGCTTCCGTGGGCACCCGTTAAACAGAAAATAATCAAGAAGAAACAGAAGAAGAAGCAATAGGGAAATCTAAGAGAGTTCTCCTCCAAACTCTGCTCTACCTGTATCGCGACATGCAGAAGATGCAAAAGCAATCAAAGGCGAGAAGCGAGTGGCAGGGGAGAGAATAGTTTCCCCTTGTCGTTCAGGGCAGGTGTTTCGGTGTTTGTCGATTGGAGAGTTTGCTCCACTGGACGATGGGGACGCGTCCTATCCACAAGAGGTCTGGTCTGGCTTGGAGGTCTGGGCCAGGGCCGCCAGGCTGGGGCTGTCGTTGAGGACTGGGGCCTCACTGGGGGGCAAGGCTGGGCGCTAGAGACGGGCCCGATTCTCCCCACGTTATCGTCGAGGTGTCGCGTTGATATCAGAGGAAGGCTGATGTGCGCGTAGGAGTTCTCAAGGCGATGGGAGGCAATGCGATGGCATCAATGGCAGAAAGACACAAGAAACAGGACAATCAGAGTTGTACTAGTCTCGCCAGAAATCTGGAGAAACATGGAATCCGAGTTTCGCTCCATCCATCCCCAGACCCCGTTGACCCCAAAAAATCTGGCCTCTCCATCATTACAGGGGACTTTCAGCGCTTGGCGTGGCGCTGCCCCTGCAATTGCCCGCTGGAAGAATTGTTAGTGCTGAACCCTGAAGGTTCGTCCCCGACTCCCGCTGTTCTGGGCGGGCTGTCAGGAACAACCGACACCCGACCTGCAATGCCAGCAGTCCACCAGCTGCAGGGTCTTTGCGTCCCAACATTTCGCATTAATAAGACAACTGTCTGCCAGCTGGTCGCTTATCATCAACACATTGCCTCTCACTCCCAAAATAACTAACTTCTCGTCGATGCAACATGATTGGCGTATGACCCTCCCGGTTGCCCCCTTTTCCCTGCTTCCTGCTTCCAAAACCCCACTCGCGGAAAAGGGGCAAAAATTCCCAAGGATCAACTGAAACTTGGTGTCATTGATCCGAGCAAATTCAGCGGCGGAGGAAAGTCTTCAGACGCTGAAACAGGATGACAACGGCGATGGTTGAGATCCGATGGTTTTCCAATGTCAACACACGGACGTCGAACCGGGGATGCCGTGGCTTCCAGTTGCTTTGCTGGGAGGTTCGAGAGTCCAATCGAGTTCCTGTCCCGGCAGGCAGTGAACTTGAGCGGTGCACTGACCACCAAGTGCCGCCGACCGCCAAGCCAACTGAACATCGCGAACTGGCAATGGGACGACAAGGGAACATGTACCTCAGCACCAACCGCAATGATCAAGCGATGATAGCTCGAGCAGTTGATTTGCTAGCGATATACGCGACAGAATAATCACAATTTTCATTTCTTTAATGCTTATGGGATTGTGTTGATTCATATCGGGGTGGTTAAGGTTGACCCAGGAGCGAGTGTCTTAGCAACCCACCTACCCGGTACATCCATCCCGCTGCCTCGCAACATCAAGACCAACATCACCACCATCACCCCCATTATCGTGCAAGTGGTCTTCCGTTGTCAGTATCCCTATGATTACTTGAGATTGCCATGTAGAACGGACTGCCAGGTTGTCGTACTGGGCTGGAGCCTAGAAAAGTGTTAATGTTTGTAGAAATGGTGACGTTGCCAGTTGTGTCAAGTGTGTTGCTATGATGAAGAAACCACAATTTGCAACCTCCAACCCTAGCAAACATTCAGTTGGCTTTATCTCTGATGTGTCTGAAAGCCGTTGCATGATCATTTGCTCTTGTCTTTTCGAGTACCTGCAATCAGGTGCCAATCTTGACAACCATGATGAGTCAGGTTGGTTGGGAAGGTGCACTCGGTCATCATCAGGGTATAAAAATGGAAGTGAGCATCACAGGAGCTCCTTCCCGATGAAATCGCGATGCCAACAGTTCTTCAAACTCCAGAGGCATTCTCGATTTTCTTCCTTTTCTGTTCACCTATTTCTCTAATTTCACAACTTTGCCGCATCTGTACTAGCACGAATCCCATTTTCCACACGAACGTTCCGACATGATCTGCCCACATACCCACCAACCCTCGCATTTCGTGACCACGAAAACTTGCAAGACACCCAAAGGCTACGGCTACCTTACAGTCATGACGAACAAAAAGCGATAAGCAATAATTTCGTTGAGTTTGAAGGGGAAAAATCATGGCCCGCACCGGAGTTGAACCGGGCGTAACTTTGGGAACTGACGTAAAGCCGCCCAGTCCGCCCTGCCACCCCAAAGCCGATAGTCACCCGGCGACTCACCTAGGACCCGATATCCTTTGGCCGTTGCGACCAACCTCGGGCCTGTAACACTCCAAAGGCCGCCAAGTTCTCGGATGGGAAACTGAGAGGACCGAAATAATTTCTAAGCACTGCACGAGGATGTAGCTTCGATACTGGAATCACTGGGAGAGAGTCTTCAAGTGATGTCCTGGGTTTGTGTTTACTCGTGTGGCAAGGCCCATGTCCGCTCTGACCGTCTTTTTTCAGACAGTCGAATATGTTAAGGCAACCATTCCAGACAGCCGGTTCAAAATCCGACCACCGTGATCGGTCCAACCCAGCAAGGAGGAACGCCGGGCTGCAAACTGTTCGCCGAGTCACTTGCATCAATTGGCATGGAGTCACCTCCCTTTTTCGGGCATTTTTGGCCTCAGTTGCTGCTCAAACTGATGTCCGGCAAGTGCTGCAACGCGAGTCCAGAAGAAAGAAAAAAGTAACCTTGATGACTGTGGCTTTCCTCGCCGTGTTGCTGGCATCCTTGAAGTACAAGTGGGCAGAAAACTTATTACCACTTCTTGCAGCGGACTACAATATAAATATGCAGGCACCTACATTCATTTTCCAGGCCGGTGGCCACACCGAAGACCGAGTTCGGTACATCGCTGCATGATGCATCTGCATCAACCCCTCCGCCGAAAGGTGCGGCCGGACATGGAGTGGGAATGGGACAGACAGCGGTGCAGGTTAAGGTTCCAGGTTCTTCGATTCGGATTTGACTTTTCCCTACTCCCACCTTCACCTGTTGGGATACCATCACCCTGTCACCACGCCGCGTTCAGAGCCAGCTCCCCACAAGTCCAACACAACGTTCGGCAGAAACAGACACAAACCTCATATACACCACTCAAACCCAGTTAATCGAAGCCTTTAGCGACACAAAATGGACAGGTATGTACCAATGCGATCGTCTAAACAAGCTCTGGTCCAACAACCGATCCAAGTAAGCGTTTTGGCTACTCGCTTACCAACTGGAAATCCAGCCATCCAGTAACACCTCCTCCACGCGATTATCCAAACAAGCAAGTCTTCCGAAAGGAACCAATCGACTCTTGGGACTTCCAAAGCCCATGCGGAGTCCAACCACCGGCAGCCGAAGTCGGCATCTCGGCAGTGTACCTAAATGCCAAGAGGAAGCTCGAAGCCAGATCTCCGTATGAGCGACCGAGAAAAGTTAGGAAAGGGAACAGGTATCAGTCGATCTTCCCGCCCGGGCTTTTCGACAAGGAAGATGTCGAAGATTCGAGTACGACGACCGGGTGCTGGTACGAGAGAGAGGTGGACAGAAATCTGAGGCAACAGGCACAAGACGCTGCGACACTTAATCCTCGGGATGACCCCTTTGTTGACACTCCTCCTTCGAATCGGTACAACAAAGCTGGAGAGAGTGCTACCGAGTCAGCCACGAAGATGGAGGCCGTGAAAGACACCCACACGAACACCAGGGAGGAAAAGGAGAGCACCCTCGAAGAATCGTTTGCAAAATTGGAGGAAATCGAGGAGAAGCTTACGAATTTGCAGAATAGCGCGAGGAGGATGACTCGCGCTCAGGCTCAAGAACTCGCCCGTCTTTCCGACGAGTACTCCTGGCTTTGTGTAGAGCTCTTCGATTTTCCCCAAGACCTCCCCCCCTCGGCCTCGAGCGCACTGCTACAATCGAGCGACGGGAACATGGACATCAATACGGATAGACACATGGCAGCCCATGATACTCGTTCCGAATCCGTTTACTCCTCAAGCTCCGGTAGCGATAACCGTACCAGCCTCAACAATGACCTCCACACCTACTACTCCAACAACACCAACACCCGCTACAACAGCGACAGCAACATCAGCTTTAACACCGACAGCTCCAGCTCCAGCGCCACCGATCCTAGCATACCCCTCCGCACCCTGCAAGACTTTGAAGAATACCACCAGTACCTGAAAATCAAGTTCACCCGCGCAAGCAACCAGGTGTACTACGATGCGCCAAAACTACACAGACAAGTAAGGGAAGAAAAGCTGTTCCTTTTGCTCGCGAACAAGAAGAGACGGGTGAAGAAGTACTGGGATCCGCTGTCGCAGCGAGCGGGAGAGATGGGCTCGGAGAGGTACATTAGGCTTGTGTCGAGGAGTCCTAGTGATAGTGCTCCGGGGTTTTATGAGAAGTGGTGAGGGTTGTAACTGGCTAAATGGAGCGGTGGAAGGAGTGAACGCTCCCGACACAAGAGCGGGCATCATCAATGTGTGGGATGGACATGGAAGGAGAGAGAGGGAGGAGCAACATGTGCCACATACCCAACGAAGGCTGGGACACCTATTTGTGAGGAGGGCTTGGAAGGTAGTTGGATTATCGGGGTGTTTGATGTATCACTTTACTTGATTCAAAACATGCAATTGGTTTGCGAAGATAGGAATAGCCAGCGGTAGAAGTAACACAGCAGCTATGATACCAACATTTTGGGGAACAGTTCAAGAGCAAGGAAGGAACACTATTGATGGACAGTGAGAGTTGAAATGGCAAATAGGAAACATGGATGTCACAAAGCGTGACTCTACCTCTATGGATCTTCGGGCACTTTCAACGCTCTCGCTGTTCAGGTATATAAATCGCCGTGTTACAGTCAGTGAATCAGGTTCTGGTTGCCAGAAGAGCTTGTTAAAGAGGAGAAAGGCCATCCAGCAACATCCAATGGATTCAAGATCACGATGATAGAACGCATGCACAGTTCTTTATAACAGTGTAGGGTTCCACGGTCGACCATCTTCTCACGAACAACGCTACCTACGTCTACTCTTTCCTCGTCACCATCACAATCCCGTCTAATTCCAACCAGCATCGTGTGTTACCATGGAGCATCATCACGCCGTAGATGGTATGGGTTTTATATTGACGCACCTTGCCTTCCATCAACCCGGAACATTAGGACGGGAAAGATATGGTAGTGGTATATAGCATCCCAAAATAATACATGTTGCGCCCTTGTGGAAAATGAACTTTTCTTCTACCTTCAAACATCCGGCTTGCTTGCTGCTCCCACTTTTTTACTTGATGGTTCATCTCCATGCCGATTCCCATCATCCAACCGAAAAGCATTATTGTCTTGCTCCAAGCACCTTCACGTACAAGACCATGGTATACAAAGCTCACTTTTTGGAGACGAGTCCATCCGCGTCGGCGATACTACAAACAGCCCGATCAACGACACCCAATCCGCGAGTAGAAGGTAGCCTATCGGACCAGCAGCACTCGAACTCATCATCGGATCCCATGCGCCGTCATCGGTGACAAGCAAGGCTACTACGGCCCCTGGGGATGTTGGATGGACCGAGTTGAGCCGTACAAGCTAGGTAAGCTCTTTGGGAAGTCCGGAAGTCCAGAAGTCCAGAAGTGGCATCCGCAGGTGCAAGCACATAGTACAAAAACTTTGACGGCCAAATTCGCAACTTCATAAAAGATATTACCGACTCCGGAATCAGCGGTCATGTCGGAGCTTAGCAGTGGCGACTTCACAAGTAGGAAAATGACAGCAAAAGGCGCATCGAGTAGGTAGTGTACCTTGAAGGTCGCATTTAGCGGGCATGAAGCCGATGTTACCGACATGGAGAGAAAGAAACCAGACCTGCAGGATCACATGCTCATTGAGGTTCGAGGATTAGTCGAAGACGCAGGTTTCATGTAATGCCTTCACCGGAGATGCAAGTGAAGTCTACTTATTCCGTGCAGAATTGCAGATGGGCATTTGGGAGTCATTCACCGGGCATTCGATGGTGAAGGCGAAGGCGAAAACCTTGCATGAAGGTTTTCGGGATAGCTGGCCTCACAGGTTTATTCTCCAGCACTATAAAAGCCTTCGATTGGTCCTCGCCTGGAACTCGAATTTTCTTCTTCTTCCTCCTTTTTTTTTCTTCAGTATCGAGCTCAGTTGTCGACCGTCTCTCTCAAACGCATTATCTTTCGAACTTCGAAACAAACTCGTCTCTTGCTACGAAATATCTTTGCATCCAGTCGAATCTTGCTATCCTCACAGCATCGACACTTTATCTCGGCGTACCTACAACGCATTACCATCAACGAATATCTCTCTCAACAATCACGATATCACAAGACAAGATGTCGTCCACTAAGAACGTCGGCACCACTGAGAACGTCGACACCACTAAGATGTCGTCCACTAAGAACGTTAACACCACCGTCACTGTCGGAGACTGCACGATCACCTACACCAAGGTCGACGGCAGGCCCCAAGCCTACGTGACTTCCACCTCAGCTAAGGTGGTAACGATCCCGGCGAGCTTCGGCCGCCGCCCCAAGACTGGCAAGTCGCAAGAGAAGAGTAAGCAAATTCCTTCTCCACAATCCGTGCTCTGTCCCAAAGGCAAAGGAAAAGCTGACCAGTGCCTTTACTTCCAGATGCAACAGCCAAAGACGCCGACACCCACTGTGAAAAGTGGTATATCAAGGTCGACACCAAGCCTAAGCATCCTTATTGGGTTAACGGCGACGAGGATGAGACTCGTCTTGAGGACGAGGACTTCGAGGATATCTCGGAAAGAGGCGCCTGGGAATATGGCGCTTGAGTGCCTATGGGGATTGAGTGAGGGGGAGAGGAGGAGGAGACTGGGAATGGAAAAGGAGATTTGGGGTTTGCGGGTCTTTAGCGAGCTCGTGACTCGCGGGGGATAGGGAGAATAGTCATGGAGGAAAAAGTCGAAATAGCTTGACAGGAAACATGAAGACTTGTTGAGCTTGATTCTTGGTGTTCTGTATGATGATGTTGTTGATGATTATGATGATGATGATGGTGCGTCGGAGGTAAAGAGGCTCGGCGGGAGTGATGGGAGGTAAGTGATTAGATGCAATTGATGTGATGTGGTAGATGTGATGCCGTTGCTTTTGGGTTTCATCGCTGTCAGATGGTAATAGCAGTTGGATCCTTGATCGACGGAGGAGTGCCTGCCGCCATGGGGAATAGCGACACAGATATACAGAAGGCACTCCCCCTGTGTTGAGAAGGATAGCATCACAATGAGAAGGAGCCACAGCGATACAAGAAAGGTACGCAATTGTACGATGGAAGGAAGGCATCCACAGATGGCTGATTGGAAGCCACGTTGGCCACGACATTCCCTGTATATAAACCCGGCCCCCCCCCCAAGACCTTGTGAGCACTTCTCTCTCTCTCCATAATTCACCCACTTTTCTATACAATCAATTGGTTGTTTTCCCACTTCGCTTACACAAGAACCAAATACATCAACTCCCATCACGCCCACAATGCTCCCGTCGACCGCAGGCCTATGCCCTGAGCCATCCTCCCTAAGCGCCTGAACCAGCCTTACCACTTCGCTCCCTCCCCCTTGTACAGTCTCAACAACGTCATTTGCCTCGTCTCTTGCTACGAAATATCTTTGCATCCAGTCTTCACTTGCTATTATCAACGCATTACCACGCTGCCTATTCATACCGACGTCGGCATTACCATCAACGAATATCTCTCTGAACATCACGATATCACAAGAAGACAAGAAGATGTCATCCACCCAGAAGAACGTCGTCGGCAAGGCCAAGGGCGAATATACCACCACCATCACCGTCGGAGGCACGGACACCACAATTCAGGTTACTGGCACAAAGGTCACCAACTCACCATTCCGGCGAGCTTCGGCCGTCGCCCAAGACGAAGACGGACAACAACAAGGCCCAGAAGAACGGTAAAGCAAATTCCTTCCCCATAATACGTGCTCCGTCTCAAAGGCATAACCAAAGCTGACCAGTACCTTCACTTCCAGACGCAACCACTAAGCCCGCCGACACCAAGCCCACGCCCTACTACGGCGAGCATTATTGGGCTTATGGCGGTGAGGATACTCGTCTCGAGGATGAGGATTTTGAGGATATCTCGGAAAGAGGCGCCGAGGAGTATGGTGCTTGAGGAGTGACGCGCCGGACGAGGGAGAGTTCGAGTTTGCGAGCTCGTGACTCGTGACTCGTGGCTCGTGGAGGAGACAAGTGGATGAGGCCCCGGCCAGGGACGCCGGTTTGGGCAAACTTTCCATTGTTATGGTTTTTGAGCCTTTGAGCGAGCTCGTGACTCGCGGAGGACAGAGAGAGACAGTTGGATCAGATCTCAGCACCAGCAGGACACAACCATCACCCAAGCCTCTGCCTGCTGGTTTCACCTTCTTGGTTGGTTGCGCTTCTGGTTTCTGGTTTTGCTTGGTTTCCCAGTTACCTACTACTCTAACTTGTACCCAAATGGGCAGACTTGCGCGCTGAAATCTGGATGATATGGTTCAAATAGCTTGACAGGAAACATAAATACTGGTTGAGCTTGATCCTTGGTGTTCTATGCGATGATGACTGTAACGATGATACCTAGTAATGATAATACATCAGAGGTGAAGGTGATGGTTGATTAGGAAGAAAAGTTACCTGTAAACGTAACGATGATACCTAGTAATGATAATACATCAGAGGTGAAGGTGATGGTTGATTAGGAAGAAAAGTTACCTGTAAACTACAGAAGCCCCGAAGCTCCCAGTTTAAATACACCTCCTACTATCCGCCCCGTGCCCCTTCCCACCGTCTATCATCACGAAGCATTGCAAAAAAATGTCTTATATACCTTTTCACAGTAAAATTCCCAGGTAGGCAATGGGCTGGGCTCTTTTTGAATTTACCTTTTAGGACAAAAGCGCTTGCCACCTCCACCTTGCTTTTGCCCGACAAGTTGGTCACCCAGCCGAGATATCGTTGTCCTTGCCCGAGCGACTTCATATGAAACATCATGATACATGTACCTACAATGCGAAGCTCATTTCCTGTGGGGGCAGTTTAATCCATCCGAAATACCACGAACACCCCGATTAACGAGCTCTACAAGCCGAGCTCTTGGGGAAATCCGGAATTGCTATGTGCTACGCAGATAAGCCCGCAGCAGAAATTTTGACGCCCAAATTCATTAGATATGAATTGATAGGCAAGCGGAAGGAATGACAGCAAGAGGCGCGGAAAAGTAGCCTGAAGAACTGGACAGATTTATGCCGTTGATAAGTTGCCGAGAGAAAGAAACCTGCAGGATCACAAGCTCAGATTAGAAGACGCAGGTTTCATGCAATGCATTCACCGGAGATGCAAGTGAAGTCTGCCTCTACTCTATGCAGATGGGAGTCATTCACCAGGCATTCGATGGCGAAGACGAAAACCTTGCATGGAAGGCCTCCGGATTAACCGCACAGGTTTGAACTCCAGAAGCCCTATAAAAGCCCTTGGTCCCCCCCCCCCCGGAATTCGACTTTTCTTCTTCTTCCTTTTTTCTTCATCTCCGATCTCGGAATATCATCGCATTCAATCTTCTCTTGCTATATTCACAGCATCGGTACTTTGCCTTTCGGTAGCTCCACACATCTTCATCAAATATCGCTCTCGAATTTTACCATCACACAATGTCGTCGTCAACTAAGAACGTCGCGGGCACCGCCACCTACATCAACGGCGACACCACCATCACTATCACCAAAGTCGACGGCTGCTCCGAACCCATGTTCACCGTCGCCTCCACCTCAGCCAAGGTGGTAACCATCCCGGCCAGCTTTGGCCGCACACGCCGCCCCAAGAAGACGGACAACAAGTCCAAGATGCCGGACAAGAGCAAGTCAGCCGAGTCCATGAACAAGAAGAGCGACAACATGAACCTCCCCAAGCGCCCTACTAGCCAGCCATACCACCCCACCTCCTTGGAGCAACACATTCTCGAAAGGGCCATTCGCCATGACAATCCATATCTCGCAAAGGCCGGAAAGGGGCTCATCCCTACCCCTAGCAGGAGTGAGCGCCCAGGTCCTTTGCCGGAATGGGCACAGAAGGCAAAGGAACGAGAAGAAAGAGAGGATGAGGATGCGGATCGGGGTTGTTATTCGGATGATGATGTCGATTTTACGGATGTGTGGTATGACGATGGGGAGTGAGGAGTAGAGGTATTGATGGGGACTGGATGGAGTGAGGGGGGAAGGAAGGAACTTGGTTTTCGCGAGCTCGTGACTCGTGACTCGTGGAGGAGATAAGTGGATGAGATCCAGTCCCGGCCAGGGACGCCGGTTTGGGCAACTTTCTTTCCATTGTTACCTTATGGTTTTTGAGTTTTGCGCGAGCTCGTGACTCGCGGAGGACAGAGAGAGACAGTGGAGGAAAAGGTCAAGGAGCGGGGGAAGAAATAACGACTGGACGAGGAAGAAGGAACGGGTCGGATCAGATCTCAGCACCAGCAGGACACAATCACCACCTACATCCAAGCCTCTGCCTGCTGGTTTTACCTTCTTGCGCTTCTGGTTTCTGGTTTTGCTTGGTTTCCCAGTTACTCTACCCGAATGGGCAGACTTGCACGCTGAATGATCTGACTTACTTAGAACCCTGAATATCAAAACATTTTGGGGTTGACACTCTTGCTCTTTGTGATGATTAACGATGATGATGATCATGTTGATAATGCGTCGGAGGTGAAGGGGCCTCGACCGTTCGACGGAAGGGATAGGACATAGGTAGAGGTAGAGAGGGTATTGCCATAGTAAGCGAGTAGAGGTGTGGGATTTGGTGTTGCTTCTTTTGTTCTAGACTGATGCCTTGCTGGATGGTAACCAAAGAATAACCCTCCGTGCACCCACCCCTTAGCCTACACGCACCCAAAAAAAGACCAGAAACAGCATGCACTGCCCAATATCTTCACCAAAACTAGTATTGTCATCTCATAATTCGATATTGGGGGTGATATAAAACTGAAAATTCAAGGGGAGATGCCTTTAGAGCTCGTTAATCATTTTGAGTTTAGTTACTTCGATGTTTGTATTCATAGCGACAATCGAAATATTATTAAAAACCATCGTTGGGAATTCCTTGAAACAGTAAGGAGCTTGGGAAAGGGCCTTAAAACATAGTAGAATGTGTTCTTAGTTGTTCAAATGCCCGAAGTTTGAGAAAACTTGGAAGGGCTTCTAAGATTTGGGTGCGTGTAGGAAAAGGGTGGGTGCATGGAGGGTTTAATACTCTAACCAAACTGGATCCTTGGTGATAGGAGGATTACTACAAAGCTACTATTGTAAGGTAGGTAAGGTAGGTAAGAAATTATTTAACGAACTATATAAGAGTTAACTTGCCCGCACGCACCAAAAACTTACAGGTACGCACCCCCACCCGAAATATGGGGCCCGCCCAGCTAATAATACTTAATATCGTAAATCCCGTTTTTACCCGCTAAATTTCGGTTTTTAAATGACACGCAACATTTCCCCTAACTTAATCGTTTTTTTCGCACTGCACAGCGCACTTCTCTAACACCCTCCCTGCACACAACACTCTAAATCGCACCTATCTCCCTACACACCTGCACAATACTCTAAATCCATTTACAATACGTACACTCATCGTATTCAATTAATTTTTATATTAATTAATCGCTACAAATACCCTCTAACGCTACTACGCCCTCTTTAAAACGCCCTCGTCGCGAATCGTATTCCTCTATAGCCACCTTTAACTCTAGTACCTCCTTTAACCCCAAAATAATTTAGATTATACTAATAAACGACCCCTTCTTCTCACTCGAACCCATCGAAGATTACAATAAAATATACGCCAACTTTATAGCTTTCTACCGTCGTTATCGCTTTAGTATTTTAACCTAGCGTAGTCAAAAGTTCAATAAACTAGGCTATAACGAGTATAGCTCTATTATTAAGATCGTATTCTACTACGACTACGCTAAGCATTACGATTAAACTATTAATAACGAGAACTCGAAGAAGTACTCTACGTTACAAAAGAAGGCTTGCTATTATCCCTTTAAGGTCGTACTTCAAATTAAGAAAAATATTAATTAAAGGTAAACTACCCGGGCTATAAATTTAATATATAAAGGCCACCCCCCTTCGTATATATTAAAAGGCTATATTATATTTCGTACTAAGGTATTCGAATATAAAATTAACCCGGAAACTAACTACTACCTCGGCGACCTTCTACTACAACGTAACCTTACTATATAGATAATCCTCGCTATAATTAAAGAGAAATACCCTAAAATTCCCTAAACTTACAACGACTTCGATAATATACGCCAGAATACACGCTACAACTTAAGGAAAAAGTATAATAATACCCAATCGTTCTTAAAAAAACTATACAAGGATTCCTATAGCAATAATAAAATCCTTTCGTTCAAACGCAAATCCTTTAAGGGGCATAACAGTAATATACTACATTACGCATTCTAAATTACTAACCGCCAACGCCGAATATAGAAGAAGTTCCTATATACTCTATTAATCGATATTACGTACAAAACAAATCGCTATAACCTCCCCCTTATACAAAACATAATTCTTACACCAAAAAAGACCTCTATACTAATCTTTTAAGCGCTTTTAAACAACGAGAAAAATAAGGGGTTTACCTTCTTAACCCAATATATTAGAGACGCAGCTAACGACTTCGAAATCCCCTACCCCGCAATAGTTATAACCGACGGTAATCTCCAATTCATAAATACTATCGACTAGACCTTCTCTAATATATAGCAATAGCGCTATATATAATATTTCAACTACAACATTATTAATTACCTTAAGAAAAATTAAATACGTAAACTTATACTATCGCCTTCGCCTTCGCCCTCATCCGTATCCTTATCCTTATCGTTATTATTATCGAATTCCTCGCCCAACTACGAATTATAAGAATAATACAATAAAGAGGATCTCGAAGAATTAAAGCGACGCAACGCCCGAATTATAATAATTATTAGGGCTATAGCGAATCTTAATCCCTTACCGGATAAAATTACTAATACGAGGTTAGTACTATTCTTTATATAGTAATATATAATCTACTCCTCAAACGTAGTAGAGTTCGAACGTACTTAATTTATTCTAAAAGACTAATTTGGTAGTAAATAAAAAGATATTGTCTCGTAAATTAAGGAAATACTATTACCCTATAAGAAGGAATAAGTAGGCTACTATACTAAGAACTACTTCAATTAGGGATAGAAAACGACGTCGCCAAACGAAACTAACAACAGCTCTCTCAAAAATTACGGTCTCTCAACTCGTAGTAATTTAATTGAAGTATATAAGGCTTATCTTCAATATATAAATTACTATTATAAGGTTTACATAGATAAACTAGCCAAATTTAATACTCGTATACATATTAAATAGGTTAACTGCAAATAAATAGGTAAGTACCCGTACGAATTATCTATATAAGTACTTAATCGTATAAATCGCTAATACTATAAACTCAATTCGACATTACCCTCTAAATAATTGAAACTCCTTAATACCCTTTTCGAACCTTATTCGAATAACTTTAGAACTCAATATAGGCTCCCTTATACCTATAAAATAGAGGTCTTATTAAAAGAGGGTAAAACAGTACTAATAACTAAGGAAGTTTACTATCTATTCTAATACTTACGTTAATAACGTATAAATTATTATCTATACTTAGGATATCCCTATCTATACCCCGGACATCCCTTATACTAACTCCCTTATTAGGATGTAATAAATAGATATTTTACGTTTAAATTAGCCGCCAAAGCAATACCTAAAGGCCGCCCGCGTAAATAAGGGGGGCTATTTAGCGACGAGCCCATATTCGTAGTACTACTACTAATTAGGTTAAGCAAAACCACCCAACTAACCGCGCCAAAGGGTAAATTATATAACCTAAGTATTATTCGAGCCTTAGCGTAGCGCAATTATTCCCAATACGAATTAGGGCCCAATCTCGAAGAACTAAATACCAATAATATACACAACTATATCGAAATAGCTAAAGATAAGGAGGACGAGGAGGATAAAGAGCTGGGGAGGTATTAGGAGGCGAGGGCTCGAAAGCAAATAACAAGAGAAGAGGAGGCGGGAGAAGAGGAGGCGAGAGAAGAGGAGGCCATCGAAATATTATCAACTTCCCCCTTCCTCTCTAACCTCTCTAACGACCTCTCTAAGTTAACAACTACTCCAAAACTATTAAATACCAACAATATAGAATAGAGTATAGAATACGCTATCTTAAACCCCTCAACACCATAAAAGTATTATTAGATTGTCGCTATCACATTTACTTACCCGCTAAAGATCGAGATTTACAGGGCATTTACAAGGGATTTACTGGGCTAGACATCTCAAATCACGGTTTTCACGGCTAAAACGACGTATTTTATATAACAGCTGTCAGATTCAAAAAGTGCGTACCTATAAGTTTTTGGTGCGTGCGGGCAAGTTAACTCATAAGCTATATAAGCCGAGCTCTTGGGGAACTGCGGAAGTTCAGAAGTGGCCTACGCGGGTGTAAGCACATACAGAAATTTCTAAGCCCAATTCACGAGATGCTAATGGATATCAAGTTAATACCGACTCCGAGATCAGCGGTTATGTCCGAGCCTGGAAGCGGCAAGCTCATGGTCGGGGGAAGTTTCAGTAAAACGTGCAGAGAGTACGAGTAGATGCAGCATTAATCCGTTGATACCGAGAGACGAAAACCCTGCAGGATCACAATATAGCTGAGGTCCGAATTTCGAAGGCGCAGGTTTTATGCAATGCAATGCCTTCACCGGAGATGCAAGTGAATTATAGTAGAGGTACAGATGGCAGTCATCCACCGGGCATTCGATAGCTGAGACGAACCCTTGCATAAATGAGGACTTCCGGCATAGCCGCATGGGTTTGAACTCGAGCATTATAAAACGTTTTGTTTTCGTCAGGAATTTGACTTCTCTTCTTCTTCTTCCTTTTCTTTTCTTCAACATTCAGCTCAGTCGTCTCCAATCCATCTTGGTCATCCAACGCTTTATCGTTTCGAAGCACGATTGTCTAATGTCTATTACTACCTGCTACCTTACTCGAAGCATCATCATTCATTGCATCCAGTTGTCTCTTGCTGCCTACGTATCCTCAAAGCATCGACACATTGCCTTCCGAGCCTACGCAGCATCATCACCATCATCGACAAACATCGCTCAGAACATCCACACAGTCGACCACAAAAGAAAAAAAAATGTCGAACACCAACAGCTTCGGTACCCCCAAACCCGGCGAGCTAAACCCACTTCTAGCTCAACGGGTAAAGAACATGATCATCAGCAAAATGATGGAAAGAGACCAACCCAACAAATATACCACCCGCACCGTCACCGTGGGTGACATCACCGTCACTTGCACCAACGGCCTCGGCTGGTCTAAGCCCCAGGTCTACGTGACGGACTCCACCTCTGCTGCTCAGGTGGTTCCCATCCCGGCGGCGAGCTTTGATGACAGCCGCACGAAGACGGATAAGTTCGAGACGGACACGGACAAGAACAAGAACAAGAAGAAGAAGAACAAGAACAAGAAGAACAAGAACAGGAACAAGAAAAAGAACGAAAGGAACAAGAATAAGAATAAGAATAAGAACAAGACGGGCGAGTCCTAAGAGAAGAAGAAGGGAGAGCAGGTTTTACATCCTGTTGATGATGATGATGATGATGAAACGCATTTTTGGGACATGGCGGGTTGGGGTGGGGTGGAGGAGTACAGCAGGGGCGATGATTACCGGGGTAGTCACAGACGAAACAGGACCGCATAGAAGACCTAACGCAGTTAGTCAAAGTCGCCGCTTGGCTCAGGTCCGGCTCAGGTCCGGCTCAGGCTGCTCACCCGCTCGCTCTCCTGAGTTCCTGACTCAGCTCCGGTTACGCAGGACCGCCCAATATGTCAACTTTAGGCGACCTATACTTGAGAGAAATCCATGTCTGGCTGATGGCCCTCAGACCCAAATCCACTCTTCCTTCTGGCCGTGACATCCTCACTCCTGCCTGTAAAGAACTCTCGACATGACACTGGCGGAGCTACATGTGGAGCTACGTCCATATTAGACTTGCTTCAATAAAAGGAAGGGCACCAAAGCCTCCATTTCTGGCTATAAATGAGCGTCTCCTCCCCTCATACGATCGCCATTTATGGCTACGCAGTTCACCGCATCCTCGTACCTCCCCACCATATCCCTCCTGGCCAGTCTTTCTCATCATATGCCAAGTCCTACCTATACATTGACGATCTTCTTCTTATTTCGTAATGGGGTCATGGGGAAGAAAAAGACGGCTGATCAATTTTACAAAAAATCAAAGGAGAGGGGCGCGACCCAAGCGACGTCTGGCATTAATGGCGATGTGGTACATAAAGACCTCGGCCCTAGAGAACGAAGAGCTATCGAGAGGATAGAGGAACTGTGGGATCGGTAAGCCAACTTACAGCTCCCCAAGTAGAGAAGGTCATTGTATATAACTATTTCTCGAACAACAGATATGTCACAGACCATCCCGGGGCGCACGATCAGGATCTCAAGTCACTAAAAGATTTCATGAAACATGTTGCTTTTGGAATTGACGGTATGGAAGGTGCCAAAGAGGAGGACAAAAATTACCCAGGTCAAGGTACTGTCCTTAGTTACTGGAAGAACTTCACACGCGGAAGATATCGCCGGAACAGGCCGTTCTCCAAACAGATCACAAGCTCAGTCACAAATGTCCGAATATTCTTTTCCCACCTTGTCTATAAACATACTAACTCGAACAGTACATTAAGATCGACCTCCCAAAGGACCTTCCAATGCCAGTAGTGAAGCGAGCAAGGCGCTTCGGTACTAAAACCCATCTGGTTCAACTAGGGACGCATTTTTGGAGCCAAGATGCGCACGAATACAACACGCCAGCTCAGAGAGTCTATGACTGGGCTAGTATTATGATCATTGTCTGCTCTTCCTCCAGGATCGGCGAGTACTTCGAGTCATCATGTCGACCCGGTTCTGAAAGAGGATTGCATTACCGGGTAGGTAATGTTTAGAAGCAGGCATAATAGTTGCAACCAACTAACTCAACTTTCCATAGGATGTCCAGTTTGTCGTTTTCCGAAATGAGGACGGAAACGTCGAATTTGCGTTCCTGAGCGAACGGGACGCCAAAAACATGACGGACATACCGCATAGAAGGTACGCAGGTATTATCCTCAAGCCCAAGGTAGAGAGAGTATGAGCTGATCTGACATGCTAGACCTCAACACGTTGTTTACGAGGGCTTAGGAAGGATGCCACTGTTTTTGAATCCTTTGCTTCCCCATCTAGCATTTCTCATCGCGAGGAAGGCGTTCAGGGATTACGACACCCTGGAAGAGCTCCTGGACGCTAAGCCCCGCCTTGGGGATAATATCACCCGACTCGAATGGTCTGACAGTCACCTAGACAAGCCATTTTACCCGAGCACGTCCGGAACGGGGTTAGGAAAGGCCAATGCGTTTGGCGATCGGTTCAGAGCAGCAGGAAAGCGCGCCGGATTCCTTTCCCCACCGAGGGTCCATGACTTCAGGGCAGAGGGCCTAGTTCTTGTCGGTATGCAATTCTCCATTGTTGTACTTCGTGACTCCGAGGCTGATATGTGCGGCGAAGATACATTTCACACCACTGCTCAACGTATGAAGTACGCCGGACAGACTGATCCTAGCACGCACAATAATTACTACGCTCCCAATCTCGCGGCCGACGGCCAAGGCGCTTTCGTTTCCGGCGAAACACGGCCGGCGGTCTTGAACCTTTTCCGGGATCTGAGTGTACCTCGCAACGCTCAGCTCTGTCAGGAACTCCCTGCAGAACAAAAAGAAAAATTCGAGAGGTCACACAATGTTGTCAACATCAAGACTGAACTAGCCAACCTCGGAGGCTGCACAGTCACAGAATCCGTAACCCGGCGGAGGGAGCTTTATCGACAATTACGAAGTCTAGAAGCCAAGGAGCTGCGAATATGGCAGAAAGCCCAACGTCACGATGACAACTCCTCGCCAGGTCAACAGAGTCTCTTTGATCGGGTACGCTTTCTCATGCCCGAACTAAGCCGTCTTTCCGTTTCACTATTTGAATCAGTTCCCCTGAGGAGCCCAGTTGGCATCCAGTCACTTCGCGACATGATATCCCTCTGCAACATGGATTCTGTAGTGCGATTCCGACCCGGCTTGGAACCATACAAATGCAGCTGCCAGCCAACACATACGCCATACGACTGGAAACACATATACATGTGCTTTCGTCGGCAGCATTCGGACGACACTCATTTCTGCTTCCTTTGTCATGAATGGTTTCACGGAGAGGAGCAATGGCGTGCTCACTGTCAAGATCATTTGAATGACCCAGACGGACTGCCTTTGGAATGCGACCCCCTCATGTACGGCCGAGTCCTCGCTGCTCCTGGACTGTGCGAATTCTGCCTTGGAGACACACGGCTAGCACCCGAACTACGAATGAAGCAATTCCCATATCGGAACAAATGGATACAGCACAGACGGGAATGTTCTACTCGATATCTCCAGGAGGGCCATGCCAAATGTCCTCATCCCCGCCACCGCGACCTTCCTATCTTCGAAAACATGGATAGGTTGAGATACCACTGCCTTGATAAACATAGGGGCGAATTCCCGGCAGAAGGAGTCCAAGGGAGGAAACATCTATGCGAAAATCACTCAAGGCTCTCGGGACCAAAACGGAAGAAACAAAAGCTTTCACCGGAGCTTGATCACGACAGAAGTCCAAAAACAGCCGAGTACACCTTCCTTGATGTTACGAAAGGCATTTGCTAGGGGGGCACTAGCCTTTATCTAGGGGGGCCCCAGACTTTGGGGGGGCCCCAATCGGGTTAAGTTGCGTTCGGAATCCCAGTACACCAGTAGGGGAAATCAGGTTTATATGGCAGTAAGGAATTGCATATTGCCGGCCTTTTTGTGTTCGGCTGTTTTTCAGTAAAAAGCTGCAAGTCGCTGTAGGTCGCTGCACTTCTCCAAATTACCGTAGCGGAAAAATCGGGCGGTCATCTAGGCTAGATGCCCCTTTCTAGGCTAGAGTTTAAGTCAGCCGGGATTGCATGTCTAGCCTAGACTCAGAATCTAGCCTAGACGCCTAATGGAGGCCTCTAATTGGTCAGATCCATTTCAATTTCTCACCCCTATAAGCATGTGCTGGAATCGTCATGTTCCAGCACACACTTACAGCGGTCATGTTCGCACGCACGGGCCTCCTCGACAGAGCCCCTGAATGCGATCGCTAAAGTCAACAAGTCAGCGATCGATTACAGCGACCATGTTCGCACGCACGGGCCTCCTCAACAGAGCCCCTGAATGCGATCGCTAAAGTCAACAAGTCAGTGAAAGCTTACAGCGATATAACGATGCGCACGGACTACAAATGCGATCAATCCTGTTCGCAGCGCCAAGTCCACTGCAGCAATACCGCTACGCCGAGTCTGCCGTGCGCACGGCAATTGAAGCCATCACGAAATCACAAACACCCCGGCCGCGCATCAATTGCAATCGCACAGCACAACACCACAAAAACATCCATGTTCTCAAATAACACCACAAACAACACTGCAAACAATTTGGACAATCCGTTTTTTTTTCTCATTCGCACTATGGGGTACTCGTCTATTAAACATCAAGACATCAGGATCGGATCTTATCGCTAAGTGCATCGACATGAGGTAGTGATGGCGAATGCATGCAATCCCCGTTAGACCCCGATGGCCTTGGTGACAGTAATCGTAACAGATGTAGTGGTTGTAGATGATAGATGTTCTACCAGATGGGCACCGGCTTAGATGTAACCGGCACGGTAATGAGCAATGCGCTCTTGGTAGAACTCGACCGGGTCAATGGACTCGTCTGCCAGCAAATACTCGTCAAGGTCAAGCAAATCATCGTGATGATGATTGTCAAAGGAGGGCAGACCACCACGGCCACCCTTCTTACCACGCCTGACGGTTCCCCGGCCGCCTCTAGCATGGCCGGTAGGTGTGTCGACGGGCGGGTTGTTGGCGGAAGTACTGGATGGGGTACCGGAAGCAGCAGCTGAAGCCATCCGAGATTGAGACCGTGTGCCGATGCGGTTCGGGTCAGGAGTAGCTGATACCTGGCGCCTGCCTCTGGTTGAACTACGGGTGGACATGGTTCGTTGGAGGGCTGTACTAGCAGGTGTAGCTTCCTGAGAGTGGCTGACATTTCGTGCCCTTGATGCGGCGGTATCCCTGGTAAACGAAGGCCTGGGGCGAAGCTGCCTGGGTGGTAGAGGAGTACTCGTCTTAGCGACGGGCACGTTGATGATTGGTAGAGAGAGGGGTAATGGTTTGACCGGACTCGGCCGGTGTTCGAACTGCTTTAAGGGCGATATTCTGCTGGTTTTGTCAGGTGTGCTGAGAGTGATGGTTGGCTGGGGTGGCTTTGGCGGTAACTCTGGTGGAGGAGATAATTCGGAGGATTCTGTACGCCCCCGGGTAGCTTCCTCTGCCTTCTTGCGGGCAGCTTCTTTACGGAGGAGACGGTCCTCCTCAGCCTTTTTCCGGGCAGCTTCCTCTGCTTTCCTTGTCTCCTCTGCTTTCCTTGCCTCCTCTGCCTTCTTGGCCTCCTCGGTAGCCTTTTTACGGGCCGCTTCCTCTTTATTGTCCTTCCTCTTTTGGGCTGCGGCGCGAGCAGCTTTCTCTTGCTTGGCCTCTTCAAGACGGCGATGCTCCTCACTCGCCTTCTTAATCTTCTCCTCCTTATCCTCCTCTTGTTTGCGGCGCTCCTTAGCCTTCTTGGCTTCCTCTTGTCGAAGGGCGCGTTCCTCCCGTTGGCGGGTACGCTCCCTATCTCGCCGCTCTCGCTCTAGCTTAGCCTTGTCCGCTTCCCATTCTTAGTAGGTCTTACCTACCGAACTTTTAAGGAAGTTTAGTTTGAGCTCCTAGGTAGGGTAATTTTCGGCCTCTTTAATTGTAACCTTTATATCTATGAATAGTTTGCGGTATTCGTTGGGCATAAGGTCGGCTTTTATCTTCGCTAGCGCCTCTGTATAGAACTTTTTATAGTCTTCTTTAGTAATTTTGGGAGGCGGTGGCGGGGTTGGTTCTTTGGGTGGAGATGACGGGGGTGAGGGAGTTGGCTAGATAAATCGTTATATAAAGTCCTTTACCGCTTCCCGCCGGCCGGCTTAATGCCTGATTGTTATGTCCTTGCCAATCTTATTGTACTCTGTATACATTTTATCCAATTTATCCCACTATCCTCTTTTAAGAAGAACTTTTTCGGTATTGGCGAGAGCTGTTTCGATGTCGTGAAGTATAGTGTCTTGCACGGCATGTTTGGTAGGGGGTATATAGACGGGTGGCTGCGTGAATGGTTGTATAGGAGGCTTTTCGATAACGGGGGGCTTGTCGAAGATACGCGGCTTATTGGCGGGGGGCTTGTCGGCGGGGGGCTTGCCGAAGATACGAAGCCTCTCAATGACCGGGGACTTGTCGATAACGGGAGGCTTGCCGAAGATGCGAGGCTTTTCGATGACAGGGGCGGGCGGGGTTGGTTCTTTGGTCAAATTCTGCAAGAATCGCAGTAGATTTTGATTGCGGACAGTCTAGTCGATAATATGGTTGGCCATTTGATCCCCGACGTAATCTTCCAATTTGTCCTAGTCCTCTTTGGACAACGAATCCCATACCTAGTCGATTTCTTTAATCGCCCTATCTTACCAGGTCTTTTACTCCTCGGTTTCGGCAAACGGCAGCGTTTCGACCAAGCCTTTCATTTTTTTTATAAGGTCAAAGATCGCTTTTCGCCGGTTGTCCCAACTCATCGTCTTATTCCGGCCGATGTTATTGAACTCGGTATATAGCTTATCTAATATATTATAATATCCTCTTCTAAGTAGTACCTTCTTAGTACAGTAGAGCTCAGTCTTAATCTCTTTGCGCATAGCGAATTCTTCGGGTATTATACCTTAGATAAAGTGTAGAAATGGTCGCGTAAACGTTGAGGTTTGTACGGGAGGCTCGAGCTCGGTAGAAGGCTCGCCGAGGACGGGAGGCTTCTCGGCAGGAGGCTTCTCGGTAGAAGGCTTATTAAGGACGGGAGGCTTGTCGGTAGGAGGCTTCTCGGCAGAAGGCTTGTCGAGGACGGGAGGCTTGTCGGCAGGAGGCTTCTCGGTAGAAGGCTTGTCGAGGACGGGAGGTTTGTCGGCAGGAGGCTTGTTGAGGACCGGAGGCTTCTCTAAGATGGGAGGCTTAGGAGTAAGGGGAAGGTCGATGGGAGGGTCGACGGGAGATTTATCCGTCCTTATTAGTTGTAGAAACCTAATTAACGCGTTGGTCCGGGATTAGAATTCGTATTTGGTGTTATTGTTGTAATTGACGATGTATTGTAGTGCTTTGTCTATTTCATCCAGTTTGCCATGCTGGCGAAGATAACGGTCGGTAAGGTTCTATTTATGGCTGATCTTCTCGAGTTGTGTAGCCCCTTTAGGTCTAGCCGGTATATTGAATAGAATTGTTTTCTTGGGGGCGACGGGGGTAACGGGGGCAACGGGGGCAATGGGAACGGGGCCGGCGGGTTTTGGTAGGGCTGGTGCCGGAATAGTAGTGTCCTTTTGTCTTGCAAGGGCGGTGGTCGGCATTTCTGTGGTAGGGGTGGCCTTTGGTTTTTATGTACCTGATTGTGTGTGCTTCGGTGGAAGTATTAGGGTGATCTTTATAGGTGTTGGTGCTTTGGGCGGAAGATTTAATGTAGTCTTTTGTTGTACCGGAATCTGGGGCGGTTGTATGGGGGTGATCTTAGGCTTGGTGATCTTGGGTTTGGGGATTTCGGGTACGGTAGGAGGATTGAATGGGTTGCTCTTTAGACGACGAATGAATCGTGCCGCTTCTGTAAGTAGTTTATTAAAATTGCGGGTATTTCGCTTAATAGCGTTGATATGTGCCATTAGTTCTGCCCTGTTTGTAGCTATACTTGAATCGTCGTTGAATTGTTCGCGTAGCTATTCTTCTAAACGCCTCCTTTTTGATTTATTTAGTACTAGTGCTGTGGTGCTTGTAGGTCGCTTCTTGGCGCTTGTTTGTAGTTGTAGTGATTTGGTATGAGCGCGCTTTAATGGTTGTTTATCTTCTGTATCCGACGATAAGCTCGGGTTATTAGAGGAATTACCGTACTGGTTTTGCTCTATAAATAAAGGAGAGTTTGATTTTGTATAGAGAGCTATTTCATTTACGAATAGATCCTTGGGCTATATTGCGATAATAGGAGCGGTATTATTATTGTTGCTTATAGTAATTGGGTTAGTTGTGGCCGGGTCGGTTGCCGTTGGCTTTCCCGAATTTGGCGTACTAGGGGAGCTAGAAGAGGACGTGGGGATGGGAGGCGGCGAATATAGTATAGGACTTGCCTATATCTAATATCCGACGGAATTAATTTGCGGCTCTTCGGCGACGATAAGTTATATAGGTTCTTATTATTAGAATATATCGAGCTCGACGTTAATAAATAAAGGGTAAATATATAGTTTATTATATTAATCGTTAACTATATTACGACTTTCCGTGAATTTTAGCTATTATTTATTCTTATACTTCTATTTAATATAATTAAGACCTATTTCGTTTAAATAGAAGCGTTCGAATATATATACCGATATTACCTCTTTAAATATCGTAGTATATATAATTTTAAAATAGTAGAATATAAACGTACTTTAATCGACGAAATTTTATTCTTAATTTAGGTACGGGGCGATGTAGGAAAATAGAAACGAATATAATTAGCCGTTTAATTTGGTTAACGCCTATTTATTAGTATATTTAATATCCTTTTCTTCGAAATAGGACTATTCGTTATTAAAATTTATATAATCTAAGTAGAAGCGGAAGTCGTTAAGGAAATCCCTAATTTAGCTAATAATGGTTTTATAGAGATAATTTTAAAAGAATTCTTACTTAAATATATCGGAGCTTGAATTTACGTACGAATAAAATTTATAGAAGGTTTCGCTTAAAGTTAGGATTTTTGGATAGACCGTATACGTAATAAAGGTCGAGAGTAGTATAGAGTAGAAGACGAAGAATATTTTGCAGTTAAATTTGTCGATTTTATTCTTTATACGGGTTATTTTATTGTAATTTAGTTAATTGGAGTTAGGTTACTATCGGATATTCGTAAATCGGAATTGGATATCCTTTTTTAAGACTTCCGTATAATTAGTACGCTTAAGGGGGAGGAAGGTATTTGGATACGATTGTTGAAGTATTCTATTAAAGGTATTCGTTAATATAGGGACGAGTCGATAGAGTAATTGATATAGTATTTTACGTAATAGTAGCCTTTTTTATTTTGCCTCTTAGAATTGATCTGCCTTTATTAGTTTTCCGTTGACGAGGTTTAGGTAACGGATTCTACGGGGTGCGGGGGGCTAGTAGTCGTAATTATTACGGTCGCGATATAGATCTTCGAAACGCCGGTATTCTACGTATAGAACTAGCTATAAATACCCGTTGTATAGATGCCCAACGTATAGAGCCGATTGTAGGGGAGCGTAGTAGCGTACCTTATACTTATGTTTATACTTGACTAGAAGTAGGTACTTGTTATAGAATTAGAATTAGTAGACGGTTTGATTTAATATAATTATATTCGCTTATTTTTGCGTTCGTTATCGTATTGTATTTGCGCTTAGTATTAGTAGCGCTACTAGTAGTACGAGACGGCGGTAGGGGGCTACTTAGGTCGTCGTTGGATATAATAATTAGAAGTAAGTTGATTAACGGTAAATTGTAAGTTTGGAGATGGGAGGGGATTTTATAAATAATGGAAACCCCGCTTAGTAAGATAGCGGGCGGCCTTTAAATGTCCGTTGTTGGATATTACTATTGACGTTGTTTTGCGATCGTTGTTTTGCGTTCGTTTGTTTGCTAGTGTGGAAAGTGAAAGACGATTAGTAAGCGATAATAATTTCGAAAGGGTAGAAAGTTTATTAGAGCGCGGGTGCGGTTTGTGTGCTGGGACTTTTGCCGCTTTCGTTGCTTGGCGCGACCGTTTCGTCGTTTGGTGTTTGGCGGTTTGGTTTGGTAGTATTCGTGAATGACGCGTAGGTGAATGGCGTAGTATAAGTGAATGCCGCGTGAGTGGGGCTCCTTTCGTACTATCGATATCGGAGTTGTTGCGGTATTATTGAAATATTTGCCCGGTTATTGCATTTACGAAACCTTCTTATTATTGTTGTATCGCGTATTATTTGTACGTTAAGATGGGTAAGTAAGGAGGGCTTCTTGTACGGAGGCCTCGGCTTGGTGGTAGGAAGTAGCATCCTAGTACCTAAGTATTGGAAAATGCCGCTGTCGAATAACTTAAGTAACTTATATTGTATATAGAAGGCGCCGACGATTAATGCGAAGTTGAGGAATGCGAAGTCGAGGATACCGAAGATGTTTAAATGACCGACCCCGCTTCGCCTCGGGCAAGTAACGACGAGTTGCTTGGAGTAGTCGAGCAGCCGGCATCGATCGAAGGCGGCGATGATATAGATATAATGTAAGGCGTCGAATGGTTTGATATAGTGGGGCCGAGCTAGTTATTATCCCCGGTAGCCGAGGAGTCGGAAATAGATTTTGCGGAGGAGGATAATTCTAACGAGGATGAGTGTAAGTTAAAAGTCATTTTTGTAAGGTAAGATATAAGGAAATTAATTTTTGTATAGTAGTCGATGTAGAAGAATTCCGAGATGGTGATTTCGAAGATATTGTAGCTTAAGTAGATCGGTTCGGTATACTATTCAATAATATATTAGGCGCCGGTGGTTACGAAGATTGTATTGTTGTCGCCGTAGAACCGGAATTATTCGATGAAATTAACCCCGTTATCGAAGAAGGCGAAGAAGAAGAAGAGGGTCCGATGCCGATTGTACTGTAGGCCGAAGACAATATTTCGAAATTGGTACTTATACAGTAGAATAAATTTATTGATATATTGGATTTTGAGTTAGTATTGGTAGTCTTCGTAGATTTATTAGGTTTTAGCCGAATAACTTAAGCATTATTGCGAGAAATATTATATTTTATTTACGACGAAGACAGCCGTATCCTATAAGCGATTTAACGCCTACCGCTGCAATTGTCGATATTATTAAAGAAGATGCGAAATTGTATACCGATAATGGATATACGGGAGGCTAAAATTCCTTTGGATATTTTAAAAATGCCGATATTGCCGCCGAATTTGAAAGACGAGGAGCGCCGAAAAATTGAAGCAATATATATTCGAAAATAAATAAAAAGGGTAGCCGCTATAGCGAAAAAGGGGGAGGGTAGGATAATAGTTCGAATTAAAGTAAAATTGGAAAAGTTGAAAGATAAGGATATTAGCGATACGGAGTTCGATATTCTACTACCGGTGTAGATAATTATATTAATATTTTTCGACCTATTAACCCTTTTTTAGAATTTTATAGCGTTTAATATTAGTAAACGAGCCTATTTAGGCCTTAGTTATTTCGTTGATATATTCCGCGAATTCTTTGAATCGTAGGTATAGTTGTCGTTAGTACACTCTATATTTGGTCGGTATACTTATATTATTTTGGACGAGGACGTTAAGGGGCCTATGATATTCCTTAGCGATTGGGTTTATTATAGATATATTAAATTATTAAATTAATGTGTATTCGTATGTAACGATATTTTTAACGAGCGTGTTTATATTAAAGCGTATATTAGCCGGGTGTATAGTATTGGATACGATTTTCGGAAAAATCCTTGTACGACGGAAAAGGAACGTTTGTGCTTGTAGATATACGAGGCGTATAGGCGCGGGGCTATTGTAGTAGAAGAATTTAATATTTTATTAGAGTAAGATAAATAGGAATTGATTCTATTTTCGAAATTAATATATATCCCGGAAACTAAAGTATATTCTTATATCGAAGCGGGCGTATACGTAGATTACTATTTCGCCGAAGACTATACCGACCTTAGTGCCCCGATTATTAAGTTAAGATTGGGTAAAGTACTAAAACCGAGAGCGATATTTCCTAAATATAGTAACCCCGTTTTTAAGGTTAATTGGGATAAAGACGCCGATTACTATATAGTACGGCGTATAGCCGATAGCTTTAGCGGTACCCGAACGTTCGTGCCCTTGTATTATACTTACTCTATTCGAATAGAGTTTGAATATAATTATTAGTTTCGAAATTACTTTTTGGAATAGGATAAGGACTGCGAAGGAGCCATCCCTATTATATCATTCCCCTATATTAATTTTATCGATGGATTTGGCGTTTTCCGTAATTTATATTGCACTTTAATAGGGTTTTACTTTACATTAGCTAGATTATATTTGGAAGAAAAGATTAAATTAAAAAGCATTTTCCCTTTGCTTTTCGGTCCCTACGGGTTTGACTTCTAGGATATTATAAAGGCGTTGAAGATAATAATACAATTAAATAAGGGTATTATTATAGATATTAGAGGTAAAGGTAAAGTGCGTCTCTATGTATTTATAATGTATTATATTGGGGATATATTATAATAGGTAGAAAATATTGGATTTAAAAGTCCGCGCGGTATTAAATTTTGTCGATATTGCTTTATATTTTTAGCTATCGGAAAAAGCCGTAATAGTAGAGACCCGGATGTATAGATTAATTTTGATATCGTTAGCTATGGCCGGTATTACCCGTAAATATCGGAAATATAGTAATATATAGCTTTATTGAACGATTTTAACGCCCTAAAATATGGTATTTAATGGGGTATTAACGAGCCTTTTCTAACACTTTCCCGATTTTTATTAGTATTAGATATTGTTCTAAGTCGGCTACCCGATATAGTATATTTTGAATTTAATAGTATATCGAATTTAGCGTATACGCTCTTTACTAAATTGATTTTAACCCCTTTGGTAAAGGCGGAGTATATTGTATAGTTGCGTTTATAGCCTTATTTACCGGGTTGGTTACACTTCTAGTTTATATTCTATTATTTGAAGAGTTTTAAGATATTAAATTATAGTCGTTGGTTTATTGTTGTACTAATATTATTGATGTATTGGCTTAAGAAAGACTATATTAACCTAAAGTTCTATACTAAAGTATAAGAAGCGATGGGGCCTGACCGGGACCTAGTAGAATTTATCGTCGAGATTATAGCTAAATTAGTTAAGAGCGTATTGTTTTTTATAGGAATAAAACCCCTTAAAAAATATTATTGGAAAATAATTGAAATTATTTTCGAGGTTCGATATATGTTTAATCAATTTTATGTATTTGTATCGGTTGCTATTGCGTCGTCTGCGGCCACTTTAGCTATTGGAACCCTTGTTAATAGTACGTTAATGTTGGAAGCCGACGCGGCGGGCGATGGCGCTGATGAAGGATTAGATGTAAATAATAGTAAATTGATGGGGTATTTTAACGATATTTTACGACCGAACGTCTATATCGGCGTGTACTATTTAGTGTTTGCGAGGGAATATAGTCTCCTAGTTAATGTTAATATATTAATAGGCGAGGATATATACCGGTAAGTGTGGGAATTGGGAAGCTTGTAGAGATGTACTTGCGTACCGTTACGTGATTTAATATATCCGCCTGCGGTAGTTAAAACCGTAGTAAGCGGGTTGGTAATATAAGGAATCGAATGGTTCTTGGATATTATTATTTAGTTTCGCTGATCTTTTATTTTATTGCCGATAGATAGTTTAAGAAGAAAGTATATGAAATTAACTATTCGAATATCGAAAAGGTAATGTTGATGAAGATGAATATTTAGTAAACCCTGCGCCTTGTTTTGCTTAACGTATTTTAGTAGGATAACGACGACCGCGAATTGACCGTACGGATGAAGGAGCTATAATAGAAGTATCCAACCTTATTCGACAAGGTATTATCTTATTTTAACTAAATTAAAATTGACGAATCGTAGAGACTCTTCGAATCCGAGTTCGAAGTGGGCTAATCTATAAATAATGACTACTTAGCCCCCGGCATTATTAATAAAATTACCGGCACCGATGTAGTCGTTGAATATATGGTTAATAAAGGCCAAAGATTACTACGCGTAAATACCTTGGACGAAATGACAGTACAATGGACTAAACTCTTGCAATAAGTATACTATTACGATTACAGTATACGAGCCGGCTACTTAGAGTTCTTCGAAATTCAATATATTTAATAGGTTGAGAAATTTGGCTTTATAGATAGGTATATACCCTTTAGTCCTATTAATCTTCTTTAATTGGGTAATAGTGATGTTGTTAATGGGAAATTGGTGATCGTACCCGGCGCTAGCCTAAAAAGAGCGGCAGTTTTCACTTTGACTATTGGCTATACTACTAAACCTATTATATCCGTTATTTAAATATATTATTCAAAATATTAGTTTAATTCTGCGTATTTGAAAGGTGTTTTGGTTATCCCGGACCTACGTACTGTTGATTACTGTTTATATTAATTGGCCGTGTTTGTTATGTTTAATTTCTTATATAAAATTACGAAAAATTTGTACTTTAAATTCCTTATTAAGTATAGTACCGCGTATTGCCTATAGTAGTATAAACTTTAACCTTATATACGGGTATCGGCCGATATAATATACTATATAATTGCTATAATGGCGTATATAATATGCAATAGACGGTTAATGACTATACTTTATATCTTTTCCGGCCGGATTACAATATTTTACCGCGTTTATTATCGCTACTTATTGTATTGTCGGCGTTGTAGCGATAAGTATACCTTCGTTAATAGTATATTAATTTTTTCTACGTTTTAATAGGGCATCGAATAAGCGATATAAATTCAAATACGGCGATTATATCTAATATTTTTCTAGAAGTAATAAGGAATACCGATTCGGCCGTATAGACTACGTTTTTATATAATACTATATAGACGTAAAACATATCTTTGCTTTAATTACATTAATTAACCGTACTAATACCCAGTATTATATTCTAGACCTGGAAATTATAGAGGAAGTAGAGGACGACCCGGTTATTATTAGCTTTACAGCTATTTAGCCTAAGTCTATGTATATAGTTCGTGTAGATGGAGTAGGAATTATCTAGGTTAATTGGGATGTTTATACCTTATAAGCCGATATCTTTGCGCCCGATAATACGAAAATCGATATGTATTTTAACGGTTTCGTCCCAATATTATTTGTAATAAATGTATATGTAGGAGCTGTTAAGGTCGTGGGTTTTCTCCGTGAGTCCTGCTATGATAACGACGTATTGTACTGACCTTTGCTCGTGTATATATTGTACGGAGGTCGATAACGATATGTCTTTTATTAATTATAGAAGTAGAGTCATATTACCGATAAACGTGTACGGTAAGTAGCAGATTAATATTGGTTATGTAGGGTTAAACGCAAGGTACGGATCTGCTTGTACCGATAGGGCGACAGGAAGTGTGGTGACTTGATGAATGGCGGTTGGTAAGTTCCGAAGTAAGAGTATAATTGATAGATATTAATAGTTGGTACTAGTCTTCGATCCTATCTCGCGGACCAAATGCCCGGTGTATAACCGCCTCTATATACGACCTCCAGTCTTCGATCCCATTTCGCGGACCAAATGTCCGGTGTACAACCACCTTTACGTATGATTTCCGGTCTTTCTCACTATCGCCAATGCCTTTGTACGGTCAGTTGTATGTAGGAGTCAGTCCTTTCTACTATGCTCCTCCTCCTCTAGCCGCTATGTTTCGAGACTCTGTTGTTTGTTTCGCTAATAGGGATACTAATACATACACAGTAGAAGTAGGTCGCTGATATATATACGAACCGGGCGCTAGAGATCTTATAGTAATTGAACTAAGACTTTTCTTTTTTCTTCTCTTTATTTTTCCGTTTTTCGTGTTTCCTATTGTTTTTTGTGAAGCTCTCTTGAATGATTGATAGTGTAGTGATCTTACATTGGTGTACGCTTATTCGAATGTCTATTTATTTGAGTGCGTATTCGTTTGTTGTGTATGCGACCGTGGTGATGGCTTTAATTTCCAATGCGGTGTGCGGTGTGTAACCGTGCGTCGGTGTGGGCATTCAATCCGGTGTGCGGTGTGGGCATTCAATCCGGTGTCGGTGTGCATCCGTGCAGCCGTGCGTCGGTGTGGGCATTCAATCCGGTGTGCGGTGTGCATCCGCGTGCAGCCGTGCAGCCGCAGCCGCGGTGCTGGATTGAGGCGTAGTCTAGAAGCGCAACCGCTAGCGTGGTCCGTGTATGGATTGGGGACGGGATTGGGGACGGGATTGGGGTCGCGGGGTGCGGGGCGGTATTGGGGTCGCGGTATTGGGGTCGCGGTATTGGGGTGCGGGGGGGTCGCGGTATTGGGGTCGCGGTATTGGGACGGAATGTAAATTACCAGATGAAATACCAGTACCAGTAGCTGTAAGCGTGACGAGCCGCCTCCTATCCGCATATGTGGTCCGTGCACCCGCGTTAGCGTAGGCCCAGACCAGACCAGCGGTCCCAGCGTACCTTTTAGCGTATTTTCTAGGGCCTAGCTCCCAGGAACCGGAACCTAGGAATTTGACTAATGAGAGGGCTCCTTTAGCTGTCTAGGCTAGATTCTGAGTCTAGGCTAGACTTTAGGTCTAGGCTAGATGACCAGACTGTTTTAGTTTTATAGTTTAGGCTAGACACCCCCTATCTAGCCCAGAAACCCTCCCTATAATCCCGCTGCGGTAACTTCCAATTTCCCCAATAGGGTGTATTTGATTAATTAGAAGGCTAGAAATCGTCGGGGTTCTTATTAGAATTATCGATTTTATACTACCTCCTACCCCTATAATTATACTAATATAGATATATTAAAACCTGGATTTCCAGCGCATATATACCCTATATTTATAGCGCTCGAAGTATAACTTATTTAATTTAGTGATTTTTACAAAGATATTGAAAAACTTGATTATTGTCGATTGTAAATGTATTAATAAATACTATCCCCTAACCTATTCGAATCCTCCTCTTTCCCCCCTCTCCCTTTTATCCTCCTTCTCCCTTTTATCCTTTACCTTTGTCGTTTTTATTAATATTGTAATCTTAATTATAGCGGATCCCTATAAAGCAACCGAGATAGAGTACTATAATAATCTAATAGAGTTAGAGCGCTTTAAATTCGATAAAGCCGACGAATTTAAAGAATTGTAATTGATATTCTAATTTACTAGTTTTAATACCGCTACTGCTATTCACCTTCTCGTCTTATACAACTTTATTCCAATAAACGAATTACGGGATATATTCTATTAAACATTTACTCTAATTACTTTAAGGGGGTAGTATTAATTGGATCTCCTTAGTAATAGCCTCTTTATTGATTAATTTCGTATAACGAAGGAGATATTCTATATTTTGTATAATTGGTTTGTATTTAATACTAATTTTGTAGGTAGGCGGTATATTTCTAGCGAATAGCGACTTCTTATCGCCTTAGAAATCCTATATTAAGGGACGACGATGAGGACCGCGGGTAATAATTATAATTATAGCCCTAATACTATCTACAAATTAATATTAATACTATTAAGAATACTACTATATTAATTGATTATAATTATATAGGATCTTCTATTACATTATAGATAAATGCCTCTTAAAATTCACAGCGGCTTTCGTTAAATAACTGCCCTTTAAAACCTAGTATAAGGTCTTAGAGTCTAAGAACTACTACTATTATCCCTATTTTAAAAATTATTTTAGTGTAGTTAACGGGAAGTATTTTGCGGTACGAATTAGCCCTAATTAAGTATTTACTTGGATTAGTCGCAAAGGCTTTACTGTCTAAAATATAATAAGTATTATTAATTTAAGCGGGCGCTTTATATACTTACGCGTAGGTTAGGAAGGCTTTATTAATAATATTCGTATTTTTTATAATATTATAGCCAACGACTTTCGAATCCTAGAAGGCTAGTATTATTTCGGTAATATTGGATACCCGGGGATAAAGAAGATATTGGTCCCGTATCGTAATATCCAGTACTATATACCGGAATAGGGGTCGGGTACCTTCCGGAATAAGAGGGAATTGTTTAATAAGCGCTATACTTCGCTTCGGGTTACTGTTAAAACTATATAGGGAATATTGGTTAAGAAGTTCAAAATTTATTATATTAATCCGGAATATCCTGTATCGACTTAGGCGAATATTATCCTTACGACGGCTAGGATATTCAACTTCTTATTCGATTATAAGCTTTTCTAAGATGAGTTCGATAAAGCGCTCTAAATTTAAGCCGAATTGGTAATTAATCGGGGCGATAATTATAAAGGTCTATATAATAACGACTTTAATAATAAGGAATTCGTCCCTAGTAACCGCAATACAATATTATAACTCCGTAAGGAATTTGTAGATTAGATATAAGAGGATTTTAAGAGGAGGAATAAGGATTAATAAGATATATATAATTTCTAATCTTCCCCTCCCGCTACTAAATTAACCGCTATACTATATAAATTAAAATAGAGTTGGGTATTTTCTATTTACTTATAGGTAATAGCGTTATTCCGGATAATAGTAGATTTATAAGTCTTATAGTATTCGCAAACGGATAAGGAGGTCTTATATACCCTTTTAGAAAGAAGGGGTAGCCCTAGGGAAAATTAATTAAAGTAATAATGTATTTGTATTTGGGGAGAAGGGTAGAGGTAAATAGTTAATAATAAACTTATTTTATAATATAAAACTACCCTCCTTTAGAATATTTAATATCCTCGTTCGCTAGTATTTTCGCTCGTTTAATGTCCTCGCTTACTAGTATTCTCGTTTGCTCTAATACTTTCGGCGAACTATTATTAAATAACCGGCCGAGAATAATTATCCCGGAATTGAATATAAGTGTTCTTAATAAATATTTTTATATATTCGTATTTATACCTAGTCTCTTTTAATTATTTAGTCGCTAAGTTTACTAATATTCTCGCTCGCTAATCGCTAAGCTTACGGCCCTTATAGAAGGGTCTAAAGGTTAGCTTCGCTAGGGTTTCCTTAAGAGAGGTAAGCTCTTATTCTTTTATATTATTAGCAAATTTAAGGGGTTTTTCGGCGATAACTCCAATTGTAATTAAATATATAATAATTAGTAGAATAACCTCATTTGCTACTAGTCGTTGAATTTACTTATTAGTCGTTAAATAAAATTTAATAAGTCTATTAAAAACCGGTAGGAGAGTTATAATAATATGAGATTTAATAGCCTTTTTAATTAAGGGTTAAACGGCTATATTAGTTAAAAGTAAAACGGCTATATCGGCTAAAAATAAAACGGCTATATCGGTTAGGGGCTAGACCTATTCGGCTTATTAAATATATATTTATAAAATAGCCTAGCTTTAAATATAGAACGCCGTACGAAAATATAGATAGTAGTAGTATTATATTTCGTGAAATATTTACGAATTTCCTTACCCTTACTCCTACTCTAATGGAAGAGAATTTAGTATATAGAGGAGGCGTAGTTCGTAAGGGAGTAACGGGTTTGAAATTATTATTTAGATGTTGTTTAGAAGTATTTGAAATAGCCTATTCGGTTTGGGAATTATAACCCTAAATAGGTCTAATCTTCTCAATAATTATATTAATTCTTATAATAACCTTACCGAGGTAGGAGAATTAATAACTTATCTTATAGGAACCTGCTTTCCTTATAATATACCTTTTTATTAAGAAGGTATAAATAGGGGAAGAAAAGTCGAGCTAGTTCTCCTAAAGAATCTTAAATCTTATTCTCAATAATTAGTAATTTAATATTAATATTATTAGTATTCTTAAGCGGGTTGTTAAACGGGTTAATAATACTACTAATACTATTAATACTGCTGCTATTAGTACTATTAGGAATACCGGTTTTATTATCGGATTAGCTAGGGTTAGCCGGATAAATTCTTTATAGGATTTTAATAGTATTCTTAGTACTTCTTAAATTAGACTTAGAGAATGAAGTTGGATGTTATTAGTATTCCTATTGTCGTTAATAAGAAGTTAAAATAGAAGAACGGGTAAATAAATTAGAGGGAATAGGATTAAAAATAAAGGGAAAAAGTAGGGGAAACGAAGGGAAAAGGGACGGGGAATGGAGGGAAATAATAGAGGGAATAGGAAGGGGAATAGGAATTAGGAATAGGAATTGGGAATAGGATTAGAAATTGGGAATAGGAATAGGAATAAGAATTAGGAATTGGGAACGGGAATAGGAATTAGGAAGTAGGAAGGGGAAGGGGGAAGGGGAAGGGGGAAGGAGGATAAATTTACCTTAGTTTAACCTTTAACGGGTAATTAGCCCCTAATAACCTAATATATTTAATAGCTTCGTTTGAAATGGTTAATACTATTTAAAGCTTTAGTATATTCCTTAATAGAATTTATAATATCCTCGCCAACGGATAACTAGCCCCTAATAACCTCTAAAGTATTTGATAGCCTCGTTTAAAATGGTTAATACTATTTAAAACTTTAGTATACTCCTTAATAGAGCCTAAGGGTATAGCGCTCCGTTTAATGATCGTACGAAGCTCTAAGGTGCTTAATAGCCTCGTTTAAAGGTATAGCGCTCCGTCTAATAATCGTACGAAGCTCTATTATTCTCAATGTTAATTAAGTAGGAGATTATTATTATCGGTATTTATCGAGATCGATACGTATAGCTACTTCCTTAATACTTATATAGGTAGTTAAACCTTTTGCGAGGAGAGTATACGTAAATATATAAACAATTTTCAAATAGTAGTTATTAATTAGCATTAGCTTTAGTAGTTATAAGCCGTTTATATAGCGTTTAACTATTTAACTCTAAGAATAATTAAGGCCTAAGGGAGGTTACTATTTTTAAACTTGAATTTGAAATTGGCGATGGATGCCTAGTTATTAACCTTAACGTTGACCTTAAGGCCTAGGATAGCCCTTTTATACTTTGGTAAAAGTTAGTTCAATATCCGTTAATATAAAATAAAAGTAAATAAGTAATCCTTCCGAACGTTAATAATAAAACTACGAATTAATTCTACTAAAGCTATATATAAAAAGTATAATCGTATCGGCGTTAAATTCGTTAATGAATTTTTAACGTTCGTTAAATATAGTTCTTAATATACTTATTATTATCGTATCCAAATATAGTTTAACTGCTAGCGCAAAGGCTATAAAGTCGGGTGAGTTAATCCCTTTTATTATTAATTAATAGTTAAATAACTATAATAATATAAGACTTAATAGCCTTTTCGGTTAAGGGCTAAACGGCTATATCGATTAATAATTAGACGGCTATAATAATATAAGACTTAATAGCCTTTTCGGTTAAGGGTTAGATAGCTATATCGTTAATAGCCTATTCGGCTTAAAAATTAATAGTTAAACGGCTATATTTCGGGTCTTAGCGTTGGCTCTAAGTACGGCTTTACTACTAGTGCAAAAGTCGTAAAATTTATAATATTAATCGTTTTTATTATATTGAACAGCTTTATTATTAGATTACTTTAATTAGGAGATCCTATATCGATATGCCCTCCAACTTAGTCAAATTATAACCCTAAATAGGTCTAATCTTTTCGGTAGTCGTATTAATTCTTATAACGACCTTACTAAGGTAGGAGAGCTAATAGCTATATAACTTTGTAGTCTTACTAGTAAACTAGTGGTAGTTAGGCTATTTATAGGCGCTAGGAATAGTAAAACTATTTATTAAGTCCGTAAGGAACTTGTAGTAGCTTATTATTTGAGTTCTAATAGGACTAGCCGTTTGATAATTCCGGTAATATCGTTAAGGGTAGCGTTATTAATAATACTACTAATATTACTACTAATAGTGCTATTAGGAGTGCCGGTTTCGTTATCGGGTTGGCTAAGGGTTGGCTAAATAGAATTTTAATAGTATTCTTAGTAATTCTCGAATTAAATTTAGAGAATAAAACTAGAAGTTATCGGGGGGTTTAAACTCAAACTTTCGTCTAAATAAATAAAAATATTCGTCTAAAGCTGGAAAGAAATTCGTCGGATCGTTTAAAGAAATTTATAAAATCGTTAAAAGAAGTTCGTCGGATTATTAAAAGAAGTTTATAAAATTATTAAGAAAAGGCTTATTATTTTAAGGGAAATAGGTTAATAAAGAAAGGAATAATAAATTGGAATAGGAATTGGGAACGGGAATAGGGAATAGGAAAGGGAATTAAGAACGGGAAAGGGAAAGGAATAGGAATAATAAAAGGGAAAGGGAATAGGAATAATACGCCTAATACCTATAAAAATAAAAATTGAAAATAGATTTGGTAATAAAGTAATTAAAAAGAGCTTAACTCACTTCATTTAACTACCGGTTACGTCGAAAAAAAGCTCGCGAAACGTTGAAACGCGGGTTCTTGGTCGACGATAATAGTAAAACTATTTTTAATATTAGAATCGTGTTCAGGACGTCCGATTACCCCTATTTATAATGCCGCATCAATTACGTATCGAAAACGCGGGTATCGCGGTAGTCGGGAATAATAGTAGCGGTTTAGCGGCGAGCCGATACGCACCCGGAAATCCCGCGGCCGGAGTATTAATAATAGTAATAACGGCCGGCAACGCCGCGCCCAACGCTTTAACGACCCCAAAACCTTATTAGGAAAATATAAAGAAGTTCTTTCTAAAAGCTATAAATTTCCCCGGTATTAATAGCCCGCTTAAAGCTTACGCAAAGTAAGCGGAAAGACTTTTCGATATTGCTACGGATATTTTAAATATATACGATAAAACCCCCCCAACCCCCCCCAACGCTACCGAACAATTCAAAAACAATATAAACGAATTTAAGAAGATAGTCGCCAATATTGCGAAGAAATAAGTAATTCCCCTAAAGACTTAGGCCGCCGTCGCTGTAAACCCGAACGCCTAACCGACGGGCCCGAAGAAATCCTATTTCGCCCCGATAAATACTTAGGCTTTTATCCCCCTTCGAGCCGAACGATGCTTTACCGTTAAATTAAACGATAAACCTCTCTCTACTGATTAAAAGAGGTGTACGATTAGTAATATAATATAAATAATTAATTAAAAGTTCTCTAAAGCTAACGCTAGAACGGTTACGAAATTACGTTTTAGCGGAGACTATATTATTATATTTAGAGAAGAAGGAAGGAAGTAGTATTTAATATACTAAATTTAAATAGTGTATGCCTTCTATAAAGAAATAATAATTATATTCCGTACGGTTTCGGTAATAGTTTATAGCGTATTATAAATAATTATCGATAATTTCGATCCGGCGAAATTAGCGAAAGAATTATCCCTTGCGAATAAAGTTAATATCGTCCGAGCGAAGGTATTCCGGAGGAAGTATAGGAGCGAGAGGGGTTCTTTCCTCTTAGAAGTAATTAATATAAACGAAAGAATTCGTTTTACTAAGGATTCCCTTTTTTAAATAAATAATATATTTTACTATAAATCCTTCGAATATAATACAATCCCTTAGTAATACTATAATTACTAGGAGTTTAATTATTTATATAATTATTACTCTAAAGAGAAAGAAGTATAATACTTCTAATACGCCGAGAAGAAATACTTAGGTAGAATAATAAAAAATACTGAAGCTAATTGCCCTTCTAATTAGAAGTCCGATTTAATAAAATACTTCCTTTATAACTATAAAGAATATTTCGTATTTTCTTGTAATTACCTATTTATAAAAATAGTACTTAGTCGTTCCTCTACGGCGTTTATAAAACGCCTATGCGAATTCGCTTAACGGGCGGAACCGATCGTTATTAAAAAAATACTAGTACTTAATTAATTAATAATTATTGAACCGGTCGATGAGGCTATTTAGTAATAATTCTTCTAATAAATACAACCCGAGGCGATGTAAGGACTTAAAAGGACTGCCCCCCCTACAACGCCGGCGTAACCCCAATTTATACCCGCTAACGAAAATAGCGACTTAGAAATCCCGGACGTAGACTTAAAAATTCTAAAATCCGAATAGTAAACGGTAATAATTAATAAACGTAATAACTCCTATACGAAGTAATAGAAGGAATTTCGTACTAAATTAAAAGTAATTAGGGCGAAATATTAGAAGAGAATCCCTAAAATATTAAATATTACTACTAAATCGAGCCTTCGACTATATTAGAAGAACGCTACTACTATATTTACCCTATAAATTTAAGGATTTTATATTAAAACGTAGTAAAATTATATAATCGGATAAAAATCGTATTAAAAATAGAGGACTACTATAATATTATAGCGTTCTAAGAGTTAAGCCGAAGTGTAACTATAAATAATATTCTTAATATTAAGGCTTTATACTATTAAGTATTAAATAATACTAATTAAGGACGCGCGGCGCTATATATAAGTAAACGCTTTGTAATCGACTAATAGGATTATAAATAGGGAAATAATTAAGTAATAATAAAGTTAAGAGAAGGAGAAAACGAAATAAAAGTATAATTTATTTACTTACTAATTTAGGACTCAAATCTTAAAAGTAAATAGGCCACCCCCCTTAGGGAAATTGCATTAAAGCCGAAGGGGAGAAATATTATAGTTAAAAATATAAATCTCTACTATTTAAAATAGGATATTAATAGGAGAAATAATAAGGGCAATTACGTCCTCTTCTTATTAGCGACGAACTATAAGCTCGTCCTAGTAACGCTAAAAGGTAAGCCAATATAATTAGAGAACGAATTGTAGTAGGAATTCAATAGTATTATTAATTATATTTAAGTAATAGAAATACTATATATTATATATTAAATAATAGAGGACGAGGTCTTTACCGGATCGGACTACTAAGTTTAATCGGTCCTAATCTGTACCGAAATTACCGAGGAGTTAGAAAATACCGAAGAGGATTATAATTAAGCGTTTATAAATATTAAAAAGGTCAAAGAACTTACTAAAGAGTATATTATAATCCTAATAGTAATTATTATAATTACCGGCTTAAAAGCCGTAACCGACAAATTAATAGAAGAATTAATTAAAGTCGTAGACGAAGTAGTCCTAAAATAAAAGAGGGGAAGGGGTAAGCGTATTAATTAATAGGATTTAAATATAAAGGAGGCCGTTAAATATATAAGAAAAATAGTAAGGGCTTGGAAGTAGAGGAGGATATTAATAAAGAGAAGAGAATTAGAAGAAGTGAAACGGAAATAAATTAAAATTATTCAATTTGCGTAAGCGAAACGGTAATACACCTTTATAGAAAATATATCGAAAAATACGAAGAAATTTTAAATATTAGAATAGTAAGGAAGAATATAAAATTATTTACCTTCTAACCCCCTTAAAATACCGGCGCTATATCGAGAAGAAAATATAGTAAAAAAGTAGAATTATAAAGGTAAAGTAGAGATTCTAGCGGAAAAATTCTTCCTAAAAGTAGAAGTATTAATAAAATATTTACCGGACTAGCGGGAGAGACGAAGGACCGAATTGCTAATAAGTTGTAGGGTTAATGCAAACGACGTAGTAAAAACACTACGCTGTATAGCTTCTAATAAAATACCGGGAAATAATTAGCTTTCTAATAAATTATTTAAGGCTTACGGAAGAAGGCTTACGGAAACGCTTACTGTAATCGCGACTAATAGTTTTACCTTCGGCTCTTTCCTAATATAATAGTAATATATAAAGGTAATAGTACTAAAAAAATTAAGAAAAATAGCGGTATAGAAGAAAATAGCCGGAATATAGCGCCTTATAGCGTTATTAAATTATATAAGAAAGGTTCTAAAAGTAATTGTAATAGAATAATTCGCCTTTACGGCGGAGGAGTATAAATTCCTATTGGAAGGGTAAATAAGGAATAAAAAAGGGAAATTAATAGAGTTCGTAATTCGGGTAATAATAGAGATAATATATATAGTATAGGAATTAGGAGCAATAGTATCGCTACTCTTCTTAAATTTTAAAGGGGTATTCGACTAGGTCAATTATAAATAGTTCTTCTATATATTATAGGAGAAGGGGCTATTGCAATAATTACTTCGCTAAATCGAAAACTTTTTAATAAACCGGCGGGGAAGTCTCTTCTTCAATGGGAAATCGATATAGGAATTCTAAATACCCGTAAGAATACCCTAAGGCTCCCCCCTCTTACTTATCCTCTTCCTTATTTTTATAACTACTTTCTATAAAACGCTAAGGGATTTATAAGGTATAATAATAATAGGCTTCGCAAATAATACGAATATTCTAGCCTTTTCGAAATTAATAAGAGATAACTACGAAAAACTAAAGGAAATATAGCGGATCTACTATAGCTAGGCAATAAAAAGAGGAATAAAATTCGAGGTAAATAAGTCCGAATTTATTTACTTTATTAAGACTTAATAACTAAGGACCGAAACGGTCGACTTCGGGGGATATTAATTTACTCTTATAAAATTAATTCGGTTCCTAAATATATAATTAGACTACAAATTAATTTACTAAGTATAATTTTAAATAGTAAAAAAAAAGATATTAATATAGATTTTCGCTCTTATACGTATTATAACGAAAACGTAGGGCTATAACTTCGTCCGAATAAAGGAAATATATACAAAGGCAATCCGTATAGTTATAGCCTATAGAGTGTTAATATATTATATTTTAATAAAACTGCTAGGAAAACCCCGTAGGCTCGTAAAAGCTTTCGTAATAATTTAGACTAATTATTTTAAAGTAGTCTTTAAGGTATATAAAATTACGTTGACGTTTAATATAGAAATAAAAACTTTCTACCCCCCCTTCGACTTCTATTTTAATAAAAGGGTTAGGGCGTTCGAAGAGCGGCTTATCCGCTCCCTAATAGCGGCCTTCGTTAGGGGGACGCTTATAAGGGTAGTAGCCGAAATATAAGGTAGGAGATTGAGAAGATAATTATAAGTACTACTGGTTAACGGCCGGGTAAAAGCCGAATAGGCTGAATAGTAGGCCCTTAAAGAAAATATTCTAGTACTATAAAGAGAAGAGAGGAAACTTACGCCGGGTAAAAGGGAGGAATAGTTAAAGGAGGCGATAAGGAGGAAATAAATTGTAAAATAATATATTAAAATAGTTAAAGTAATAAAGAAAAAGAAGAAATTAAATGCCGTAGAAGCGTATACGCAATTTAATAAAATTATATTATAATATTATATTTAACCCAATATAAATAAGAAATTATTATTATACTACTTCTCGAAGGCTATAAATTTACTCTTAATATAAATTAGGATAGGTAAAATAGGCCTATAGGCATTCCTCTTCGAAAGGAGAATACTAGAAGTAGCGATGCTATTTTATCGGTACGGGTTAATTAAGGAGATATTCGAATATATTGTTTTAAAATATAAGGAAACGGAAGATATATAAAGATAGGATCCGGATTGGCCAATAAATATCGAATAACTCTATAACGAATTCGAAATTGTAGAAGACGCGGAGCGAATCTTCCGTTAGGCCTTAAAGTTAAGCCGATTATAAAAATACAAATTAGTAATAAAAATTAAATAAGTAAAGGAAGTAGAGGAGAGATTAAGGAATTAAATTAATTTTTAATATTAATAAGCGGAAGTACGCTTAAAATACCCCGAAACTAATTACTTAAATTATAATAATAATCTAATATAGAACCGATGTAGAGCTGATTAATTACTAATAAAGGAATTATATATTATTAAAGACTTTAAAATATCCTATTAGGAATTGCTATAATATTACGAAAATACTAGTTTAATACCGAATAACCAATTTAATTACTAAGGAGCGGCTTCGCTACGGAATAGAGGAAAAGAAAGCGGGACGTCGTCGTCCTCCTCCTCTTCCTCCTCTTCGTCCTCCTCTTTATTATCGTTTTTATAATTGTCCTTATATTCCTTATTATCCTTAAAGGGCTTACTATTATCGATATATTTAATAGGGAAAATTTTAAAGCTAATTCTCTTAGGGATAGTCTTATAATTAATATACTTATTTTTAATATTAAGAATAGGAGCGGTAATACTAAACTTTAAAAATTTAAAATATATAGCGTAGATTATAGCCTTTACGTTAGATAATTAAATATCGGGTTAATAATAAAAATAATATAAAAGCGCGAAGGGATACGTACGATAGAAAAGTAATCGTTAAATTTAGTAATTTTAGCTTAAATAGAGCTAACTATAATTTTAATACTACGGATACGCTTATAATTAGTAATAAAATTATCGACCTTAATGTAAACGGCGCGGACGAAATTATTAAATTAGGTAGAGGAGAGGCGTATTAAGGAAATATTATTATAGAGGATAGAGAAGTCCGAAGCGGAGGAATTAATAGTGCTGCTACTATTCAACTTTTTCTTTTTAGGAGTATAAATAACGTTAATCGGAGCTGTAACGATATTGTCGCTACTATTATCGTCTGATATAATAATAACTTTAGTGGACTTAATGTAAGAAGTACTAAAGCCTATAACTACTACTTAAATAGTTGTAGTACTCTATACCTTCGTAATTAGAATATTATAATCGAAGTTATTATTACCTAAGTCGGTAGAACGACGTAATTCTATAGTAGCGTAAACGAAATCGCGAATAATAACGAAGCAATTACCCTTCGGGTATTCTTCGGTTTTCTTTCCTTTCTTATATTTACTATAAAAGGAATGTAAATTAATTATACTAACGGGTTAGTAATGGTATAAATAAAGGAAAAAGGCGGTAATATATAGGGATCCTAAAGATAATAAATAGGGTTAAAGGCAATAGCGAATTTATTAAAGGATTTAAAAATAGTAGGCGAAATATAGTAGAGAGCGCGGACGTATAAATAATACTATATATTATTAGCCAATATACGATAATATAATGAGGTAATATAAGTCTTCGCGGTGTATTCTTTAAAGAATTTCTTATATACCGATTCAATAGCCTTTTCGGAAGGCGCCTTAGGCTTAGGCGTTTTAAGGGGCGCTTTAGGCTTCGGCTTTTTATTATTCTTATTAATCTTCTTATTAGAATCGGTAGGAGCCGAATTATTGGGGGACGTTATAATAGAGCCGGGTTAAAGCCGTTAGAAATATAGTAGCGGGTCGTAAGCGGCGAAGCGACGGGAGAATATAATGGTAGGTATAATAAAAAGTATAAAGGGGAAAAGAAAGAAGGAAGGGAAGGAGCGAGCGAGAGATTACTATATACTAGAGGGTAGGGCCGCTATAATGTATTTGCTAGGAAAGATAGGATAAAAGGGTAGGGTAAAAGGAGGAGGGAAGAATAACGATATAGGATAGCGGCTGCAAACGCTAGAGGAAGGTATAAAAAGTAGCCGGAGACGGGGTAAGGCCGGGGAGATTGCGCCCGGGATTCAAAGATTAGGCTTCGGGAATAACGGTAAGGTTATACCGAGAGGAAGATAAATAAAGTAGGTATAATACTACTATAGTACCGATATAAAAGAGTAGCGGAGGGTTTTTAGCCGGTTTAGGTACGGTTTTTCCTACCGATTAAGAACGGAAGTAGTACCGTATACCTACTAGGTGGACTACATAGTTAGTTAGCGTGTATAAGACCAATAATAATAACTACCGGTTATTTAAAATTTCTATCGTAGAACTTTTACCTATACCGGTAGTAAGTTTACCTAAGCCTTTATCTCGTTAAGTCCGACTTTAGTCTTAATAAAGGTAAATTCGCTTAGGTTAAATTTGCCCTTTCGGGAAAAGGCGTAAGAGTAGCGAAGTTCTCTCTAATCTATTATTTTTTAGTAATAAAGTAAAGCTCTTTAATCTATTACTCTTTAATAATAAAATCAACTTTACCTCGGTAGCTATTTAATAATAAAGTAGACTTCGCTTCGGTAACCTCTAAATTAACTAAATTAGTAATTAGGCCGGGCGACGGTCGGGAGGCGGTAATAATTCGCCAGCACTTCTTTTCTTGCGATGTATAGCCTATTATTATAATATTAATTATTTAAAGGACTAATTTAGTAAAATAATTCAAGGGATTAGCTAATTGGTATTACCTAAGTTGTACCCGCAACCCCCCGCGGCTCGGATTTTAACCCTCGAAGGTACTATTTACCTATAGGTAGTAGAACAATACAGTATATTAGGTTTATAGTAGGATTTACGTATTTTAAAGGATTTACTATTATATAAATAATACCGGTTAATTAGTAAAAGGAACGTTAGATATAAAATATACTTACTTTAATTGCCTTATTGCGATAGCCTATACAATTCTATACCAATTTACCTAGTAGTTGTAGAAGGCGGGGTTAGCGTAGGCGGATTTAATTTATTTAACAATTTCGGGAACGCGGTTACTAGAAATAGACTAATTTTAAATTATCCTCTATTAAATAATAGTAAGAATATAATAATTTAAGAAGAAATAGTAATAGGGGTTTGGAATTATAAGATAAGTAAACGTATAGGAGGTTAAAAGAAGGGAGGTTATAAGAAGGTAAAAATTATAATTAGAGACAAAGGTCTTTGTAAAATTCTAGAAAGCTAATGCCTATAGGAGGGTACATCGTAAACTATACCTAAATAGGCGAAGCTCCCATTTTAATAGGGCGTACGGATATTATATCTACTATAAGACTACTATAAAATCTTTTTTTATAGTAGTTTCAATAGCCTTCCTATACGTTCCCGCTTCAAATATTTATTTAGCCAACCGATAAAATTCAATAAAATATATAGATTAATTAAGGGTAATTAGTACGGGTACGGCTAGTTGGGCTAGGCTAGGCTTTGAATTCGAATTTAGAAATTAGAATTTAAAATCGATTTTCGATTTCTCGACTTTTTATCGATTTTAATTTAATTATTTTCAAAATCTTCCCCCACTTATACCCCAAATCTAATACAATAACTTCAATACTACTAAATCAATCGCGATTCTATTAATTAAAAATCGGTAAAAAACCCCTTAGATTATTCTATAGGAGTTTTAATAATAATTAATAATAAATATAAAATATATTTAGTAGTAAGCAATACTAAACCTTTCCTCTAACAAATTAATTATATACCTCTATTACATTTTATATATCGTATACCGTATTTATTCAATATAACTTTACTTCTACACGACCGCGATTTATTTATTTATATTAATACCGCCGCCAATTCCCTTCGATCGAATATATTCTTCGTAGCTTTATTTATTCTTAATCGCCCTTCGTTTACTATCCTATTATAGGATAGTATTAAAGCCTACGGTCTTAATAATATAAATATTATAAATTAGGGCGCGTCTATTAAAAATCCTAAGACTAAGTCTCGCTACTATTAATAAAGATTTTTATCAGTGCCGTAAGGGTATAAGTACGCGCCGGTTGGGTAGAGGGCGGGGTAGGCTAAATACTACCTTCTAAAGTAAATCGGTTAGTAGTATTATTTAAGAAGAAAACCCTTTAGGATTTGCTTATTAAGGCGAATTATATAACTATAGCCTTATATCTCTATAAAATAAAGAGCTCTCTTATAATTACAACCGGCTAGTTATAATATTCTATATTAAGAAGTTTGAACGCCTTATTTATTTAATAATTAACGATATTGTAATTGTTCTTAATATATTCTTATTCGAAGTTATTGCGCTTAGCCCGACTATTGGCTAAGGTTTGAGCGGCTACCGCTTATAATTCTAAATTCTTAGAAATTTGGGATAATACGTTTAAGGCCTCCCTACGTAGGTTAAACTTCGCCTACTTAGTAGTAGCTTCGCTAGCGATATTAGAAATATTAATATCGCCGTCGCCGTTATTATTATTATTTTTTTTATATTTAGGCTAGGGGTTGACGTTAGAATTCGCTATATTATTAGTAGCGGTTAGGATTTCTCTCTAAAGTTCTTCGTATAATTTAGCCTCCGGGAAAGGGTAGTTCTTAAAAGGTTTATACTTAACGTTCCTCTATTTTATAGTTAGTCTAGTCGTTAAATATTATTATATAGATATATATTAACCCTAATTAACTAATTCCAAATTTCCTCTATAAGATTAAATATTAGGCTATTATTATTGAATTTAATACCTATCCTAAATAAACCCTTCAAACGTTAGAAGACTCGATACTTCCTCTTAAGGGTATTTACAATAATCTTCAACCGCTTAGTAGTGAGTTTAGTTTCGAATTCCTTATTAATATTCTCGATCGCCCTAGCGTAAGTAGAAGATTTGAAGGTATTGTTAACCTAGTAGCCAACTTTAGCCGTATTTAATATTTCTTTAAGGATTATCCTCTTAAGTTTTAGAGAATAAGTAGTCCTTTTATTCCTTTCTACTCTCCGCCTCCGGGCTAAAGTAAGTTTACGAATAAATTTTTTAACGGGTTCTTTAGCGGGCTCTTTAGTAAAAGGGTCGAAGTCGTTATCGAAGTCGTCGTTTATAGTATTGTTATTAACTTTGTCACTCTTATTATCCTTATTACCCTCGTTATTAGAAGGATTAAGGATTTTCGCGTACGCAAATTCGCATTTCTTACGCTTACGTTTCTTACGCTTACATTTCTTATACTTACATTTCTCATACTTATATTTCTTATGCTTATATTCCTTACGATCAATATAGTAGTGATTGTAGTCGTTATTATTATTACTATCGCTACCCCTAATAACGATAGCGTTATCGGCCGGTTTCTCAATAGTATTTTCAATAATGTTTTTAATAGTATTTTTAATAGGGCTATTAACTATAATTAAATTATTGTTATCGTCCTCTTCCTCGTCATCGGAAAATTCAAAGTTTAAGAGATTATCCCTATAACGGTTTGGTTTAATACGAATTGCTTGAGAGCGAGAAGGCTTAGAGACGGAGATAGGTTAGGATTAGGCTTATAATTATAACTTATAAGTAGCCTTTATACGGATTGGTAATTCCGCTTAGGTATTAGAGGTCTTGCCCTTTTAGGAATTAGAGGTCTTACCCTTCTAGGTATTAGAGGTTTTACTAGCGGTCTAGGTGCTGGAGGTCTTGCCGGCGGTCTGGGTACTAGAGGTTTTGCCGGCGGTCTTAGGGGTAGCGGTCTTGCCGGCGGTTTTGGAAGTAGTAGTAGAAGGAGGGGATTTCCTATTCCCGTTCTTAACGGTAAGGCGGGTTATAGTATTGAGAGTATTAGGGGTATTGAGAGTACTAGTCTAGGTAATAGAGGAGTATATTTAGAAGAAAGATAGAAAAGAGGTAATAAGAGAAAGAGTCGGTAGTCGATTTCGCTAGGTCTGGCTCGCCTTTTATATATATAATAACTACAATTATATAGTAATAGCTATAATTTAGTAATAACTCAATTAGCGTTACTAATATAGCCTTTTTAATTTAACCGGTATATTTATTTTACTTGTATATTCGCTATAGCTATAAGAGATGTAAAGTAAAGTAAGACGGGTATATAAACGAAGGATAGGATGAGTATATAAATGAAAGTAATTTCAATACTATACTAAATATTACAATATCTATACTAAGATAAGCCAATAACCTTAATACTATACTAAGTATTATAATATTTGTACTAAGATAAACTAGCAATCTATATTGCAATACGTTCGTTATACTAATAAATTAGTAATCTATATTGCAATGCGTTCGTTATACTAGTAAATTAGTAATATTTACTGTAATGCGTTCGTTATACTAGTATGCTAGTATAGTAGTACTAACGAACATACGACTATTATAAGGGGTTTTGGGGTACATTGGGGTGCATTACTGTTGCATTACTGTATAGCGATTTCGCTGCAGACTATGTACAGTAATGCAACCTCTCCCCTACTGGTGTACTAGAATTCCGAACGCAACTTTAGGGTTTAACGTGTAGATTATTTTTTTCAACTCTTTAATACAGTTAGACAGTAATTGTATAACACCCTTTCGTATAAGACAATGCCAAACCTAATCAACTAGTGGATCCCCCATTCACCTATATATATACGACCCTTATTCTTAGACTTAGTAATTTTGAACTTTTTTAACCTTTACAACCTTCTTTCAATTTTGATCCCTCTTAATAACCATACTACTTCTAATTACTAAAACAGGCTAGAATTAATCGTACGTACGTAAATATTAATTATATGAATTACTACAGTCGTTTACTAATTTTCTTAAAGCCTTAAAAGTTAATATTAAGGTAAATACTATATTAAGTATTACAAGATTATATTATTTATAATTAGTAGTATAGTCCTTTTATAGTCTTTTATAGTGTAAATAAATACTATAGAACTATCCTATGTGTAAAATATTGTATATTATAGAAATCTCTATACAAAACTATGTCGCTGAATATCGCTGTCTTTTTTTTATGCCTATGTAATACTCTAGAATTTACCGTGTAAATAATATTTTACCTCAAAATAACGTGCTAAGGATTGAAATATTGGGGCCCCCAGAAGGTTTGGGGCCCCCCTAGATAAAGGCTAGTGCCCCCCCAGCAAATGCCTTACGAAACGATACATAGAGAAATACGGTTCAGGCCAAAGGTCAAGGCAATTATCCACGCCTCTTCACAACGACCAAGCCTCGAACTCAGCACCATCCGCATATTCCGAAGAACAGGACTCGCCTCTCCCTTCAATATTCAGTAATGAGCTTTTTTACGATTCCCCTCAAGGATACGACTCAACTCTCTCCTCCATAGAGGTATGCAGTGATGAGTTCCAAAACCGTGAGGAGATTTACAATGTCGACCAAGCCGAGTCCACAGGGGAATGTTCCGAGATGGCAGCCAACGGTTTTAATCCGGTTCACTTCGATGTCTGTTCACAGGCACAACTGGACCATCTGGGTAAGATGATTGACCCTCAACTTCAAGACACATACAACACAGCTTCGGCAGCAACTGAACTGGGCAACGAGGATGGCAAAGCTGACTCGGCGGCTGAGCCGGAGCACGATAATTTGACGCTATCAAGCGCGCTGCTCGGAGACCAAGATACGACACAAGAACCAGTCGCTATTGACAAGGCGGACAATATCTGGACTGTCAATACTATACTCGCTGTTTGGCCGAAGAAAGATGGCACGGTCCGATACCTGATAAAGTGGGAAGGCTTTCCGCACAACAAGAATATGTGGGAGCCGCCGGAGAACGTAAGCGACTACGACATTCAATCGTTCAAGGCGACTTATACAGGCAACCAGTTGGTTGAGGTGCTTCAAGAAAGGGAAGAAAGTCACACCACCGAGTACTACGTCAGGTGGACAGCACAAGGGACAGGACACGTCCCGCCAGAAAATGGGCTTGGCTGCACATGGAGGAGCATCATGTGAGCAAGGACAAGGTTGCGGAGTATCTTTCGAAGAAGGCTAGAGCTCCGGACGATCACCAGCAGAAAAAAGATTGAAGACGTCGGTCCTAGTCCTGAATATAGCTTATAGGTTGATGTGTTAAAGCAGCTCATCGATTGTGCCGTGGAAAGCATGGAGCTGATAACTTTTGGAAGAGCGGCCGCTACTAAAACAGATATTTGTGTAACGTTATAAGTTATTGTAATGTCTTAAGTGGCACGTTCAATGCGCTAGAAATTTACAAAAAGTCCTCGCTTAGACAATTACGACTCTCGATTTTAATCTAGGGACGATAGCACTTCCACCCATCTCCTCTAGGACTAAATACAATTTATTTATCTCTCTAGCGTAGCAGACAGCAGTCTGCTCAGAGACATCCGCTCTTTTCTGAGACTGTTTGAGTAGCTCTTCGAGAGATTCGCACTTTGGCTGATAATTTCGAGATCGTTCTCAAGAGCGCCCCTTACAACTGATTCAGCTTTAGTCTTTCATGGGCAGTTCTGATCTCACGTTTGAGATTTTCTGTCTCATGTGTAAGTTTAGTGATGTGCGCACTAAAGCTGACACCGTCTACTGAGCCCTTTTGGAGTTATTAGTCAAAAGTCCTTAGAACGAGCCGCACCAGTCTTACAAAAGCTATGCGTTCTACTTGACTCGCCGGTACGGGATCAGTGAGAGCTGTTGATACAGCCTCGAATGTCTCCCCAATACCGGCGCACAGTTGTTTGTAAGCACCGATGGAATGGTCACTCAGATTCTTAGCAAACAAGTGTTTGATCTCGGGGAGATATTTCCACGAATAAGGGTCTCGTTCCGAGGTAATGAGTCGAACATCGGCGGCGGGAACTGTCAGTCCTGTATAATTCTCTAACACGGGTAAGTCATTGTCTCTGCCATTGATATACGCGTTTCGTACTGATATGCTCGGCTAGCAGCTCCCTACACTTTGTCCTCCATGCCCTCCTCTCAACATTGCTCGGCTTCGTAGACTTGATGTCTGGCATAGCGTTTTTTTACTGTATCGGACGACACATTTACTACAATGACAAGGGACTATCTTAATAGGTGGCCTCCCGTGCTGAGCAACTTCGCAGGGGTGGTTGACCCCATATCTGACCCGCGATTGTGCGTTGCAGCAGACGAAGCACATGTTATTGGAGGCACAGGCGTGAAGCTTACAGAGGAGCTTGTACCAATGCGGCGCTGGAGAACTGTCGGATAAAAGAGGTGACAGGGGTGGTCAGACCGCCCTGTCTTATATAATCTGGTATAACCAGCAAAACCCGGATATTAGAGATTCTGTGTGAGGGATTTTCCCAGTAGATCTCTATATAATATATAGTCTACACCCTACTTTCGTATATATATTTTGACCCCTACTCGTACTCGGATTCTACAATTAAAAGTCTTATACGCAATATTAATAATTGTAATTAACCGGGTAAATACAATACTTAGCAAATAATAATAAAGATAATAGAACCGAACCTCCTATATTCGATAATATCTACTTCTATCGATTTTAAGACCGTAGGCGAGGTTATCCTTAATAAGTTTGAAGATTAATATCTTTAGAAAAAGGGATTTAAGGATAAGGCTTTCAATAAAGAACTCTAGTCTTTTATCGACCCTAATTTCAAGAAGAGAATCCCCTAGCCCGTTACTCTTCTTAAACCGCTAGTTATTAACTTCTAAGAATTAGTTATCGAGATAATTGAGGAGACTTAAATTTAGTAATAAATTTTCGAATCTACCGAAGAAGAGGGAACTTCTATCGATTCCGGTCCTCCGGTTGTTAATACCCGGGCCTTTTAAACTGTCCGGTCTGCTACGGCCCCGGCCTAGCCCCCGGTACTTACTCCTACTTTAATTCGAATGCCTATCCCTTCCGGACCGGCTTTTAAAGTATTTTTTACTGCTAAATGCCTAGGCTTTATATTTAAATCTAATTTCCGTAACTATAAAGCTACTTTAGTTAATTACCGCTACGAAAAGAAGGACTAGGACAAATTTATTTTAAATATTAATAAGGTTAAGGATTAGATAAAGAAGTATATTATTAAGAAGTTTTATTTAACTTACTTCCTAAAAACCCAAACTATTACCGTTTAATATAATAAGTTCTACGCTTCGATTAGCTATAACCCTATTAGAGTTAAAGAGAATGCCCGCGCTAAGTATTAGGAGAAAGTTCGCTTTACTCGTCCCCCTAAGAATTAGACCGCTTAGTTTAAAGAATAGGAGGGAGTTATAACCATCGGCTAATACTATAAAGTTAATAAATATATTAATGTAGAAAATTAATATTAAAATTTCCTCTAAGTAGTAAGTAAATTCCCTAATTCTCCCCTTAATATTTAGGTTATAATATATCGCTAAATTAAAAATAATAAATTTTATACTTTTATAAATATAGCCCGGGAATTTAAATAAGCGGTCTATAAAACGTTTCTGTTAAGTAAAGGTAATTCTTAAATTTATAAGGGCGGAGTGTTTAGGGCTAGAATTATTTTTATTAAAGAAATTAGTAGGGATGTTCTTAGTAACCCCCGGGATAATTAAAGTAAAAGGCCGGTTAGAGGTTATTAGGATTGTAATAATAAAAAGCCGAAGAGGGCTTACTCTATTTACGAGTATATAAATTATTAAATTAAATATTATTAATACGTTAATACTATTAATCGATTAGAGTATTTTAAAGAGAATTCCTACGTCCGTACGAAAGTGAATAAAAATTATTAAAAGGACCCTAAGCTTACTTAGCGCGCAAAGGAGATCCTAAAGGAGGTTTAAGTTAGGAAGGACAAAGAAGAGGCATCCTATACTAATAATATTAATAGCTTTTAATTTAATAGTTAGCGTATTAGTAATACTAATTACGAAGCGAATTTCTTAGTACTAAAACTTTATAATAAGGGGCTAAAGTACTTATTAAAAGACTTAGCGATTTTTAATTTAAGTATAACAATTTATATTTTCAATAAAGCCGGTCGGTTTAAAGGCTTTATACCTATAAGGGAGGGAAATTATATTTAGGCGGGAGATAAATCCATCGCAATCGAGGGGTATAATTCAATTTACTTAGTAATAAATAACGATGAGGGTCTCCCTATTAATTTTAGACTTAACGACGTCGCGCTTATACTAAGAATAGCCTATAACCTTATATCCTTAAAAAAGTTATTAGAAAAGGGATTATATTAGGATTATTCGTTTAACTTTAATTATTTACGTTTCCGCTCAAATAATATTTACCTTTACTATCTCTCTTTAAAGTTTAATTAATTTGTATTAGAATATATACCCCTCGAAATATATATTAACTAGTCCTCTTTTTATATATAATCTCACCGGTTTACTAATAAAATCGCTAGGAAGCCTCTAGAAGGTAATACCTTACGCTAATACCTTCGATTTAATTACTTAAGATTAAAAACCTTAATTTAATTAACGGATAAAGAGTATAGAGTATATTTTAAAGGCCCTAATTTTATTTACTACGACTCCTATATAATAGTTAAGATAAAGCGCTAAGTATATAGAAAGGTTTGTAATGTACTAAAAGGTCCGGGACTACGTCTCGCTATTGATTTCTTTAATTATCCGCCGGTAAAAATACTTAGTAGAGGGACGGTCTCTAATTTAATAGTCGTCGTAAATCGTTGGTCCGGGATAGTATAGCTATATTATTTATTAGATTGGATAGTAGACTCGATTATTACTATATTAATATTACTATTCAACGGTTTTAAATTTTATTATTAAATTCGATTTAGGGTAGTCGAATATAATAATAAAATAATTATAATTAAGCTTTGCGTTACCGCTTTTTTAATAAAAAGAAGTATTATTATCGAACCCTCGGCTTTGTATATTTAAGTATAGAATAGTAGCGCCGAATGCTTAGGGGGTATAATTAGGGAAAAATCGACGGCTATAAAGGAGGGGGTAAAATTACTTTAAGAATTCTAAAGAGAGATTATAATAGCGGTAGTATATCTACTAAATATAACTTTACGGTAGGAATATAATTAGAAGTCCTTAAAAGAGCGCTTTATAACCTATATAGTAAATTGCGACGGCGGTTAATAAAGGATAATACTATAGCTATTACATTTAAAAGTATATAATTATAAAGTTTTTATATTTACGGTTAATATTTTACGTGGTTAGAAGCGGATTTAAAAATTCAAAAGACGTGTTTAGGTAGGATATTTAGTTAGGTATTAATCTAATAATATCTACTGCGTTTGGAATTTATATATAAACTAAGTAGTTGTAATTAGGGATGTAGTTTTTAACGAAGACGAAATCTTTATAAATAATATTAAAAAGTTCTATAATACTTTTAATATTTCCCTTAAAGAATTAGCCGTATAATTAAACGATATTTATTAATTAGATCTCGATATATCCGAACTATTGCCGATTAGAAGTACTAAAGTAAAGAATAAGGAGGTTAATTTAGTCGTCGAGTCCTTACCTATTGCCGATAGAATTATAATTTCCGAACCAATTGAATTTATATATATATAAGAAGAAGAAAGATAAATAAATTAAGAGGGTAAGGGTATTATAATTACTCTAGCGGTAGCCTTAGAACTATAGTTGTAAAAGGATTAGTAGGTAATAATAATAAATAAAGAGGAGGAAATGGGTTATTCTACCCCTTTAAAAAGTCTAGTATTATTCTTTATTAATAGCTTTAGTGTATTGTACTTTTAAGAGAGCTAGTTAACGTATAATAAATACCTCTATTAAATCGGGTCCTTCTTAATTACTTTAGATAAAATAAATATTAAATTATATAAAGGATAGTCTATCGATAAGGAAACCTTTAATTAAATAAAGTGCTTAGGGATCGGCGAAGAAGAAGAGAAGTTTTCTAATAATTCGAAGTTAATTAAGGATATTATAAACTATTATAACGCTCTTAAGACTTTATTTATATTTTATAAACGAAATTTCCCTCCCCTTCCTCGTCTTTATAAAGATCTCTAGGGTTATCCCTTTAGTAATATTTTCGTAAAGGTAGAGTAAGAATATATAAACGACTACGAAGAAAAGAAATTATAGGTATAGATTAATTAAAACGAGTAGCTAATTAATAAGGCCGCTACTCCTCTTAACTCTATATAGGTATATACGTATAAATTCAACGTAGAAAATTACTTTTTCAAATGTAAAATTCGTTTAATTATACGAGGAAATTAATAATTACGCGATAACGTACGCGAAACGTACGCTACCACCCTTATAATCCAGTCCTTCCGAATTATAATAGCTATTACTATTTACTTTAATTTCGAGTTTAAATAGTACGATATTATTAACGCTTTTATTAATATAGTACTAGACGAAATTATTTATATAAAAGTATTATATAATTGGGTACGTCGAAATAAAGTATTAAAATTACTACGAGCCTTCTATAATTTAAGACGTTCTCTTCTACTTTAATAAAAGGAATTTACTAAAACCCTAATAAAGGCTAGCCTAACCCCTATTCCTATAGAATTATATATCTTAATTTATAAAAATATAATTATATTCTTCTATATTAATAATATTATCTTTGCTTACAAAATAGAATATTTGTCGTTAGCCGATAGAATAATCGTTACCCTTAAGAAGTACTACTAATTAACCGGTAATTACGATATCCAATAGTTCTTAAGTATTGAGGTTATTCGAAACCGCTATCGCCGATTAATTTAATTATTTTAACGAAAATATATTTTTAAAATAATAAAAGGAATTATATAGATTAGGAAAGCCCTTAATACCTTTATAATACTTAAAGAGCTAATCGCTTCGTTAGAGACCGCTATTTAATATTTAATTAAAGAGTATTAGAAGGTAATTAGCGCTATCTTCTACCTTACTGTTATTATTAAACTAAATATCTCTTTTATTTTATCCCGATTAATTTATTTCTTTATTAACCCTAAGTAAATTTATTACTTAGCGATCCGACGGGTAAAAGCCTACTTTCGAAATACTAATTACTATACCCTCTAATTAAGAGGAAGCGACGGCTTCGAAGTCTATATTAATTTATCCTTTATTAATAACTTTTTAAATCGACGGAGTTCCTAAGGTTTCGCAATATAATTATTCGGTAGTACTATCGATTAGCGAATTAATAAGTAAAATATAATAACAATTTTAATAATAGAGGCTAAATTGTTATCTTTTATTTAAGGAATAAAGGAAGGTATATAGGTAAAAAGGCTCTTCGATTCCCTTACCTTTCGATTTAAATTCGAAATTATACCCCTTAATTATAATAATAAATAGACGATCCGCCTTATTACTAGGGAGAATTCTAAACTCTAGACCAAATTCAAGTACGTCAATATTTACAATTACTAGTTTAGAGAGGAATAATAATAAGGTTTTGTCGACGTATACTATATATTAATAGGGCTAATAATTGCTAACGGATTAATGAAGGCATTAGATTTATATAAGTACTTTGAATTTATAAGGTAGTTTAACTTAGTAAATATTAAAGAGATAAGAGGAGAGAAGAGGGAGTTGTTGACAATTGAGGTAAATTATTTAATTGTAAGAATTGATAAGGAAAATTAGGGAGAGGAGACCTATTAAATAATAAAAAGAAGGGATAAATATTAATATAAGTATAAATTGCCTTCCTATATAATACGGCTAAGAAGACCTTTATAAAATTGAGAGGCTCCGGTACAGCGATTTCTATAAGGTAGAAAAAGGCAAAAAGATTAGTCTTAATAGGGTTCGAATTTATAACCTTTAAGTATAATATCTAATAATAATCCGTTAACTATACTATTAAGAATATTTAAGAAATAGTAGATAGTTAATTAAGACTTTACCCTAACGCTCTAACCATTGAATTATAGGACCCCGATTATTAGAAATAGTACTATCGACCTTCCATATTTATAGTATACAACCGCGGGCGATACTTTTAAAGGTAACCGTTAGAGGAGATTGAGAAAATGGGTATAGATTTATAAATAGTTTCAATTTCGCTAGCTTCTTAGATTAAATCCAATTTAGCTGGGGGGGTATATCGGATAAAAGAGGTAATAGGGGTAGTTAAACCGCCCTATCTTATATAATTTGGTATAATTAGTAAAACCCGGATATTAGAGATTTTGTATAAGGGATTTTCCCAGCAGATCTCTATACAATACACAGTCTGCACCCTACTTTCGTATATACATTTTGACCCCTACTCGTACTCGGATTCTACAAGAACGCTAAAATATAGTACAAGATTGAAAAGCCATTTTTGGAGGTTGGATGAATGCGCTAATGCACGTCAGAAGACGCTAAGACGTCAGGCAAGGGTACCGTAGAAACTCGGGAAATTGGCAAAAAGCTAATGCCTGAAAAACCTAGAAATCAGACAGAGTACCATAGCGGGAAAATCACCAGGGCATCAAGCCTTGTTGGGAGGGTTCAATGCTTGCAGTTTGACAAGCCTTGTTGATTTGACAAGCCTTGTTGCTCAGGGGAGGCCTCTGATTGGTCAATCTAGGTGTGCGCTATAACAGTCGCTAAAGGTCTTGAGTTTAGCACTGGTTCCGGGTAGTTACTTAGGGGCTTCTAGGCGCCAAGCTTCCTTTGCCTCTAGGACTCCAAAGTGACGATGCTTCCTTCTTTCCCAAAGTTTGTTTCCCCCCTAGAAACTCAACCACCCTATATCAGAGGAAAGAACGAAGCCCGCTTTTAATTAATTGGGCCAGTAGCTCAATGGCTCTTTGCGTTGCTCTCATTCTTGTAATCGCCAGTTCGATTCCAATTAGAGACAGCTTTTTTCGCGCGAAAAGTTTCGCGCGGAAGTGAACACAAGTGTGAATGCCCTCATCCGGACTTTGAAGTCAAAGTCTTATACCACCACCAAAAGACCACTATAAAGACCACTAATTAAAGACCCCTGTAGCGACCTTCTAGAAGGTCCTTATAGGGGTCTTTAGCTTTTACCTTTTTATACCTAAATTTAACCAATTAGAGGCCTTCCTTGACTAACAGTGCTTGGGATCCCAACAAGGCTTGTCTAGTTATCAGCTCTAATAAACCAGTTAAGCCTTGTAACCCCCCCTCAAGCCTTGGAGCCCTCCTCATATTCCCGCTAGAGTACTAACGGGACTGTACGGTGCAAGTCCGAGCCTGTACTTTGAAACGCAAGCAAGATAGTCGTGGGCAATGTTGTAGAGCTTTTACTAACAGGCCGGGCATATGTACAGACGTATACTGCTTGCTGCACTTACTGTCGGGCGCTCAAAGAGGGATAGCTTTTTGCCAATTTCCCGAGTTTCTACGGTACCTTAATCCAGAAGCCATTTTTGGAGGTTGAACTTCCTCCAAAAACTGCTCCTATGCTTTAGGTACAGTGGCGAACGTGGGGCTTGCTATCAGGGGGAGCTTGAAGCTTAAGAGCCGTTTATAGAGGTTACGTATCACACATAATATCTCGCATGGGTGGGCTGGCACTGGCGAGGAGCCATTTTTGGACGGAATCCTTGTATACAGAGAGTCAAATCCTTACCGCAGCGGGAATATAGGGAGCGTAACAAGCCTTATTGAACGTTATAGGCCTTGTTGTATATTTATGCTAAATTTATATAACAAGCCCTATTGAATTAACAAGCCTTGTTAGTCTAAGGGAGGCCTCTAATTGGTCGGATTTTAGTACAAAATAGTAAAAGCTAAAGACCCCTATAATAACCTTCTGGAGGTCACTATAGAAGTCTTTGGTTAGTAGTCGTTATAGTAGTCGTTATAGTGGTTTTTTTGGTGGTCTTTTTAATAGTAGTCTATCTAACTTCGACTTCGAAGTTAGTCTCAGTTCTTAGACCCACTAGACCTCCGAAACCACCCCACCCTATTCCATACCACCCGTTTCTGCGGTAGCAGGTCTAAGCGGGTTTTGCGTTTTTTAGCCGTCGGCTATAGAATAACTAATTTTACCTTTTAGACCTAAAATAAATATAATAAAATAGTTAATAACCAGACCAAGGCCTAAGTATATAGAGTTTTTCACTCTGATTCTAATAGTAGTTTTAGTTTTCTTATATAATCAATATTCGTCGAGATGCAAGGCTTTGAACTTTGAAGCTTTTACCCCCTCAAGGTTGTATTAGCTTAACGGGTAGTCCGTACATTATAAAAATAGTACTATTAGAACCGTCTCGTCGAGGCCATCCTCAACGTATATTTCTTTTTACAATAGGATTAATATTGACCTTTAAAATAAGGAGTGTCTAAAAGTTTCTAATTTAGGGCAGCCGACGAAGGTTTACTTTTAAGGTTGCATTACTTTAAAGAGTGGTCCGAGCGTTATAAAAATTATATATTTAGAAAGAGTTTAAAAAGACCATCCTCCGAGGACCCTATTACAATTTTAATGATTTTTATTAAATTCATTATAAAGGATTATATAAAAGTAAAATTTCTAATTTGTATAGGGTTTTAGGCAGCCGACGACGTTTTTGCACAAAATCGTAATAGACCTCCTCTTACTATTGTTCGAGGAGGGGAGACCCACATTTCTTTTGTGGGGCGGGTCCGCTAAAGGCAGTCGACGGGGGTTAATATAATAGAGACTACTTCGAAGTTAGGAATCGGATGAGGGCATTTACACTTTCGCACGAAACTTTTCGCGCGAAAAAAACTGTTACCAATTGAAATCGAACTGGCGATCACAAGAGTGAAAGCGACGACAAGAACCATTGAGCCACTGGCCCAATTGATTGAAACGGGGCTTCGTTCTTTCCTTTTATATACCTCTAGGGCGATGTCATCCAGGGAAGGAACTTTGGAACTTGGAGAAAATTTTCGAAGGCACCTACTCTCGAGGACGCTGAAGCAGTGCGCTGAATTTCTGATTTTTAGCGCCTGTCTACAGCGGGCATTTGGACAAAGGCCAATTAGCCAATCAGAGGGCTCCCTCAGCTCAACAAGCCTTGTTAATTCAACAGGCCTTGTTAGAATTAACAAAGCCTATTCAAATCACAAAGCTTTAAAGCCTTAATAAGCCTAACAAGGCCTGTCCCCCAGCAGATTTTCCCGCTACGGTAGGCACAGAGAGTAAACCCACTTTTCTCTTGGGTACTACTACCCAAAATGTTAACTCCCTCAATCGGTTTTGAATACTCGAAATGTAAATAATAATAGTCTTGGTAATAGGGCTTTATTGAATAAAGTTTATTCTAATAAAGCGTTATTATAAAGCTGAGGTTACAGGTTGGGGCCTTAGGGGAGCGGTTCGTTTGATTTGGAGACGAGGTAGCGAGGGTACTCTTTTTAGGCGGGCGAGTGTGATCTGGATACGATGGGCTTTCGATATTGCACGGCACACCGAATCGCGTGCAATAAGGTGAAAAGAGATAGTCGCGAGAAGTTTTGAACGTAAGAAGTTTTAAGCGCAAAGGCCCTCGTTCACAAAGAGCTTCATTTGCGAACAATTTTATTGGCGACGAACATTTGATATTAATGTTCAGTTCTTTGGGTAACGGGAAATGGAGGCTCGTGGTTGGTTATAAATCCCAAAAAGTGGATTGACTCTCTGTGCTTAAGGATTTGACTCTCTCTGTGCAAGGAATCCGATTTTTGGAGGTTTTGAACACCCCGCTGAAAACATCATTAGGTACGTATAAGCCGTTTTTGGAGGTCGAATGGATACGACCTTAGGTATTAGAGGACGCTAAAACATCGTACAGGGATCAGTCAAGAAGCCATTTTTGGAGGTTGAATGCTAGGATATTCACTATGTGGAGCTAGAGCACGCTAGAATATTTACGACGAAAGAGGGCAGCTACTGTACTGTACCGGCCGCCCCACGACTATTACTCCTATTATGTTATCCGCCTTACGTGAACAACTTGCTATAAATTAGGGCGACATTGTTATATTCATTTATATACGGGAGGCTCAACGGGCCGAACCTCCACTGTCCTGACTCGTCCGCACGGTTCTCTGTCGAGCATACTATGGGGTTGGCAGTCGCCTCAAATTGCCTGCTGTTGGCAGGGGAAATCCACTGAACATTAAGCATAGGACTAACGAAAGTGCGTAGCAGTCTGTCGGATAAAAGAAGTAATAGGGGTAGTCAGACCGCTCTATCTTATATAAGCTGGCATAACCAATAAACCCGGATATTAGAAATTCTATATAAGGGATTTATCCAGCAGATCTCTATACAATATATAATTTACACCCTACTTTCGTATATATATTTTAACCCCTACTCGTACTCGTATTCTATAATTAAGAGTTTTATACGTAGTATTAACGATTATAATCAACCGGGTAGATATAGCACTTAGCAAATAACGATAAAGATAATAAAATTAAACCCCCTATATTTAATAATATTTACCTCTATCGATTTCAAGACTATAGGCGAAGTTATCCTTAATAAGTTTGAAAATTAGTATTTCTAGGAGAAGAGATTTAAAAATAAGGCTTTCAATAAAGAGTTCTAATCTTTTATCGACCCTAATTTCGAGAAGAGAATCCTTTAGCCCATTACTCCTCTTAAATTACTAATTATTAATTTCTAAGAATTAACCGTCGAAATAATTTAGAAGACTTAAATCTAGTAATAAATTCTTAAAACTACTAAAAAGGAGGGTACTAACCCTAGCCCTCCAATAACTAATACCCGGGCTTTTCAAACCGCCCAATCCGTTATAGCCCTAACCTATACCCTAATATTTACTCCTACTCCTACTTCAATTCAAATATCCGTTCTTCCCAAACTAATTACTAAAGTATTTTTTACTATTAAGTATTTAAATTTTATATTTAAATTTAACTTCTATAATTATAAGATTATTCTAATTAAATACTATTATAAGAAGAAGGACTAGGACAAATTTATTTTAAATATTAACGAGGTCAAAAATTGGATAAAGAAATATACTATTAAGAAGTTTTACTTAATTTACTTCCCAAAAACTTAAATTATTACCGTTTAATATAATAAATTACGCGCTTCGATTAATTATAACCCTATTAGAATTAAAGAGGATACCTATACTAAATATTAGGAGAAGGTTCGCCTAATTTATCCCCTTAAGAATTAGACCGCCTAATTTAAAGAATAGGAGGGAATTATAACTATCGGCCAATACTATAAAGTCGATAAATATACTAATTTAAAGAATTAGCGTTAAAATTTCCTCTATATAGTAAATAAATTCCCTAATTCTCCCTTTAATATTTAAATTACAATATATCGCCAAATTAAAAATAATAAATTTTATACCTTTATAAATATAACCTAAGAATTTAAGTAAATAAAATAATAATCTTATTCCTTAGCTATATATTTATAGCGCTATTATTAGTATGAGGTCCTTCTCCTAATTCTCTAAAGGAAAAACTGTACGGCGATAAACGCCGCCGGATAAAAACCCCTAATTCTATTTCGGTCGCAGGCAAACCGCGCCGCTCCTTCCTAACTTCTAATTATAACGGTTCTTATTTACCGCTATAGCGAATAAATATATTTCTTCTATTTTATTCTACCCAATACTAAAACTATTGTAATACCGCTCCCTTCTTCTACTCCTTTTTTCTATCCTTAGGCCGCCGTCCCGTCCCTATTTACCTTTATTCACTCTTATTTACTCTCCTATTCCGCCCCCTCTCCTTTATTCTCTCCCCTTTTATCCTATCCTCCTATTCCTATTATAATTTATACCTATACAAAGGCTTCCTCTATTATTTATTTAAATTCTTTTTAAACGCCGGCTTTAAACCTCCCCTTTCTTCCCCAAATTACTATATCCTTAAAATAATTTCCTCTTCTTCTAACGGCGTACCTAGTTGTACTTCTAACTATAATATTCGTAACCTCGCTATTCGGACTAATTAAGGCCCCGACTTCTCCTATTTCGTAAAATCTTCGCCTAAAGTACTTTCTACCCCTCGCCGTACTCTTTAAACCCCCGGCACTCCTACAACTCCTTCTTAAAATCCTATTACCGTCGCCGGCACTCTATTTCGTAATCCTATATTTTAATTTCCTAATAACCGGTAAAATTCTTCGCCCTTATATTCTTACGTCCTCCCTAATTAATTCTAATATTTAATATTATTTATATTCCTCCTTACTTTAATTATACTTTAAATTTCACCGATTATATTATAAATATTTTAAATATCGCTAATTAAAGCCTAAAGGCCTTCTAAATATTATTTATAGAGAATATTTATATAATTAATAAATAGTATAAATATTCTTCCTAATATTATAATATTACTTTTTTTTAATATTATTTAATTATTACGTCTTAGGTTACTCCGTATTTATTCGCCGCTTTAAAATATATATTTAATATTCTTTACGGCTACTATAATAAGTGTAATTTCGTTTAAATAGCGGTAATTATTATCCTAAACGCTCCGGTTAATTTTAATAAATCTATTAAAAATTTCTACTAGGCCTATACGTCCTTCCTTAATACTATATATATTCGCTTAATTAATAATAGTCTTCCGAATTAATTAAATACCCTTTTTTCCCTCTTTTATTTTAATAATTTAAAAATCGTAAATTATATAACTAAAGGCTACTATAAAAGGATTATAATTAATTATCCTATTACTATTCTTCTTCGTATTATTTCCGCTAATTTAATTAGTAGTAGTACCGGCCTTAATATTAATAATACTCCGAATTCGCCTATAGCGGTCGATAATCCTTATTCCGCTAAAATAAGCTCCGGTTAAGACGAATAACGCTATTAAATTATTTATAACTTAGTGTAAATAAAGGAAATATTCTATACTTTCGTTAATTATATTTAATTATTAATTAAATAATTCTTCTACCGTTCCGCTCCCTTCGCTAAATATAAACCGGAATTAGCGTAATTAATTTCTTTACTATTCCCTCCGTCCCTATATTTTAATATTCTAATATTATAAATAAATAAATAATTTTACGCGTACTACGTAAATTCCTTACGCTATTCCCCTTCTAATTCGATTATTAAGTAGTACTTATTTAATTTATTTAATTTAAATACCTATAAAAGGATTTTCTCCGCTTTAATTCTATTATCCAAATAAATTTAGAATTCTTCCCGTATTTATAATTAATCGGTTACCGTTATTTAATATTCCTCTATTTATAAATATTTAAAAATAAAATATTCAAATATTTCCTCCCTAATTTTATACGAATAGAATAGTATTATAATGTCTAGTATTTTCTTTTAGAAAAAGAAGGACTAAAATCTAATAATTCCTATTTAGGTTTAAATAAGGAAGGAATTCTATATTTTTATTAATAAATATAATTTATCGTCGTCTTCTAATAATTGGCTTTTCTTCTTCTTCTTTTTTTTTACCCCGACTATATACTACTTAATAATATTATTATTAAATTTCGCGTTAAAGTTAATAATAGTGAATTTATATTGCCGATTTAATTTGGCTACTACCGCTACTATTTAATAATTATAGTATAATACTTATTTTCTTTTTATAATATTCTCTAATTACTCTTTTCGGTCAATAGTAATTAGTTTTAGTATTTATAATAGGGGTAGGGGTATTCCCGTTTCCGAAGGCGGTTTTACTACTAATATAATAAATTTCTCTATTAATATTTACTTTTCAATTTATTTAATTTTAGTAATACTATTTTCGAATCGGTTAATAGGTAATTAATTTCTTATTCTTATTTAAATATAATTGGCTATTTAAGCTATAATCCCTTAAACGAATTCAATTTAGTCTATTCGGGTAAGCTTTTCTTCGAAGGCCTTTACTCTTTTATTAAAATAGAAGTCGAATAATAGACAAAATATTTCTATTTCTAAATTCCTTACTAGTATAACTTTATACGCCTTAATAATAATTCTTAAATATTTAATTTAGTATTTAACTAACCCAATTATTATCCTTCGCAATTTCTTATAGACTTTAATCGGTTAATAGAAGGCTAAAACTCTATATATAATAGCACTTCAAATATATTTAATATAAATTTCTTTCGTTTATACAAAAGAATAACCCTAAATTTTCGCTACTAACCGTATTAAAACGTTTATTTATATAATTATTTTTTTCTTTACTATTTCTACGTATATTTAATAATTAAACTTCTAATTTAATTAAACCCTTAGGAATCTTATTAATTCTATTAATTAAAATACTATTCTACTAATTTAAAGAATTTCCATTCGCAATTCCTTTATCCGTATAAAATATATAAATTCCGTTTTATTCGCTTTAAATTCTATTCCTCTTTCGGCTACCTATTTGGAATAGATTTCCTATATTACTTAAAAAGTCCTATAATTTTCTTCTATCGTTTTAACTACTATAATAATATTAATATCGTCGGTAAAACCAATTGTAATTATATTCTTAATCGTAATTAATTTATAGTATAATAGGGTAATAAAGAGAATAAAAAGGATTAATAAGAGGAGGGAACTTTAGAGTATTCCTATTATAATATTATAAGGGTTAGAAATTTCGTCGTCGAAGAAAAGGGAACCTTTTCTTCCGGTAATAAAGCTATTTACTTATTTAAAAAATTATCGTAGGAATTGCATTTCCTATAGGGTATATAAAAGTTATTTATAATTAACTCTATCGAATACGCTTTTTAAATCGAAGAGTATAAAAGACATTATAATTTTAAATTTCTAAGCCGAATAGACTACGTCGGTAATTACCCTAATTATAAACTCCGTTAAATAGTCCGCCTAATTACTTATTTAACTTTCTAAGAGGAGGTTAAACTCTTCTACCGCTTATATTAACCTTATAACGATTAAGGCTTCGAAGATTTTTCTAATATTATTTAATAGCGAAATCGGCCTCTATACGCCGGCTAATTTTTACTATTCGGTATTTTTTCCTAACTTTTTAAAAATAATTACTTTTATATTTTTAAACCGTTAGGAGAAATATCCGAACCGAAGGTTCGTTATAGCGAAAGCCGTTATAGTTTATTTAAATAGTATTCTATAAATCTTTAGAAATTTATTTAAAAATTAATTAATACCTAGCGCTTTATTTAATACTATCCTTAAAAAGATTTTTTTAATATCCCCTTTAATAATTTAATTATTAATAATTACCGGGGTATTACTATTTAATAATTAAATTAAATTTAATAAATAATTTATAAAAACGTTTATCTTAGAGAAGAATTAATTAATAAGGATATTCGCTTTATTATTATAGTTTTTAATTTCGTTTACCTTTTTACTAGATTTAAGGGCTAATAATTTAGGCGGATTTATTAAGCGGTAATTCCGGGTTTAAACCTATTTTTTTAATAGTTAAAATTTATTTAAATCCTTCGACGTAGAGGCGATATAATTTCGCTATTTCGCTATTTAAATCTTCGATATAAATTATCTCTTCTTTATTACTATTTCTACGAATTCTTTCTAATTTAAAAGCGTCCTATTTCTAAATTATATTTACTACTTCCGTTATATATTTTTCATCGCCGTTTTATATTCCAAATTCTATTAATCCGTTTATCTTCTCCGATTTTTTTTCTAATATAGGACAAATTCCTTTATAATACTAATAAATTCCCTATCGAATCTATTGAATACTAATTCAAAATCTTCTATTATAATAATTTCTTCTAAAATTAATATTTATTTCTCCGCTATATCCTATACTTTTTCTACGTCTATAAAGCTCCAACTATAATTTCCTTTTTCTTCAACCTTCCTATTCCGTTTTTTAATTTAAATTTAAATTTCTTAAAAATAATAATTTAAACCGGTCTATTCGTATTATTAAACCCCCTAATATTTAGCCTCGATACTATATAATATTTATATATAATCGATCGTCCTGTTTTTTTCACTTCGTATTATATTACTAAATTATATTAATTCTCTATAAGGAGTTAATAAATTTAATTTCTACTATTGTATTTAAATAAAAAGCCTTATAACTTTTAAATTAATTTTATTCTCTAAATTCTAATTAGGATAATAAAAATTAAAATCTCTAACGGCTATTTAATAGCCCCTTAAGGGTTTCTCCTCAAAGAATTCGAAGAGGGGAAACCCCTATTAATATTCCGGCGTACTATTTATAAAAATAGGGGAATAAATAGAATAAACGGTTGTTAATTCTTATAAATTTTTAAATATTGCCGCGGCCTAATCCTTCCCTAATTAGAAATCTAAATCTTTAAAATTTTACTTCTTATTTATATAAATCGCCGCCTTACCCTTTTCTAAATAATTAATACTATAATACTTATTACCCCTTAGCCGGTAAATATTTGTAAAGTCATAGTACGATAGGGTGAGAACACGTTCAATATACGATGTTGGGTCTATTCTAAGAAGTAGACTTTAGCCTAGCCGGTAGAGAAATGTCCGGCTAGGCTCTAAGGGTTTTTATCCTTTGTACGAGCCCCTAGTAGGCCTTGGTGGGCCCGGGACTCGGCGCCCGGTTTCCGACCGTATGCTCTATCGTTATCGCCCGTTCTACTATTTATTATAACTACTTATTATAATATTCCGCTCTTCGGGCCTAGTTCCTAAGCCCTCTTATACAATAATTTTATAACTATCCCCCCCCTTAATAATTATAGTCCTTTATAGCTTAGTCGTATCTTTTAACTTCTAAAATATAATTTAAAATATTTATTTTCTTTATTGCCTAATATAAATAAGTCCTCTATCGGCGATCGCTTACCTTTATTCGTTATAATTTTATAAATATATTTATTACATTACATTATTCCCCCCCTTAGCGATACTTAACCTTTTAGGCGTCCGCCTATTATAATTATTTATATTAAGGAATTTATTACCGTACTAATACGGGTAATTATTCTTCGCCGACTTATTTACTTTTAATTTTGCCTAACGTATATTTCCTTTATCTATTGCGATTATTCGTCGACTTATATACTTATTACCTCTTTCTTCCCTAATTCTTATTTTTTTAGGGATTATTTTATTACGCTTTCTTTATTCGTCGTATTATTATATTATTATTATAACCAATTTTCTTTATTACATACTTATTTATAAAGGCTTTACAAATAGGAGTAAATTCCTTTATATTATCGTTAACTTCCTTTATATAGTAATAGAAAGGGTCTTTCGCTAATATCCCTTTAACCCCGAGAAAGGCTTTCCCTTTACTTAGGCTTTAATAAACATTCCTACTTAGTAATTATATTTTATTAACGGCGAATCGGTATTAATTTATTTACTTCCTTTAAAACGGGGAAGGCGTTCCCTACGTATAGTACTCTATTATAATATATTTCAATCCTCTTTTTCTTTATTATATTTAGACCGATAATTCGGGGAATATTTATACTCGCAATAAAACTTAAAATAAGGTTTATCGCCTTATATATTTTCTCTCTACCCTTTATTCTTTTCCTCGGCTAATATTTAACGCCCTAAATCCTTATAAAATACTTTAAATTATTCTAATTGTATTAATACTACGTATTGGATATCCTCCACTATATTTAACTATATTACGGTAAATTCCCTACCCGCGGGCAGTTTAAGAATTTTAAATTGCGCGTACAAATTAATATTTCGAAAGCTATATTCCTTATTAAAGCGTTTTATAGCCGCTTTAATAAGCTTATTAGCGAAGAATCGGCCTCGAATAAGAAGAAAACTATTATTAGTAAATTTTTAGAAGAGATATACTCTATATATTAAATTTTTACTACTATAATAGCCTTTTTCTATTATAATTTACACTCTGATATTATCTTTAATACAAATTAATATACCGAAACTATAAATACCCTTACTAATTACCTTCTAAATGCCGAATAAACGCTTAGCGCTTTACTAGTAGTTAATATTACGTTAAACTAATTTATTACGTAATATATATACGAATTTTTAATTTATTAATTTACTAAATAGAAGTAAAATTAGAAGAAGGGCCCGCCCTTCCCTATATATACCAAAATTTATAATATCGTCGCTATTAGCCTAGAATTAGGGATTAAACTCCAATACCCTTAGCCTAATATTCGCTTTAATTTAGGCCTTTATATTATTCGTTTTACAACTTTTATTTAACGGAATTACATAAATAATATAAAAAATCTTTTCTACATTTCTAATAACGATAGTAGTAATAACGGCTATTAATCGCCGGTTATTTATTTCGATAATCCTATATTCTTTCCCGAATTTCCTTTCGACGTCTACTTTTAATTTATTTTATTTATCTTTACTACTATCGGTAATACGAAAGTCCGTCGCCAAATTTTTAAAATTTATAAAATTAGAATTATCCTTAAATTTGCCGTTAAATAATTATTTAAAATATTAGAGTTTTTTATTCCCGAATTTCCTAAGGCCCTTCTTATTTTTAAAAACCCTTTTAATAATAGCTTTCCCGCCGCCGCTTCTATAATTCTTATAATTAACGACGAAGGCAACGCTTTTAATAATAAGGATAAGGGTAGGGAATTTGGAAACGTCGAAAGCAGTTTCCCTAATTATAAATATAAAGCCGGGTATTTTAATATAGAAGATATTAATATTATTAATAATAAAGATAATAATAAAATCCTTCTTACTAATAGTTTTTAGGGCGGTAACGAATCGGAGTTTAATTATTCTTCTAAATATTTTAATTCTTCTAATTCGTAGAATTTTTCGGATTATTCTAAATACGTTTTTAAGGATTCTATAAATATAGAGAATATTTTCAATTTTATAGAATTAGACGAATTAATTATTAACAGTCTTTCGGCTTATAAAACGTCCCCGGATTTTTATATTAAAACCCTTACTCTTAACTATAATTAACCCTTTACGTAATAAAGTAGAGAAATTTTCGTAATTAATAGCGAATTAATAATCAGTAGTAGAAGTAATATCCTTTATCTTCCTATAAGTAATTCTTTAAATAAGAGAAGGTCTTTTCGGATAGTCACGAAAGTCTTCAAATACAGTCGCCCCACCTACTCCCGCCCTCTCCCCACCCTTCCCGGCCTTCCCGTATTTTGAGCCAATCAAAATCGGTGTATCCAAAGCGCGGACTACTCTCGTCTTGGCATTTGTATTCTTTCATAGATTTCGCCTAGAAATCTAGGCATTTCATTCTTTCATAAAATATCATGTGGGCCAGTGCCTAGCCTAGATGTACACCCCCAAATGGATTATTTACAAGGCATTTTACAACGTACGTTACAGGGCATTTAGCGGTACGGTCGCACATCGCATTCAATTGAACAATTCAATTAAGCGATCAATTAATCGCACTCAATTTATATTAATCTATATATCTATAATCTATTTAATATTTATCGTATAATCGACTAGTCTAATTACTAGCGAATCTCCCTTACTAGGCTTACGTACTAGCGATACGTATACTGCGCCGATTACCCTATATACTAGTAGGAATAGTATTAACTAACGTACTTCCTCCTCTCGTACCTCCTCCTCTCGCAATACTAGCGGTATAGCCTCCTCGTCCCTATATAAAGTTACTACTTCCCTTTATACCTCCTCTTATTATATTGCCGCGAGGTCGGCCTCGTCCCCTCTATAACGGAGTAGGAGGCTGGCGGTTTACTTCATCCTCTACTTCTAGGTTAATACCCTCCTATATAGATACGTTTCATTGGATTGACGGCGCTACTCGTATCGAGATTGTAGGGTTGCAGCCTGCCCTAGGCTATCGGCTGCGGTTGGGTACGAGGCGAAGCCGCTTTCGAAGTCGTAATACTACCGCTTGGAGTTGAACTAACGCCGTAAAAGGAAGAGCTTAAGTATTAATTAGCGTAGTTAATCGGCGCAAGGGAATTTGAATATTAATTAGCGTAATTAATCGAAGAATATAAAGATTAGGAGTAAAAGGCGCATTATAGCGGAGTCGATCCTTGAGCTTAATTATTTTATTAAAGTCCTAATATTTCAAGTATTTATCCTCGTTATCGAGTAATTTGTAAAGTTATTAATAAAAGTAGTAGTCGAATTTATTAAGTATAAATAATTGAAATCGGTTAAAAAGGGATTCTAATATTATATATAAATAGGGCAAACCGAATTGTACGGTAAATTTACCCGTATACAATTCTAATTCTTCGGGGTTTAAATTAACCTCCGTTAAGATAATACCGAATATAATACAATATTAATATACTACTTTATCGAAGGCTTTTTAATATACCTTTCTATAGGCCTCTTTTACCTATAGCTAATTAAAATATTCGTATTTAATACGAGTAATTTACTTCTTGGTCTCGTTTTCGATATTACGCTTTATATTATTAACTAACTTAAAGCTCTACGTAACGGCGGCGATAACGGTACTACTACTTATATTAAAACGATAATTAGTATGCTATAAATTATATAGGGAATAATATTAATCAATTATAGGATTTACTACTAATAATATAACTTTTTAACGTACGGTTCGCTAATTCGATTAGCGATATAGTATAATAGCTAAAATTCAACTTCTTATTAATATAATAAATAGCTTACTCCTCTTTAACCGTTATATACGTCTCTTTTAAGTATATAATAATTGCGGTTTATTACGAGAAGTAATTATAGAATTTCTTAAACGTAGTATTAAAATCCTTAATAGTATAAATATAATACGTATATTTCTAAAAGGTATAAAGTCTAGACCGTAAATATTCTATAGTATTAGGGAAGGGTTCTAATTGATTTAAGCTATTTACTAAGCGGTTAAAGCTATTAACTACTTTTTAATCCTCCTCGTCAAACTCTTCTAAATTTATTATATTATTAGGTTAGGTTAGCGTAGGCTAAGCCGATATTAATACCGATATTTTTCGCTATATTTATACTTATATAATAGCGGTATAAGTATTAATAACTTAGGCGGCGACCTTCTTATCCTACTTACGCTTAATATTCAACACTATATTCTTATTAACGTAAAAAATATAGAGTTAGGACTACGCCTAGGAATAGATTCGCTTAATAGCTAACTTTATTATTATATCGTAATCCGTAATAGTAATTCGTAATTTATTAACGGCGATAACTTTACGACGAACGTTAACTTAATCTATAAATTAGTCAAATCCCTCCTACCGTTCGTTATTAACCAGCCCGAAACCGTAATTAAAAGTATAGCCAACCCTTATTATACCAATAATTTAGAAAAAGGCTAGGCTTTTATTATTCGTTTTATACGTATTATCGTACATCTAGACCTAGGGATTTTCTTTCCACATCTACTCTCCCTATAAATTATTCTAAAAGAAGGCGGTTGGCTTCGTTTAAGCAGTATTTTACTAATTAACTTCAAAGTAGACCCCCTTCTCGTTAAATAACTTTATAGTAAACTAAAAGGGGTTATACCCAACGTATACCTCCTTCTTAAACTTATAATAAAAGTTAATAAATTACCGCTTATTAAATTATCCCTTAAGGTTTAGAAACTTCTTTACCAACTCATTAGTAATTTTATAATTATTTATACTAGGGCGGTCGATATATATAACTACGAATACCTTATATTAAACCTTAAATACCCTATAGATTAATAGTTTTTTATTAGGCAAATAGCTATGAGATTTATAGCCTTTATAGAGCTCAAAAGTCCACCGTCTGTCGTTATACTTCAATGCCTTAGTATACCCCTACTAAGAATATCCCTATTTAGTAGTTGAAATAGAGCGAGAGTAATTCTCTACCTTATAACGAGGAGAACTAGCGGTATAGAAGAATTCGAATCTCGTATAGATACTATTCTGGCGGTTATTGGAGCGACCCTTGATAATACTATACCTAAGCTCTTTTACCCACTTTTATACATCGTTGACTAGCTTATCGAGGGTATCGTATTAGGTGTTGAAGACGGGGTAGTCGCTGTGCTTATGAGGGGGACGAGAGATTGGGGTATCCTTATCGTCATCGTTATCGTTATCGATCTCTATGGGTTGCGCTGAAGTGGGCTCGCTGGGCTCGATTGGGGTAGTGCTTGTTGAGGGGTCGATGTAATTGAAGTCGATTACTTAACTGGGGGTATCACCCGCGCCACGGTCGCACGCGCCCGTCGGCTGGGGGGTCGCTGTATCGGCTATTTGCATTACGGTTAGCTGGGGAAACGTACTGAAAAGTGATAGATCAATCCGTACCGTCGACTAGAAGCGAGCGCTCTGTTTACTTTTGTGATATTTAGTAATGCGCGGGGTGGTGGATTGATTAAGCGTGACGAGGGTAATGAGGGTGGTGGTTTGAGGAAGCGATGCGATAAGGCACATGCTAGAAAGAATTACCAAGTCAGACTGGGTGGCCAGTGCAGTACGAGGGTAGCCTGTACAACCCCCAAATGTGTGTAATAGCCTGAAATCTGGGAGCTTGGCGGGCGCGGTACGAAAAAGACTGGGTATAGTAGAATTAGAAGCGGGAGCTAGTGGAAGCGAGGGGATACACCGATTTTGATTGGCCGGGAAAGCGGGAAGGGTGGGGAGAGGGCGGGAGTGGGTGGGGCGACTGTGTCTGAAGACTTTCGTGACTGTCCGAAAAGACTCTCTCTTAAATAATAGTTTTTAACCTTAATTTAGAACGTTTACTATATTTAAACGGCGTTTTTATTATTATTAATATTTAATTAAACGTCCTTACGTCTTAACTCCTCTTCGTTAAGAATTTCGTAATTCGGAGTCGCCTTTCAGTCGCCGTAGTCTCTTCCCCCCGGATATTCTAAATTTACTTTTACCCTTTAAATATATTCCTACGAATCCGAATATAATTTCCTTTATTAATAATTATAATAATAGTAAAGTAATTTGGCGTAACCCTTTTAAAATATATTCGGCTTCCAAACGGCTCTTATTACCCTCCTTTTCGGCTTTAATCGAAAAATTAATTATTCGCCGCTTATTCCCTAAAACGGACCCCTTAATCCCTCCTTTTAAATAAAGAAATCGTTTAGAAATCGATTCTCTTCTAATTATCTTTCCTTCGATATAACGTTATTTTTTTAAAACTTCTTTACCGGCTTTATATCCTTCGTTAGAAATTCCTTTTAAAGTATTTAATTTATTAGGCCTAATATATAATTTTATAAAGGATAAAAATCCTAATATTTTAATAATTACAAATAAATATAGTTTAGGTTTAATATTTACTATAGGTAATTCCGTTGGCGTTCGGTCGCTTTCTATTAACTTTATTACGGGTATTTTTATTAATATTCGGTCGCCCTTTATTATTCCCCCTTAAACAGTTACTTTTTATCCCGCCGAAATTTCTAAAGCCCTAGTACTTTTTAAAATTCCTCTTATATTAAAATAATTTACAAATAAAATAGTTTATAATTTTATAATTAATTTACCCGGCTTAGCTTTTCGGCGTTTTCTTATAGGTTTTAAACCTATAGTCGGCGTTTTAATAATTAAAACGGGTATTAGTAAATCTATTCTTACTTTTAATTAATACGCTACGAATTTAATTACTCTTACCTGTAATACTTCTATTAACGTCTTCTTTTTTCCTTCGAAAAAGGGCGGTTTAACGATTAAAACGGGTATTAATAAACCCTTTCGCCCCCTTCCCTTTAAAAAGGGTAATATCCCTATACCAATCTCTAATACTTTAAAAAACCCTTAAATCGGCTCTTCGTCGGCTTATAAATAAATATTAGAAATTTTAATTTTAATAGCCAAATCCTTTAAAATTGGTTATCGTTTTACAATTATTAAAAAAAGTAAAAGTAAAATTATTAAACCTATTCCCTATATAGACGTACGCTTTAAACCCCTCTTAGGTATAATTATCGGCGGGCGTTTATTTATTATTCTTTCGGCTATTCGTCGTTCGCCGCGTAAGCGTAATATTTCTAATTCCGTTATAGCCTCCCTTAACCCGATTAAGCGGCGTAAATAAATTAGGTATTCGTATTTTAGCGTATCCTTATTAGTATTGGGTTTTAAATCTTTAATTACTAATTCGGCGTTCCTTCGGCTATATTTATTAATTAATATATAACCCTTAATAATTATAGAATTCGGTATTATTAAAAAATAGTTTTCGTTATAAATAATTAATTTATTTATATTACTAATTTAATTATCCTATTTCTTATAATATTTCTACTTAATTTTTTAATATTTAGAGAACGCCTTTTACGCGCTATAAAAATATTCTTCCGGTTTTTAAATATTATATTCAATAAATTAACCTACTTATTTAATTAAAAATCTTTATTCTATTCCTTCTCCTTTATATTCTACTACCTCTTCTACTTCTTATTCTTCTTATTTATCCGCTAATTCTAGTAACGGTATATCCTCAGCGACCTTACTCCCTATTTTCTAAAGTTCGAATAGGTTTATAGGGAAGATATTATATATCCGGCTATATTATATAAGTAAAATAATTTAATATATTTAAGAACTAATCCTTTTAATAACCTTTATTTTAATAAATGTAGGGGCTAATTTATAATTTTTAAAATAGAAGTTCTTCGTAAATAATCTTATTAAATCTTTAAATCGGAATTCCATCGGTATATACCGTTTATTATATCCCTTCTATTGAATTTAGACGGCCTACTCCTAGTAGTACTTTATAGATTTACGTATTAGTTCTATCTTTTAGAGCCTATTTTTTACTCTTTAGACTTATAATTTGTTATAACTTTCTACGTATTCGACTATATAAGGGTAATATCCGAATAGGGCTTCGAAAAGTAAAATTCTAGTAATAAAATATATTAAATTATTATAGGCGAATTCTACTTCTTATAATTTACAGTATTATAATAGCGGGTTTCTTTTTAAGGCGTTAATACAAAGGATTTTTTCTAGAATTTAATAGAGATATTCGGTTTGGCTATTTATTTATAGATAGAAGGCGGTAAATAGCCGATATAGAATATTTCGGGTCTTAGTAAATTCTTTTTAAAATTCGCTTATAAATAATTTATTTCGATTATTAACGATCCTTAAAGGGGAATTAAAACGGTATTCGATATATTTATAAAAAAGGCTAACTATTATTACTATATTTAAAATTTTGGTTATTAGAATAAAAAGTTCTATTTTCGTAAACCGATTAATAATAATAAAGATAGCGTTATATATTTTATTATTAAATCCTTAATTCAGCGGTAGGCTAATAATAAAATCGATATTAATTTCTTAAAAGGGTTATTCTAGTAGAAATAAGGATTAGAGGTCTTTATAAGGCTTATACCTAAGGTATTAAGTACTTTAATATAATTCGTATTAAATAATATATTTCTTTATATTTATTACGAAGTTCTTTTAATAGAATTTCCTTTTAATTAATTCTAAAATTTTAAAAATACTTATATAATTAGCCCTTAGGTTATTATAATAGATATATAGAATCTCCTTATATAGTAATCCCTTATTAAAGTTTACTAACTATTCTTTAAAGTAAAGAACCCTTTAGTCGTTTAATTTATATCCTTTAATTATAGAGTTTTTAATTCGTATAATCGCCGTTAAATTAATAATATTAGGATTTTTAAATTAGAACTCTTTTACTATAATATAAAATTCTTAATTTACTTTTAACGTAAGGGGTAGTTCTTTATATATTAATTTGCGAATAATTTTCTTTAGAATAGTCTAAGGAAATAAATTATCTTTAAGGTCGGTTATACGTATTTTTAATCCCCGACCTATCGCCGACCTAATAATTCTCTTAATCTATTTAATAAATATATATATTACCGACTTTTTGTTGTACTAGTACTTTATTTTAGAATTGAATTAATCTTTATAAGATATTAATAATTATTAAATTAAATTAAACTTTTTCTAGAGGGTTAGTAGAATATTATTATATTCTATTTCCTCCTTTATATAATTTGGCCTCCTAAATAAACCGTTTATAAGATTTATAACGTTTAACTAATATTCTATATCGAAGTCAAATTATAATAAGCAATATATTTATTATATTAATTTCCTTTAGAGATCCTTCGCCGGGGATTTTACAATTCCCATTAGGGTTTAATAGTCTATAAGGATTAGAAACCTCTTAGGGAAGCCTTTTAAATACTAATTCTAATATTTTAAATTAGTTATAATAGTAAAGAATTCTTATTATTCTGTATATTAGTACTATTCGGTATTTATTAATTTCTTAGAGAAGAACGTAATTAGGTATTATTAATCGCCGATCTTTTAAAATAGGATACTAGAAATAGCTTTTACCGAGGCGTCTATTTCTACTTATATTTCCCGGGAATAATCCTAATAACGGAAAATAAGCGCCGATATAAAAGCGTCTTTTAATATTTAGAATATTTTATCGGCCTCCTTTAATTATTCGAATAGTCTAATCTTCTTCCCGTTTTTATTCTCCTTTAATAAATCTATAAGGGGGGCTATTAATTTCGAAAACTTATAAATAAAATATCGGTAAAAGTTAATAAATTTAAAAAATACTTAGATATTATAATATAATTTTAGTACTAACTATTTTTTAACTATAGTAATTCGGGTCAAGTCTATTATAATCCCCTCTATTATTATTCGGTAGCCGAGGAAATCGACGTATTCTTTATAAAATTCGTATTTCGAAAGTTTAATATATAATTCGGCGTCCTTTAACTATTCGAAGATGAGTTTTAAATATTTATTATACTCCTCCTTAATTTAGGAGTAAATTAAAATATTATTAAGATATACAATATAAATACAGTCTACTAATCTTATTAGGGCTTTATATATATACACTTAGAATATTATAGGAGCGTTAATTAATCTAAATAATATTACCGTATATTCGAAATAACTATATTTAATTTTAAATATAGTTTTCTATTAATCTCCTTCCTTAATTCAGATACAATAGTATACTTCCCGAAGGTCTACCTTAGAAAAGACTTTAACGCCTAATAATCGATTTATTAATTCCCCAATTAAAGGTAAGGGGTACTAATTTTTAATCGTTATTTTATTTAAATTACAATAGTTTATATATAAGTATAGGGAATTATTTTTCTTTAATACGAATAAAATAGGCGACCTTATTAAACTTTCGGAATATTTAATCCTTCCTATATATAGGTTTTCCTCTAAATAATTTTATAAAATATTTAATTATACTTTAGAGAGTAAATATATCGATCTTAACGGTACTTTCTCGCTTTTTATAATTTTAATTTTATATTTAGCATTAGGAAGGGTCGGTAACGATTTAGCGTTTACTTTCGAAAAATAGAATTTATACCCTTCTAAAACGGGTAGGATAGTCGCCGTCCTATTAATATTATCCTCTTCCTTATTTATATTTTTAATAGTAGGCCTTATAGGATTATATACGGATATAATATTTACGATAAAAATTCGATCGCTATATATTAATCTATATACAAAAGTCTTTAAATTTATAATATAAAGTCTATTAAATTCAAATCTATTAATACGTATATATATAATAATACCTTCCAAGCCTATACCCGGTATTAATAATAATAGTAATAGTATTCTAACGTTTCTACAAATTATATAGAAGAATTAGATTATTTCCTACTTTTAACCTTTTCCGTCCTTTATTTAGAAAATAATTTCGAATACTCTATAATATTTTATTTCTACGCCGTTCGCGCTTATTAATATAAGTACGACTATTATTATTACCTACTTTAATTTGTATTTTTTTACAAAATTTTTATAAATTATATTAACTTCGGCCCCTATATCCAAGTTTATTCCAATATTTAATCGGCGACCCTTCGGCGAAATTACTAGTATTATTATCCTAACTAAACTATTTTTTCCGGCCGTTTTAAATCCTTTAATTACTATAAACGATAATTTATTTACGGGGTTTAATCTTTTAACGACCCTTTTAATTTAGAAATATAATTCGAAATATAATTATTATCCTTAAACTCTTTAATATTAACGTTACTAATAATATTCTAAACGCGGGTTCTATCGCGGGATCCGTTACTTAATTTATAATATTCCTCCGTTTTGGCTTTCTTAGGGTAATTCTTAAAAATATATCCCTTTTCCTTATAATTATAGTATTCCGGGCTTATCCCTTTAGAATTTACTTTTATTCGGTCGGTAAATTAATCGCGCTTTTAATTATTATAGAAGTTATTACGGGGTTTATTCGAACGGTCTTTAAAATACTTCGATTATTCGGCGTTAAAATTATTCTACGACTTTTATAATTATTAGGACTCTTTCCGCTTAGGCGAATCTCTTCGCGAATCTCCTCTACGCGAATTCTTCTTACGTTCTTCTAATTATTAATTTAATATTTTTTAAATTATATCTTAGGTATTTTGGATAGGAATATTTATATTTCGGAAATATTAATATACTTCCTTCTTTAGTTAGAAGAAGAAATTATAGGCCTAATTTATATTACTGGCGATTATTCGGCTTAAATATTAATAATTAATATAGTACTATTCCTATAAGGTCTACGGGTCCTTATCGCTTTATTAATATATCCGGAAAATATTTTCTCTAATTTCTAATTTATAGAATTCGGGTACGATATACTCCTTATAAATAAAGCGTAGGAATTCTTCCTAATTACCGTTTCGCTTTCGGCTAATTTTATTAGTAAATTTACCGGCGAACGCTCGCTATAAAATAGTAATTTTATTATCGGCCTTAATAAGTATTTAGAAAACCTATTTAAAGTTTATAATAGTTTTACAAGTTTAATTACCTATTTCTAAGCCTTCGATCTAATCTTCGATTTTAGTACTAATACTATTTAATTATAATAGACCTATATTATAAATAAATAGCCGGAGGGTTTAAATATAAATTGTAGGCTCCTTACCTTATTTCTATCCTATTATATCTATTATTACAATATACAATTTAAAGATTATTTCTAAGAATTAAAGGGTTATTTTTTTAATTAACAGATTAGTCTTCTTTAAATATAATTAATATCTATATAAGTATTTCGAGTAATTTCGGCCGTCTTTCGAATATTAAAATAAGGGGTTAGCGGAGTATTATAAATCCTCTAAAGAAGAGCGTTTTAAATCCTCTGAAGAGGAATTAAACGGGTTAGACCTATACGAATCTATAAACCGAAATTTGGATCGGCGGCCTATTAATTCGGACCTTTTTATAAATAATTAAGAATTTTTATAATAGCGTATTAGGGTAATCGAACGTTAATAATATATTAAAGTAATTAAATATTAATGAGCGGCGTATTTATTTTAATATTCCGTAGAGTACTCTTTATATTAATACGGATTACGAAAGCGATAGGCGTAAGACGTACGCGAATTCTTAGTAAGGTAGCGCTCGGGCTTTTAAATTTATAATATTTTGCGTAAAGAAACCCCTTCGAATTTAAATGAAGGTTAGTTTTGGCCGCAATTATTATTAATAAATATATTAATAATATTAGTAAAGGATTCCTCGGCTTATATAGCCGGAGGGGTATTTTTATTAATTAGATACCTATCGGCGTCTTTACAACTTCGAATTTCGCCGACTTTAATAATACTTTAAATTGGCTCGGTATTAATAATATCTCTACTTAATCGTCCTAGAGTACTCTATTTTAATATAGGTACCTCCGGTATTACTTTACGCTCCGGAGAGCGGTTTCGGCGGCGTATAGCTATACCCTTAGTACGGGTATTTTCTTTTCGGGTATTAATTATATTCCCGGCCTTCGTAAACGAATATTTTAAAGGTTAAAAAATTATAAAGTTATAGTATAATAGGGTAAGAATACGTTTAATATACGATATTAGGTCTATTTTAAAAAGTAGACTTTAGCTTAGCCGGTAGAGAAATGTCCGGCTAGGCTCTAAGGGTTTTTATCCTTTGTACGAACCCTTAGTAGGCCTTAGTGGGCTCGGGATTCGGCGCCCGGTTTCCGACTATATACTCTATTATTATTGCCTGCTCTACTACTTATTATAACTGCCTGTTATAATGCTCCGCTCCTTGGGCCTGGTTCCTAGGCCCTCTTACACGATAACCTTATAATATCCCTATTTAAATTTCTATCCGGTTCTTAAATTACTATAATATTATAAGTCTCCTTTTATTCGAATAGAAATTTCCCTTTTTTATACGACTTCCCTATATTCTAATAGAGTATTTTCAATTAAATTATTAATTATCCTATAAGAGGGTTCCTTTTAATTTAACGGCGAATAAAATAAGTATTATATTTTTAGCGGCGGTCGTACGCGTAATAGTTATAGAATTAGTATAAGTATAATCGCCGACGCTTTAAGAGCGTATAAAAACGTCTATTAGGCCAATTTAACTTATAAATTTCGGCCGAAAGTTATTTCCGATTACCTTATTCTTAAATCGGCTTCTCTTTATACTTCCGGTAAATAATTTCTCTAAAGTTATAATAGAATAGGAATTAGAAAGAGTATTAGGAATAATAACGTCCTCTTTAATCTTAATTATTAATTCTAATACTAATTTAGCCGGTCCTTTATAAATAATAAAACCGTAAAACTTTTTAATATATACAATTGAAGTTTTCGTATAAATTACTTTAACGAACGGGTATTACTTTTTATTAAAGGCGAAATACTCCGACTTTTTATATAATTTATAAAGAATTAAGGAATTATCCTTATTCGAAGGGTAATTTTCCTTACTAAAACGAGTCTTACTATATTTAAATTAGCTATAATAGTTATAAGCGTCCTTCTAATAATAGAATTTCGCTATATATTTAAATCCTTAATATTTAAAATATTATTAAATAGTAGCCGTAATTTAAAACGGTTTATATAAATATATTCTACTATTTTAAAAGAAGAAATTCTCTTAAAAGAAGATTACTACTTTCGTAATTACAACTTCTACTAAAATTATTCCTCTTTCCTCTTTATTATATTTCTTTTAAATTTTTATACAAATAATATCCGCTTCCTTATTCTTCTCCCTTATTTCCTTTAACATTACATTATATAATCTCCTATCAAAATTAACTTAAAGGATACCTTTAATTAGAATTCCTATAATATTAAGAATTATAATAGCTTTTATTCTAAAGACTTCCTTCGCTTAAATATAGTATTTCTAATACTATTTACGTATAAATTCGTCGAAAATTATAATATAATCGCCGTTTATTATTATTCGGGTAATTACTCGGATTATTTTATATAATCTCTCCTTTAAAACGTTTTCAATTACTTATTTCGTATCCTTATTTAATCGCTTAATATATTAAATAGAAATTAAAATTCCTTTAATTATAAATTAGTATTTGTAATTAGAGGGGATAAATTTCGGAATAGTAGTAATAATTAATTATTAGAAAATAGTACTAATTTTACTTAGTAATTTCGCAATAATATCAACCTATTTTTTCGGCGCCTTTTAAATACCCTTTTTAAATTCCTTAAGGATATCCTTCTTTAAATCGTCGAAGTCCTTCTTAATAATAAATTAGTTTTCGCCAACTTTATTTACTTTAGGTATTTAGGACCTACTTTTCTTCGTTTAAATTTTTGTGAATTCGAAAAATAATTCTCGAACCCAACGACGGTCTTCGGGCGAAACGGTATTGTAATCCGTAGATTTATTCGCTTAAATAATAAATCTCTTTATAATTTTATTATTATCCTCTATTTTCTCCGAAATTTTTATAACGAATGCGGTATCGGAGTTATTATAATTAGAAATACCTCCGAAAGGGTTATAAATATTATTTTCAAATCTACGCACGCCTCTATTAATCGTTATTGGTAGCGACGGCTTAACGTTATTACTATATTCGTCGTAGGATATTGTAAGGGGGGTAAACGACCCTTTTGAGTCGATTGCCGTTATCGGTTTTCGTTTTAGAGTACTTCCTGATTAGAAATTGGCGTTTCCGGTTTTAGCGTCGTTTTTTATAAAATAATTTAAGTAAGTAGTCTACGAAATATTCCCGTTAAATAAAAGTAATTTCTAAATCTATAAGAGCGGAATATTTAGGGTTAGAACTATATTTATTAAAAAAAAAATTAACGGGGACGCCCTTAATAACCTCTAAAATAACCGAAATAAAAAGCCGGTTAGAAATTATTAAAATTATAATAATAAGAAGCCGAAGAGGGCTTACCCTATTTATAAACGAATAAATTATTAAATTAAATACTACTAATACCTTAATATTATTAACTAATTAAAATTTTTTAGAGAAAATTCCTATATCCGTATAAAAGTAAACGAAAACTATTAGAAGGATCCTAAACTCGCTTAGTAAATAAAGGAGATCCTAAAGGAGGCTTAAATTAAAAAGGATAAAGAGGAGACTTCTTATATTAATAACGTTAGTAGTCTTTAATTTAATAATTAATATATTAATAATACGAATTGTAAAACGAATTTCTTAGTATTAAAACCTTATAATAAAGGGCTAAAATACTTACTAAAAGATTTAACAATTTTTAATTCAAATATAATAATCTATATTTCTAATAAAACTAGCCGGTTTAAAAGCCTTATACTTATAAAGGAAGGAGATTATATTTAGGCGGGAGATAAATTTATCGTAATTAAAGGGTATAATTTAATTTACTTAATAATAAATAATAATAAGAATTTCTTTATTAATTTTAGATTTAACAACGTCGTATTTATATTAAGAATAGCCTATAACCTTATATCTTTAAAAAGGTTATTAAAAAAAGGATTATATTAAAATTATTCTTTTAACTCTAATTACCTACGCTTCAACTTAAATAATACCTACTTTTACCATCTCTCTTCAAAATTTAACTAATTTATATTAAAATATATACCCCTTAAAATACATACTAACCAATCTTCTTTTTACGTACGATTTCACCAATTTACCAACGAAACCATTAGGAAGCTTTTAGAGGGTAATACTTTACGCTAGTACTTTCGCCTTAATTATTTAAAATTAAAGACCTTAATTTAATTAACGGATAAAAAATATAGAATACAACTTAAAGGCCCTAATCTCATTCACTACAATTCCTATATAATAATTAAAATAAAGCGCTAAATACGTAGAAAAATCCGCAATGTACTAAAAAGTCCAAAATTACACTTCGCAATCGATTTCTTTAATTATCCGCCTATAAAAGTACCCGGTAGAAGGATAATCTTTAATCTAATAGTCGTCGTAAATCGTTAATCCGGAAAAGTACAATTATATTACTTATTAAACTAGATAGTAAATTCGATTATTACTATACTAACATTACTATTTAACAATCTTAAACTTTATTACTAAATCCGACCTAGGGTAATCGAATATAATAATAAAATAATTATAACTAAACCTTACGTTACTACCTTTTTAACTAAAAGAAGTATAATTATCGAACCTTCGGCTTCTTATACTTAAATATAGAACGGTAGTACCGAATACTCGGGGGGTATAATTAAGGAAAAGTCGACGGCTATAAAGGAGAGGGTAAAACTATTTTAAAAATTTTAATAAGAAATTACAATAGTAGTAATATATTTATTAAATATAACCCTACAATAGGAATTTAATTAGAAGTCCCTAGAAGAATACTTTACAATATATATAGTAAATTACAATAACAATTAATAGAAAATAGTACTACAACTATTATACTTAAAAATATACAATTATAAAGCTTTTATACTTATAATTAATATCCTACACAATCAAAAGTAAATTTAGAAATTTAAAAAATGCGTTTAGGTAAAATATTTAATCGGTTACTAATCTAATAATATTTACCGTATTTAAAACCTATATATAAATTAAGTAATTACAATTAGGGATATAGTATTTAATAAAAACGAGGTCTTTATAAATAATATGGAAAAGCTCTATAATACTTTTAATATTTCCCTTAAAGAATTAGCCGTATAATTAAATAATATTTATTCATTAAATTTCAATATATCCGACCCGCTACCGATTAGAAGCGCTAAAATAGAAAATAATAAGGCTAATTTAATTGTTAAATCCTTACCCGCCGCTAATAAAATTACAATTTCCAAACCGATTAAATCTATATATATATAAAAAGAGGAAAAACAAATAGATTAAGAGGGTAAGGGTACTATAATTACCCCGGCGGTAGCCCTAAAACTATAGCTGTAAAAAGATTAATAAATAATAATAATAAATAAAGAAGAAGAAATGGGTTATTCTACTCCTTTAAAAAGTCTAGTATTATTCCTTATTAATAGTTTTAATACATTATACCTTTAAAAGAATTAGCCAATATATAATAAATATCTCTATTAGATCGGGTCCTTCTTAATTACTTTAAATAAAATAAACGTTAAATTATATAATAAACAATTTATTAATAAAAAAACCCTTAATTAAATAAAACGCCTAGGGACTAAAGAAATCGAAAGGGAAGAGGAGTTTTCTAATAATTGAAAATTAATTAAGGACTATATAAATCGTCTCAACGCCCTTAAAACTTTATATATACTTTACAAACGAAACTTTCCTCCTCTCCCTCGCCTTTATAAAGACCTCTAGGGTTATCCCTTTAATAATATTTTTATAAGGGTAGAATAAAAATATATAAACGACTACGAAGAAAAGAAATTATAAATATAGATTAATTAAAACGAATAGTTAATTAATAAAACTACTACTCTTCTTAATTATATATAGGTATATACGTACAAATTCAATATAGAAGATTATTTCCTTAAATATAAGACTCGTCTAATTATACAAGGAGATTAATAATTATGTAATAATATACGAAAAACGTATATTACTACCCTCGCGATCCAATCTTTCCGGATTATAATAATTATTATTATTTACTTTAATTTTGAATTTAAATAATATAATATTATTAACGCTTTTATTAATACGGTATTAGACGAAGTTATTTATATAAAAATATTATACGGTTAAATACGTCGAAGTAAAGTATTAAAGTTATTATAGGCCTTCTATAATTTAAAACGTTCTCCCCTATTCTAGTAGAAAGAATTTACTAAAACCCTAATAAAAATTAGGCTAGCCCCTATCCCTATAGAATTATATATTTTAATCTATAAGAATATAATTATATTCTTCTATATAAATAATATTATCCTCGTTTATAAAATAGAATATTTATTGTTAGTAAAAGGAATAATTACTACTTTTAAAAAATACTACTAATTAACTGGCGGCTATAATATTTAATAGTTTTTAAATATCGAAATTATTCGAAACTGCCTTCGTTAATTAATTTAATTATTTTAACGAGAATATATTCTTAAAATAATAAAAGGAATTATATAAATTAAGAAAGCCCCTAAAACCCCTATAATACTTAAAGAACTAATTACTTTATTTAAAACTACTACCCTATATTTAATTAAATAGTATTAATAAATAATTAATACTATTCTCTACTTTATAATTATTATTAAACTAAATATTACTTTTATTCTATTTTAATTAATTCGCTTCCTTACTAACTTAGAATAGACTTACTACTCCGCAATCCTATAGGTAAAGGCCTACTTACGAAGTATTAATTACTATACCCTCTAATTAGGAAGAGGAAATAGGTTTGAAATTTATATTAATTCGTTTTTTATTAATAATTTTTCTAATTAATGAAATTTTTAAAAATTTATAATATAATTATTTAGCGGGATTATTAATTAACAAACTAATAAATAGAATATAATAACAATTTTAATAATAGAAATTAAATTACTATTTCTCGCCTAAGGAGTAAAGGAAAATATATAGGCTAAAAAATTCTTTAATTTCCTTACCCTTCGATTTAAATTCGAAATTATCCCCCTCAATTATAATAATAAATAGATAATTCGCTTTATTACTTAGGAGAATTCTAAGTTTTAAACTAAATTTAAATACATCGATATTTATAATTACTAATTTAGAGAGGGATAATAACGAAGCCTCGTCGACGTATACTATATACTAATAAAATAGATAATTATTAATAGATTAACGAAAGCATTAGATTTACGTAAGTATTTTAAGTTTATAAAGTAGTTCAACCTAATAAATATTAAAGAAATAAAGAAAGAGAAGAGGAAATTATTAATAATCGAAGCGAATTATTTAATTATAAGAATTAATAAGGAGGACTAAAGAAAGGAAACCTATTAAGCGATAAAAAGAAGGGATAAATATTAATATAAGTATAAATTACCTTCTTATACAATATAGTTAAGAAAACCATTATAAATTAAGAGGCTCTAATATAATAAATTCTATAAAGTGGAAAAAGTAAAAAGATTAGTCCCGGCAAGTTTCGAACCTACGACTTTTAAATATAGTATCTAAGAATAATCTATTAATTATACTATTAAAAATATTTAAGAAATAATATATAGTTAACTAAAATTATACCCTAATATTCTAATTATTAAGCTATAGGACCCCGCTTATTAAAAACAATATTATCGACCTTCTATATTTATAATATACAATTGTAGGCAATACCTTTAAAGGTAACTATTAGAGGAGAATAATAAAATAAGTATAGATTTGTAAATAGCTTTATTTGGCTAACTTTCTAGATTAAATCCAGTTTAACTAGGGGGGTGTGTCGGATAAAAGCAGTAATAGGAGTGGTTAGACCGCCCTATCTTATATAAGCTGGTATAACTAGTAAACCCGGATATTAGAGATTCTATATAAGGGATTTACCCAGCAAATCTCTATACAATATATAGTCTGCACCCTACTTTCGTATATACATTTTAACCCCTGCTCGTGCTCGTATTCTACACAGTCATTCACGGCTTCGCAGACTCGCTTTGGACGTCGTCACGAATGCCGTGAACAGTTGAAGTCAAATTTGGCTTCAGGTGTACGAGCGCTCAGACCCCCACGTACTGACGTCGAAGTCCTTGCATTCGAGCTACGTAAGAGAAACAGAGGAATATATATCAAGCGCCACAAATACTTTTGGCTGACGACAAGCATTCAACTCTGTGTGAGATGGTGTCGGATAAAAGAGGTGATAGGGGTGGTTAGACCGCCCTATCTTATATAATCTAGGCCCGCTAGTATAACCAACAAACCCTAATATTAGAAATTCTATATAAGGGATTTACCCAATAGATCTCTATACAATATACAATTTACACCCTACTTTCGTATATACATTTTAACCCCTACTCGTACTCGTATTCTACAATTAAGAGTCTTATACGCAATATTAATAATTGTAATCAACCGGGCAAATACAATACTTAGTAAATAATAATAAAGATAATAGAACCGAACCCCCTATAATTCAATAATATCTACCTCTATTAATCTTAAGACCGTAGGCGAAATTATCCTTAATAAGTCTAAAGACTAATATTTCTAGGAGAAGGGATTTAAAGATAAAGCTTTTAATAAAGAACTCTAATCTTTTATCGACCTTAATCTTAAGAAGAGAATCCTCTAGCCTATCACTCCTTTTAAACCGCTAATTACTAATTTCTAAGAATTAATTATCGAAATAATTTAAAAGATTTAAATTTAATAATAAATTCTCAAATTTACTAAGGAAGAGGGTATTTCTACTAACCCCAGCCCTCCGGTAATTAATACCCGGGCTTTTCAAACCGCCCGGTCCGCTACAACTCCGGCCCTTCCCCCGACATTTATTCTTATTCCCGCTTTAATTCAAACGCCCGTCCCTCCTAAACCGGCTATTAAAATATCTTTTGCCACTAAACGCCTAGGTTTTACATTTAAATCTAATTTCTGTAATTATAAAACTACTTTAGCTAAATACCGCTATAAGAAGAAGGATTAAAACAAATTTATTTTGAATATTAATAAGGTTAAAAATTAAATAAAGAAATATACTATTAAAAAGCTTTACTTAACCTACTTCCCAAAAACCTAAACTATTACTATTTAATATAATAAATTCTACACTTCGATTAATTATAACCCTATTAGAACTAAAGAAAATACTTATACTAAATATTAAGAAAAGGTTCGCTTTACTTATCCCCCCAAGAATTAGACCGCTTAATCTAAGGAATAGAAAGGAATTATAACTATTAACTAATACTATAAAGTTAATAAATATACTAATATAGAAAATTGGCGTTAAAATTTCCTCTAAATAATAAATAAATTCCCCAATTCTCCCCTTAATATTTAGGCTATAATATATTACTAAATTAAAGATAATAAATTTTATACCTTTATAAATATAGCTTAAGAATTTAGGTAAACGGTCTACGAAGCGTTTCTATTAAATAAGGGTAACTCCTAAATTTATAAGGGTAAAATATTTAAAATTAGAATTATATTTACTAAAGAAATTAGTAGGGATATTCTTAATAACCCCTAGGATAACCGAAGTAAAAGGACGATTAAAGGTTATTAAAACTATAATAATAAGAAGCCGAAAAGGGCTTGTCCTACTTATAAGCGTATAAATTATTAAATTGAATACTATTAGTATATTAATACTATTAACTGACTTAAATACTTTAAGGAAAACTCCTATATCCGTACGAAAGTAAATAAAAATTATTAAAAGGACCCTAAATTTACCCAACGCGCGAAGGAGATCCTAAAGGAAGCTCAAATTAGGAAAGATAAAGAAAAAATATCCTATATTAATAGCGTTAGTAGCCTTTAACTCAATAGTCGGCGTATCGGCAATATAAATTGCAAAACGAATTTCTTAATACTAGAATTTTATAATAAAGGGTTAAAATACTTATTAAAAGACTTAGCGATTTTTGATTTAAATACAATAATTTATATTTTTAATAAAGCTAGTCGTTTTAAAGGCCTTATACTTATAAAAGAGGGAGACTACGTTTAAGCGGGAGATAAATTTATTGTAATTAAAAAGTACAGTTTAATCTACTTAATAATAAATAATAACGAATGTTTCCCTATTAATCTTAGACTTAACGACGTCGCACTTATATTAAAAATAATTTATAACTTTATATCTTTAAAAAGGTTATTAAAAAAAGGATTATACTAAAATTATTCTTTTAACCCTAATTATTTACGTTTCCGCTTAGATAATACCTATTTTTACTATTTCTCTTCAAAATTCAAATAATTTGTATTAAAATATATACCCTTTAAAATACATATTAACTAATCCTCTTTTTATATATAATTTCACCGGTTTACTAATAAGACTGTTAGAAAGCCTCTAGAAGGTAATACCTTACGCTAGTACTTTCGATTTAATTACCTAGGATTAGAAACTTTAATTCAATTAACGGATAAAAAATATAAGGTACATTTTAAAAGCCCAAATCTCATTTACTATAACTCTTATATAATAGTTAAAATAAAGCGCTAAATACGAAGAGAAGTCTACGACGTACTAAAAGGTCTAAAACTACATCTCACTATCGATTTCTTTAACTATCCGCTAATAAAAGTACTTAGTAGAAGGATAATCTTTAATCTAATAGTCGTCGTAAATCGCTAATCCGGAATAATATAATTATATTACTATTACGGTGCAAAGGCATAAGGTAAGTAAGAATAAATGTAATTATATAAAGAGAGGAAAGGGGAAGGTCTAAGAGTATGCTTTAGGACTAGCCTTTATAGGCTAATCCTAATTAATAGCTCTATAATAGTCTTATAAACGTTGTAGAACTAGTATAACCGTTATATAGCGATAACGATTAAAGCTATTACAAACGTTGTAATAGCTGTTATAAGGCTAGATCACATACCCTGTGCCTTGAGTACTATTGGCTAGTATTACACTGTAGTCGTATATGCCTTAGCCGTATATATAGCTATAGTACTAGGCTTAACTATAGTAGCGGTTACGGGGTAGATCTACCCAGGTGGATCTTACCCGTACTTTATATCTGCCCTAGTTATCGTATACCTTTCTTACTTCCTTCGTATAATAATAAAGATCATACCTTATACTTAACAGTACCCTTGCCCCGTAATAATTTATTATACTTATATATTTATACTACACGTACTTATTTACTATAAATATCGCGACGAACGTCTTTCTTAGCAATTTACTAATATTCTAATTTTCGGATTATTCCCGACGTTTTCGCACTTCGTAAGACGGGAGAATCAATCTAGTAATAATACCCATCCATTTAATACTTTCAATTATAAACGGATTTTACGACTATTATAATTATAGTTCTAAAGTATTAACCGGCGTATTTAATCTATACGTTTATTTCCGCTTCCCAAAAGACAATAACGATACCGAATCGGTAATTATCTATTACAATACCGATACGGAATCCGTAGTTATTAACGACCCTCCTAATCTCTTAGGCAAAACCCCTATTATTAATCGAACTTTAATTCTTAGTATAGCTAATAATTACCCTATCCCCCCTTTGGAGTAAGGCTTTTAGGCAGAGTAGCCCCTTAACTACTATTACCCGGATTATAAATTCTATAGCCCTAATTTCGTTCCCTAAGGCTCTAATAAACCCCCTACTATTAACCCTAATGAAATAATTACTAATAACCGGCTAGTAGTACTAATTTTACGTATATAAAGCGGCGATTATATACGCCATTATATTTAGTCCTATTTATATAATAAATTATTAATTAATAATTTAATCGCCTTCTACCCAGCTATCTTTCGTTAATATACTTCCTATATCGCCCAATTACCTATTTTTATTATTATAATCGATACTATTATAGAAGCCTTTTATACTTCCAAATAGCATTATAATTACTAGCTTCTAAAGAAAGAGGCCGAAGCGCACATTAATATTTAATTATAAAAGGCCTTATAGAACGAAGTTATTAAATAGAAATTAGAAGTTAAGAAGTAGTACGATTAATTTAAGGATAAGGAGGCGATTTATACTAACTACAATAAGGAAATATTAATTATAGTAAATAATAATAGTATTATAAAAGTATAGATCCTATTACTATAGAATTGCGTTATAGAATTATAGATTAATAACGACGGCTTTATAGCCTTACTTAATAATAACGGTATTATTCCCCTTAGCGGTTTCGGCCTTAGTAGCAGCCCTAATAGCAGTTCTAACGGCCCTAGCAGCGGTAATAATACTAGAAATAACGGAAGAGGAAGTAGTCCCGGTAATTAAGGCTACGGCCTTTCCTCCTAACCTCCGGCTCCAGCCTATAATAGCCGTCGTCGTATAATCCCCAACCCCAATATTTTTAATATATTGGGTAAAACGGCTAAAGATTATAATAACGCTTATATTATTTAATATTTAAAGATTCGTTTATATTAGGGATACAATAAATAGGCTTTTCCTACCGAATATTCTAAACTTCTTTATATTTATTCCCGCCTTAATAAGGCTTTTATAACTAATATTAAAGTTAGTATACAACTTATCTTAAAGAAGGCTAACCCCAATACTTAAATTTAGAAAGAAGCCGAGGATTTTATTACTTACTTCGATATTCGTTATAATATAATAGATATAAAGCTAGAGGCAAAGCATTACTTCTAATAATTATAGATAAAATCTACCTTTTAAGACTTCGAGGACAAATTTACCCTCTATACCGATTACTATAGTATAAATAATTCTATACGCGTATTCTTAATTAAATAAAAAATTAATAATTAATTTAAAGATTCGATTATTTACTAGACCGACTACTTTATTAATAATAATATTAACGGCTAAATTAAGCTTCTACATAAATTAATTTATAACTACAAGGAAACCGCTTTTAATAAAAAGATGTTTAACCCTTAATCCTTTAGTAATAATTGTAGTAGATTTAGTAGTAGTAATAGCTCTAATAGTAATAATTCTAGTAATAATTCTAGTAGTAGCAATTCTTCCTCGTCTTTTAAGACGGTCTCTTAAGGCGGTAACGCTATAGATTTAAATTAATTTAAAATTATTATACGTCGTATTATATTTTCTAATATTTAAAAACGTCGTTAGGAGGCCGGTAAATATAAGAAGTATAGTAAGAAAGGCTATAAGTAGAAGAAGTACTAGGGTTTAATAGATTTAGACGACAGTAAAAGTTCTATTATAAGTACTAAGATTAACTATCCCGGCGGCAACAGTAGTAATAAGTCTAAAGATAAAAAGCCCGGTTAAAGCGGCTATAGTAATAGTAATAGTATTAATACGGCCAATATTAGTATAAGCAGCGAGGCCGCCCCCGAGGCTAATAATACTAGTACAGGAAATATAGCACCTCCGTTGTAAATTGCTAACGGAGGCTATTGCCGGAAGGGAGGAAAGAAAGTATAGGAATAGAAGGACGGCTACTAGGTAATATAGAGAAGTAATTAGACTAGGACTAGGAATAAGGAGAATCTTTAAAATTATTATTTATTAATTTAATTATAATTAGATTAGAGAAATTTATTCTCCTTTTAAATTACTTTTATTATAGTAAGCGTAAAATATATTATTTAACATTAATTAATAGTAATTGTACGGGTAAGGCTTTTATTAATACAAATTTTATTAAACGATATAATTTACTAATATAGAAATTAGAACAATTAAAACTATTAAGGCTAGTAAACGGCAATATAAATACCTATATTACGGAATATATTAAATTTAATATATAGATTGGCGTTTATAACGAGGATATCGAAATATTAATATTTATATTATTTCTAAATAACCTAATTATTTTAGGGTTCCCCTAATTATAATAGTATAACTTATTAATAAATTAGGAATTGGAAGAGTTTAAATTCAATAGAAAGTATTGTAGTAAATATCTTCCTAAGGATATACCCAACTTCTAAATACAGGTACTTAAAGTTTTAAGAGGTAATACTATTAAAATTATAAAAGAGTAAACCGTAAAGGCGGAAGCGGAGGAACGAGTTATAAAGGCGGGCCTAGAGGAGTAAACCGCGAAGGTAGGTTCGGAGGAGTAAGTTATAGAAGTAGGTTTAGAGGAGTAAGCCGTAGAAGCAGAAGCGGAGGAAGAGATTGGACTAGCGGCGACCGGACTTTTTTTAAATAACGGATTAGGTCTTAAGAGTATATTATTATTAGAGCCCGAAATTAAGCTATTATTAATATTTAAATTACTAATACGTCCTTCAGTATTAGAACCCCTAGCTTTATTATAAATTCGCTAAATTATTTAATATTGAAAAGTAAGGCTGAAGGAGAAGATTGCTAAAACAATCGGTAAGGATATAAACCCTAAATAGTTATAGCCTACTAATTTACTAAAAGGAAGCCAAATAATAATATTTCCCTACGATTTAATAGCCCTAAGACCTCCCGAGCCTAAGAAGAAGTTAATCCCCTATAGGATAATCGGCGGCGAATACGTCCTAGCTATAGACTTTAAAAAAAGGCTATTAATACTATTTTTTGTAAAGCCTATCGATATTAGTAATATTCCTATTAATATAAACAATATTATAGAATTTAACGCAACTAATTTTAACTTCGTTATCCGAATAGAAAACCTAGAGGCGATTATTATAATTAGGAGAGAAATCGAAGAGGCGATTAAGTAAATAGAGGAGGAGATTAAAGTAGAAGGTAAAGAGGAATTGGTTAAAAGAAATAAATTTTAAATTACGGATCGTATATATAAGAAGATTTATATAAGTAATAGAGTAGAGTATAAAGATTAATTTATAGATTATTTCCTAAAGATTTTGAAAGGTGACGTAAGCGAAGTTATAGTAAAGATTACGGAAAAAAACGCTAAGAAGTTCTATAAGAAGGCGGATAGGCCTTTAATTATTAAATAATAAATTAAAGCTAAAATACCAATTTATTACTACAAATATTAGAATATAGCAAACCCTAAAGAAGTTAAAATTATTCCCTAATACCAGTCTTATAATTACAAAATCGAATTAATCCCGGGAATTGAATTACTTAACGCCTATTTACGCCCTTTCTTACTACTAGAACTAAATATTATTAAGAAATAGTTAAATAAGAATATTAAATAAGGGTTTATCCGGCTATCCTAATTACCAATAGTATTTCCTATACTATTAGCAAAAAAATTAAGCGGCGGCGTTCGTATTTATATAAATTACTATAGTATTAACAACACAACTTTAAAAATATAGTACCCCCTTCCCTTAATTAAGGAGACTCTAGATATTATTTGTAAAGTTAAAATTTTTACCAAATTCAATATTATTACTACTTTTAATTGGATTTGTATATATAAGGGCTACGAATAGTTTACGGCGTTTATAATATGATTTGGACTCTACGAATTATTAATATACCCCTTCGGTTTACAAAGCGCGCCGGCAACCTTCTAGAACTTCATTAATAACATTTTCTATAATATATTAAATAAATTCGCTACCGCTTACCTCGACGATATCCTAATTTATTCGGATAATAAAGAAGAATATATTAAATATATTTCTAACGTATTAAATCGTCTTGAACGTTTAAGCTTACAAATCGATATTGACAAGTGTGAATTTTATATTACTAAAACGAAATATTTAGGCCTAATTATTATACTAGGAGGCATTAAAATAAATATAGATAAAATCAAAGTAATAACTATATAGGAAGCCCTAAAATTAAAGAAGGCATTGCAATTATTCTTAGGGTTCGCTAACTTCTACCGTCGATTTATTAAGAACTTCTCGAGTATAACTAAACCGCTCTACAAACTTACTAAGAAAATAGCTAACTAATAATAGGATATCGAATATTAAAAAGCGTTCGATAACTTCAAGACGGTATTTACAACAATACTAGTTTTAAAAATCTTCGATTAGGGCAAAAAGATAGTAATTGAGACCAATACTTCAAATTAGGCTTCCGGAAGTACTCTTTCCTAATAGGGAAATAATAGCGTTCTCTACCCGGTAGCCTACTTTTCGGCCAAATATATCGTAGTAAAATACAATTACAATATCTATAACAAGGAATTGCTAGCCATTATAAAGGCCTTCGAAGAGTAGTCCCTAAAATTAGAAGGAGTATAAGAGTAAGTAGAGATTATTACCGATTATAAGAACTTCAAGACCTTTGCTACGACTAAGCAGCTTATACCGTAGTATATACACTAATTAGAATTCCTCAGCTATTTCAATTTCAGAATTACCTATAGGCAAGGCGCAGCGAATATTAGGCCTAATACTTTAAATAAGAAACTAGAAGATAGGCTATAAAATATAGACGATAAACGCTTATAAGCTAGAAAGAGGCCGCTAATCGACCTAAATCGCTTCGACCTAACTTTCTTTAAGGGCGAGGATAAGCCTATAGATATTATTTACCTATATCTAAATACTATAGAGGAATTCTACTATATAAACTACGCTATAGACCTTTATAATTAAGACTTTAACTTCTAGGACTTTAACCTCTACGAATTCGATATTACGAAATCAACCGACGATCTAATCGACGACAATTACGCCAAGTCCAACCTAATATAAAAAATAATTTCATACCTATAAAAGGAGGGCCAAAGAGCATAGATATTAGAAGTTAAGAAGAAATTCAAAATCGCCTTTACAAAATATTTAATTAGATAAGGATAAATCTATTAGAGAAAAAACGTAGAAGAATAGGTATTTATTAATCCAAACGATAAAGACACCTAATTACAACTAATTTATAAAATATATACGGCTAAACCAAATAACCACCCCAATCGAGAATATATATACGAAATATTCAATAAGTTCTACTATTAACTAGGTATATACTAGTTTATTAAAGAGTTCTACAAAGCCTATTTAGTATATGTAAAAACGAAGTCCTTACAGCATTTACCGGCGGGGTTCCTAAAACTATTCCTAATACCCTTCAAATTATAGTCGGAGATTTCAATTGATTATATTACCCCTATAATATTATATACTAGGCGAAGAAGGACTTACCGTTATATCGCGGTCGTTATCGACCGCTTAACTAAAATAAAATACTATATTCCTATAGAAACCTTAGAAACGGACGAACTAATTGAGAAGTTCATCGAACGGATCTATAATATTTATAGCTTACCGGATAGTATTATTTTAAATAGGGGATTACAATTTATTTTAACGCTTTAGAAAACCCTATACAAAAGGCTAGGTATTACTATTAAATTCTCTTTAGCTTTTTATTCCTAAATTAACAGCTAAATTAAACGTATTAACGCGGAAATAGAGTAATACCTTCGGCTTTACGTTAACTAGGCCTAAAATAATTAGGCGGACTAATTACTTTTAGCTAAATTTGCTTATAATAATACTATATTAAAAATAACCGGCGTTTCTCCCTTCTATACTAATTACAGTTTCTACCCGAGAATAAATACTAAGCCGGCCAAGCCTTATCCCCCTAATTTATCGGAGGTATAAAAGAAGGAATTCTTCAAGGCTTTAGAAGTAGTTAATCGTTTCTAAACTATCTTCGACGGTGTAATAGCCTTATTTAAATAAATATAAGACCGGTACGAGGCGAATATAAATAAGAACCGCAATAACGCCCCTAAGTATTATATTAGTAATAAAGTCTTATTAAATACTAAGAACCTCGCTATAAAAAGGCCGTAAACTAAATTAGTACTTAAATAGGAAGGTCCTTTCTACGTTATCGAATACGACTCCTATTGCGTAAAGCTCAAACTGCCTAAAAATATAAAGGTAAACCTAATATTCTATATATCTATAGTTAAATTATAGGAAATATCTAGACTCTTAGGGCAGTAAAATATTAAGTAAAACATTTTGGCTAATAAGGGCCGCGTTATAATTAAAACCGACGACTATAATAACGATAAATAATAGGAATAAAAATTCGAAGGCATTATAAGCTACAATAAAATAAATAACAGGCGCTAAATATATTACGTTAAATAAAAAAATATTAATAAATCCAATTAATAATTAGTTAAGGACTTAGAGGAATACAACAACGCAATTTAGAAGTTCTACAACGCTAACCCTAATATATTACTACTTCTAATTTAAATTAAGAGGAGGCGAGGTAAGGGAAGGCCGAAGAAGAGGTTATTACTTGAAATACCTTTATTATTAACAATACTAATCACCCCTAATTTAGATTTACATTAATAATAATAACCCCTTCGACGAAATACTAAAGTTATATAATAAAAAAGATAAAGTTAATAAAGTAGATAGATCTAACAAAAAAGGAATTCAATCCGACTTATCCGCGTACCCTAATCGAAACCTCTAATATACTCTTTTTTAGAATAACCGTCGTAAGTACGAAAGATAGTACGTCTTATAGTAAATTTACATCTCCTATTCCTCTAGTAAATAGTTAAAGCCTACGGTCGGTTATAATTGGAAAGTTAGAATTAATATAATCTTTAAAAGAGATTAAAAAGCTAGAATTAGTATAAAAACGCAATTATAAATAGGAATCGAATAGAGAATCTCTACGCTATCTATACTAATAACGGCTAATCGTATATCTACGCAAACCGCTATACTACAAACGTCTTTATAGTACCCCTCGCGGGGCTGGTAATAGTAGAGGAGGGAAATATTGGTTATAAAGGCGATTGGAGCGTTATTTGGGATTATTTGGTATAATGATATAGATGGAGGAAAGTCTTGAAGAAAAGGGCACATTTAGTAATATTTTGGCTAGTAGTTAACTCCTGAGTAAGAGTTTTGGCGCCGAATAGCTTACCACCTTAGTATAAACACTAAAGTTTTTTATCGCGATTTAATTAGGTATATCTATAGAATAACCGGGAGGACCTACTTTAGGCAAAATAATATATTTAGATAGCGATTTTATAGCCGGGAGCTTTTCTTAAGGGGAGGTAGTATTATAGGGCTAAATTATATACCCTATACCTTAAATACCATTAACCAATACTATATTATAGTCGTATATACTTCAGCCGTATATATAGCTATAGTATTAGGCTCAGCTATAGTAGCGGTTACGGGGTAGATCTACCCAAGTGGATCTCACCCGTGCCTTATATCTGCCCTGGCTGTCGTACACCTTTCTTACTTCCTTCGTACAACAACAAAGATCATACCTCATACCTAACGGTGCCCTTGCCCTGTGATAATAGCTTTATATAATAGTTTAAACTATAAGCTAATCTCTAATTCAAACCTAATACTATCGCTACTATAAACCGTTATAGGGTTAACCCTATAATACTACCCCGGGCTAAAAGAAGCTATATAATTAATTAATAATATATAAAATATTAGAAATATTTAGTAATCGCTTAATTTATACTATAAAAGCTTCTACGGCCGCTATTACCCTACGCGGCGACCTCCTCCGCCCCTTGTACTATCCGTTCTCCTTAACTTCTAATAGTTAATCCGCTCTTCTACTTTATTAATCTATTCCGGCCTCCGCTTCGCAATCCCTCTATCTTTCGGCAATAATTTAAACCGGTAGTATTAGAACGTCCGGATTATTATTATAGAACTTCTTAATTTCCTCCGAATATATTTCTATATTTTTATATAATTACTAATTAAATACGTATAGTAGCGCCTATATAATATAATATTCCTATTATCTATTATTTAAGTTCTTCCAATAGCCGTCGATAGTTTTAAATTCCTATTCTTTAGAGTCCTTCCTATTATTTATCCGCCTTATAATCCGCCTATAATTCGCCTTAATATCCCTTTCTATCCTTCTTATTTAAAATTTGACTTTATTAATATAGAAAATAGGATTATACTTTATATTAATTAGTAAACGGAATATAATAGTATAGTTATAGATTTTAATAATTTCGAAAGGCCCTTTACAAAACAATATTAACTTCGCATACGGCCTCCCTATTTCGAAGTTCTTTATACTTAGTAAAACCTTATCCTTAACCTTATATTATAGGGCATTTAATTTATTCGTATTAGTATTATCCTTATACCGTTATTAAACCTCCTTTACCTTAGCCGTAACGAAATTTAGGATTACTTTAAAGCGATTAGCGATTTTTAAAGCTTTAAAATACTTATCTTACTAAATTTATAATATATTTAGAGGGTATAATTTAACTAACTCTACGCCTATTTATAAATAAAAACTATAATTGGCGAAGAAGGGTAATATTTCTATTATCTTTAATATAAGATTATTAGCGGTAAATTCCGCTATAGGGAATTAATCTACTTAATCGTTTTATACCTAATTAATAAAGGTTTGCAAATATCTTTCTATTTCAATATTAATCTACTCCATTTATCCGTTAGTAATTAGATAGAAAATAAAGGAGGAAGTTAATTTAATTTCTAATTTCGTTAATAATACCCTTTAAAATTATAAGATAAATTAAAAACCCTTATTTAATATAATAATATTAAGCAAATTATAAATATTATAGATTTATTTAATAAATTAATTAATTAATTCTTCTACTATTAAACCGATTATAGGAATAAAATACTGTATTTTTATTAACCGGTCTATAACTACGGCGACGTATTTAAATGCTTACCCTTACCGTTTATATAGTATTAACAGCGTAATATAGTCGATTAAAATATCTTTTTATAGCGTAAATAATACTATTAATAATTTAAATAGCCTATATAATATATACTATACTAGTTTTATCTTTATATATATTAGGTAATTCTTATAATAAACCTTAACGGCGTTATATATTTTTAATTAGAAAAAAGATTATAGGAGGAGGCTATATATCTTCTCCTTCCTTAAATACCTTATACCCGGTATATTATAAGCGCGGCGGATTAATTAATAATAAATATTTATATTATTAAAGTTAAAGAGGATAGAACCGCAATAATAGATCTGCCTTTAAATAATATAATACTTTACGAATAAAAACTTTTTAAAATTATTCTTTACCTCCTTCGACTACGCTTTCCTAACTAAATCTAATATATAGGCCTACGCATTTTACAAAAAAGTTAATTTCTTATAGTAATTTACAATAAAGTCGTCTACTAATATTTTATTTATAATTTCGAAGTTGTAAATATATTCGGTGCCGACGAAGACTATAGAAATCTCCTCTCCCGACGTAGAAATCTCCTCTCCCGACGTAGAAATCTCCTCCTCTAATACAAATACCCTATTAATAAAAATATTCTTATTTAATAATACTTTATTATGTACTAATAGCCTTTTATTTCCCGTATCCTTCGGGACGTCTTTTAGCTTATAATATAACGTATCCGGGCGGACTTATAAAGAACCCAGCCGGTATTAAATAGTAAAATTAAAATATAATAAGAATTAAAACTATTATATATATTTTAGGGTTAGTTATTTACTAATTATAAAAGACTTTAAGCCTTTATAATCGGTAATAATCTCTACCGGTTTCTATACTCCTTCTAATTCTAATTTCTATTCCTCTAAAGCTTTAATAATAACGAAGAATTCCTTATTATAAATATTATAATTATATTCCGTTAATAAATACCATTAATTAAAATAAACAATTAATTTTAATTCCCTATTTTTATTATATTACGAGAGCATCCCTCTATAAATTTAATTTAATATATTTATCTCTATAACTATTTATTTTAATTAATTGAAAATATATAGAACGGGTCTATTTATAAAAGCCTTCTTTAATATTTCGAAAGACCGCTAATAATAATCCTTCTACTCTTAATCCTTAATATCCTTTTTTATTAATTCGTATAGCGGATTAATTAATATAGAGAAATATTTAATAAACCAATAGTAGAAATTAGCGAACCCTAGGAAACGTTATAGCGCTTTCTTAGTATTTAGAGCCTCCTAGGAAATTATAGCCGCTACTTTTTCTAAATTTATTTCAATACCTCCCGGGGTAATAATTAGCCCTAAATATTTAATACATTTAGTATAAAACTCGTATTTGTCGATATCGATTTATAGACCCGTATTAATTATCCGTTTTAATATTTTATTAATATATTTAATATACTCTTCTTCGTTTTCTAAATAAACAAGGATATCGTTTAGGTAAACGGTGGCGTAGACGTTAAGGATATTATATAGGACGTCATTAATATAATTTTAGAAAATCCTTAGCGTTTTTTATAATTTAAATAGATAAATTAATAATTTAAAGAGTTTAAAGCGAATAATAAAAGTTGTAAGCTATTCGTAGCCCTCCTTCACTTATATATAATTAAATGTAGAGATTATATTGAATTTAGTAAAGATCTTCGCTTTATAAATTATATTTAACATCTCTTTAATTAATAGTAATAAATATTACGTCTTAAGCGTTATATTATTAACGCTCCAGTAATCTATATAAATATAGACCCCGCCTTCTAATTTTTTTATTAATAGGATAGGCGTTATAGAAGTAGATTAAGAAGGCCGGATAAACTTTTTCCTAAGGTTTTTATTAATTTATTTTTTAATAATAGTAATTTCGATAAATAATATAGGTTTAGGTTTAGCGTATAGTATTTACTCTCCTAGTTAAAGTTCGATCTTATAATTATAAGATTAGTAAGGGGGGAATTAATTTATTAATACTAGTAGAAAGGTATTAACGTAGGATTAATAGTAAAGTAATAATATTTTATTAATCTCCTCCTTAATCTTCTATAATTTATCCGCCTTATTTATAAACTTCTATATATCTTCCTTTAAGATTTTAGCGAAGTATATATATCGAATCGTCGTTTCGTAGAGTGGGACGTCCTTTGCGAAATCTCCTATTAATACGACTATTTATATAATAGCTATTACTTCCCGCTTAGTATTAAATTTATACTTCCTCGCTATATTATTAATAAAGTTGTAAAGGAATAGTAGAAAATCCTTTTTATACTACTCTCTTCTCCTTTTAATAATATTTTACGCTACTTCGTATATAAAATCTATTTCGCTAAACTCCGAAAGTACTATTAGCCGTTCGAATTATATATAATTAGTTGTATATAATTAGAATTAATCTCTTTTATAAATAAAATTAAAGGTGGCGGCGTTTAATTTGCAAATATCCGTAGGATTAATTTTATTATTAATTAATTTACTAAGCCGGATTAGTATTCAATAATCCCCTATTAATATACGCTTCCTACCCGGTTTAGTATAAAATTAATATAGTATATTCCTTTTAGTTTTAATTAGTACTATAGTAATATTAGTAATAAATTTGACCTTTACCCCCGCTTAATAACCGATAAGAACGTAATACGAAATTAATAGTAACGAAATTTCCCCTTTATTTTTAAACGTAGAAGTCCGCTCTTCGGGTCATTTATCCTTAAATTAAAGTCCCTTAACGAATAGGCTCTCGCCCTCCGCCCTTAAGATCTCCTCTTTATAGAAATAACCCCTAGGGATAATACTAATACTATTCTTAGGAAGGGTACTACCCCTTTTATAAAGTATAAATAGTATAATACCCTTTTTAATAGAAGTAAGGGGAAGAAGTGCCTTCTTATAAGTACGAGTAATAATAATAGAAATAGGGTTAGAGAGCGCCCGAAGCGCTTCTATTTAGTCGTTAGAAAAACCTATTAATAAATAGCGGTTATAGTAATTAGAATAATTAAATTGTATATTACCGTTTTTGTAATTGATATATAGTTTATAAATTACTATCTAAAGGTAATTTAAAATAATAGGGTATTTCTTATAGAAATTATATATTAAGAAGGTAATAGTCTCCTTATAATAACCGATTTATAGCCTTCCCTTTACTACTATTTTAATAATACCTTTAATATTACCGTCTACGAATACTAATTTTTTAGGATAAAGTAATAAAAAACGAGGGAAATTATATTCTTAGACAAAAGAATAATCGATAAAAGTATATACAAAATACCTATTATTAACAAGGGTAATATAATAGTCTTTATATATACTAGTAATTACATACGTAGATAATAGAATTATATTTAGAGGAATAATACTATTTAGTAATTAAATTTATATTTCTTCTAAATTAATAAAAGGATTTTATTTTTTCTACAATATAATTAACCGGTTAAACCTCTATATACGATTAGGTATAGAGGCTACTCATTTCCCTAATTATTATAATATTCGCCGCTTATAATAGGTTCGTTAGGGTTTTCAATATTAATAGTTCTAATAGCCCGGATTTCTACTATATCTCCTCTTCTACTTTTTAATCTACTCTTACCGTTTCTTCTACTACCCCGACCTCTTTATCCCTTATCCTTATTTTTTTTCTTCTCTTTATTAATAAAAATCCTATTAATACGAAATTTACTACCCTAATTAATCGAATTAAAGCAATTACAAACTATATATCCCTACTAATTATAATAATAGTAGAGTCCTTTCTCCTTACGCTCCTTAAAAACCTCTAAGTTAAATATAGTAAATATATTTATTACATTTAAATCTATTTAATTTCCTCCTTAGCTTATTATTTTATTATCGGCTAAAGCGGGAGGGGTAAATCTATTACTACTATTATTATTACTATTAGAATTACTACCGCCGCCCTTATTAGCGGAATTAGCCGAAAAGCCGGCTATAACCTTATTACAATATTTGGCGTCTTCGATCTTCCTATTAATCTTTCTAATTAATTATAACTACTTAATATATTCGTCGTTATTCGGGAAATCTTAAAAGATTAAGGCTTAATAGAGCTTCTTATTAATCTTATTATAAAAGTAGTAAACCTTTATAGTATTAATAAAATTATATTTATCTATAAGTTTAATAAATTTGATTTCGAAGTACGGGAATAGTATACTGCTTTAGTAGAAATTAATTAAATATTTATAAATATTTAGTTTAATATCTATATTATTATACCGATTTACTAAGTATTAGAAAAAGATTTCGCCTATCTTCTATAATTATTAATTAGAATTATTAAAGAACTCCTTAATTTTAACGAAATTATTTTTAAATACTGCGTATAAATTTAATCCTAAGTAGAATATAGCCCTTACGATTTTAATTTATTCGTTAAGAAAATAAATTATATTGAACTCTTAAACGGCCTTAATTTAATAGTACTATAAGCGAAAAGTATTATAATATTTAGTATTATCCTTCTTTTTACTAGTAAAAACGGGAGGGTCTTCGATAATACGCTTAAGAAAGCGAGTGGTAAGGGTTATTAAAATTATTGTAGGCGTAATTAGGGCGCCTTCGTTAGAAGTAATAGGGGTTATTAAGGGGGCGTTAGAAAATATAACGATAATTTACTTACGTAGGGTAGTAATAACCTACTAAACTTCTTAGTACTACTATTAAATTTACTAATACTTTGTAATAATAGTATTATAATTAATAAAGATTTAAGCAAATATTCGGCTAAACGTATTAATAATAAATTAAAACGCCGGCTATTAGCTAATATTAGTAGCGATCTCCTAATATTCCCTAGGTATAGGAGAAGAATAGAAATCAAATGTAATACCGTTAATAAAATTCTAAATATCGGGAATAACGTCTAAAATAAATAGTACTACTTTTATAATAGTTATATTATTAATTAATTCGTCGTTAAGAAATTAAGAAAGCATACCCAAATTATAAATATTAAATTCAAATCCGGATTTTAAACTAAACGCAACGTAATTAAGCAGGTAGATATTATTACCGTTACTACTAGTAAAGTAGTAATTGTAATTATAATTATTATTTTCTACCGTATAATTCTATAGCAATATAAAGGGATTATAGTAATAAGAAGGCGTAATCGTAATAATTAGCCCGTATTTAGGTTATAGCTCTAATAAATCCGCGGCTTAATAAGGCGATTCTATATACTAGGGTCCGCAATTAACGGCGACTTCGATATAGGGGATAAACTATATAGTTGAACGCCGTACGATTCCAAGGGTCGAAAAAGGTGTATGTAAAACGTAATAATTTAAAGGTATAATTAATTATTATAATATAAAGGTATAAAGTAAGTAAGAATAAATATAATTATATAAGGAGAGGAAAGGGGAAGGTCTAAAGGTGTATTCTAGGACTAGCTTTTATAAATTAGTCTTAATTAGTAATTCTATAATAGTCTTATAAGCGTTGTAGAGCTGGTATAACTATTATATAGCGATGACGATTGAAGCTATTACAAACGCTGTAATGGCTTTATACAATAGTTTGAGCTATGAGCTAATCTCTAACTTAGACCTGGTGCTATCGCTACTATAAACCGTTATAGGGTTAACCCTGTGACAATTACCTACTAAACCGAATAACGGATTCAATTATTATTATACTAATATTACTATTTAATAATTTTGAATTTTATTATTAAATCCGACCTAAGGTAATCGAATATAATAATAAAATAACTATAATTAAACCCTACATTACCGCCTTCTTAATTAAAAGAAATATAATTATTAAACCCTTAGTTCCTTATATTTAAATATAGAACGGTAGTGCCGAATATTCGGGGGGTATAATTAAGGAAAAGTCGACGGCTATAAAAGAAGGGGTAAAACTACTTTAAGAACTTTAAAAAGAAATTATAATAGTAGTAATATATTTATTAAATATAACTTTATAATAGGAATACAATTGGAAGTCCCTAAAAAAGCACTTTATAACGTATATAATAAATTGCAACGGCGGTTAATAAAAGGTAATACTACAGCTATTATATTTAAAAATATATAATTATAAAACTTTTGCACTTATAGTTAATATCCTACGTAAATAGAAGCGGATTTAAAAACTCAAAAAATACGTTTAAGTAAAATATTTAATCGGTTATTAGTTTAATAATATTTACTATATTTAGAATTTATATACGAATTAAATAATTACTATTAGAAATGTAGTATTTAATAAAGACGAAATCTTTATAAATAATATTAAAAAACTCTATAATACTTTTAATATTTCCTTTAAAAAACTAGCCGTATAATTAAATAATATTTATTAATTAAATCTCAATATATCCGAACCGCTACTAATTAAAGGTATTAAAATAAAAGATAAAGAAGTTAATCCAATCGTCGAATCCTTACCCGCCGCTAATAGAATTACAACTTCCGAACCGACCGAATTTATATATATATAAGAAGAAGAAAAATAAGTAGATTAAAAGGGTAAGAGTACTATAACTACCCCGGCGGCAACCCTAAAACTATAATTATAAAAGGATTAATAGGTAATAATAATAAATAAAGAAAAGGAGATAGATTATCCTACCCCTCTAAAAAATCTAGCGTTATTCCTTATTAATAGGCTTAATACGTTATACCTTTAAGAAAGTTAACTAACGTATAATAAATATCTCTATTAAATCGGGTCCTTCTTAATTACTTTAAATAAAATAAATATTAAATTATACAACGGATAATTTATTAATAAAGAAACTCTTAATTAATTAAAACGTTTAAGGACTAGAGAAATTAAAGGGGAGGAAAAGTTCTCTAATAATTCGAAATTAATTAAAGACTATATAAATCATTTCGACGCCTTTAAAGCCTTAAATATACTTTATAAACGAAATTTCCCTCCTCTCCCTCGCCTTTATAAAGACCTCTAGGGTTATCCCTTTAATAATATTTTTATAAGGGTAAAATAAGAGTATATAAATAACTACGAAGAAAAGAAATTGTAAATATAAGTTAATTAAAACGAATAATTAATTAATAAAATTATTATTCCTTTTAACTTTATATAGATATATACGTATAAATTTAATATAAAAGGTTATTTCCTCAAATATAAAATTTGTTTAATTATACGAAGAGATTAACAATTACGCAACAACGTACGAGAAATATATATTACTACCCTCGCGATCCGGTCTTTCCGGATTATAATAGCTATTACTACTCACTTTAATTTCGAATTTAAATAGTACAATACTATTAACGCTTTTATTAATATAATATTAAATAAAATTATTTATATAAAAGTACTATACAATTAGGTATATTGAAGTAAAGTATTAAAATTATTATAGGCCCTCTACGGTTTAAAATATTCCCCTCTACTCTAATAGAAAGAGTTTACTAAAATCCTAGTAAAGGCTAGGCTAACCCCTATCCCTATAGAACTATATATTTTAATCTACAAAAATATAATTATATTCTTCTATATAAATAATATTATCCTTATTTATAAAATAAAATATTTATTATTAGTAGAGGGAGTAATTACTACCCTTAAAAATACTACTAATTAACTAGTAATTACAATATTTAATAATTTTTAAATATCGAAATTATTCGAAACTGCCTTCGTCGATTAATTTAATTATTTTAGCGAAAGTATATCCTTAAAATAATAAAAGGAATTATATAAATTAAAAAAGCCCCCGAAACCCCTATAATACTTAAAGAATTAATTACTTCGCCCGAAACCGCTACCTAATACTTAATTAAGTAATATTAATAAATAATTAGCGCCGTTCTCTATTTTATAATATTATTAAACTAAATATTACTTTTACTCTATTTCGATTAATTTACTTCCTTACCAACCTAAAGTAAATTTACTACTCCGTAATCCTACAGGTAAAGGCCTACCTTCGAAATACCAATTACTATACCCTCTAATTAAGAAGAAGAAATAAGTTTAAAATTTATACCGATTCGTCCTTTATTAATAACTCCTCTAACTAATAAAACTCCTAAAAGTTCGTAATATAATTATTTAGTAAGACTATCGATTAGCGAACTAATAAATAAAATATAATAATAACTTTAATAATAGAGGTTAAATTACTATTTTTCGCCTAAAGAGTAAAGGAAAATATATAGGCTAAAAAGCTCTTTAACTCCTTTACCCTTCGATTTAAATTCGAAATTATCTCCTTCAATTGTAATAATAAATAGATAATTCGCTTTATTACTAAAGAGAACTCCAAATTCCAAACTAAATTCAAGTATATCGATATTTATAATTACTAATTTAGAGAAGGATAATAATAAAGCCTCGTCGACGTATATTATATACTAATAAGGTAAATAATTATAAATAAACTAATAAAGGCGTTGGATTTATACAAGTACTTTAAGTTTATAAAGTAATTCAATTTAATAAATATTAGGGAGATAAAAAGAAAGAAAAGAGAATTATTAATAATCGAAGCAAATTATTTAATCGTAAGAGTCGATAAAGAAGATTAGGGAAAGGAAATTTATTAAACGATAAAAAGAAGGGATAAGTATTAATATAAATATAAATTACCTTCCTATATAATACAATTAAGAGGACTTTTATAAATTAAGAGGCTCTAATACAATAATTTATATTTATAAGGTAGAAAAAGGCAAAAAGATTAGTCCTAGCAAGATTCGAACTTACAACCTTTAAATATAATATCTAATAATAATCCGTTAATTATACTATTAAAAATATTTAAAAAATAGTAAACGGTTAACTAAAATTATATTTTAATACTCTAACTACTAAACTATAGGACTCCGCTTATTAGAAATAGTACTATCGACCTTCTATATCTATAGTATACGATTGCAAGCGATACTTTTAAAGGTAACCGTTAGAAGAGGATAATAGAATAGGTGTAAATCTGTAAATAGCTTTATCTGGCTAGCTTCCTAAATTAAATCCAATTCAGCTGGGGGGGTGTGTCGGATAAAAGAGGTAATAGGGGTAGTCAAACCGCTCTATCTTATATAATCTAGGCCCGCTGGTATAACTAGTAAACCCTAATATTAGAAATTCTATATAAGGGATTTACCCAGCAGATCTCTACACAATACACAATCTGCACCCTACTTTCGTATATACATTTTGACCCCTGCTCGTGCTCGTATTCTACAGATGGTGACAATAATCCACCCGTTCGGGCCATGGAATCGAGGCCTGTGGCTGGATCATCCTGTACTGCGCCACGTGGCACAGCATCAAACAGACTTCGTGTTGGAGGTAGGGCTCAGCCCTGGCCTCCGCCCTAGCCTCCTACTGGTGCCAAGCCACATAGAGATAGGTAGCTCGGATCTGCCGACTTGATCCTCTAATACACACACCAAGAGTGAGTGCCGACAGGTCATGAGCCCTCGCGCACTGCGCATTTGAGATATCCTGTTGAAGGACACATCAGCTTGTTCAGCTCGTAGAGAGCATTCTTTTGCTGCAATTTCCACCTCGTTTGGAGTATTGCACCCTCAGTTATTTTCGAAACGGCTTGCCGTCGTGCCGCCTCGTTCAGTCGTCACGGAACACGCGTATTTTCGCGTTTACGAAACCCACAAAACCGCGATATTGCACACAGGTGAATATCAACCAGTATCTCTGGCAGCGCGCCTCAACGGAGTAAAGGTTTACTCGCGTTGAATACTGGTGGTTCAATTCAGTTCAGTACCCTTTATTTAAGTTCAGCTTCCTTCAGTGCGATGAAGCCTAGATTTCAGTCCAGTTCAGCAGCGTTGAGTTCAGAAGCACCCACCTGCGCCAGTTCAGTTCAGCAGCCTCGAGTTCAGGAGAACTCAGCCGCGCCAAGTTTCCTTTGTCGACTGTTTTCGCGTTTCCGTTTCCAGTCAACTATCGCCAATCTCAACGCCAGTCAAGATGGCTGGTGACGATATGGATTTGCCTAAGCTCCAGGAGCTCAAGGGCCAGAAGAATCTTCAAGAGTGGAAGAGCCTGCTGGACCTCATCTCTCTTATCAGGACCTGGAGAAGTTTATCCAGCAAAATGTCCTAGAAATCCCAGCGAACAAAAGCATCGCATCAAGGTGCTGTTCATTCGATCGTCGCTCTCATCCGAAGTCCGAGAGCGCCGTGGCAGTGAACTTCTTCCTCCTCAGGGAAACGAACTCCTCCATACATCTCCGCGATGGCGTTCTCTGACGCAGCTGGGATTATCTTCATGATATCATCGTAAAGCTGCTTCGGGTTCGTCTCGTCGGGCTTACAACTTTCCACAAAGACTTGGATCGGCTCCAGTATCTCCGCCGACGTATCCAGGAACTCATCCCGTCACTCACGGATGAGGTTTGTGTGTGGATTGCCCTTGCTGGTATCAAGGAATATCAGGTTTATTTCCAGATGATTATCAAGATAAAGGAGGGCAAGCTTGACTGGGCCCAGTTCACGAGAGAGTGTACTGTTAAAGCCAACCGTGAGAGCGCCGATCCAGCAATGCTGGCCCAGCCCAAGACGACCGGCACGACGCCATCTTGTCGTCCTCGACTGGCAGGGCCAGTAAGAACCATCGGGGACCTCCATACCACGCTCCCTGCGACAGGTATTATCCGGGCTTCTTACGTTTACTGTCAAGTCTGAAGATACCTACCGAGTAAGGAGGAGTGGAGACATGTACCCGCCGCTACGAGCCCGTGATGCTCGAATAAGATGGGGTCAATTTACCCCTCTCTTTCGTGCTTGAGATGCGTGCAGTTGACTGGAATCCTTCGAGAAATTCTACGTGGTACTGTTGAGATGAGTAACATCGAGTTCACACACACGTTCCTTACGTATTATCTGAACGCCTACCTCTGTATAGTACCCAGAACTTGGTCCAGGCCGGCGAAGCACCAAGACATGTCTTGGTCCCTGATCCACTACCCATGTATCGTTGTCACTGAATATGCTAGGAATCTGCTCCAGTCCATATTATTGGTTGGCATAGCTTGGACCCTTATTCACGCTCTGGCATGGCCCGCCATTAAGGGTTCGCATCGACTTCAAGACTTCAACGTCCTGTTCCCGTTCACCAAACATGTCTAACCAGATGCAACACACGCACTCCGTAAAAAAAAGTTCGCGTGGAGCCCAACCGTGATTTCGTGGGATTGCACGAGAACTTGGCAGCTGTGGCATTCCTCGAAAATCGCATTGGGGTTGTTATGATCCACAGTGGTGGAGAGGCACACTAACGAACCGCAACCATAGTCAAGGATCGTGGTATGCGATGCGAATCTGTTCTCGTGCGTCCCATTCCAGCCGTAAGTCCGTAGTCTAGCAGTGTGGCCCGTACATATGTATAAACAGTCGCGTTCATATTCGAGAGGAAGAATGAAAGCTTGAGCTTCGTCCTTGTTGTTGTCACCTACTGGCATATGTTGCAAACGTACTGAGCCGTCGTCTCTGGCTAGTTCCTTCACCTTCCCTGCTCTTTTCTGTAGTCCTCGAGGTCACTGTGGCCTCAAAGCCGACAAGATGATGATCCGACACCTATACCCAGCGATCTGCAGTCTCGCATTGCCTCTTCTTGCCAAGGCGCAAGCTAACAACCTGGGAACGGCCTCTACCTTCGCTGTTCTCGGAGCATCAACTGTCACCAACTCGGGACCCTCTGTCATTCAGGGGGATCTTGGACTCATCCCGGGCTCGTCTGTCACCGGCTTTCCACCAGGCCTTGTCCTTGGAAGCACCCACATTTCGGACGCGGTCGCTATCCAAGCCCAGATAGACGCCACGGATGCATACAACTCTGCTGCTTCGCTGCCTCCAACAGCGGACCTCAGCGGAGCGGACCTTGGCGTGCTGAAACTTACTCGTGGCGTCTACCGCTTCAGTACTTCTGCTTTGATCTCAGGAGCCGGACCTCTCCTCCTGGACGCCCAAGGAGATCCTAATGCCTTGTTTGTTTTCCAGATCGGTACCACGCTCACCGTGCAAAACGCGGCGAGCGTGTCTTTGATCAATGGCGCCCAAGCATGTAATGTCATTTGGCAAGTCGGATCATCTGCATCACTGGGTACTGCGTCGACATTCAGTGGTATAATCCTGGCACAGGCCTCCGTCACCGCCAACACGGGCGCAAATATCGATGGTTCTCTCATTGCGCTCACCGGCGCCGTGACCTTGGTCACCAACAACGTCAATGTTGTCGATACGTGCGGCGCCGCCTCAACGACTACCCTCTCGACGACTACGTCCTCGACAACCAGCCTCATAGACACCGCCACCAGCCTTGAGACTGTCACAGGCACACAAACTATTGTCGTGACGGAAATGGGGTCGACGACCATCACAAATACAGCGATCGCCTCGGAGACTCGGACGAATGTCGAGAGTATCACCAACACGATATCGGTCTCAATAACACTCACAGATACCCTGACTATCACAAATACAGCTACTGGCGTGGTCAGCGAGGGGGATCAAGTAATAACGCTTACTGAAATCGTGTCTGTGCCGGAGTCCGGCGTCTTGACAATCACTACCCTGACCACGCTCATCGTGACCACCTCTATTCCGCCAGCCATCGTCTCGGAGACCACTACCAGCGTTACGACTATCATCCCAAGTTCCAGCTTTACAGCTAGCACTCCGGAGTCGATTGTCACCTCTACCTCGATCCTCTCAACAACTATCACCTCAGGCTTGACCACCCTCAGCTCTACATCCACCCTCACGACGCTCACAAGCACTATACCCTCAAGCTCAACCTCAAGTTCAACCTCAAGCACGTCGACCAGCATTTCCAGCTCAACAGCCATCTCCTCGACTTTATCAACAAGCTCAACCACCACACGTAAGTCTTTCATGGCACCTCTCATCTCCATCGTCACAAAGCTAACTCTATCCCTCAGTTTCCTCCTTGTCCACAAGCAGCACCTCGCGGATGACAAGCACTTCATACACGACAGTCACCACCACCACCTGCAAATCATGGATGACGACCTACTACGAAGAGACTTGCACCTGCTACAAGACTCAGGCGCAGTCTACAACGCAGACTTATACGACAGTTGTTCCCTGCACGACGGCGTCAGGGGCTCGTACGCTGTCTACTACGTCCCGCAGTGTCGAACTTTTTTCGGCTACCACCGTTAAATCAACTGCCAGAACAACCAGCCAAAGCAGAACAGCGAGCCAAAACATGACAGCCAGCAGCACAGCCAGCCAAAGCACAAGCACGAGCAAACCGACAAGCGTGGTCGTGTCTGCAGGATTCGGCAACCGCTTGCCCGACCTCCTGTTCGTTGTTTTCCTAAGGTTGCTTTTCTTCCTGTTGTAACGCGTTTTCGACCACGGGTGTTCCTATTTCTAGTATATACTTCTTGTCGCCGAGACGTACATACATACCTTAGCTGCCTACGTATACCATGATTCACAGTTAAAACCCACCATCACAACCACAATCATCTGCTCTATGTCAGCCAGCATATCAAAAATCCGTGAAACAAAATTATCCCCAACCCAGACATCTCAGCGTTACGTATCTGTACCTGCGGAGTGGGGTCTTGTATCAGGATTACATACGATTATTGGACAGAGGCAACTTTAGACGGGCGTCAAACCTGGCTTCTCCGATAGTCGGTCAGTTGCTCAGGCTGTAGCTTCCGGTGCTCAGTCGTAGCTCAGGTGAAAGCGGCAGGTGGCTCAGGTCCAAAGACGGAAATAGCATTTGGAGAGGTTCGTTTTCGTCTGTGACTATGGTGGCTATAAGGGAGATGAGCATGATTGTTATCCTGCTGCTGGTGACGATAAAGATTTGAGAGTTGCGAGGGTTTTGAGTCCCTGTGCTTGCGGTAACGGGGCTGCTGGAGTAATTGTGGTCTGGGGGTTGTAAGACGTATAAAATGTCCCGGCTAGGGGCGCCGGTTTGGGCAACTTTTGTTTTTGTTTTTGGTTTTTTTGAGTTTTGTTGCGAGCTCGTGACTCGTGAGGAGGAGGGGAGGAGACAAAGGCAGTGGAGGAAAATCGGATGGATTAGTGGAGGAACACCACGGCACAACTGCACGGCACGACAGCGAATAATGGCAGGCAGGAACTAGGGAAGGAAAGGTCAACACACCTAAAGGAAGGATCAGATCTCAGCACCAGCAGGACTTCACCACCATCACCTCATCACCCAAGCCTCTGACTGCCTGCTGGTTCCGCAATCCACACACTTTTGGTTGCGTCGGCGCTTCTGGTTTCTGGTTTTGCTTGGTTTCCCAGTTAGCTACCTTCACCTTGCCACTTCTGTGGTGGTACCCGAATGGGCAGTTGCGCGCTGAAAGATCTGGCTTAGAACTCTACCTGATAGTTTGATGGCGAATATCAAAGCATTTTGCATTCAACTCTTGCTCTTTTATGATGATGTTGATGATGGTGGTGATGCGTTGGAGGTAAAAACAAAGAGCTCAAAACAAAACCCTCGTGAGTCTGTTAGACCTCAACTTCGATTTCCCTCTCGGAGCTCGCAGCTGATGAGTTCAAGCAACAAGGACCGCCTTGGCCCCGACCTGGTCCTGAATCCCATATCCCCGGGTCTCGGAACAATTGCCTGCCGTCTATACCTTCCTGCCTGCCACCTGCCTCACCCAGCCGGCACCCGCTCCTTCCATCCCATCCCATCCCATCCCATCCCATCCCCTCAGACCCGCCAGTCGCTCCTTCCGATAACGACCATATAACCCCTCCATCCCATCCCTCCTTCCAACACCCCCAGCCAACGACCAGTTCGATCCTGGTCGGATAGCGCAGTCAGTAGTACCGCTGCCAGCTCTGCATCTCCCGCCGTGGCCCCGGTTCGATTCTCGGCCGGGGCAGTAAATCGTGTGGTTCTTTTCAATAAGGAACAAAGCCGACAGCGTGCATCCATGACACCGCGGGAGAATTGTATACTGGCCGGGCTACTGGGCCAGTTTAACTGGTTGTTCTATCTGTTGGCTTCTCTTTTTTTTTCTTTTTTTGGAAATTTTATCGGTTGTTGTTGAGCGCACGCAGGGTGAGCCGAAGTGATTCCAATGATTGGGAAAATGCAAGATTGGTGGTGGCTTGAGGACGAAAAGAGGGAAATGCATGCTAGGCCTAGCTAGCTAAATACCGCAAATACAAACTCCAGTGGGGGTGCACCTTCCACACGTTACAAGAGTCATGATAGTATCAGCGTCAGGCGCAGGAGGCAGGCGCGTTTATCTGCAAAGACGCCTTGGCTGTAGCCGCGACACGGTTATGGCATGCACTGCTCGAATTGAACTTGGGTTGGCGACGACACTCCTCTGCCTGCCCTTCTGCATGCGCAATTTCCATCCGCTCTGACTGATCCATTCCATCCATACTTCTTCCTTTTGCACCCTCATTTCCACCTGTCACGACCACGCCAATAACCAATAACGCGCCGCCCCTCCTATTGTACACGCTATTCAAAACCCGCGACAGAACCCTCAAGACTAATATGGAGCCGAAAACCTTTTCGTTTCGCGACCCTGGCCGGCAGTTCAAAGGCTCTCTTGCCTCTCAGGAGGATTGTTGGTATGGGTGAAGGCACCCCTCGATGCGCAATGGCTGGTGGTTGGAGGTGAGATGACGGCACCTGAGGAATAATTGAGGAATGGCTCATCGGTTGCAGTTAAATACCCACTAGGGCAACGTCTCAAACCCTCCACGCACCTCCTGCTTCCAGCTTTTCTCGCAACATCACCACTCAACCCTACTTCGCAAAGTCTAAGCGCTCGACAACCATATATCGAAGCCCATCATGCCCAAACGGTCCAGAACGGTGGGGTCAGCCGCGGAGCAGGCACCTGATGAGGCGAACGAGGACAGGCGTAAAAGGTTGCGCATGGCGTTAGCCGTGGAGCAAGCCGTGGAGCAAGCAACTGGCGAGCAGATGGATGAGGACATGCGCAGAAAGTTTCACTTGAGGTTACTCCAGTATTACGAACAGGAATCGGCAGAGAAACAGAACAAGGAACAAAATCAACACGGAGTATCGCTGGAGTCGGCTACGGTCTCTAACGTCGTTGAGCAGCCGGCTAGTTTGACGAGGCAGGAAATATCGAAGACGCTCAAAGGATTGGTTGTCATGCTGAAAACGCAAAACGAGCAAGATCAAGGCGAAACATCGCCGGAGCCGGATAGGGTCTCTGGCGACGTTGACGTTGTTGACATGGCCGAGGAAACGACAGGTGGTAGTGATGGGGACATGGATCAGGATGAGGACGACGAGGAGGGCGACGACGAGGACCACGAAGACATATACCACGATAGCGACGATAGCGAGGACAGCGACGGATACTCCGACGGGCGCGGATGGTACTGCCTCGATGATAACGACATGTATGCAGACGAGGACGAGAGCGAGAACGAGGAAGCGAATGCCCCTGAGAGTGAGTACATACCCTCGCCGTGGAGCGTTGGAGATCCCTCAACCCCAAAGGACCCGTTCCTGGAGGATTCGCCGCAAGTGGACTTGATGGGCCCCTTTTATCACGAGCGTGGCAACCGCAACCGCGCCCATCAAGCTGTCGACCCCTACCTCAGAGATCCCGTAATCCTGTCGCTCAAAAGCGAGGCCGACTATGAGAACTACCACAAGCGACCGCGTACCGACTTCTATCCTCATAGTTGGAGACCATGATATCCTTTCCCGCGCCGACCGTGAGGCGTCTTGGTAGATGTGGTCGCTAGTTGATTCAACATCACGGCGACTCCACCGAAGCCTGCAAATGTTGGCGCTCTCATCAGCAATCCATCCCAGCAACAGGAGTACCACCTAGAAACACCAGGGGGTCAACCATCTTGCAAACACGCGAGCAGAATCAACCACACAACAAGCAGCAAATGGGAAAGATTGGCAGACCACGTTGGATTAATGACAGCGTTGGCAACGCAAACCATTTAGCCTTTGCCTTACAAGCCTCTCTGCCATACAGTCATCCTTCAAACCGGTCTCCTTTACTCAAACAACCCGCCCTTCGTAGCCCTCCAAAGCTTTCGTTCTTTGTTATCACTTGCCGATCGATGGCTATATTAACGGCTTTTCATTCCTCCCTCAGTGCAACCCCTCATCCTGGTCATTCTTCTATCTATCCTGTGGCACATGAAGCCCTTGGAACGATGATGGAGCTACTGCTAAAGTCGCGTTACAACCCGACCTTCGGAACCTGAGGTCGGGATGTGAACCTTTGTGCGTGGTCGTGCGAGTGAAGCGCGGGTTCTGGCGACTGCCCTTCTGTGTCTTTCTCCCATTTACCTCCATCAATGGACTACCTCTCGTTTTTCGCCCGTCAAAACCCTCACTCTCCAAAATCCGGACAGGAAGCCACCCGCCATTCAGTGCTTCCATTTACTCCTCTACCTTGGAGGTACCTATCGCCATCACTAACCAGCATCACCTTCAACGTCACCCGCGGCCATGTTTACCGAGTTGCCAAAGACGCCGCCGTCCTCTCCCAAGCCCGGCGAAAATCAGGGAGAGTCCAAAAGGGCCATCGACGAGGTCATCGACACACCGGAAGCTCTCAGGAGGCTCGCGAAAAGGGTAAAGGGAATCTTGGACCGGATGAACGGAGAATCCAACGCATTTGACCATCCCGGCGACCATCCTCGCACCGACGACACTCGCCCGAATGACAGCTTGGAGGTCCCAGCGGATGCCGATGATTCCCTGTTCGACATGTCAGACTTCGGCTGTCACGAGCATGTCGAGGAGGCGAAGGGATCCGAGGAGCAGAAGGAGGAGGGAGCTCTGCCGCACGGCACAGCAAGCAAAATGAAGGGTGATGCAAAGCTCGCAGGGACTTCGTAGGGCGAGACAACTGCAGATGGAACGACTTTCAAGGACGACGGTAGAGGTAGGCATGCCCTTGCCTCAAAGGATGGCTCCATACCAGGTCATCAACTTCTTTCAGGAGGAGTTTCGTCAGATTCACACAGCCAGGCTGAACGAGCCCAAGAGGAAACGGAGGAGGCGCCCAGGGGAACATTTCATTTACCTCACCTTCGCCCGCGTTAATGCCTCCCCTAGCTCGCAGACTAAGAGCAAGACGCATTTAAGCCGTCACAAGTAATGGAGACATTCATTACCTGATTTAGTGCATTCATTTATATATTTCGTCGGTGATACTTTTGCATCTGCATGTGGAAGACCACGATCTGTCAGGAACATCAGTTGGACACTCGCCCAATGCATGAGGAGTGGATGATTACAAGGCTTGCCCTAAATCTTCAGGTTCAGGTTCGCTTCCCTCGCTGGTGAATGGGCTGTTGCTCCAGGGCTAGCTCCGTGGCATCTTCAAGACTTGAGGATGGGCCATTCACCGAATGGAACTTCCGGTGAAGGGTCATCCCATTTCAGATTGACCATTCACTCCGTTCATCATGGCCTTTAAAGGGAGCACCTGTTTTCTCCCACAACAAAAATCTTTTATTCCTTTGTCCACTTGCAAGGAAGCCATCTACCAACGACAAAAACAACCGACACACCACAGCAATCCCAACCCAACCATATATAAATCTTGATTCAAAGTCAAACTTCAACAATGGCGCAACATGAATTCCAATCTCCTTCGCCCAACGCGGTCTCAAACGTGAGTATCACCGCTTACTTTCCCTTGATTAAGGGGGCTAACGGCATGTAGCAGTCCAAAAGGCGTCTGGAAGACCACGAAGATAGTCATCCACCTAAAAGGCTGAAGACTAGCGACGATGAAGGCAGCTACGAGAACACCATCAGCGAAGACGACGAGCTTGATATGTCAAGCCACCATCACAGCACACCGCCACCCGAGCAAGAACCCGGGACCCACGGCCATGATATCCTGCCCAGCATCGAGGAGGATTTCCAACCTATCCCCACAACCCCGGAGCGACACACCAGCTCGTCTCAAAATTCCCTCGAGCCGACCGACGAGGAAGACACCGGCTACTCACCCTCCGCACTTCAACCTCGCAGTGCTTCATCCAACTCGGCTACCGCCTCGCCCATGCGCCCTTCCTCCAGATCGCGTGAGGACTTCTCGCCCTCGCCCTCGCCCAGCTCCCATTTCTCCTCTTACACTTCTATCTCTGAGGGAGATTCAGACGAAGATTCAGAGGATGAGGACTGGGACGAGGAAGACTCAGACGAGGAAGACTGGGACACTCCCATGTTCAACATGTGGAACAACCCACCTTGGCAGGTCTTGGGACCTGATGAGGATGTACTCGGGATGGTACTGGCTTGGGAGGCTCCCGCTCCTGTGGTCCAGGACTGGCCTGAAGTAACCTTCGGCGACGATAGCGACGACAGCGACAATCAAGATGACACCGACAGTGACAGCGAAAGTGGCAGCGAGCCCAATCTGTTTGCGTCTCGCTTTGATCGCTGGCCTGACTTTGATGGCCCGGGAGACAAAAATACCTGCTGCATTCGCGAAGACGAGGAGGAAAGCGAATGGGATCCTGAAAGAGATCCCTTACATGAGGGACCACGGTACCCAGGGATGGATGCTTTTAGACTTGAAGGTTACACTTGGGATCACTCCCCTGAGCCTGAGAGCCAGGAGCCCGAAGACATATACTACATTGGCGACGACGACGACGATGACGACGACGACGAGAATAGCGAGGACTACGACGGCCCCGAACTTGAAGCAACCTGTAGAATTCAATGAAGATTCTAGTCCGTTTTTCTACATGACCACTGAACGGAGCTTGGTGGATCGGGGGAAATGGTCCTCGTCGGCGGCGGAGAGAAGAGTGATGACAGCACAAGTGATGACAACGGAGCTCCGAAAGTACCAGGAAAAGCGAGCCAAGCTTGAAGACTGCCTTCACGGTATTGAAGATCTCGTTCAAGGATGATGATGCCTTATACTTCCGGATATGTTCAACTTGACGACAAGTTGGTCGCCGGTCGGTGATGGGGAAAATGCCCGGCGGTCAGAGATGTCCATATGGACGTATGAAGCATGGGCACAGGAGGAGTCTAAGAAGAGCGAGTTGTGTACGGTGGAACATAGTTTGAAAGGAAAACGAGAAGTAATAGAAATTTATTTAGTTTAAGTTCACCCCTTTTTCTAAATAGGCAACTCTTCCCTTTCAGGTTCGGGCTCGCTCCTGTTGCTGGTGCATGGACTATTTCAAGGCTAGCTGCGTGGGACCTTCAAGATCTGAGGATTGACCATTCACCCTATACAATCTTGGAACATCAGGTGAAGGGTCATCTATCCCGCATTGACCAATTCACTCCGTTCATTTTCGCGTTTGCTTCCTTGCACCCCCAAAACTCTCTTTGCTCCCTCAATTGCCTTCAAGGAAGTCATTTACTGACGACAACCAACTACCAACATCAATCGCATCTACACGAAGTTGAATTACCAACAATGGAACAACAGCCGTTGTTAAAGACTCCTTCGCCCAATGCGGGCAGCATCGTAAGTATCACCGATACCGATTGCTTCTTGTCCATTCAGTGGGCTAATTGTGATGCCAACAGCCCAAAAGGGTTCTGGAGGATCAATCAGACAGCAACCCGCCCAAAAGGCTGAGAAGTACATCTGGTGGCGACGACGGCGGAAGCTCCAATGATGAAGATTTACCCGAAAACGACAAATCCATTATTACCAGCACCCAAAACAGCTCCTCCGATCCACATCAATTGTCTATGACTTCTACGACTTCCGAAATACGTCCCAGTATCGAAGTCAGCTCCCACAGGCCGAACAACGAGGGCAGTGTACCACTACATAGCGGCGGTATGAGCGACAACACCATTGCAAGGGACTCATCCAGAACCCCCTCCCCACGTTCCCAATCCACCACTCCCGAGCGTAGAGGTAATACTTCTACCAACTCGGCGCAACCATCCGAAGAATCAAGCGCAGAAGGCGACATCGACGAGTCTCCGTTACCCTCGCCCTCGCCATCCCCGGCCCCAGTGCCCTCCCCTTCTCCATCTGTCCTTCTCGCAGAGCTACCCTACGGGTTACTCTCGCCAACACCCGTTTCATCGGTTACCGCTTCACCCACTCCCCCAGCCTCCCGTTGGGTCAATTTCTCGCCCTCGCCCTCGCCTAGGTCGCCTTTCTCATCTTGCACCTCTATCTCAGAGGGAGACTCGGATGATGATATGGACTGGCTAATGGCGCAGCCAATGGAGCACTTTGAGGGTGATGATGAAGACTGGCTAATGGGGCAGCTAGTGGAGGATGCCCCTGATGATGAGGAGGACTGGCATATCTGGTGGAACGAAGTAATGCAGGCGGCGGATGATGATGAAGAATTGGGGGATTTTTGGGAGGTACCGCAAAATGATTGGCTTGTGCCCAGTCTGGGGGCCCAGGAGGTCGAAGCGGCTTTCGTCGATAACGAAGACGATTACGATGGCGATGAGGGCGAGGATAGCGACGAGGACAGTGACGGCACCGAGGACAATAATAGCGACGACCACGAAAGTACCGGCGGTCAGAACCTGTTCTATTCCATATACAATGGCTGGCCTGATTTTGATGCCCCCGTTGATGCCCCGGGAGGTGAAACGACCAACTACATCAGCGACGACGAGGATGACAGCGAATGGGATATCGAAAGCGATGCCCTTCATGAAGGACCACGGTACCCGGGCATGAACGCTTTCAGAGTAACAGGTTACACTCATGACCATTAGCCTCAGCCTGGGAATCAGGAGCTCGAAGAGACCTGCTACATCAGCGACGACTCGGACGATGATAGCGACGTTGACGAAGACGGCCCCGAATGGGCTATCGAAAGCGAGCACGAGCTTGAGGCACAATGGTGGGGTGCAGGAATGAAGATTATCTACTATAATCCGTTTTCTATTCAACCAGTCTCTCGGTCTCAATCAGGCTCTCAGCGTCAACCAGCCCCTCGGCCTCAATTTTCAGCCTCTCGCCATTAAAGTTGCACTGGCACAGCAAGCTCCAGCTCCTGTGCCCCACGCTCAGGCCCAGCACCCGGCCGTCCAGGCGCTTTTAACCGTGACACCGGCCACGGAGACAGAGGCAGTTGAGCGCATCGTTCGGGATGCGGCAAACGTCCTCCATGCTAATTATCCCCAAGAAGTGTGGCCGTGCCGGGTGCATTCTCGTGCTTAGAAGGCGTGGGGCCGCTCGTCCAGGTCCTTGGAGCATCTCAATGGCCAACGAACCTGGTTTGGATGCCATGGTTTTGATCGGTGAATGGTAGGTACCTAGTTGATGGAAAACGGCACGGGGAATAGTTGATGGGAAAGCAAGTTATGTACTATGCTGGTAGTGTTCATATAAAGTGGAAATGAGCAGTGATACAGGTTCATTGGTTTGGGTTTGTAATCTCCCGCGATTCTACAGCCTGGCGTGGCTTTGTCCCTCTTCATCAGAAAGGCAGATTTCCGGACCTCAAAGGCCGCAGGTGGATGGTAAAGAGCTGATATAGGCAGTCTTGTGGAACCTTCACTGCGTCGACAATGGCCATTAAGGGAGTATGAATCGTGTTTCTCCCGCTTCTGGTGGTCTGTTTGCTTCCTCTTCAGCCTACCTACAAGGCAGTTGTTCATTGTTTACAGTCCAATAACTGATAACGAAATCCCCCTTTATAATAGCAGTTACACCCCCACAGCTATCCCAGCGATTTTGAAGCCCGTCAACAATAATGGAGCGACCAGTAGCAAAAACTTCTTCGCGTCCTAGCTCAGACGAAAGCTGGACAACTGCCCGCACAAGTGAAAGCTGGAAAACCGCCGACGAGCACCAGGATCCAGCCGACCACAAACAGCAGACTAAAAGGAGCCTTGAGGGAGAAGAAGATGATGATCGACCGGCCAAGAGGCCAAGAAGGAGCGGAGGTGAAGTCTACGAAGAGACTCGTGAACGGCACTGGAAGATCGGGACGGTTACATATCCGCATTTTGTGGACGATGTCGATAGCCCCGACACTCAACGCGATGGCCGCCACTTCCGTGGCCTGTGGGAGATTGTTAGAGCAAACGCTATGAAAGACGTTGCGGCAAGCCAGGAAGAGAACTCCGATGATGCCATGGACGGCTCCAACAGCGACGGTTCAAGCGACGGCGAGGAATGTACCGAGTCGAGCCAAAGGTCCAGCCAGCGGTCCAGAACACTATCGCCTCAACGAACGCCCAGAGACACTACAAAATTTCCCGGCATTAACACCGGCCTATGTGACCCCGACAAGTCGCCGAATCATGGGACGAACCATAGGGTCAACGAACAACCATATCATAACACGAGCGATGGTATCATTAACGATATTGCAGGGGACCGCCTCCGAACACCATCCCCGCAACTTCAGCCGCTTATTTCCCCACCCTCCATCTCCCCCATATCCCCTCCCATCTCCCTATCAATTCCTTCTCTCTCCTCCTCCACATCCACGCCACAGGCTGTCTCACCATCGTCCCGTTCGTGGCCCTCTACCTCGCCTCCGCCCATTTTCTACCGTTGGTATCTCTCGCAAGAAGAAGGAGAAGAAGAAGAGCAAGGAGGAGAAGAAGAGCAAGGAGAAGAAGAAGAGCAAGGGGAAGAAGAGGAACAAGAGGAAGAAGAGGAACAAGAGGAACAGGGAGAAGAAGAAGAAGGACAATACTGGAATTCGGAGCACGATAATGGAGAAGAGTGGGAGGGGATACAATCGGGGGAGGACGAGGAGGAGGAGGAGGAAAAGAAGGAGGAAAAGAAGGCAAAGAAGGAACAGAAGAAGAAGGAGAAGAAGAAGAAGGAGAAAAAGGAGAAGAGGGAGAAGAAGAAGAAAAGGAGGAGGAGGTGGAAGCAGATTGCATTTTGGAGGAGGAAGGAAAAGAGTGGGAAGGGTTTAACCGATGAGGAGGAGGAAGAAGAATGGGAGGTATTTTCGGATGAGGAAGGGGAGGGCAATGATGGAATGGAGGATGGAGGCTCGGAGGACGGTGGTTCCTCACCTGCGCCATTATCATCATCAGCACCCGCGCCTTTGCCTGCGACGTCACCCCCGTTTCGCCTACGCCGTTTCCTTCGCCGTAACCTTGCCCTCGTCCTAGAGAACCTGGAGCTGTCCCGAACACCAAAGCGGAACTACTACGGCGGTACCTTATATAAAGTACTGGCCGAGGCCTGAAGGGCTTGAAGAGGATGATGAAGGCTACCACGACAATGTTGACGGCGAAACCGAAGACGAGATGTCATCTGAGGAGGCTATTGTATGGTGCAGTTGTAGAAGAAAAGCGGTAGCGTCATAGGGAAAGTTTGAAGTAACACGACTTTATCGGTTCAAGTTGTAATGAGCATCATATGCTTCTTACTGGGAGTTGAAGTCGGACTCGGGTAGTGAGAAGAAACGTGAGCACGTATGACCAGGAGCGCCCGGACAGTATATATATCGTCCCCCCGGTGTGACAACGGCTACTCTTGCCTTCCCCTTCCTTCTAGAACAATGGAACCCACAACACTACATCGCAGCTGCACTACTACAGTATCTCTACTTGAAAGGTAAAGAAGTAGCGAAGGACGACAAATCACAACACCTCCAGCGTAACCCACCACGGTTTTAGCAGACATTTCTCAGACCCAGAGTCAGAGAATCTGGAGATAGTGCACGACTGGAATTTCGGGCGGCATGTCTAAGCAAGCTGGACTGTCACTCCCTTCCGAGGATGCATGACTTGATATTCCCTGACCAACAACGATATGGAATATCTACTGCGAGCAGGGCCAATTTGTATCCCTCGTAAATTACGGGGCAAAGCAATGCGGTCATAACTGATGGGAGCATCTGGCTCGAAGATAATACCTCTATGGACAGGATAGTTCATATTACCTTAGTCTGATAGTTTTGGAGTTCTTCCCGAAATCCAATACTCCTGTCTTCTTACATCGTGATCGGCTAGCACAAGCATCATCGTGTCTCCCTTGTCCCCCAACGATGTCACCAGTGACGGCCTCGTACCTAGTATCTGACACTAGAAGCTTTCCTCCCCAATGGAAACGCACACAAGTTGTACATGGTATTTCCGACCATATTGCGACCAGAACTTTGCGACTTCACGTCTCACGATCTTCTTCTGCAATGGCATCAACCAGAGCGCCATTCCATGAGCCTAGTGAGGGCCTGGAGGTCCCCCATGCCCGCACAACTTCCGCAAAACAAGCCAAGAGGATGCTTGAGGAGGCCGACATCGACAGCCTGGCCAAGAAGAGGCCCAAGATGTGCGAGGAGGGTGATCTTACTCGCGACCATTTAGCCGCTTTCCCACAGAATTGCATGGCTTTGTCTCTCCAGTCTTCACCGGGTAGAGGTTCCAGATCTTCGAAACCGCTGGTGACATAATGGCGCAGGAGTCGGTATCGTCACCAGAATGGGGATCCAGTTCAAACCTTGGTGAGGTTTGCGACCGTGGAGGACGGGACTCAGGTTTATCAAGGTCGCCCTCCATTCGCTTCGTTCCGTTTCGCTGCTTTATAAATATTCCGTCCTCGTAGTACCTGACCGTAGAGTTTTCCTCCTGAATCCGAACCCCCGCAAGTCGCAAACCGTACCGCAGCGGGAATATAGGGAGCGTAATAGGCCTTGTTGAACATTACAGGCCTTATTGTATATCTATGCCAAATTTCTGTAATAAGCCCTGTTGAATTAACAAGCCTTGTTGGTCTGAGGGAGGCCTCTAATTGGTCGGATTTGGGTGTAAAATAGCAAAAGCTAAAAACCCCTATAAGGACCTTCTGGAAGGTCACTATAAGGGTCATTACTTAGTAGTCTTTATAGCGGTTGCTATAGTGGTCTTTTGGGAGTCGGACTTTGGCTTCAAAGTCCAGATGAGGGCATTCACACTTCCGGTCCGCGCGAAACTTTTCGTACGACGGAAAAAAACTTGCCACCAGTTGGAATCGAACTAGCAATTACAAGAATGAGAGCGACGACAAGAACCATTGAGCCATTGGCCCAATTGATTAAATGCAACGCCCGTTCTTTCCTTTAATATAGGGTAGTACAGTCTTGGGGAGAATGAACTTTGGGAAAGAAGCATCGTTACTTTGGAGAAGAAGCTAAATTTCGAGGGCGCTAAAGCAATGGCCTAAATTTAAGACCTTTAGCGACTATCTATAGCATACCCAAATCCGACCAATCAAAGGCCTCCCTCAGACCAACAAGCCTTGTAGATTCAACAGGGCTTATTAAAATCAACAACGCCTGTTTAAGTCACAAGCCTTCAAAGCCTTATTAAGCCTTACAAGGCCTGTCCCCCAATAGATTTTCCCGCTACGGTATCTTCAACCACAATCGCGACCAAAAACTTTAGACTTCACGATCTTCTCCCACAATAGCCGAAGCTAGAGCACTATCCCCTGGGCCTAGCGAGGGCCTGGGAGTCGCTCATAATTCCACAACATCCTCTAAACAACTTCATAGCCAGAAATCTAGAATGGAGGGACCAAGCGCGGCTGAGGTATGTCAACAACCGACTCGTAGAGGTATCCTTCCGACCTTTCAAGTGCTCACACCCACAAGGTCCTTCCTCCGCCATCCCCCAAAGCTTCCCGCAATACTTCTCTCCAGCCCTCCCTCAGCCCCCGTGCCCGTTCTTTACGCAGGCAAAAGGCCATTGAGAGCAGCTGTCCTTAGATGGTCAAAAGGAGCAAGGCGAACCGCCCCCGCTCGACCGCGAGATCCTACCAACCGGCGCGCCGTTCAAGGGGAGGTTCCAAGGGCAGTTGGTCTAGCTGCTCTTCAACCTCTTCCGACAGGAGTGCTGCCTCGGAGCCAAAGCCAGAGCCGTCGCCATCGCCGTCGCCCGATACTGAAAACAGCGAGCGGTCGCCTGTCCGACTTAGAGTGGTGCCGGGCGCCAAGGCGGAGCGCCTTGCTGAGTACATGAAGTACTGGCAGAGGTCGGGAAAGCTTGATGAGGAGGATAAAAGTCACGACAATGAAATAGTGAAGCCGAAGCCGAGATATAATCTGAGGAGTACTACCTTAGGTATTGAGGCAGGTGGATCGGTGATGGAGGAGTGATGCAGGGCAATCATGTACGGTGAGATTGTCAAAGAGAAATGGCAATTTCAAAGGTATATCGGAAGTCACTCGTTATTTTGGTTGTGAGCAACTGGTCACATGCCTCAGGCTCGGTCCAGCGTAGGCGGGAAACATAATCATGAGAGCGGGTATCTCTAGAGAACCTCTAGGTATCAGCTTCCCTACAGGTACCATCTGTAAAGTAGTAAACGTTAGGCTGCGTTTGTTATCGTACTGTCTCAGTATGCGGGGGCTTTTTTTGGGGTTTTTATACTGCCAGCAGTATAAAACAGGTTGCATTTGCATCTCTAACAGTATAAATTAAAGAATCAGACCCCCTCATTGTAGCCTCGCTCAGCCTTACTGCCAGACGTTCGGGTTAGGGTTATATATGACCAAAATTTTTGATTTTCATAGCCATGGTAGTATAACATAAACATGCTTTTTTCTACAGTATGTGCAGTATAGCCAGCTTTTCATGCCTTATACGCCCTGAACCTGTACTGAAATAGAGTAAAAACACACCACCAAACATAAAAGCTAGCACCCCTACTAAGCTATAAACTATAATAAGCTTAAAATAAATTATAGAGGGTAGTAATCTTAAGTCTAATCTTCTTAGGCTATTTATAAATATCCTAAAACTATAAAATTAAATTGTAGACTTTAAGAATAATATAAATTCTTATATAGGCGGTAGTAATATCCTTTTAAAAACGAGACGGGATTCGGATTTCTCTATAGATTATCGTCATCTTGTCTTAAAGAGCGAATTTGAGAGCTTTGCGAATTATAAAGATTTAAAGTATATAATAAATACTAATCTAATAAATAATAAGTAGATTTAGAACCCCTAAAACGAAAAAGATAAAACTTTTAATCTTAAAAAGGGAGTAGATTTATTCGTAGCGGAAAAGTCGAAGAATAGGGATTTCGGATATAGGAAAAAAGGTAATTTCGTATTCTATTAATTACTAAAGATAAATAAAAGTAAAGTAAAAGCTTTACCTCTAAAAGAAGGTTCAAAAAATAAAATTTAGGGTAAAGTTTAAATGTATTTTTATTAAAAAAATAATATTTTATTTAAATTCTTATCCTTCCTTTTCGCTATTTGGAATTTTAAACCTTCTTTTTATATTTTAAAATTAGCTCTTAACCCTTCAACTCATATCGATTTCAAGGTTTTCGGATTTTCCAAACCAAAATACCCCGACTAATTTACTTTTAATTCGTCAATTACTCTACTCCTAATAACCTTATATTATCTATATAAATATATAAAAAAGTATAAAAATTCTCCAAATTAAACTTCCTTTTAAGTCTACTCTCTAATCCTCTTAATAGATTTATTATAAAAACAAAAAATTGCCTAAATATAAGAAAAAATTATTGTAAAGAAAAATCGATTATATACTTCTATCCTCTTAATCTCCTCTTTTAATTCTTCTCTTAGCCTCCTTCTTATTCTTCCTTTCCTTTACCCTCTTCTATCTTTCTATAATTTTATCCTATTCCTTTTAATTCTTCTTCTAAAATTCAATTTCGCCTAAGTACGTATATATTTCTTTCTTAATAAATTCGATATTAAATTTAAGAGGAATAGTAATACTAATTCCCTAATAAAAGTATTCGCTAAAATTAAGAGCGTATCTATATTCTATTTTATTTATTTCAATATTATTAAAAACTTCGTTAATAATAGTAAAGTTCTTATTTATTTATATCTTTTATAATAATATAAAGTAATTAATATATACTTACGCATTTATTCTATAGTTTATTAATTGAATTAATTCTTCTAATTTCTTTTATCGGACCCTTTTTACTTATAGCGTAGTAAGAGGTTTCCTATTTCTTTTAAAAATTTCGGGAAATTGAAGTATAGCCTAAATAAATATTATATTCGTTATTTATTAATTTAAATCCATTACTTCTATATTAGTCGAATTCCGTTTAATTAATTTTTTATTAAAAGGTTCCGCCTTATTATACTAAACCGGTAAATTATAAAATAATTCAATTGCTTACTAAGCTTTATAAGGGAATTTTTAACCGGCTTATTTATAAATATTCGGAATTTTAAATATTCCGGTCTATATAAATATAATATTAATTAATAGATTATAACTGTATTAAATATAGTAGTAAATTAACCGCTTCTCTTCGTCGTTTATCCTACTTCTTCTCTACTATTCTATTAAAATAATATTATAAATAATTCTTATCTATTATTTAATTATAATTCTTTTTACTTATTTATCGTCCTTAATCCAATTATATATACTCTAATAAATCCTTAACTCCTATCTTCTTAATCTTTTACTAGGAGGATTAGCCCTATTAATCTTCTATCCTTTACAGACTATTTTAATAAAGAATACGCGGGCTATTTTAAATATTTAAAAACTATATATCTATTCGAATATTTATATTAGGAATATTGCGTTAATCTAAAATATTTTATTGGTAAGGGTCCTAATCTACTCTCCGTTTTTATTTATATATATATAATTATCCGTCGAATACTTTAAATAAATCTTTCTTATTATTTTCTCCTACTCCTTATTATAAACATTATTAAAGTAAAACTATTTTAATTCTCCTTAATTAAAAATAGCGAAGGAAAAATATTAATTATAATAAATAAAGATATATTACTACTTTATTTTTCCTATCCCTTAATATTATCCGATTTCTATAGCCGGTATTTCGTCTTCGGTAATCCGCTCTACGTTTAAAAAAATATAAATACTATTACTAAAGTTTTTCAATATTTAAATTAAAGTAATTATAATTAATATACCTTCTGAAAAGTTCTTAATATTATAGTAATACTACAAATTAATTAATCTTAAAACGGTAAATTCCTAATTTATTATAGGATTATTCTATTTATTAGATTAATTTAGAAGGAGTTGTAGCGGATAACTGGTAAGAGTAATATTAAATACGTTTAAATTTAATTTAAGTAAAGTAATAATAAATAGGGCTAATTTCTTAAAATTGAAATAGCCGTTTATATTCCGACGAATATATTTCTAATTATAATTTTTATTATAAATTTCTACTTCTTCGTTATAAAGTAAATATATTTCCCCGAATTTAAATTTAAATAAAGGCTAGTAGGTAGTTTTATAGTTCTAGCGCTTTAAATTCTTATATACGCTATAATAAGTATTATTAAAGAAATTAAAAATAATTAAGGGAAGAAGGAAGGAACCGAACGGAATCGGAGGAGTATTTATATCAGTTAATTTACTTATTATCGAATAAACGTTATTTAAATTAAAGAGGGGAATAAAAAAAAAAGTATTTAGGGTATAAAAAGGATTTGGTTATCGTTTGGCAAGAATAATAATTTAGAAATTAGAAAAGAGGAGGGGAAAGACTAATCTTTTATAAATAATTAATTAATAATTTAAAATATAGATTTCCTTTTACTTCGGCCCTCGACTATATTAATACCTAATTTTTTATTTTAATATCTTTCGTTTATAATAATTAGATTAAAAGATTTCGAAGGTTAGTCTATATAATAAAATAGCGCAAATTTTTATTTTAAACCTTTCGTTTTACCTTTTTATACTACCTCTTTTTTTCTATTTAAATTGGAGGAAAAGACTAAAACTAATTACTAATTTAAGTAAATTCCGATTTCCTAATCAATTTTAATTAATAAACTTCGAATAAATAAAGGCTTATAATTACTAAAAGCTTCCTCTTTCCGTTTAATTAATAATTACATCCTTATTTAAAATATTTAACCGAAAAAGATATTTCTATAAGGACTATAATACTAATAATTAGAGTAACCGCTATTATCCCTATATAAATAAAGAGAAACTTAAGGCTAATCGTTTTATCCTATTATAATAAATTGTAAAGTTAATTAATTTTCCTATTAATTATTTCGTAATAGTAGAGAAATTTATTATAAATTCGTTTAATCCTATTCTTAAAGGTTTATAAACGGCTAAAGTTCTTTACCCGAAATAATATATTTTAGGCTAATTCCTTCTCTTTCGTTTATAAAAAAGGGAAAACTTTTTAATTTTTAAAAGTAAAGGGAAGAGACTACCGCTAATTTAGGATTACTTTTCGCTAATAGTATTAGTTAAAAGTACTTCTTATCCCGGTTTTTTCCTCGAAAAATCTCTAAATTAATTACTTAATTTAGTAATATCTTTCGTCCTAATTACTTCTTTTACTACTTAACTAATCGTTAAAATTCCTAAGTATTTTATTAAATTTTTTTAATTTAATTTTCCTAAATTAGGGTATTTTAATCTAAGTATAAAAAACCCTTATTTCTATATTTTTTTTTATATTTTAATCTTTCCTTTCTATAAATTTTATTACTATTGTATTACGCCGTTTACTTTTAAATTAGTACTATAATTTCCTCGTTATTAAATTCGTTTTTCTCCCCTTATTATTCTAATCCGGTTTAGGAGGCGATCCGGTATAATCTTTTAGACGTATCTAAAGACGACGATCTTTAACTAAAGAAGAATATTTAAGAAATATAGTTTTATATTTACAAACGCTTTATTATTCCTAAGAACGAACTTCCTATCTTTTACTTTCCTTTTAAAATAACGGATTAAATATATTATAATAACGAATGTCCTAATAATAAGTAGTAGATTTTATTAAAAGTATATATTAATTTATTTAGTAAAAATACTCTTCCCGAAAATAGCCTTTAAAATATTCCTTTTATTTTTTAATATTAAACTTTTACCGATTATATACGGGTTTATTAAATTTCCTTTCCTTCGATAATTAGCTTCTTCTATTTAGAGTAGATCCTATTTAAATCTTTTAACGACTTCGGATTCTTCTATTTATTTTTTAGCCTAATTTATAAATACTAATAGATAATTTAAGACTATTTTTAAGATTTTAAAAAGAAGAAGATAATTTATAAACGGATTTATATCGAGAAAAAGGGTAATTAGCTTTAGGATTATTATAATTACTATATAAGTATAAAAAAGGAGTATATCCTCGTATTAATAATTTAAGCGTTTGGAAAGGAATAAATAATTAATTCTTTTTTATAAATTTCCGATTATCGTTACTAATTCTTCCTTAGGAATCGCCTTATATATACTTATTATATTTAAAGGCTTTAAAAGACCTATACCTCCGTTTATACCGAAAAATAATAATAGAAGACTCCGCTTATCTAAATTCCTTTCGTCGGCTATATATCCTTAAATTTAAGTATAAAGGGGAGAATTTATAAGAATTATTATTAGTATAATAAAAGGGCTATCGACTATATTATTTCTTCTTAATTCTTTAATATTTTCGAAATTTATAATCGTAATTATAATAGTAAATTTAAAGGGGAATATAGTATTTTTAAAAATAATTAGGTAAATAATACCGGTATTCCTTTTAAAATCGATGGATATATTCTGCGAAATTAGGGGTGTAATCGTAAAGTTATCCTTTATAATCTATTAATATAAAGGGAATATATCTAATACGAAGTAGAAGTACTAGGTTTAAAGGGTAAAAGTCTTAATATTAAAAGTATTTAGGCCTTTAAAAAGAAGAAGATATTATTTATAATTATAGAAAAGGATAAGGGTTTTAATATAAATAAAGTATTTAGCGAATTTAATTTAAATAAGGATTTAAAATTAAAATTTATCTATTATTATCGTTAAATTTATTTCGGTGCGGTTGATTTTATCGGGGTATGGATCGGTAGGGGGGAAAAACTAAAAACGAAAGAAAAATTCGAAAAAAAAAATTTATTAGGAAAAATAATATTAAATAGAGAATATATTGTATACTAAATTCAAATCTTATTTTAAGCTCTTATTTTTTCTTTTCTTCTTTTAAGTCTTCCCTTTGAGAATAGTTAAAGCCTAGTCTATTACTCTCGCTAAAAAATAAAAAAAGAATTCTATTAAAAAAAACAACTTCCTTTATTATTTAAATAGTAAATTAAAAGTAGAAATTTTAAATTTATAATTCTTCCTTACTATTTTCAATTATTTACCAAATTCCTAGTAGTCGACTAATAAATAAATAAACTTCTATATCGGTCTATTGTAATTACTCTTCTATTTTTTTCTTATATATATTAAATCGGGTAAAACTTTTTAAAGTAATTTCTTTCTAATTTCTTATAAATATTAGCTCTCTATTTTATATAGGTTTAATACTAAAATTTAAAATAATATTAATTATTTCTAAATTAATCTTATTTAATAGCGAATTTAGTTTATCCGGACTTAATATTATACTATTCTAAACAATAAACTTTTTAATCCTTTTAGAGGAGATCGGTTTAACGAATTTAATTCCGTTAAAGGTAAATACGTAGTAAATATTCCTATTAGCGATTTTATAGATTCGAAAAGGTTTACGCCAATAGTACGTCAATTTTCTAATTACATTTATATTTATATAGCGGAAAATATTATAGGTTAATACTAAATTTCTAACTTCGATTTTAGCGTTCTTTAGTCGGAATTTGCGCTTATTAACCCGATTTTTATAATTAGCGGCCTTTTCCCGGGTTTTAATAACCTTTTTAACGGCTTAAATAAAATAGTATTTTATTTCCTTATATATATTAATAATTATAGTAATTAACTCTTCAATTATAAATTTCTAATTATTATTTTACTAATTAATTACCTATTAAGAAGGTAAATTAAATTTAATAGGTATAATTAAGTTATAATTATAAACTAATTAGAAGGGAGTATAGTTATAATTTCCTTAAATAGTAGTATAGTTGGTAAAAATAATATAAGGAAAATATTTCCTCTAATTTTCTCTTTTACTATTAATTAACTTTATTAGGGAAGCGGTAATAATAATATATCCCTACTCGTTTACTCTATTAATTCTCGAATTATAAGGAGCGATATAATATTTTAGGATTCCTAAACGAATATAGGTTTCTATAATTATTCCCCGAAATTTAAAGCTATTATTAATTAAAATCCCGAACGGATATCCTTAATAGAGAAAAATAGTTTATAAGAAAGTAGTAATTCTATCGGCTTTAATAATATTTAAAATAATCGCTTCGATATAACTAGTCAAATTATTTCTAATTTTAAATAAGGAATACTTTTTCTTCTATCCTAGCCTTTCTAAGTACTAAATATTTAAAGTCTATTTCCTAAAAGGCTAAAGATTAGGATATATTTACCGGTAGCCGTCTTTATACTATTTAGAATTGAACTTCTAATACGTAAGATAGGAGTAAATTATCTCTTTAATTTAAGAATATATCCCTTTCCAATAATAGTATTCGGTAATCCGTCGGTAAATACCTTCCCTTCTTTTATAACCAATTTTATTATAATAATAAATTATAATTAGCTTTCGTTTTTAAAGAGTATTTACCAATTATCTTAGTAATTAAATATTATAAATTAATTGTAATTAAAGGGCTTTATTAAAAACGAAATACTTTAAAGTATTAAACTAGAATTAGTATTAGAGAATTAATCTATATAAATATTCCGGAATCCTTAAAGTAAAAAAATACCGAGCGATTTTATATAATTCTTTAAACCAATTTCCCTAGAGGATTAGTATAGGTTTATTTACGTAGGTAATATAAATAGAATAGATTTATATATTAATATAATCGTCGATATTTTCCTCGTATTCCTTATATTATAAATCTATAAGGCCTAGTAATTTATAGGATAAATTATTAATAATTCCGTTTTTACTATTTATAATATATTTAATATTGAAGTTAAAGAGTTTAATCCAAACGATTTATTTTATAAGTAATATATTTAAAATATTACTAGTAGTACTATTAAGTTAATAAATTAGTATTTAAACGTTTATTTTAATAATAAAATAAATATTAAATAAATAGCGTTGTAAATGCTTTAAAATATAAAGAAGCCTTCGAAACTCTCTTTTATAAATATTATAACGCTTTTCCGCATTAGATTAAATCCTATTCTCGAAATAGTATAGGTAATAGCGATTATTAGGGCCGATCTATTCTAGAATTATATCCTAACTATCGATAGAAATATCGGTTATAAAGTAAATAGTCCTATACTATTCGTTATTATAAATTAGTATTATAAGAATAGGGGTAGTAGTTACTATATATTATAATTATTCTATAATAAACTATTCGTTTTCAATTTACTACTAATTTACTCCCTTCTTTATTAAAGTATATAAAAGAATTATAATAATATTAAACCCTTTAATCTAAATATAGTAATATTTAATAATATTTAGAAAGGATTTAACCTATTCCAATTCTTTACCTTTCTTATAAAATTAGTATTCGTAATAAGTCTATTTATTAATTACTTATACTTTCTTATTTATTAGAAAGCGTTTATCGGGTCTATAAAAGTAGCCTACTAAAATAATTTCCTTTTAATACTATTAAAATTTAATTACTATAATAGTCCTTCCCGCTAATTTAATATTAAAAAGGATTTTATTAATATTTATAAAATATTCAAAGATATACCTCCGTATACCCTTAGAATTAATTAACTCCTTATTATAATTATTCTTTAATCCTCTAATATAAATATTATTGAAGTAAAGTTAATAAACGTTAAGGATTAAATTATAGAATATCTATATTATTATTCTTATAAATTAGGCAATAGAATTAGTATTTCTTTAAAGAAGGGTAATTATCCGGAAATAGCCAAAATCGGTCGAGAAAATTGTAATATTTCGGCTAAATTTATTAAGAGGAATTTAATTGTAACTGGAGAATAGATTTAAAAGAGAGATTATTTTATAACCTCTAAAGTTTTCGCTAAAATTATTATAATTAGGGGGTAGATTTATATTTCTTAATATAACCCTATTAATCTACTATATATTATTAATTAATTTTAAATTACTATTTTTCTTTATAATAAAGAATTAATTATTCTTATAAGTAGTATAACTTTCCTCTAAAATACTTTTTTTAATTCTATCTTTAAGCAAATTATAAACTTTATTATAAAGTATTTTCGGGATAGGGATTACTTTAATTTGCTAAGCGGAATAAGAAATAATACGGATTTTCTATAGTAGAATAATATCGGGATTAAATTTCTTATATTTAGAAAAAGTCTAAGCGAGTACTTTTTTTCTATTATAGAGAATATAAATAAATAATTCAATTTCTCCCTTATTTAGAATATCCTAAATATTTTTAAATATTTCTTAGAGGCGTTCCTCTATTAAATACAAACTTCTAATTAACTCCGTAAACCGAAGGAAAATGTAATTATCCTATTCGGAACTAAAGTTTTTAAAAATATTATTAATCTATTCTTATAAAACTATTAGTTTATTTACTTTCTAATTAGAGTTCTCTTTAAGTTTAAATCTATTTAATATAATATTATCGATTAGGTTAGTTTTCTAAGCAATTCTTTTATAAAGGGTATTAATTTATATAGAAAAAGGATTTAATATTTCTCGAAATTACTTCTTATTTAATTTTAACTTTATTATAAATTACTATATATCTTTCCTAATAACCCTTTTGAATTCCTTAGCCAAAATTCTCCTAATTTTATACTTTATTTTCCGAATAACTACTTTAAATTCTAATTCTATTTCTATTTATTTATTATAATCGTCGCTAGCCCTAAGATCTCTTCCTTTACCTTATACCGGGCGGGTTAGGCTTTTACCCTCCTATCTTGAATTAATTTTAGGATTTGTTTCTATTTTAATAATATTCTCCTAAATTTTATATAATATATTATATTTTTCGCATTCGTTATACAAAAACTCTAAAAGTTCTTATACTACTTCGTCCGTTAAAATAAGAAGTTTTTTATTATCCTCTTCAAATTCTATCTAATTAAAAAGGTTTTTACCTACTTTATTCCGCCCTAATCTTTTAATTATATAGGGGTTAAACGTATTAATTAATTTTAATTTTATTAAGGCTATTAATTTTACTCTTATTAAATTCGGGATCTGTAATTAGAGTAGCGTAGATAATAGCGCCGTTTATAGTAATCGTAGTATAATTCTTATTATTTTCATTATATCGGATATAAATATTCGTATTTTGGAAAAACGGGAACCCTAAAATAATATTGTAATTAGGAAGACGATTTTCAATAATAAAAAAATAAATTTCTCTTTCCTTATCGAATAAGTAAACTTTTTTACAAATTTTACTAAGAAATTCCTTCCTACCTCTATTACTATTTATATTAATAATTTCAATTTTAATAGAATTAAAGCTAAATTAATTTACTAAATCCTTATAAATAGTATTATATTCGGCTCTAATATTTAATAATATAAAATACTTCGGACCTCCTTTAACCTTTACGGAAATTATTAAAGTAAATAAAGGAGTAAGGCGAATAATATTATTAATATTAGTAATCTTAAATATATTTAACTATTTAATAGAATTAATAGTAGTATCCCCGCTATTTTTAAATACTATCTTCGTAAATTTAATTTTAAACCTATTTAAAATCTACTAATTAAAATATAGGGTATCCAGGACATTTATACAATCGAATTAACTATATATATTTTTAACCTTCCTAATTAGTATATTAATAAAATTATTATCTCTTAATTTCGAATAAACTTTAATAATAATAATTATATTAATATAGGTATTAGGCTTCCGAATAATAAATTTAAACTTATTTACTTTAATACTATTATTGTAAATTATACTACTATTATAATTATACTCTAATATCGAATCGGAATTAGTACGAATACTAGAGGAATTAATTAAATCTACCTATTTGTAAATAGTATTAGTATAAATAGAGCTCGCTTTAATAATATTTTCAATTGTAATATTAATTTTAGTATTTATTAATTTTATTATTAAAGGGAAAAGCTCTTTTAATTCCGTAATATTATTATAAGCCTTTAAATCTTTAATTTCGGCTAAAAGAATACCCTTTTCCTTTTCTACAAACTCTTAAATAAATTCGTCCTTTTTTAATATAAAAGTAGACTTATTCTCCTTCTTCCTTTTTATAGTATTAGCGTCTTATTTAGAAAATTACTTTCCAAATTCGACGTTAAGAGGTATAGAATCGAATATAGTAATATTTCTAAAATCTATATTAAATTCTTTAATATAAACCTTCTTCGTATTTATAAGTATAATAACCGTTAATCTATTAATAAATTTATCAATTGCTTTATTAACTATTTTATCGGAAGGTTTATTAACGGGTTTATTAATAGATTTATTAATAGATTTATTAGTAGACTTCGCTTTCGGATTAATTTATTCGCTATTGGAATTAAGTAATTTAATAATCCGCTCCGATTAAATAGGCCTTTTCAAAATCTCTTTAGGCTTTTTAGTCCTAACGGGCTTAATAGTATAAATCGCTATTATCTTTTTATAAAATACTAGCGTTAAACTATAGAACTTATTTTACAATCCTATTTAGATTATATTTATAGTTATAATCTTATATTATAATACTTTAATTTACTCTTACGCTTATTTAATACTATTAGGAAGGAAATTAAAATTAAGGACGAAATCGGGCTTATTTAGATTTCTATCCTTAAATTATTTAAACTCCTATTTCTTAAAACCTATCTGGTAATCTTTATTACTAAGGCTTATAATTATAAATAATTTTATTAACCTATTAACAATACCCTTCGAATTTACGTTGGAAACGAATTACTAATTAATAATATTTTTAAAGTTAACGCTTCCGTTAAAGAAGATTTACACTCTAATCTACTTAATTCTATTAGGCCGGAAATAGGTATAGAGCCGGTATATAATATCCAATTCCTTTTCTTAATATTCGTATTGGTAATAACTATTTTTATTATACTAATAATAAATCTAATTAGGATTAGGATTTATTCTTCCTTTAGAATAATTATTATTACTATAAATAGTAGTAGTAGTAGTTTAAACAAAAGGAATTATACTAATTTAATTCGGTAAATAGGAAGTTGGATATTATATAAAAGGGGTCTATTATATAATTAGAAGGATAATAGCTTTAATTCAAACGATAATTATTTTATTAAAATTAGTAATAAGTTCTTCTATAGCCCTATCCGGAATAAGAGTAAGGGTAAGAGGAAGTATAATAGGAGGAGGAGGAGATTTACTCCTAATTTTAATCGTTTTAATAATCTTTTACTTAATCGCTATAATAGGCTTATCGGAATTAAAGTTTAATTTAATAATTTACTTAATTGTCTTAACCTTCCTAGAGATTACTTTTTCGTCGTTAGAATTAAAAGGAGAAGAAGTATTAAATTCAAAGGTATTAATATCGTCGAAAAATTCTACTACAATTTTATTCAACTTTTAGGAAAACTTTATCTAATCCTTCTTAAATAAATCCTTTTTATATTCTCCTATAAAATTACCGATTATATAGCGTATCTCAAAGTTCAACTTCTTATAAAAGTTCTTAATAACCGATATTTTAATATTCGTATAATCAAATTCTTTTTATCGAATAAAGAAAGCGGTATAGGAAATAATAGTATTAACGATTTTAAATCTATAATAATTAATTTTCTTAAAGTAGAACTTCTTTAGCGCTACGGATATATTATCTGTCTATTTGGGGTTTTTAATATTAAAGGCGACCTTAAACTCCCTAGTAAAATTATTTTAAGTAAATTCGTTTTTTTCCTTTAACTTACGGATTAGGCCTTTACTAATATCCTTCGGATCTCTCTTATACTAATTAAATTAAATACTAATTTTAAATTCATCATCCTCGAAAGTGTAGAATCTAATTTTATCGTTAAAGAATTTAAAGTATTCTATAACTTTTTTACCGCTAAATTTCTTCTTAGGGATAATATTTCGAATAAGAATAAAATTATTACTTTTAGTAATAAGGTTTATAGCGGTTTCGAGAGCCTTAAAAAAGACTTTTACAATCTTCTTTTAATTATTTTAATTATTCTCGCCGGCCTTCTTATTACTAATCTTATTAGTACTAATTTTATTATTATTTATAATATTTAGTATTAATTCGTCTAATAAATTAGTATTATTATAAATAGAAGGGTTGTAGAGGGGGAGATAAGTATTTATTAAAGAGAAGTAAGGTCTTATATATATTAATATTAATAGTAATTTCTAATAGTAAAAAGGGTAGGGCTATAGATCTTTATTATAGACTTCTATCTATAAATATTCCTTATTAGAGGGAGTTTAATTAATTAAATCTTCTAATTTATAAAGTGAGAATTCGGTTTCGAATATATAATTAAGTACTTATAACTAGGTATAAACGTAAATTTTGCCGACTTATATTACATTCTTCGCAAAATTCACTATATTATACTATATTAATAGGGCGGCTTATATTATTAATATAATATAGCCGAGGAGGAGTAAGGTAAAACGAATAAAAAGTTTAATATTAAGGTCGAAAGTATATAAATCCTAGAAATCTATTCCTAATGAAGTATATATTTACGAAGTATATATTTACGAAATATTAATTTATTATTTAATCGTTCGGTTCGTTATATATTCTTTTTAATTAATAGTATCGGTATTAGTTTTAAATCTGGTTTTAATATTTATTCTAATCTTTTTCTATACTAATTAGTCGTTTCGTATCTTTCTTATCAGTTGAGTAATAGGGGAAAAACTATATTATTCGTCAATAAATAAATTATAAGGCGGAAGTAATTAAAGAGGTAAAGGTCTGTATATATTTAGAAATAATATTTTATAATAATTATATAAAGGTTTTCGTCGTCGAAGGAGTTGATTGGCGGTTCGTTTCTCGTTTTTTAATATTCTTATTAATATTCTGAGGGATTTAGGAAAAGCTTTAACGCTTACGAAAAATTCCGGCCGGAGACTTCTCGAATTCGTATTAGCCAATTTAATTAGGAATTTGAAACCTATTTCGTCTTTATTACCAATTTAAAATAGAGTAAAAATATACTACCAAATATAAAAGTTAGTACCCCTACTAAATTATAAATTATAATAAATTCAAAATAAATTATAGAGGGTAGTAATTTCAAATCTAATCTTCCTAAACTATTTATAAATATTTTAAAACTATAAAATTAAACCGTAGATTTTAAGAATAATATAAATTCTTATATAAGTAGTAGTAATATCCTTTTAAGAACGAGACGGAATTCGGATCTCTCCGTAGACTATCGTTATCTTATTCTAAAGAGCGAATCTAAGAGCTTTACAAATTATAAGGATTTAGAGTACGTAACGGGTATTAATCCAACGAATAATAAATAGATTCAAAACCCCTAAAATAAAAAGGATAAAACCTTTAGTCTTAAGAAAGGAGTAGATCTATTCGTAGCGGGAGGGTCGAAGAATAAGGACTTCGGATATAGGAAAGAAGGTAATTTCGTACTCTATTAATTACTAAAAATAAATAGAAGTAAAGCAAAAGCTTTACTTCTAAAAAAAAGTTTAAAGAATAAAATTTAGGGTAAAGCTTGAGTATATTCCTATTAAAAGAATAATATTTTATCTAAATTCTTATCCTTCCTTCTCGCTATTTAGAGCTTTAAACCTTCTTTTTATACTTTAAAATTAGCTCCTAACCCTTTAGTTCATATCGACTTCGGGGTTTTCGGATTTTCCGAGCTAAAATACTCCGATTAATCTACTCCTAATTCGTCAATTACTCTACTTCTAATAACCCTATATTATCTATATAGGTATATAAAAAAAGTGCAAAAATTCCCCAAATTAGCACCCCGAACTTTAGGGATTTCAGCGTATACGTGCGACGCTTCTACCCTGTAACCCGCTATAAGACCCCCGTTGTCGCAAAAGCCCGACGACTAAGGGTGCGTTCGTGTGTCTCGGAAATGGCCTTTTGAAATGAAGTTTTTAGGGGGAACCGCACTAGCCTTCTTAAACCGGATTTTAGCGGTAAATTCCGATAAAATATAGGGTTCCTAATTCCTATTAAAAACCTGGTTTTAGAATCCTATTCGTATGTCCCGATTTCTGGAAAGTTATAAAAATGAAGTATTTATCGGTAAATCCTATAATATAGCCAGCGATGTAAATAAAAGGCTATATTTAATACCTCCCCGTTACTATATATTATTTATACCTTTCTTATTATTTAATTTTTATCTATTAAAGAACGTAAAACCCTTATTTTTATATTTAAATAACYGATAATTAAATTTAATTACCGATAGGAGGCGAATCCTAATCCTTAGGTTTTCAAATCCTATTTATAATATTGGACTCCTAGTCGTCCTAGTCCTAGTCTAACTAACCTAATTAATCCACCTAATCTACTAGCCGTTCTAAAGGTAAGGGGAAGGCGGTTTTAACAACGACAGCGAAGAAGAAGAAGAGTTGGGTATAGATTAGGCTATAAGAAATCCACCTCTTAACGTAATTCGGGCAGGCCGTCGAGAAGGGGTTGACTAATTAGAACGGTTATAAGGAGTAAATCTACGTTAAAATAATTAATAATATATATACTGAGTTTAGTATTATTTTTAATAATTAATAAATATATAATAAAGTCGATTATTTTAGACGTAAATAGCGTGTTTAATATATTTTTAAGAGTTATTTAACGTCTAATTTCGGATTTAACTTTAATATTAGTATACTAACCGCTAATAACAACGTTTGGGACTACTTAATCGAAATTAATTACTATATTATATTAATATATATATAATATAGGTAAATTAATTAGGGTATTATAAATATACGAAGAAGTCGGTTAATTTCGTAAATAAGGTCTTTAGTATTATGAATTTATAAAGGAGGCCTTTATAGAGGATTAGAGAATTATTGGCGAATACGCAATAACTTTAGGCTAATTACTTTAAATTAGAAAGGTATAACGGGTAGAAGCTTTAAATTTGTTAATTAATTCGAATAATAATAAAGTATCGGTCTCTACTTATATAAGGGATAGTAATTTGAAGAGGTCTATTACTAGCGGTCGCAATCCGAAAAAAAAGAAGAGGAAGAGTAATAGTAAAGCGATTACAAAGAGTTTAAAGAATTTAACTAATACGTTAATAAAGTAGGACGACGATAATTGCGTTGAAAGGGTAGTAATTAAAGAGAAAAAGGCGACTATTAATAAGTAGTTAAATAAGGCGTTTAATATTTTTGAGCGCGATTAGGAGGATAAGGTCGACGACAATATTATTGAACTTCTCTTCTTTAAATAGGAGTTTTTTAAAGTAAAAGTAAATATTTTCGTAAAGATGTCTTAAAAGAAGCGGGAGGTTTATATCGAGAAGGTAAAGAAGAAGGTCGTTAGCGAGGGTAGAAATAGTAAAAAGTATAGAAGGGTAGGAATTGAACTTTTATTAGATTTACCTATCGACTTTAATTTGTAGTAATATTAATTATAGGGTTATTAGCGGTATAATTTGTAGGGTATAAGTAGAATGGGAGCGGGAAGTAAGTCGACTTTAGATTTTTATATTTTATTTTTTTGATTTGTATTTTTCGTAACGAGACAAAATTACTAAAAAAAATTATATATATATAAAAAATATACCGGTTTAATCGCCGTATTAAACCGAGTCGATATATTTACTTTATATTAATTTTGAGGTAGATTTGTAGGAGATATAAATATTATAAATGATGTTATAATTTTAGTCGGTAGAAAAAGCGGGAAGTTAAAATAATACTAGTGGTAATTAATATATTAAATATATTTATTTAAAATCTAAAATATTTTGATATCGAAGGTACTAAACTTTTTATATTTGTATTCGATTTAAGAAGGTTATATTCTAGTATTTTAGGGGGTAATCTAGCGATTTGAATTTATAGTTCGATAAATACGATTTTATTAGATTTGAACGATTTAAGGGTAATTTAGGCGGTTAGCGCTAAATTGAACTATTTACTCCTAAATTCCCCTCTTCTCCCCTCCTTTCCCCTCTTCTATTTTAAACCTTTTATTTTATATTATTTACTCTATATTTCTCCTCTCTTACGTAATTTAATATAGTAATCCTTCTATATTTTCTTAATAATACAATTGCGATATTAAGTTATATAACCCTTCGCACCGCCGTTGAATTTAATTTCGGTAAAATTGTTCCCCCTATTTCTAATTGCTTCGTCCTCTATATTAATATTAATATTACTTATTAATTGCCTCTCGATTTTAATTACGTCTTTAAAATTTAATACTTTATTATCGACGACGTTTATATACTGGCTAAAAAGGTTATTATATTGAAGTAATTAATTTAATATTCCTACCGTCGCTAAAATTACTTTATTTTATATATCGATATCGAAGTTAGGCATTACGCAGTAAATTCTAAAAGTCCCTTTCAATTTACCAATAACCTTCTTAATAATGATGCGGGTTTGGCTATAACGAAGGTTGTAGAGCTCTTCGAAATTAATAAGTTTAAGCCCTACCTTTTCGCTTTCCTTTAAATAATATTATATATTTTAATATAATATAAATAATCGATTATTATAATTATACTTAGTATTAGCTAAATAAAACTAATTAGATGGGATTTTGAATCCTTAGTTAAAAGTATTATTTAGGACCTTTATATCGTTGGCCGAACCCTTTTAATTAGGTATTACGAAGGTTAGTATACTTTCGAGGGTATAAATTATTAATATATTAGTTAATAAATTTCCCTTTTTATTACACTATAGCTTTTGGTTATTTATACCGATTTTAATTAGGAAGTACGAATTGTCAAAAGCACTTAATACCCTTTTAAAATAGTTATATAACTTCGGGTCCACTATAATAATATAAGAGGTTATAATTTTAAGGGGACAAATCTTATAGTAGGTAAGGATAAAGTAAGTATTTAAGACTTTATAAAATACTTTATTAGTATAGGATTAATATAAGTAAGTAAAGTCTTATCAATAAAATTATTTTAATCCTTACTAATTTATATATAGTATTAACGTTATAACCTATTATATAATCGGTTAGTTTAAAGGTTATACCTTGGCTAGTTACAAATATAAATATTAATACCTTTTCGTATATAAATATATTTCGTATACTAAATAACGAGGTATAGTTAGTAAATTAGTATATTAGAGTAAAGAAGGTCTGGGGACTTATACGAATTAGGTTTTTAAATCGACCCTTATACTTATATAGAAGTTCTTTAATAGTATATACTCCCTATAATCTATATAGATTTATAGGGATACGAGGATTCTAATGCGTTTGAGAGACGGCTAGTATAATAATGGCTATTTGTAGTACTCTTCTACGTAGTTTACGACGTTTACGACGTAATACGAGTATTGTAGCGGCTTGAATTGAGGTTATTATAAGGGTATTGATAGTATTAATATAGGATGTGGTTATAAAAGAGGTTGTTACGTAGTTTGAAAACGATAGAAATTTGATTTTAGAAAGGGATTTTAGTACTTTTGAGGTCTTGAAATCCTTCCTAGAATTTTTATGAAGAATGCGGCTATCTGATTGGTCAAATAGCTATTGTGGAGACTAGAAAGTTCATGAACCAGATTTGCGGGGATTTTAGGGCAAAATCAGTTCTGGGACATTCGAATAGGGTTTTGAAATCAGGTTTCTGAACCTTTCAGAAGGCCATTTCCGAGACACACGAACGCACCCTAAGTCTTTCGCAAAGTCATGGCAGTATAAAAGGGCCCAGGGGGGTCCAGATGGCTGTACTGTGCATCTGCCTGCAGGTCCGAACTTTCGCAGTATGAGATTATACTGCGAAATATCTATACTGAGACAGTACGACAACAAACGCAGCCTTAGTAAACTTTCTTCAACATCATTAGCGCTGATTATAATCATTCGAACCACTCTTTCCATGCATAGAGCCTACCTAGATACCTTAGAAATATGCCCACTACACCAGCGTCGCGTCTAGCAAGTCCGTCAACATGGCTGGAGCGAACGAGATACCTCTTATATATTATCCCTTTGGTGTAATGATTGCTATGCTGGTTCCCCCAGCATGTAATGGCTCTCGCATGTTCACAGCCATGCTCTGTCTCTCTTTGCCAGGTGGATGTCCTGATCTCCATGACCACTGATGAATGGCGCAGGCGGCGAGATCGTCAACAGAATAGGTATCCCAGTCCAAACCTGGGACAGGCAGTGAACCTTTGCCACCTTGGGAATAGGGTCAGGTTTGAGGATATCAAGGTCGCTATTCATTCACTCCAAGTATCTTTCGAAGTGATCTATAATTTCTCAGTGTCAGTAGAGTCCGACCTTGAAGTTTTCTCCCGAAACAGGAATCCCACCCCCTTACGACTGAGACATCTTGTCAGCCACGCAACCTCAAGTCCAACTTCTACCCACAATGGCAGAACCCAAAGCATCATCCCTTATCCAAGAGAAGGACGCGGGTGTCCTCGATGATCATCTCGCAGCGCCCCAGACCAAGAGATTGCCAAGGGAGCCCACCAGCGACATCCCATCGAAGAAACGACTGAAGATGTCCACGGACGAGGACTCTACGGCCAACATCTCCGCCTTTGCTCATCAAGCTACCAACAACAACAGTCCTCCGAACAGCGAAGCACCGCTCAACCCAGAACTTTGGACCGATAGCGCCCGCGAAGTCTACCACCATCTCAAAGACCGCGCCGAGAAGCTTGAAGACGCCTCCATCAACAACACGATTGGCGCCTCCTCCTCGAAGAAAGACCCCCCGAAATCTGACGCCCCCTCTGAGGACGGTACCCGAGGAAACATCTATGAAACCCTCCTCGGCCGGATTCAATCCACATTGAAGCAACTTCACGACCAGCAAAAGCAAGAGGAGATGAAGCAACCAAGTGCGGATCCTACCTCCAGTTGTCCTACCACCGGCACCGATCCGAGCCCTTCAAGCCCTTCCATCACTCCCAATGACGACAAGCACTTACCCTCGCCTTGTGCAAAAGCTTCCGCCAAGCCGTCGTCCTCATCTACTAAGCGCAAGCGGTTCAAGCGCAAGCAGTCCGGTCCTTCGATGAGGATATTCGCTGTCAAAGGAACGAAGGCAGAGCGCCTCCGCGAGTACATGAAGTACTTTCCGAAACCCCCTTCGCCGACGCCGAGTCCCCCTAGTTCTCCTGGCTCTTCAGCAAGCTGTTCACTGAGCTCCGCGGTAAGTACCTAAAAGCGACACTCGGAAGATGAGTATTGAGTGTTGAAGCTGATGTTCATGTTGAGGATTAGGCACAAGAAGATTCGACCTAGGGTTTACTACATCAATCGACCTGAGACTGACCTCGATATGGCCATTGGTGCTGCTGTCATGAGAGACACACCAAGAGAGCAAAGAAGAAGAGAAGGATTGGCAACTGCACGGCGAAGGCTGGAGTCAAGAATTGTAGAGGTACCTTGCCCTGTCCCGTGCCCACGGGGGAGTATCGCTGGTAGCTTGATCGGATGTGAGACGAGACGTACCTATACATCTCTCGTAGGCAGGATTGTACATACTTCATGTAGAAATTCGATACGCTTCGCTTTATTTCCCAGAGGCATCTGTATCTTTACGGTAATATAGAGGTACCTATAAACATACCGTTCAGGCGTCAGTAAAGCGCTACAATAGAGGTAACCATCACGACACTCACACAGAATATCACAAAGAGAAAGCCAGGCTGAGCCAGGTTTGTTCCGCAAGTCTGCTTCTGCATAGCCTTCCAAGCCTTGAGTTGGAACCATTCAAAGGGGCATTTTTAAACCTTTGAATAGCACACTAAGGTCCAGCCAATTTGCCTCCATAGTATATATCATTCACCCATTTCCGGCTATAAAGTAGAATGGCACGAATCCAATTTCCGTTCTCCGACTTCCCATCGGAGTTCGACAGCATCAATTCCAGGATTTTCATACACGTTTCACAATGGTGAGAATCAGAGCGCCATTCCCTCGGCGTGACGGAAGTCTTAGGGCCGGAGACTGCGTCAGAGCTCACGCCGATCAGTCCAAGAGCAGTGCAGAGGAGTCTGCCAGCGACAGCCCATCAAAGAAGCGGGTGAACATGAGCGAAGAAGAGAATGCTGCGGCGAACGGCTCGTCCCTTCGCCCTATCGACGACACCACTTCCCATGATACCTCTAGCCTCTGGGATGACAAGCACCGCAGACTGTACGAGCATCTTCAAGCAAGGCGCGCGGAAACACTTGCAAGCATCTCCCCGGATGACCCTCCCACAACCACTTCCGGCGCATTGCCCTCTTCAGGCCCTTCAACGGCCTCAAGGCACTCCCACGCGCCTGATCCTTCGGTTATGCCTTCGCCCTCCATCAACTCCACTAAGCCCCATTCCGAGAACAAGAACAAAATTACCAAGCGCAGGCGGGCGGTCCCAGTCAAAGGCACCAAGGCAGACCGCCTGCGCGAGTACATGAAGTACTTCCCCAAACGTCATTCTCCAACCAGCTCCTCGAGCCGTTCTCAACGCTGCTCTTTAAGCTCCGTGCCTGGAAACAGAAGCATCACTGTAGAGCTGTCGCCCGAGGCTGAAGACGGCCTAGACGACCATTAGCCCGCCTCGCTTGGGCCTTAGGATCACTGTCGATACTCAACAGATGTAAATGTAGACATCAAGAGAAAGGACTGTGATTGAGCAGGATGAGAAATGGAAGCCGGCGGTCCAAGACGTCAGGGATTAACGAAACAGGTGGAAGCGCGAGGGATGAGCTCGAAAGTAAGGCTTGGGGTCTTCGGTGAAGCACTGAAGCATCCGGTTGGGAGCTATCTGTTTGAGAAAGCCCACCTTGTATGTACGTGTATGGTAGCATACTCCTAGTAGAAATTGCGGAGGAGACCATCGAGCACTTCTTTTGCGAGAATTATCTGTACTTCTATATATCCAGATCAGTAATATCCCATCAGGAAGTCGGAGATCCGATACAACGCCAATGACAATGGCGCTGGACACTGACCTAGAACATCGCGAAGTGATCACCAGGCCGACCCAGGTTTTCGCCGGACGTTAAGGTTCTGTCCTCTCGCCTGTGGGGCAGGTTTTGGCTACCAGACTGCCTTGGCATGGCCTTCCGAACCTGAACTTGACACCATTCACAGGTCCATTTTGGGACCTTGGAAGGGCCAACTAAGGTTCATTAGGTTAGATCTTAATCTATCCATTCACCTCCTACTACAATGCCTCTCTTCTTCCCCCCAATGCTTTCCTCCCTTCTTGACTTATCCCGAGGAAATCTTTTCCCATCCACGGATTTTACCCTACCTCCATCGCGAGCCGCCACCGTCTACCAGACACAGCCACGCCGCAATCCGAAGCCCACTGTCAACAATGGCGGGACAACAGCATCCTCCCAAGACTCCTTCGCCCAAGAGCGCCAGAAGCGGACGGATCACCGACTTTTTCCAGCCCACCAAGCAAAGCGGACATCTGAAGAATTCCAAGACACAACTGGACAACGAGGACGTCCAAAGCAACCCGCCCTCGAAGAAGCTAAAGGTCACCTCTACTGAAGATGAGCATGTCGAACCCCTTACCACGGTCCATCTCCGCGTCGAAGTGGCCACCCCTAAGCCGCGCAAGAAGCCAGCGCACGGTCGACTCCTTGACGACACCGACTCGGTCCGACCTGCCAACAAGAGTAGCACCCCGAAGCCTAAGAAGAAGCCCTTGCACGAGCGTCTCCTCGACGACGCTGATGATGGTCTTGCTGACCGTCTCGTGGGCCGATTCGAAACCCCGAGATACGAGGAGATTGGTGGTGATGAGGCGGGACATGGAAACAAAAGCTCGGAGGACGGTACTGCGACGGGCGATGGCGACGACACTGCTAGGAGGCGCCGGTCAAAAGCACCCTCGCCTCAACTTCCCTCCTCGAGACCCAAGAAGAGGCCCTCAAGTGCCCGTCTCCTGGACGATACCGACAAAGGTCTCATGGACGCTCTTGCTGGTAGATTCGAGACCACGCGGTACGAGGAGCCGGTCCCCAAGGACGAAGCGGAACACCTAAACAACAGTCCAAAGCACGATAACCTGAGCGACGGACCCACGACGACCGAAAACAATGACATTGACGCCACTCCGAGAGACCGGTTCAGGACTCCTTCGCCTCGACATCTTCCCACGACCCCCCGACACCATAGCAACCAGAGTCAGGAAGAACACGACTCGAGCCCGATGTCCCCAAGCGACAGTCCTTCATCATTCCTTCTTGCGAGTCCCGTCGCTGAGTTGCCCGCGCCTGAATCATCTCCCGTAGCCTTCCCTTCTTCCCCGCCGACGCAGTAGAGGGTGCTAAGCCATCCGCCTTTGATCCATACTGAAGCACCTCGCAAGTTCCAGAGAATCCAGCGACAAGAGCGGCAGTGAATGGAAAGTAGAGCTTCAGAACAATTTGGGGGAGATCAGGGCTAGGGGGTTATCATGACTACCGACGGCGTTGGCTGGGCCGGACATGCCTCAAAGGTGGACAGGGACGAAGCAAAGAGAGCGAGGAAGAAAAGATAGGCAGAGTGAGGAAAAGTGAAACCGGGAGGTGGAGGATCTCGGACGGTTGAAGCGCGCGAAAACACGGATGAACGGGGGTGGAAGTCGGAAGACGGAGACAAGGTTTCTGGGAGCCAGTGTTCGCGCAACACTTGTAAACTTGACGAGCTTTGAGAATTGACGCAGCGTGGTTTTCTGTCGAGAGGTTGTAGGATCACGGGAGAGCGGATGAGTTACCTTTACCTCAAGCCGTATATAGCATGGCTCTCCCCAGATTGAGACCGGTACGGTCGGGACTGTGTTACCCACCAGAACATCTGTAAATATCAGTACATTAGTATCATTACACCAAAATATCCGGAGACCCCTTCAATAACAGTAACGACACCTCAGACATCGCCAAGTGACCGCCAGGCTGAGCCAGCATTGTTACCTATGCAAGGCTGCCTCGGCATGGCCTTCCAAAACCTGGACTTGACACCATTCACAGGGCCAGTTTGGGACCTTGGAAGGGCCAACTAAGGTTCTTCTAGGTTGCCTCCATGTTGCCCTTCACGTGCGCCCGTTCCAGTCGAAAATGAAGCAAATCTTGTTCTCTCCCTTCTCCGAATCCTTTTTCCCTCGTCACCGACCTTCAAGGAAGTAACTTTACCACCACCAACCCCCTACATCAACACCACCCACAAACCACACGTAACGCACACATCAACATCGAGCGAGCTCATTACCGACAATGCCCGGCCGACAGAATCCCCCCAGAACTCCCTCGCCGAAGAGCGGAAGAACCGGAAAGATCACCGACTTCTTCAAGTCGGTCCATCAATCCGAGCCAAAACACGCCACCAAGAGAGAGCTTCACGTCGAGAGTCAGGAACACAGCCAGCCGGCGAAAAGGCTTAAGCGAAGCGACGACCGATATGTCGGCAGCAGCAGAACAGTCCGTTACCAAGTCGATGTCAACACCCCCAACACAAGAAAGCCGACGTCTGCCCGGCTTCTTGACGACACCGACGGCGGACTTCAAGAAAGCCTTGTCGGCAGAAGGGAATTTCTCTCAGAGACGAGCGCGGAGGATGTCGGACCCGCGCAAGGCGCGCATCTCAAATCCTCTAGACCAATTCGTACCCCCGCTCGCACCAACAACTCTAGGCGCAAGAGGCCGGCATCCTCCCGTCTTTTAGACGACGTCGATGGAGGTGTGTTGGAGAGCCTGGCCGGCCGGTTCGAAACCCCCAGACACGAGGAGGATATTTCCGAGGACGGGGAAGAGAAGAGAAATGACGAGTCCAGGCACGGCGCCGTGGACAACAACACCATGGATGACAACACCGTTGGCAATGGCACCGTGGACGAGGACACCGAGGCCGAGACTATCAAGGACGACGACAGCGAGGCCGAGACCATAAAGGCCTACGATAGCGAAGACGCCATGAGTAGCGACGGAAATGGCGACGAAGGTGACAACGAGGAGGACGGCGGCGAGGATGAAGATAGCGAGGGTGACGATAGCGACAAAGAGAACGTCGACCCGAGGGATCGCTATAGAGCACCTTCACTTCCGCCTCTTCCCGCAACCCCCAACCAGCACAGCAACCAGGGCCACGAGACTGCCGACTCAACCCCACGCAATCAGCCCTCGGCCAGTCCATCATCCCTCCTCCTACCGAGCCCAATTGTTGATTTGCCTCCACTGCCATCTTTGCCCTGGTCGTCGTCCACCTTGGTCCCTGAACATCCGTCGACCTTGCCATCTCCCCCGTCGTCGCCGTAAATCGTTCGCATCAACCCGCCTCCGGTCTGGCTTAAATGCTTCCTCAATTCCACAAAATCCAGCGACAACATCGGCAGTGGGGGTGAAGCGGAACGCCAGGACGACATAGGGACCGCAGGGAACACCGAGTCCAGGATTTTTGACCACGATTATCATCAACGTCGGCTTGGGCGTGTGCCGAGATGGAGATCGCAATGGAAGCTAAATGAACCGAGAGAGGAAAGGCGGGCAGATGGAGCGGCGAAGGTGGAGACCACGAGCTGGAAGTTTCGAGCGAGCGAGCGACGAGCAAACCAGTGTTAGAACTTTGGGGGTGTTCGGTTGGAACCGAAGGCGGGAGGAATAACAAGCCGGGGATGGGATGTCTTGAAGCTGGAAATCGATGTTGGAGTACCTGTCACTAGGCTCAGAGGCAGAAGATAAAGCATATCAGGAAGCACAAGGAAAGAGTGTAAGAGTCGTCTATCAGTCGAGTGCATCTACCGAGTTAGGCGCGGTTTCATGGGCATCGGGTTGGCGAGAAGACCTAGAGGTGCTCGTGATCCGCTAGAAGTAGAAGAATGTCGGCAGAGGCAAAGCAGTTTTATCGTATCGCATAGATTCTGAGACCCAGACGGCCGTCATCCTATCCCTCGCTGATTGTTTCTTCTATCCGCCATATTTTCCCACGAATGAGTCAGTGATTCAATGCTATGATAGCAACGATGACCAGTCAAGACCATCACGTACCTTAATAGATGACCTGTTCCAGTCACGAACTCTTCCAGTTCAAGTCAACGACGCTGAGCAACTGACTCCCAGTTGCCGTTGGATGTGATATAAAGTCATCGCCAGCCTCCATCTCAAGCTCCACGCACTGATAACTTGACCTTGTTTTTAGACCGCTTACCTGTATAAGTACCAGGTCTTCTTCCTGCTCTTCTTCCAGTTCGGGGTCAGTGGCAGATCGAACAGCAATGGAGTTAGATAGTCACTCCGGTCGGGTCAGCAACCCGTACAAGCACCCGGGCGACTGGGCGAAGCAGCTGACCAGAAATGACGCCGATGAACCGGCGAAACTGAGTTGGGAGGATGACGACGACGGGAGGAAGCTCAGCGCCGGCGACGAGAGCCAGGTTGACGGGATGTCTGACAGCGACAGCATTGAAGCCATTATCGATATATATCTCGATATCCAACGTCAACGGGTACAGGAAAACGCCAACAATCCCTACGAACTGCTGGACAAATGGGCGAAACGGTTTGACCATGACCAGGAAGAGAAACAAAATCCATGTGCGTCAGACAGCACAGAGAAGCGGGCAAGACCAGATGCCGATGATCCGATAGACAACCACGGTGACGACAGCGGTGACAACAACTATGTCAACAGCGACGACCACACGATAGGAAATGGGAAGAATGTGAAGGACCAAGAGAGAGACAAGCAGACGAAATGCAAGCACAAGTCAGTCATATCAGGACTTTTACGGACTTTCTTCAACAGTGCTGCACTTTGTGAATGCGAGCAGGATACCGCGTCCATGGTCCAGTCGCGCAGTGCCCGGGGGCGGCCGGAGTCCACTGGTCGCTCCTTCCGTCAAACTTTAGGGATTGGATCCAACAACGGCCACAGCAAGATCATCATGTCTTCGCAAACCCACTCCACATTCATCGGCTTTCAGACCGACACGCTCAAACGTGGTGCCGTCCTCTGCCTTGTGATGGCAATTCTCACGGCCACCCTATGGAATGTTTTCCGGGGACAGAATGCGGTTTGGAGCCTGCAGTGGCCGCGTCCAGAAAACGAGCGCGCCCAAGACGTTGAACACGAAATCGGACAGCGCCCTCGCGACCCGCCACAGAATTGGTAGGAACCATTTGTCATTGAGGAATCGCGACCGGAGGCAGCTTCACGATGAAGAAGCGTGAGAACTGACGGAAGGGCCACGGAATGCATCGATGACAGTGCCGGTCTTGGAAGAAGGGAGGAATCCGTAATGGGTAATGTCTGGGATCATGTGCACGGCGGCAATCCCGGAGGAAGGGGTTGAAGGCTTCTCCAATGAGTACGCGCTGTGTATAATGGGCTTCGAAGAATTGGAACAGGGCAAGGAGGAAGGCTGGAACGGGGTCTGGCCGTGACATACCAAGTAGCGATAAGCTCAGCATAAGGTAGCTTGAAACAGCAACAAAATCTCCTAAACACCACACTCGTGGCCTACCCGTGACTTTCGAAGGCCCGGATGCATCTTCGCGTCCTTGGCCCGTGAGCGACGCGCACTGACGGGGCCTGCCGGACCGCCCGCAGGAAGCCCGGGCCACGGAGACATTCCGTCATCCGGCATTCGGAAGATGCTTTCGGGGTCCTGCCGGCCGGATCAAATGGTGAACCTCGATGACCCCTCCGATGCACCCCAGTACTGTCAGCTGCAGTGGTGTCCTGTTCTGACTTGGGATGAAAAGCAAGGGTCGTATCGCGAACAGCTGTAGTATTCACTTGATAGCTCGGCTGAACAACCCCGATGTTTGCATTTTGCATGCCGGCGACTGTCGAATTGTTAGCCTGCATTCACTGCGATTTCGAGGGGCGCGAACCTTTGCATCGCTTCCATAAATATATCTTCTCCGGGCTGCATCCGGTTATCCAATTTTCTCCCAAATAACAACACAACACCGCACCTCATATCATACCACTCATCACCACATCCCGTACCACTCATCACCACTTGCCACGACAACCATCCATCATCGCAACGTCTCATCAAGACCATACCATCGCAAACGCTTTACCTAAAGGTTAGCAGTACGTCGCCTTTGATAGTGTAGTATCCGACAACTAACTTACCTCTAGACAGATCGGTCGACAGCCACAGATCGCCAAACGTGACCACCTAACAACATCACGAACCGCAGGTCAACACAATCCCCCCTTGTGACCAACGGACGACGTCAGGAAGAGTCTGCATCCATCACAACGAATTGACCACCCACAAGACGAGTCAAGAACCTCGAGCCGACGCGACAACACAAGTCGACGACAACACAAATCGACAACAACCCAAAGTCGACGACAGCAGCGACAGCACCCGATATATCCTCGACATTACACCCCAATATTATCACCAATTATCACCACGGTCATCATGGCTTCCAGACCAACGACCCCCGTCAATCCGCTTCCCCCGGCCCCCACCACCCCCATCCGCGGTCGTGCTCTCAGCCCTCCTTCCAAATCGCCCATCGCCACTCCCCCTCCCCCCTCTCCGATTCCGTATCTCCCCTGGCGAGACCAGATAACCTGGGACCACCTCAACCCCCACTCCGCGCCCATCATCAACAACTTCGACGACGAGTGGGACGTCAAAACCCTCGTGCCACAAACCCCACCACAAAAAATCATCCTCTCCAAAGAGCGTCAGGCAATGCTACGACAACGACTTCAAGCCGGCCATGGCACTCATTATGTCCACTGGATCGTCAATGACGATTACAGAGTCGACATCCACGGCCAAAACGTTCCTCCGTCGCACATGCTCTTGGTGACGGGTGACCCAAGGCTAAATGGAGGCATCCTTTCGTTCGACGGCGTAGATGTGGAGGAGGGAATGATCGTTGAGAAACGAGACGGTCTTTGGGGGGTGTACGAGGGTGACTGGGATGAGGAATACGACGATGAGGAATACGACGATGAGGAAGAGGAGGAGATTCCACTTGAGCAACAGATCTACCAAGTGTTTCTCGAAGGGGCGGGAGGTGACCACGAAGAGGCCTGGGATATGTACGAGCGCTTTCGTGCACATAAGGAGCGGCAGGCACAAAAGGAACGAATTTACCAGGCAATGCTGGAGGAGTTGGGGGGAAATGAGGCGCTAGCGCGGGAAGTACATGCGCTTTGGTGTGAACAGGAAGAGCAGCAGGCCGAAAGCTCCGAGGATGAACGGGAAGAGAGGGATGATGACGAGCAGGACGTCTTCGCCCGTGCGACGATGTGGGCAAAGGGATTCAGAAAGGGGTACGAGCTTCGCGACTCGTCACTCCAGAAGTCGCCGATGAACACCGTACCCTCTGATGTTCCCGAGGCCAGCGATCAGTCAATCGAGTCAACCCAAGAGCCCGACGTTTACGACTGTTTGGGCGAATGGGCAACGCGCTTTAATGGGCAACAGAAGAAAGGAAACGGCCATTCACTCGGAGAAGACACGAAGAAGACGGCAACAACCAGCATGTGCAAGAGCACCGACCGCTTGATCGATGTTGAGCATGACGTAGACGTCTATGAGTGTCTCGATGAATGGGCCAAGAGCTTCGCACATGGCACGAAAGACGCCTCTTCCTTCCACAAGGCCTCAAAGTCAGTATACAAGGGCAGCAGTGAGCTCATCGACATCGCGATAGAGACGCCCGATGTGTACGAGTGTCTTGGCCTGTGGGCCCAGCAATTTGAAGATATTCCCGATGGCAACTATCCAACCGAGAAGCGCTTGCCCGAGGCCGTAAAGACGACTCTCACCGGCACCACAGACTGCATAGATATATTCGACGACGGCAAAGTATCCAACGAGATCACCGCAGCGACTACGCCAAATGTCGAACGATATGCCGGCTGTATTTCCTGCCCGGACCCTATCATTATGACGCCGGACCATGCTGCCGCTGCCATACGGCTAAGGACTCCCGAGGACTTCCTCAACTATCGTCGCCATTCCTGGACCAACTTCGAAGGTCAATGCAGATAGGTTGAGCGCCATAACCGCTCTAGGCAATGCAAAGGGACCTGTCGATCCAATGGGGGAGGATGCAACGAAGACAGACACTAACCGTTGGAGAAAATACCATCCCTTTCGCGCTGCCTCACGAACGCAACCCATCAAAATGATCGGATGACGATTTCCCAGATGATCCAACCTCCTTCGACGATACAAGAAGTACAAAGGACCATCCTGCTCGAGTTCACATCATTGCTGCCCCTTGCAGCTATCATACACCCGGACTGGTTGAACTTGACGACATCGTCCGAGTTTTCTTCGGTTGGGAAGGTCTAGGACCTCGTGTCTTTATGAAGGATTGAGTGGCCGGTTTCTAGAAAGGAATCGTGTATGAGTGAATGGGTGGAAAGATAGACAATGATAGTAAGGGAACAACTAGTTGGAAGGAGGGCGGGATAGCCTAGTTGACGGCGGCATTGAAGAGGAAAGGGGGGAGTATCGCCATCGGGAAAGGCTGAAGGCAGGGAGTGACGGTATTTGATAAAGTAGAAATTCGAATATGTGAAGGTTGGAAGTGCGAGAAATCGTGATGAGCCGTGATTGTGTGAGAATGAGTACATCGAACTTGTGACTGGGACTTCATATGACTGATCAGGACACTTGATCCTTATCCTTCATCCATTGCATACTTTTGGTGACATGCTTTGTGTCGAAGCTGACCCCAAAGTGAAGCCGTGATGTGAATGCTCATGTTGCTGTCTTCATCGTGATGGCCACTGGGCTAGTGATGCTTGGTGTTTTCCAGTGATCTTCCAGTGATGTTCCAGTGATGTTCAGGCCAAGAGCCACTGTAGGGAAAAGTTCTAGAGCCCTGCGGCCAGCAAGATCCCAGTATCGCCAACCGCCAATGAGGGCGGCCAAAATAACACAACCTCGTGGTTCCGTGGTTCGTGTGTCTCGTCTCGTCTCCTCGGCACGGCGTGGGTGAACAAAACACTCCCGCAGTGCCGGTCGGCCAATGGGTGGGTGTCGGACAAGAAAAGCCCAAGAAAAGGGCCGTTACGGATCGACACAGTCTCAATGCTTGAACCGTCCTCCGTCATGCTCGGCCTGGTCCGGTCAATCGGTGAATCAGTAAATCAGTGATCCAGAAAAAGAAAAAGGGCCACTCAGCCAGTCAAGTGAGAGACAACAAGTCATGACGTTGGAAAAAGCGGAAGAAAAGCCGCGACGGTGGAACTCGGAACTCCCGTATCATTCATGCATAAACTGCCGGCACAGAAAGCCGTTCGTGATCGCGGACAAAGGTGACGAGAGTGGAAGCGAGTGCCGGATACGATGTGGAAGACGGCGAGTCGGCGATGAGAACTGGAGGAAAACGAGAATTCGGACGTCAGCGAGTGAGAAGGGACTTCACGACTTTCACAGCAGGAGGCTTCATGAAGTCACAGCATGCAATCCGCTAACAGATTCTGCTTGGTTATGCACTAGTAGCTGTTAGTGTCCGGCAGCGCTCATTTTCAGAAGAACAAGCAGGAGCGAGTTCGAAAAGTGGAGCAGAAGACACAGTCCTCGCTTAACATATTTCGCAGCAAGTCTCACTAGAATCTGATAGTGCACGCTTGCCCTTGGATTTTCAGTCTCTTTTGTCCCCCACCGCCCAGCAGAATCCAGATGCTCCTCAATCCAAACACGGCATTCCTGTCTGTCCGTTCCCGTCCCCCAGCTTTTCAGCCTCCAACAACCAATTTCAACCTTATCCATACCATTGTTTTGTCTTTCCAGGAAACCACCAACTCTCTTCCAAGTTCCAACAGTACGATACCCATCAGTCGCATACGAGCGGCTCCATTGTATCTCGATGTGACCTCGGACAAGAGTTCTCGAAGCACGCACCAAGCGGGAAGTCCGGCACCATTTCTCCAACACGGCACGCACCACAACCAAGCTGGTCTCAGATCGTCAGGGGTCGATCATTGTGGACCAGTCATTGACGTCCAGTGCCTTGCGTTGGTCGCTTTTTCATCTCCACTGCCCCTCAGGGATGCCCCTGAACGAGTACCACCTGACAGAAGTGCTGTGAGTGGCTGACAGGCAGTGACAGGCACCGACAAACTCGAAAACATCGCCCGAGCATCGCGTAACACGGACCCCCTACGGCACCCCAAGAACATGGCACTAATTTCTGCCACCGGTCATCGATATCAGACGCGAGATTCACAATTTGGTTGGCCTGTTTCGAATTGGTCAATCATTGGGACTATGACTCTCCAGAAGAGAAAGCAGATTCACCACTATCGCATCTTCAAGACATTGTGATCTTGATGGGACTGGACTCGTACAGATAACGCCGGACAACTCGCCTCCCAAGGGCCAAGAGGCATTTCAAAGCATCGTTGGATATCAATGGACATCTCGGGGCTTCTGACGAACCGGACAGGCCTTGACAGGTCCACCACCGTGTCCACTACCAAGCCAAGGAGCACCTTTCAACTTGTTCCAGTTGGGCGAGTTCTCCCAGAAAGAGAAAGCTCGTGTTCAACAAGCCATAACGGGTACACTATGGGCGCCACATGGTCCCCGTCAGCCAATGGTGGGGATTTCCGCCATCCCGGGTTCGTTGTCATCCGCTGTGGTTCCTGCATTCGACTTGTGATGATGATCCGACAGGTCGAATTCACGTCGAATCATTGGTCGACAAGACCTAGGTGGATCAAACAAGTTCTCTTTTTTATGTCTCCACTCTTCTCTTTCGAGACGAGGTCCGCCTACCCATGAATCCATGACATCCGTGTTCCGGTGTCCATCCTTGTCTCCCATCAGTTCCATATCTCCATCAACTGAATCCATTCCTTCTTTCTCCATCATCTTGCTAACTTCAAAACCGTACGCTCTTTTTATACCGGTTCCAACTCGCAGACCTTCCTTCGTTTTCAGTCCGCAAGTCACACATTCGCTCTATCGACGTCAGTCAACTATACACTCGCTCAACACCAAGACCTTAATCGTCTTCTCAATCTTCGAAATCTCGAACCTAATCACCCACATCTAATACCTCCAAAACAACCAAACACAACCGCCAATATGCGTTCCACCACCACCCTCCTCCAGGCCCTTTTCGCCACCTCTGCTCTGGCCATCCAGATCACCCACCCCAAGAAGAACGACGTCGTCGCCCTCAACTCGGGCGTCGAGGTGTCCTGGAGCACCGTCAGCACCGACCCCAAGTCCGCTCACCTGATGCTCGTCAACATGGCCAGCGGCCACACCCCTTACTCCAAGGACCTCGGTGAGGTTGACCTGACCAAGGGCTCCATCATCATCTCCGAGGACGACGTCCCCAACGACTCCGCCTTCCAGTTCAACTTCAACTCCGTCGTCAGCCTAAGCACCGGCATCCTCGCCCAGTCCGAGCAGTTCGAGAACAAGAACTCCGAGGACGACAAGAAGGAGACCACCGCTGCTGCCAAGACCACCGCTGCTGCCACTCTCGTCACCGCTTCCGGGTCTGCTTCCGCTACTGCTAGCGCTTCCGAGTCTGGTTCCGAGGAGAGCTCTTCCTCCGCTGCCTCCGTCAGCGGCGCTTCCACCCTCGCTACCGTCACTGGTTCCGCTACCGCTACCGCTTCCGGCACTGCTTCCGCCACCGCTGCTCCTACCGGCGCTGCTGGCAAGGTCCAGAGCGGCTCTCTCCTCGCTCTCGCTGTCGGCCTTGTTGCCGTCCTTGCTTAAGCGACGAGTTAGCATAGAGTGGTATTAGCACCAAGCGATGGGCTATCAAGTCCAACGGGATGTGCGCGGTGGGTGTCGGTGACGACCAATCGTCTGTGATTTCCACCTCGTTCATCCCGCCCGCCCGTCAATCGGTGTGACAACAAACATAAGGGGTTGAAGGAGGATAATGATGTCAACAAAAAGGTTGTTTGGTGGCATGATGTTCGCTGTATATACTAGTCAATATGTATCAGCATGGTTGTAATAGATGTTGTGTGAGGGAACGAGATAGAAAAGCATTGGGATGCGTTAATGGATTACTTAGAAAATTGCATGGGAAGGCGTTTGTCTTTTTGGTTTGTTCAATTGGCCTTTCCTGGTTTGTCCAAATCGTGATTGTGACATACAACCATTGTGACATACAACCATCGTGACATACAACCATCGTGACATAGACTGATCATGATATCCATTGATCGTGAACTTCTTCGACGCTGCGTTCTATGCCCTCATCCTTCCAGCTTTGTTCCTCCAACGCGCACGTGCCTAGCCTGTCACCACCAACTCCGTCAACATTCAACTCCGTCCTGATGATGCCACTCTAAGAGTGTCTTTAGGGCAGGCTGTCACCTATCACGTCTCTCTATTTGTGTGCTTTGAAGTGAAGACTTCCACATCGAGACAGCAATTACCACCGGCTCCTGTTCACCATGTCCCTTGCGGATCGCAACCTAAACCATCTTCACTGTAATCAGCGCCCCGGAAGCAGTGATTAAAAGGGAGAGAGGATGGAGGCAAATTTGTCCGACAGAGCACTTCATTTTCTTCTCGACATAATTATTGCCATATATAACTCCACAAGGTGACTTCCCACACCACCCTCTGTAACTGTAGCCATGCGCAACCGTTCTTGACTTTCCACATGTTATGATACATGACTCCTATACCGGTGATTCTCTCTTTCGCAGGCCATGAACATCGCCCGAGGCGCGCAGAGTCGGAAGGGGATACCTGAAGTCCGAAAAAGGTGCGCCAAGGCACAATCGGTTGCGGCAAGTCATCAGAGAGAGAAAACTCTGCGTAACCTATTGAAGTTCTCTGTGGTTTGCTTTCTGTCATTGAAGATGGTCAAACAAAAACATGATAGTGTGCGTAAGTAGGTAGGCACATACAGCTCAAAGTCAAGCCTGGAAACAAAATCTTGTGATGCTTGGCATGGTGTTGAGGTGGTTAGGTAGGTAGTCGTGCAGAACGATGGGATTCCTCCTAGTTGCTGCCGGGCATACTGTGTTCTCCGCGGGTGAGGAGTCAGGGTCAGCTGGATGGTCTTCTGAGGACACCATCCATTGCATCTTCAACTAGGAGGTATATTGGTCAAGTTTTACACGTATTCTAGGTAGGTATGATACGTTCGCGACAGCAGAGACGCCAGATCGTTGCCCGGCCTCGGCCATCGAAGCTTACCTCAGACCGGGGGCGTCCAGGTGCACGATCACAAGTCCAGGCGGAGCAAAAAGATGAAGGGCACGCTCTTTCCGCTCACCTGCCATCGCCAATCCTCACCCAGACCTGTTGTGTCGCTCTTTCCTTACGTGAACTTCATCACCGTTGGCTGATCCTCGCGGCGCACACCGAGCCACGAACAACAACAGTTGCATGATTGCCTATGAATCTAGGGGCAGAAGAAGGCACGTTTGTTCGCCTGCTATGATCAAGTCCTCAACCACAAAATTGTAGTGTCGTTCTTTCCGTTCGGGAACTTTATGTCATTGCCCGATTGTTCAATCCATGTGATCTGCAGCTTCCATCAAAGGCCATTGATGCCTCATCACCAATCACTGGTTCCAATTTCTGCCAGCCTCACCTGTTCAGCGCCTCGAAAGCGCACTTAAATCCGGAACGGGTCAGGTCGTCCGAACACGAGTTCTATCGGTCTTTTTGATCGGGAGGCCCGCTGTTTCCATCTTTTCTGGCGGGTTTCATTTAATTTTCATCATTGCATGCGGATTCCTGACTATCAAGACCATGAGGGTATCGCTTGAGTCGTGGTCGTGATCTGCTGTATGGTATGGCATGGACGAGGAGAAGGAAGTCACGACTCCTTTTTTTTTTGTGCAATCATCAAATTCTGGACCGCATCTTCCTCATGCGTTCCTTCCCTTTCGAAGCTTGAGCCATCTACACTCAGTCATCCTTACCTGATCAGATCGCCCCTGTTCAGGGGCACTGGACGCACCTTCCCTGCCCACTGTGTCAGCGATTCAGCTCAGGAACCTGCAGGCGATCTGGACCTGGATCTGGATCTCGAACTGCATCTGCTGGGCATTGGACTGAATCACAGCATCACGGCCTCTCTTCAAGCCCAGCCTCTCGTGGACAATCTTCTACACCTTAACGGGAATAACGAGGAACGGGAGGTCCATTGACCCAGTCCTCAGCTCGCTGCCCCTCGCTCACAATCAGTCTCGTTCCGACATTCGAACTCGAGCGCTGCAGTGACCACCTGGCAGCTTCTCTCGAGTAAGTACAGCCCACTGCAGTGGGTTCCTTCCAGCACGGGAAAGTCAAGTCTTACAGCAAGATGGGAGTGCGAGCGCTTTCCTTCTACCAATTGGCCCTTACTCCTTCCTCACTTTCTAATCCCAATCGAGGAGCGGAATGCTCGTCAGGATGCCAATCGATTGGAGTGGAAGGAACGAGTGTCGTACCCGCTCATCCATCACAACTCGAAGCGCTCCTTCTCTAAGACTCGGTTGCTACATCATACTGAGAGTAAACCTGATCTGTTTTGCGACGAGGCTCCTTCCTTCTCTGCGTTCTCTCCTGACCTAATGGATAGTACCTTCTTCAGTTTCGTTGGGACCGAAAAATTGGAGAGCTCTTTACTTCCCGGCCCTTTAGACCGCCGTTTCTTCACACTTTTCGCCCTTTCCGCCCATAAGCATCTAATTTCAGACGCATCATGTGGCGATGCTTCCTCGAGAGGGGGGCAATTGCCCATGAACAACCGAGTCGGTACCTGCTCCTTTCCTCAACTCTGGATAGGGAGGTACATGCGAAATCTCAAACTTGAAGGCCAAAAGAGGTGGAAGGGACACGATCTGGGAGAATGACACTTCTGGGTCGTCCAAAAACATCTCGGTATACAGGCATGTATGGTCAGTGTGAGCAAAGATTGCTGATATCATGAATCGGGTAATCTTCTTTAGCCATCGTGTGAGGATTGACGAGCACTGCATGCCCTTGGGTGAGCCAATCAAAAGTCTACCTTACTGCGTGCCATGTTCCGAGACGAACAGAGTCGCAATTGCTATGATCTCTGTTCTAATGACACGAGAGGCTGTAATCTCATCCAATCGCCTGTCAACAAAGTGGCTACCGGGATACTGATGAGGGAAGCCTCTCTCAGCGAGCATCTATCTCCTTAGCTGCCCCGTCTTTTAACCAAACCAGACTTCGGGTTCCTATTTCGGACACGATCTTGATGAGGCAAGATGGGGTGAGTTCAAGTGATAAGTGTGAACTTACTAGTACCTTGGGCGGGGATATGAGGCCCTTTGAAATGAATATCACAAGACGGGACATGGAGTTAGGATGCGCAAAGCTTTGAGGGATCTCACAGCAAATAATAGTTGAACATGAGACCTCGGAGTCATGATGATCGATCGGCGCCGACTTCCCCGGCAGTCGACGGTAGCGAGTCAAGAAACCACTGCGAGTGTTCCATGGTTGAGTAGGGTCAAGAGGTCGTCACTCGTCGGCGACGATCCGAGCATCGAGAGCCTTGAGAGAAAGAAGTGGTCGCTCGCTCCAGTTAGGCGGGCAGATATACCATCAGATAAGGTATTGTCAGAATATTTGGTTGGCTGTCTGACCACAACTCCGACAACAGTCGGAGTTCAGTCCTGCTGGTCGCTGTAGTGGTGCCAATTTCGACAGATATGCTTCCCTGAAGTGATGATATGAGGTCAATCTTAAGGTCTCTTATGGTGTAGAAAACCTGGAACCGCAAATACGGTTGACCGTCTGATTGACGTTGATGTCGGCTCGGGACTCGGTAGGCGGAAATGCCACTCTGATGATGACTTCTAATGTCAGTACGACCGAAATGGGTATTTCTGGATTCATGAGGGTAGCATCAACCCCAGATTTCCACCGCCTTAAGCCTTCTCCTATCGGTAGATGTGCCGAAGTTATTCCGCGGGAAGGGTTGCGCTCTACCAGTGATGAGAGCCGTGATTTGACGCCGACTTCTTTCGGTTTGGGGTCCCTATGATAGCATCAATCCCAACATGAGTTGCTTTAATGCCCAATCCGGTTTTCAACCACCCACACACATCCCGTCGCCGAGGGTCCTTGTGGCGTCGAGGGTTCCAATGCTGTCCGAGAACAAAAGATTGTGGCGCACTCCCCTAATGGTGGGAAATATCGTTACCGACCGGAGTTGATACTGCTCACTTGACCATCCAATCATGGCACTAGCCTAGATCTTTGGCTCTTTGGGCAATCAGGCAGGTCAACTCCGAGAAAAGCTCCAAGGCCTCGATATCCAGCTGACTCGAGATTTGGAGTATCGGCACTGCATTGTTGGGATGCAGACTTACACCCTGCCGCTACCGGTTATGAGATCTCGGTGTATCGACCCAAGTTCGAACGTGCCGGTCACTTCACCACTTGACCTCAAATCATGGTGATGACCTCAACCTCAACCTCGGTGATTATACTCGCAGCTCCCACAACTTCCCGATGTTTTTGTGACACGTCTCTTGGTTTTCATCGCCCAGCTCACCGGTTGTCGGTATTCGCCGCGATGCTTAGGCATCTTTTTGTCGGAGATTGTGGGCTTTCAATGCGATTGGGTTAGAGTCAGGCCGCGCACAGATGTCTGCTTCATAATGACGATAGCCTGGCGGTACATCTGGTAGGCATAAGAATAAGAAATGTTCACAAGGCGACAGTATATCGAAATACTGTGAAGGCTGCAGAACATTCAGGCTAGCATTACCAATGCCGGCCGAAGTTCGAATTAACAAGGTTGACGTCGGCGACCTCAACCCTTCAACGACAGGCTTGAAGAGTCTAGACTCGTCTTGCAAGGCATGAGACGGGAATGAGGGGGACAACGAGAGGATGTGAAACATGGCCGCTGCCCGCCGTGTTCGGGTTTCTTTAAATTCGGCGAACCACCCACCGGATAGCGTTGTCCGTAGTGTGGAAGTAGTTAAGAACGCCGTCAAACCGTTCAGTCCAGCCCGAGCCCACTTCCCGCCGACGGCGTACGTGGATCCCGCGGCACGATCCCTTGATGACCGGTAGCTGCCCGGTAGTACGAGCATAAACTGCCCAATAGCTATAGGTAGTACAGCATTAATACTGTGTTGTACTCCGGCGGGAGTTTGAACGGCGACTTCGCTTGTGGTGGAACTTTCCGTCTGCAACCTATTCGGAAGCCGGAACTCCTTTTGATACTCGAAAAGTCTTGGTCTACTTGGACGAGGGCTTGTCTCTTGACGATCTAGGTGCCCAAGAAGGCAGCAATAGACGAACACGTACCTTAATGTTGGAGGGTAATTTTATAACGTCATGCTCCGCCCCAAAAGGGGCTAGTACCCGTGGGCTCGCGAGAAGACACCGTTCGGGAACTATCAGGGGTCTGAAGAACCAATCGCATCTTTCCCCTTATATGTTGAAGAACTGAAGTGAAGGAAAAACGTGGTGTTCCACTGATGATCGGTGGTGAGAACAGGGAGTTAGGGAGGTAAGGGTAAGGGTGAGGGGACTGTGGGCGCGTTTGGTTCAACTAATAAAATAAAAGTTTGTATGGGAAAATAATCCCTGCCAACCAATAACCTTATTTTTTGCTGTTTTATATAGGTAATTGGGGGTTATAATAGTCTTAGCTATATATAAATATATCGAATTAAGGTAAGTAAATGTATACAATCCGGAAGGCTTAAGAAGGGAATTAGTAGGCCTATATAGGAATATTTTATTAGTTTCTATCTTAGTCCTTTGAGTATAAAGATAGGCCATTTTACTACTTACGCTACTAATGCGACCCTAGTTACAACAACGCGTTCCCCCCCTCGAGCCCCCAAGGTACTTCTTAACTGCATTTTTGGCTTTATACCCTCCTCTACCCCTATAAGAAACTAGTAAAAAACGTGTTGGTTGAACCAAACACGCCCTATAACTGAGGGTTTGTCTTGAGTGACAAGGTGATTGAACTCCATCCATGGTTCGGGAGTGAACATGCGACCGTGACGAAACCTACATTGGATGGACAGACACGATGCTACGGTGAAGGGTTCAAGGTGAAGGGAGGGTGACAGGCCAAGACACTGAGGAGACACACCATGGGGGATCAAGAGATGAGGGATTGGGTAAGAAGCGATCCCACTTGGCGTGGTATTGATATGACAGGTGCGATGCATAGCACCATCGTTTTGATGGGAGAGCAAGGCAACGCAAGGCAGGGCAAGGCTCCATGTCATCACCGAGAATAAGAGTGTTTTCTGGTGCAAATCGATGGATGGAACAGGGGATTCCGAGAGCCAGGAAAGGAACGGAGCTAGCAAAGGAAACAGATGGACAGGAGGCCTGATATTATTGTCTTGTTTCAAACTCAATCTCATGATGAACGCTTTGTGCTGATGAAGATAAGAGTAGTTACTCTACCAAGAATACGATCGCATGGTACCACTCTCACCTGAGAAAGAAAATCGGGGAATATATCAAATCAGGAAAATGCATGGAAGAACCACACTCCATCTCCATCGAGATGCCGTCCGTGGCGGGAAAGGGGGCCTCTCGGGAATGACGGACAGCGACAGCAATCGGGCATGACTGACATGATGACAGCTCGACATTGACAGGCGGGTAAACATGTGGAGGAAGGGGAAGGATGGGGGAGGGGGAGGCAACGGAAGGGAAAGGGGAGCAAATGTCAAGGGGGCAAGGGCTTGGGGGTGAGGATGGAGAGAATGAAGGGTGGACCTCGGCATAGTCAATCGCCGTTACACCGCTGTAAATATTTCATGTTGATGTTGTACTGTAATCATGGGATCTTCCGATGCCAGATCCTGTCCTTTCCCTTGGTCAAGGATGAGACGAATCGACAACTCCGCCCGGTTTCGGTTTTCTGGAAGCTCTTCTCAGTCATGACTGATAACTGATGACTGTGCCTCACACGAACCGGAGTTGCAGTGCTGCTGCGGATTGCGGATTGCCCATCCCAATTAAGCAGTGCTATGGATGGCATTGTTCCGGGCTCCGTGACTGAAAAGGAGAACCACGCAGCGAAAAGGAGGGACGGGACTGGAAACCATCTGACAAGAAAAAAGAAAAAAAAGAGAAAAAGGCAAGAAAGTAGGAACTGTACCTAATCCTCACAAGGCTCGGTTTCGATTCTCGGTTCTCGGATCACAGAGGTGTCATTGACGGCTTGTGGCCGGGGTGGAGGGGCAAGGATGCGGTGATTAGTACGGGGTATGTTATTGTCAAGGTTGTTGTCTGGGGTGAACTTGGAAGATGTCACGAAAGAGATGACCAAGAAATTGTGGTTGAAGAAGAAGAGCGAAAGTCTTCGGCAGGCAACCGAGACAATGTGCTCTCCTCTCCTGTCAACGACGTTCATGAAGGAAGGAAAGAGACAGCCAAATCCAGATCCGTTGTTGTCCTCGAGTGTGCCTGCCACGAACTCTGGGTGCTGAAAGTGCAATCCCATCAGCCAATCATGGCACCCCAAAAGGAGGGGCAGCGACGGGAAATTGTGGGGCGCAGAATTGATCAATGGCCAATCAGAATCGTCTATTTTTAGCACTGACACACCAATTCAACCTCGTCTCCAGCAAATGTTGCAGTGGAAGGAACCCTCTGCGCTGAAAGATCTCTGATGAGGGAGCTACCTCTGTAGGGAGCTCCTGCCAAGTGTTCCCGTCGTTACTGCAACGGAAAGTGCCGGCTGCCCATTCTCAAGCCTAACCACATTTTCGATCAGTGGGACATTTGCCGTTTTCTGTGGCCTTTCAATGCAGCAATTTGCGATCAAGGGCCTGGACCGTGCTGGACCGAGACCTGCGAGGACATCGACAGCGGCATCCCCTATCCCACTTCCCGCTCCGCTGCCGTCCGCGTCCTCCGTCCCTTGAACGGGATTTACACGGCTACACGGTTAAGGAGAGTCAGGAGTCTGGGGTAATTGTGTGGGATTCGCCTCCTCCGTCTGTCTCTTGAGATGACAGGTAAGTACCTACCAAAAGTACCTCTTCTTCCCTGTGATGCCAACGGTCGACCGCCTTGATACTGGGCCGATCAACAAGGTGACCGAGACATTTGGGAATCCCCTCGCTGACCACTCGCTGACCAGTGACCAGACCAGTGCGCCGTCAGCAATCTTGGACTCTCTTTACAAGGGAGTCGCTACGGGAATGAGGGACCGCTTGGCGCTTTTTCAACAAGACTGCCTACCAGCAAGAGGCATCCTCGCTATTCCCGCTATCATCGACCAAATCTGTACCAAAAGACCAAAAAGTACTCCTCCGCGCAATTCCCACGCACACAGTAACGTCGCAATCAAGAAAGACAGCCAGGCCGGAGATGCAGCGGCACAGCACTCAACAGAAAAAAAGGATACTGGAAAGCCAGAAAGAGAGACAAGAGACCAGAGACATGCTCGACATGGTGCCCTCCACCTCCACCATGACGGGCACCTCCACCAAGCCGTTGTTGTCTGGCAACGGCCACTGTACTGTACTGTACATTACACCTCTCTCGACATCAGACCCTGGACAAGCTGGACGGATGATTCCGATTCCCTTTTGCAGTTCGGAGGTCATACCAGAGGCCATGAGAGGTTACCATATCGAAATACCTACCCATGTCCCCGCCTGCTGTTGCTGTCAGCGGAAGAAAGAGAAGCAGAACAAGAAGTCGCCGAAGCACATACATACACATATACGTACACATACACAAACATATACAGGGTGGAGGAATATAATATCAAGAGGAGGCCAAGAGACAACCGAACCAGAACTCGGTTAACGGCCAGCTCGCGAATGGGGCGGCCTACGCCCAAATTAGCCTACCCACGGCTATCCTACCGGCCATTACCTGATGCCATGATACTGCACTCCTGCCACTATATTCTACACCACACTAACATCGTCTCCGCCCAGGATTAGAATGACCTGAGCTAACGTGTTCCACGAGATGCATCATGAACCAGCAACCGCGCCGGTATTAGCGTCTTTCCACTCTGTCCCACAGCCCACTGGCACACTGGGGCCCTAGCCATACCTTGCCCCCCCTAGCCCCGTTATTGGCTGCCTGGCAGACCCGGACACCACAAGAAAACATGACAAACCCGCAGCACCGTACCGATGTCGAGACGAGACGGCCTGTCTTCGACGCCATGCACAGCTAGTTGGACGGAGACGCACTCTTTCACATACTCGTCTGTCTGACTGACAACCTGCCGGCTTTTTCTAGAAAACAAAAACAGGCTAGACCTCAGGAGAATCCCGCTGGTGGATGCCATCCTGTCCAACGCTACTGCACCGAATATTAGAGGAGCAGACGAACCGAGTACTAAACCCACGGAACACCCACCAGGCGGACACGCATCATTGCATTGCCCTACACCAAGACAAATCGAGAGCAATCCCGAACAGGGGGCAACACAACCTGGAAAAGAGCTAAGCCAAGCGAAACGCTACCGTCGAACGCTACACTGGACCACACTGGAGCACTGGACCACACTTTGGGCTGTCAAGGAATCGGAAACCTCCTTCTTAAACCTCTGCCGGCTCCCCTCCCGAAAAGCCCCCATCTTTATTCGCTTGTTCTTGCCTCTTGTGTCGCAAAGGGTTGAACAACAACATCATCATCATCATCAACAACAACAACAACAACAACAACATCTGTCGTACCTGTCGGGTTGTCGTCACCATCGAATACACATTCAGGACAAACAAACACCCCGCTCTGCCGCCTGCGCCCGTCCATGTCGGCTGCCCACTCATCAACCACAACAGCGACGCCCGCTCTGCTCTCATAGTGTGTAGTGTGTGACCGGTTGGTGTGATGGAAATACGAGTCGCAACCACACAGAGCACTTCGTCGCCTCCAGGCGCCGGCAAGTATCCTCGCCGCGGAAGACGCGAGAAACCATGGCCACCCTCAAAACAGCGAAAGCTGTTGCGCCTCTATGTCTGCACACAAAGCGAGCGCCTGCCCCTGGTGCGCATTCTCGAGAGGCTAAAGGATGGCACTTTTGACCCAAGGTGCGATCATCTCTTTTCCGTGATATTTGCAGTACCATGTGTGACGGCGATCACCACCCAGGCCCCGGAATTGCTGACTCAAAGATCGTCGTGTTTCACAGGCAACGAAATTCTCACAAGCACCTCAAAAATCTTTTACCAGACCGTCGCATCGATGACTGGCGACCAAGGGACCTTGCCTCGATGTTGGTTCGAGTGCGCTTTCTCAGATCAGTCAGGGCCGAGAGGAGGATGAGGAGGAATAACCGAGATCACAGGACGCGCGGCGGCGATTCAGACCAGCACCACGCCGCCGACACAGAGTGGAGATCGCCGACGGGGTCCATGGGCGGTCGCATGGGTGTGGGTATGGTGGACATGGGGGGCATGGGTACCGATATCATCATGAACTTGGACGGAGACTCTCTCGGTAATCAGCACATCCACCACCACCGGGGCCGCCACGAATCCGCCCGATCATCACCACCAGCCTTGCTACCCGAGTCGGCCACGGCAAGCCCCGAAACTTCGCATGCATCCCATGCGTCATGTCAGCTTCACCACTCACCCGTCAACTCCCCGGAGACCTCGCATACCTCACATGGGGCCCCTTCGCATCGGGAGAGGTCACCAGTTAGGTCCGAAAAGTCCATGTCAAGTTCTCTCAAGTCAGCATCCGAATCCCTTAGGTCAGCATTCAAGAGGAGGTCATGGGCATCAGTGCTTTCGAGTATATCGTCGGGTATATCCAGTCTGGCTCGTTCTTCGTCATCGGTATCTTCCAAGGGGGTTGGCCATAGCGAGAACGGTCCTACGGTTGCCCTCAGCAAGTTGAGTCGGGATGATTTTCTTTCTCTGCTGGAAGAGAATAAGCCATCGGCGTCAGCAACCAAAGCAAAGGCAGCCAAGGCGCTGCAGAATCCATTGTTCAAGAAGAAATACTCTTCTGTTAACCCCAAGACGGAGGAGTTGAACAATGCGTTGCTTGCTATGTGCTGCTCTGCTCACATTGCAACCAGCTCTCCTCCTTGTGTGCATGAGAGGCTATCAAAGGCCATTGAAGCCCAGGACTCAGAAGGTCATGCCTTTCGCAAGTTTACAGTTACCGACGAGGAGGCCAACATGGTCGACAAGTACGGCAACATTCTTCTGCACGTTGCTGCCCGATGGGGAGCTCGTGTTTCCATTTTGTTGTTGCTTCTGCGACACACTGATGATATCCAGGCAGTTAACGTTCGTGGCGAGACTTTCCTCCATGTGTACGAACCCCCAAGCCACCCAAAGCTAAGGCCGGCCTCCTTCATCAACCTCGTTCGACATCTACGGTCTCGGGGCTTCGACTTTTGCCAGCGAGACGTCGAAAAGCGAACATTTCTACAGCACCTGGTCCCGAAAAAGACCTTCCCCATCGAGATCCTCCATTGTCTTTTCCGCGAAGTCGGCCACGGGACGGCCCGTTTCCTTGTCGCCAACAAGTGCTCTGCTGACGAACGACTGTGGCACTGCATCCGCAAGAACCTCTCCAACCAATCGCCCAAACTCCACCGCATCTTCGGCGACGAGCAGGAGTTCGTCCGGCGTTATCTCCCCGAATTCATGGGGGATTCCTCCTGCAACAACTCCACCCGCATTACCACGACCTCCGACTCGGACAGTTGGCGCGGCAGCGGTTACACGGGCCGCTCAAGTCGCGGCAGCACCGCCAGCAGTGCCCAATGCATCAAGCGCACGCCCGTCATGCGTCTTCTGTGCAGGATTGCCTCGGGTCGGGATTCCGAAAAGAACGGGGGCGAGGCCAACCTCGATCAGCGCCTCGAGACTCTTCTCAAAATCGGCCCCAAGACCAGCAAGCAGGATATCGAAGCCCTGCTGAACGAGCGAGACACCGAAGGTAACTCGGCGCTACACTACGCGGCCGAGTTTGGCATTGTGGCTGCTGTCAAGTTCATTGTCTCGCATGGCGCGCAGGTGAACGTGATGAATAACTGCGGCAACACTCCCCTTCAGCTCATCAAGTACGCGATCCAAAGGACGGACGTCAGGACGGATGTGTACATGGAGGCGAGGTACCTACGGTGCGCCGTGTTGCTCTTGGAGAGGGGAGCATTCGATCAGAGCAAGCTTGTCAGCGAGCGGAGTGTCATCTACCCGTATGATGTGTTTGATGGAAGCGAAAGGTGCATCACCAATCTGGTGAAGCAGGGCGTGGCGAACCAGTGCCGGGGGTTGCATTTGCTATCTTCATCAATAGCACCTCATGGACCGGCGTGGTATTTGGATGAGAATGGGCAGGTGCAGTTTGCGCAACAGTTTTATGATGAGGAGGGAGGTAATGGGGAGGGAAGTGGACATGCGCATGGACATGGAGGATACGGGACGAACGGGATGCCGATCGGTGCGGGTGGTATGCCGATGCATTTGGAGTTTCAGACTTCGTTTGGCCTTTGATCTTGGTTGGTGATCTCTTTTAGGAGTTTTGGACACATGAAAGGGGGAAGGAAAGGACGGGATGAGAAACGGGGAATGGCGCATATACGGGGAAATGTTTGGATAAGAAGCGATGGCGATGTGGGAGCGAAATTTTCTTTTTCCTTTTGTCGGCTTCTGTTTTTTTCTGAGGCCGATTTTCGATATCTCAAGGCTACGGTTTCTCGCACAGCAGGTGACAGGCGACAGGCGACAGGCGTTCAATGCTTCTTTCATCACACCAGGTCTTGTTGCATTTGAGAGCTATCAGCGAGCAGCCGTTGTATATGTAATATCATCATCACCTTCCCTTTGTTTATATCGGGGCCCTACCTCATTGCCTCTAGTTAGTACTCTCTCTGTCTTTCAAGGGGCGGACGTCGATGGAAAAGCTCACACGATGCCGACGAACAAAAGTTATGTTAGAGCATCGGGATAAGTTTTCCATCGATTCAATAAAAGCACGTACATAGGTACCTCGATTAATACCTACCTTACTCTTTCTATCATAACCCATGTGCATCTTTTCGAGTCCTTCCTTCCTGCCATTCTCAATTCAGTAATCACATCGGCAGAATCTTTCCTGCAGACGCTGCAGCAAGACCTGCAGTTATACTCTTCTTAGCGTCGGAGATACCGCAGATCCCTTAAATCCATCCACAAAACCATTACTGGTAACAGATCAGATTCCCAGAAGCCGACACAGGTCGGAAACACTGTCGTCTGGATACTGTTCAACATGCAAGTCGTCAGTCGTCAACCAGTGTCTTCCTTTGTCGGGAATGCATGCCCCACTTCTTTTAGGATAGCGCCATCGAGCATCGAGTAATCCAGTCTATTGGAAATGTTTGCTCCCTACTAGGGGTAGAGCTGCTCTGCTTCCTCGGAGCCAGCCTTCAAGAGATGCGGACGAAAATGCGAGAAGTACCTACAGGTAGAGTAGAGTAGTTGGAGCAAGGAAACCACCCCTGCCTGCCTGCCTGAATGGCTGAAGCTGGAGTAAGAAAGTCCGACGACCCAGCCCAATGGAATTCCCGACGGAGTGAGTTCAAATCTGGGTTCATTCAGCCGTTCGTTCGGGATTTGGCTTGGGCTTGGGCTTGTTTGTACAACGTCACTAAACCCTGAGAGTAACACGCTTGCGAAAGAGCCGCATCGATAATGGAGCATGGGGATCCCAGCCTGAAATCTCAGGGGACGCAGAGTTAGGAGACCCAAAGGTCTGGACTGGCCTGGAGAAGTGCGAGAGCTGTTACACCGCTGACCGCTGGTGACACCGACAAGGAGATCTCGATCTGTCTCACCATCAGTCACCCGAGAGAGAAGCTAAAGAAGCGAAGTTGACTTGAACGGATTGACTGACGCAAGCTTAAGCTTGTCTTGAGGGAACCTGGTCCCAAGAAGACCCTTGATTGACACACCAGCCGTGACCAGTCTCCTGGATCCGGGGTTTGGGATGTTTAGGACGTTTGGGACGTTTGGGAGGTTTGGGACGCTTGGGAGATGGGGATGAGGATTGAGGAGATGAGGCTCTTTCACAAGCCTTGTCACAAGCCCCCCAAGACATGAGCAAAAGCAAATCTGATACCGAGTACCAGTCTGTACCTGGCAGGTGACACAAAATGATGATGCCCAGCAGCCCAGGAGTATGTACCTACCACGGCGGCTATCTCGCCAAGAGTGTTGGCGAGGAAAGGGGAGAAGAAGCAAGCAAGCAAAGGTGCGGCGAATGGTACAGTACAGTACTCCGATTCTCAACCGAGCTTCTCAACCGAGCACATCATTGTCCGTCGTCCCTCTGTTTATCCGTCCCTCTGCTGAGGTGGTTACCTAGAGGTAAATATGGTTCCAAATGAGCCCGCTTTCGAAGAAACAACGAAAGGTGGTCCCGGTGGTCCCGGTGTCAATCTCGGAAAGGCACCAAAGTACATACCAGAGTCAGATATCTCGGAGAGACCTCCGCTGTATACATCTTCAATCTTCATGTCCCGATTCCGGCATCACATGATGATCACCGATACGATACAATATGGGTGAAGATCATGATTTGGGCTACATAGAGGCCGGAGGCAGATGTTAACAGGCAGTCGCAGTTTAAGTGCAAATGGACGGTCATATCAATCACCGTTCATTATGCCGTCCCGGGACGATCACCACCCGGCTAATACGGTAATGCCACTGCTGCGCACGGAAGGACACATCAGGACACAACAGGACAACAAAGTTCTATGCCCGGACGCGTTGATCTTAGGCCCGGCATTTAGCCTCTTACCCCAGATCCCCAGATCCCGCGCGGCTCTAATATCTGCGGCATTGAGCCAAATGTCTGCCAAGGCGTATAAAGACGACATTCCATAACGAATACCATTTGGATATTCTGTGTTTGTTGACGCGGTTCGGGGTGGAAATTTCTCGCTGCTTGTAACCGGAAGGAGGCATATCACTCACTGCTTTCCCTCCCGCCGCGGATGGGAAACCCAGCTGTGAAGTGGAATGCTGCTCATACGGCGAGTGAACAACTATTCCTTTGACCTCATCACTCACCTCAAAGGCTTGAAGGGTTCCAAACTCACCTGAAAACACCAAGCCACCATCACCGCCATCGCCATCATCGCCATCATCACCCACCCACTCAACTCACCATGCTCTCCCTCACCTCCCTCCTCCTCATGGCCATCGGCCTCACCACCACCACCGCGGTGTCCACCCCCCTTCCCGCACCAGCCCCGGCTCCCCTCCCCGACGGCACCCTCTCCGCCCGGCAATCCACCGCCACGCAAATAATCCGCCTCTCCTCCATCGAAAACCTCGCCGTCCGCTCGTCGGGTCACATCCTCGCAACAAACATGAACTCCGCCGCCCTAATCTCCATCGACCCCGTCGCCAAAACCTCTTCCACAGCCCTAACCATCTCCGGCGCCTCCGGCCTTTCAGGAATCGTCGAGTACGCGCCTGATTTGTTCGCGGTCATTGGCGGGAAGGGGGTTTATCGCGTTGATTTTACCTCCTCCCCGCCGAAGAGTGTGTTGGTGAAGACGATAACGGAGGCGGGGAATTTAAATGGACTTTCGACCTTTAACAATGAGAGTGTGCTTGTAGGGGACGCGGGGAAGGGCGTCGTTTATCGCCTTGATGTCAACAAGGGGACGTATGAGCAGGTGATTAAGGACGCGACGATGGCTCCCTCAGGCTCCATCCCCTTCGGCATCGACGGCCTCCGCTTTCGCTCGTCAGACTCTACCTTGTGGTACACCAACATCTTCAAGAACTCGTTCCACCGCCTCCCCCTCGACCCCGTCACGGGAAAAGCCACTGGCTCCGTCACAACGTTATGGACAAACCTCATGGGCGATGACCTCTGTTTTGGCCCTGCGACACAGCAGGCGGACGGGAGCGTGAAGGAGAGTGCGAAGGTGTATGTGGCTACGAATGGGAAGAATAGTCTGGTGGAGGTGGATACGAGTGTGCAGAAACCAGCCCCGAAGACGGTGGCGACGGTTAGTGGGAGTACGAGTTGTGCGGTGGGGAGGGGGGAGGGGGATAGGGGGGTGGTTTATGTGAGTGGGGGGCAGGGGGTTTATGCTGTTAGGGTGTAAATGGGAGGGATGTAGAGGTGGGTTCGTTGAGTTATGAGATGGATGGCGTGATGTGCATGGGGAGGTGAGGTTGATGTCGAGGCTGATGTTGGATTGGACGGTGATGGGGTGGCGATCGGAAGCTGGAGGTGAGGTTGGTGATGTGAGGTGCGATTGAGGTCTGGGAGAGTCGGTGAGGGGAGGTGGTGATGTCCGTAATGGCGCTGGCGGTGATTGTGGCAAATTGGAGTTGGGATCATGATGGTGCTGATGGTGCTGATGATGTTGTGAGCTGATGTTGGGATGTTGACGTGGTGATGCCGGTCATGGTGTTTTGGTCAAGTTTGTGCGCGTGCTCGGCGTCCTGTGGTGGTTGCTGGGAGGAAAAGCTCAGCACTGTAAACAAAAATGGAAGCACTGTGTCTCATGCATGTAACCGCTGCAACTTTGTCGCAGAAACCATTTTGCATGCTCGTCGTTTCTTCGTGAATGAGGGGTACGTTGCTCTCGATTGGACCTGCGTTTATGTGCATCGGGAGGCCTGGTGCCTTCCCAGTTTTTTTGCAGACAGCTTCCCCTCCTTGAATCAGCCTTGAACGGTGCCTTCCCGCGGGTCTCGCTCCTTTGGCCGTGTACTACCTACAACATGCAGAAGGGATATTTGGAGGAGGACGACGAGATGATCATTGGACCGTAGGGATTGTTGTCTCCGAGGAGCGGAGGCAGGAGGCCAGGCGCGCCGGATACCAACATCCAGGCACAAGACCCGAATGTCTTGATACCGTGGCACAGAGTGGCTCTTGTCGCCTCGACAAAGGTATTTGAAGCTTGGCTCCCTCCCGCGTCTGCAAGACTCGGACTGGTCATGCTAATCTTCCAGCGTCTATCTCTTCTAGATAACCAAAGCCCATTAGAATCCTACCAACACATCAGTCCGAACTCCGCACAAGACTTACGATATCAGCGACCAGCGACGCTTTTCAACTTCTCCATCTTCAATATGGAAGGACTTCGATCTCTGGGCGTCACGGATGAAGAAGCCGGACTAATGTTTTTCTACTCTTCGGATATCGATGTTTTCGATGGAGCCCCTCCCCCCCCTATCCTCCCTTGCGCCATTGCACAAATCTGGCCGAACCTCTGTAGAGCAGGCGCTGAATTCCGTGCCTCTGACCTGGAGGAAGCACGTACCTACCTGCTCGCCAACTTTCTCGAGCGCGGTTACTCCTCAAGTGACGTTATCCCTCCTGGCTCTGAACCTTCACAGTATACGCCTACGGGCGTCAAAATTGCAATCATTCCATCTGAATCGGGCACACGTGCTGATATTGCATTGAAGGAACGAGATACACTTAGTCAGCTTATCAACATCGAACGAGAGCATTTTATAGCCTTGTGGAAAGCTCTTGTTCCTCACCCTCGACTTGGGAGCATGACAATTTACCGTATTCTCCGAGGGTTCGAGTTTTTTGGCCGGACCGTCGATAACCAAGGTGTCTCTGGTCACCTGGAAACCCCCAAGGTCCGATTCCTTTGGTCCATTCGCCAACATGAGCAGTCCTCGAATTTTGATGTCAGGTGTATTCTCATTTGCAGTCTATCCTCGTATAACAAAAAACCGAATTGGTCAGATTTGAGGGTGGTAATGCGTTACTTGAAAGCGTTCAAAGAAGACTCGCACTCGCCGCTCTATCTTCCATTCGCTATTTCAGCCTATGCTCTGGAAGAGTGCCGAAGGAAGCTTACCCATCTCCACTGGGTGGTCATGGGATGGTACGTCAATGACCAGTCAGGAAAACCTCTATCGACATTGTTCATAGAGCGAGAGATGGAAGAGGATGAAGTCCAGCGTATTTCCATGCTTGAACTCATTAAAAGGAACATCCCGATGGACTTGGAAGTTGTTGAGACGGATCTTAACAGCATCGAGTCGCTGTGGAACTATTTGGTGTTACTGGCAAAGGAACTCCCTGACACGGCAAAATCTGAAGCTGTCTGCCGCAGTAACGAAAGCATTCTGGCCGCACTTTATTACCTCCAGCAGGAGATGAAAGGATTGAGAGAAGCGGTCCGATCCACTGAGACGAAAATAAACATATTTTTGTCCATGGTAAGCCATCAACCTGCTTTCGAGTTATTCGACACACAGCATAAACCTACCTCATCTAACTGGCTCGTACTAATTCGGGGCTATCACCCAGAGGTCTCACTATCTAAACCAAAAAGATGCCGACCGCAACGTTAGGATGGCAAAGACCACTCATGAACTTGCTCAAGCGGCTCGTCAAGACAGCTCGGCCATGAAAACCATTGCAGTCCTCACCATGGCCTTCCTCCCAGCTACATTCCTAGCCACTCTTCTGTCGATGCCTTCGCTCAACTGGGATCAACGCAAGCACTTTGTCATATATTGGATACTTGCCATTCCGCTTACCGTCGCGACTTTCGTTCTCTGGGCGTTGGTTACTCAACATCAGCAGGTGCGGAAATGGTTGAAGGATGTCCACGCGTCGTTGCGCAGAAGGAATCGGGCCAGGAAGGAACAAAAACAGAGGAAGCGGAAAGAAATGGAGAGGCAACGAGCAACAAATGATGAAGCACCTGGGAAGGTGTAAGCGCTGAAAGGAACTTTAAGGAATGAGCACCCGCCGGCTCTTATGGAGACACATTGGATGCAGACGTTTACTTTGCTCCTGGCAGAATTCTTCCTCAATTGAAGTGCCAAGGCCGAACATGGATTCCGCCTGGCAAGGCATCATTTCGGTCAGGGTTGCCACAGTCATTTCTTGGGCAATGGTCGTTCAGCCTAAGGTTATGTGGCGGTGGCTATGCATTCTCCTGTGTCGAGAAGTCGTTGAAACGGCGATCTGGGGTCGTACAAGGGCCCAGTCAAAGTAAAGCACGACACAGTTATTGGACAGCGGGTGACATCCCCACAGAGCTGAAGTGGCAGCGCCCGATGAGAGGTAAGGCTTCCTCGCCACGTGGAATACTGTCATGCGTTGCATCAGCAGTGGCCTCGAATGCTGCTGCAATCCAAATACATGAGCCCGGAATGGACTTACCCACGATCCTGCTTCCTTTTTGCCTTATTTCAGACTTCTTTTGCCTCCCATCCTTCTCTTCCCTGCAGGTACCTGCTACTACTCACTTTCAACATGAATGGGCTCCGGACTCTGGCAAGCAAAGAAAAGGATAAATTCAGCTTCCCACCCGACACACGGTACAACAATGCGACTGCTATTGAGGTCCGGCCAGATTTATGTGAACCAGGAGGTAGACACTCGCGCACCCGATACGCAGATGATTTGCTCCTGGCTAAATTCCTTGAACGCGGTGGCCCGGTCTTCAGCACACCTGGCAATGAGGTTCAAAGAGAAAACAGACGCACCGATTATGGGACCAAGCTGGTTCTGGTAGCTGCGCAAGACGAGAAGCATACTATCTTCATGAACAAGTCGATTTTCCAGGACCTCGTCAAGACCCTGAACCCAGACCCTCTATTCAATCGAATCTTCCACGCACGCTACTTCCCTTTCTTTGAGTTTTCGGGCAGCATTGCGAACGGCGGTATAGCGACAATGAAACTCATCGCTTACGATCATCTGTTTATGCTGTCAATCCGACAGCACGATGAACACCCTGCATTTGATTCAAGATGCGTCGCCTTAAAATTCGGGCTTGAATCACCCCAATCACTTGAGGAGAACCACCTATTCGATTGTTTGGAAAGTTTGAAGGAAGAGGCACGCTCCCCTCTTTACCTGCCGTTTGCTTTATCGGTATACGCAGTTCATGATTGCCGCGACGCCCTTGCCACCATCGAGTGGTTTGTGACTTCAGCGTCAACGACAACCTCTCATGGCCTCTTCATCGAACAATACGATCTGGAAGATGGTACGCAAATAAATCGAGACAGAGTCGTCAAGCAAAATCAAGCGATAGGGCATGCTCTAGATAACGCATCTTTTGTCACATCCATTTTGAACGGCGTGGAATCTTTGTGGCAGTACCTAGAGGCCATGGCAGAGGAAATCTCACCATCGGCCAAGACCGAGCAGGTTGTCCAAAGCACCAATAACATTTTGGAAGCCATCCGGTTCCTACGGCAGGAGGTCAAAGGTATGAGAGAGGCCGTACGCGACGGTGAGGTTCGTATCCGGGACCAGGCATTACTCGTGAGTTTCTCTATATCCTCTTCACCCCCGTCTTGACATGTCATGTCCCAAACAGCCTACATACTCTTAGTCACCAGCAGCCTCTAAGTCAGACGGACTGCTCCCAGAGAACTTGAACTGACCTCCCACCCCTCCCACAGATCTCAGCCCACCTCTCCCACCGCGACTCAGAAACCAACATCGAAAACGCCGTTGCAAGCCGTGACTTCGCAGCAGCCGCCCACGAAGACAGCTCAGCCATGAAAAGTATCGCCATCTTAACCATGTTCTTCCTTCCCGGCACCTTCTTCGCCGCGCTTTTCTCAATGCCCGCCCTTGGGTGGGATCAGCCCAGGCACTTCGTGCTGTACTGGGCTTTCACCATCCCGGCTACCATACTCACCTTTGCTATTTGGGCTGCTCTTACACAACGATCGGTCGTGCTGCGGTGGTGCAAGATGCTGTGGTTGAACTGGCCTTGGTTGTTTTGCCGCAGGAAAGGACGTGAAGAGGGAGATGAGGAGAAGGGGAAGAAGATCGTTTGAGGGTTGAGGCGGAGGGAAGGAAAGGAGCATAGAGGAAAGGAACATAAGAGGAAGGAACTTGAAGGCAAGGATCGATGACAAAGTAACCCTCAACCTGAGGATCACCACCGCCCTCCGAAGAACTCTGCGCATCATTGGGCTATTACGGCGCCTGCCATCGTTGGGCGTTTCGGGGTGGATGGTCCTGGTGTTGTCGCAACCGTGAGTGCTCCTGCACATGCGCGTGCGGCGGAGGTGTCTGCGCCATGCAGGCCGAGGTGGATTTGGGGTGCAGGCACAGCTTCTTCGCTCTTGGGTATCACCACCAAACGAGGGTTTCATGATGGAAATTGAACATATTTCTGAGATATTAAAGTCTGTTCTCATCGTTCTTGCTCTTTATCGTTACAAAGGCGTGGTCGTCGGCCAGAGTAATAGCTGGCGGATAATTTGCTAGACGTACCTCTACCTCTATGCAGGATGTTGACTGCTCGCAACTCCTGGGGTTCCCGGGCATCAAGGGCAATCGCGGTACGAGTATGTAGAGGTATTATGTACATGATATGATGCCGTTGGATCTTACCTCATGATGCGAGGTTTATGTCAGCTTGAAGGGGGTGGCGACGACGGTGGTGGTGATACCTAAGGTAAGGTAGTGATGAGTAATGAGTGATGGTGTTTTGGTCGAGTTTAGCGGTGGTGATGTTCCACTGGAGGGGAAAATACCCGTGGGTGTGAGGCTGGCTTATGTAAGGAAGGCTGGCCAAGCTACACCCACTCTCTTATAGAGAGTAGGCTACTAAAATCTGGGATAGTATTTTAATAAGGGATAGTCTTTCCCCGTACTATTTCGATTTATTAGTATTCTACATACAAAATGAAATATAATATCGAACGTCACATTAACCTACTAAACCGCTCATTAACTACACCCCTACTTCGTATTTAATACTTATTTACTTCGTAATGTCCCTCTTAATATTCTTTATTATTAGGGGTCTTTATATCCCTTAAATAGGACAAAGCGTTAGATTTAGCGCCCGTACGTACCGCCCGGTGGTTAATCGCTACCCAATTCCGGTATTATCGAAAACGCGGTAATAAGGCTAAGAAACCAAGTATTTGTAATATTATTAAAATATTTAAGTATATTAAGAATACTATTAGCCGTTATTTTAAGTCCTTAAAGGAAGAGGGGACCCCTATTGAATTTATTAATAATAGGGGGCGGTTAACAGCTATTAGTAATAATAAAAATAAAATTCTTAAGGTATACGGGCATTAGTTTATTAATTCGGGTAGGCTAGCCGGTAGAGATCTTATCGAATACGTTACTAACTTTATTCGTTTATAATATATACTATTTAATAGCCTAATTAATTATAATTAATACTTTCGATAGAAGCGAGATTATTTATAGTATTAACCGATTAAGATTAAGCCCGTTAAGGCAAAATAATTATCTATTGAGCAACGAATCGAAAATATTAAGAAGTATTTCGAGAAATTTAAGACCGCTATCGATAAGAATAAAGCCCCTAAATTAGGGATTTGGAATACAAATAAATATAATTATTATATTGCGATATTGGCGAATAATATTAAAATCCTTACTATAAAAAGGAAGTATAAGATTAGAATAAATCTATAATTAAATTAGTAAGCTTAAAAATAATTAAATAGTAATTTAGGATAGTAGTTTACTATAGGAATTATAATTAGAAATACTCGACCTTACTAATTATAAGTCTATTACCCTTATTAGTAGTGGTAATAGCGTTAGTAATTCCCTATTTATCTTTACTATTTTTAAAAAATAGTTAATAGAAGATATAATAAATAGTAACCTCGATAGCGATACCCGCTTTACTCAAAGTGAAACCGCGTTTAATAATAGCGAGATTATACTTAAATAAATCTAGTATTTCAATAAATATTTTTAGTAATACTATACGATAGTTAAGGAGTTCGGTTTTAATTATAAGAAGACTATTAACGACGATAAAAGTAAGGATGGCTTTGTAAAATAGTTTAATATTACCCTGTATAAATTTAATTTAAATAGAGATATTAAAGGCGAAGAGGTTAATAAAGTAAAAGTTAATAACTTTGCCTATATTAATAAATTTAGCGCTAGCGGGTAGGAGGATTAAATTCGTAGAGGGGTTTATAGAAATACCCTTAAAAATTAGAAAATCTATCGCTTATTAATTATAGACTTTTTTACTAAATATTACTTATTACTTTTATATAAATATTACTTACATTTTAATATCGTTCTTATCTTTATACTACTATATTCTTCTTACTTCTTATAGCCTATAGATATTAGAGTATTCTAATTATTAAAAATAATTTATTAGAAGAAGTTAAAGGCCTATATCCGACGTAGCGAACTAAATCTAAATCGATTTTAATATGTATAGACTCTTTAAATAAATTAAAACCGGTTATCGTAGTATTTCGTTATTATTTTCAATTATTATTAATTGCGTATAAAAACTATTAATTTTAATAATTAACTAATAATCTATAAAATAATAAGATATATAGGATAGAGTATTTATTACCTATAATATTATAATTGGTTTCGAAAAGTTTAATATATAGTTATTTAACCCCGCTCGAATTATTATTAGTCTAAGGAATAAAATTAAAAAAGATAACCCTATCTCTTACCTAAAAATAATATTAGAAGTAGATTATTAATTTATTATAAAAGAAGGGTTAAAGTTTATTAAATAGGCGATAGGATTATATAAGATTAGTACGAGAAAAGATTTATTAAATACGTTTTGCGTAGTAGAAGTTGCCTTTAATAAGGGGTTAGTTTTATAGGATTACTTAAAAGAGTACGTATTAAATAGAGCTTTTCGTTTTAAAGGATTTAGTGTAAAGAAAGCTCGTAAACGTACCGTTAGACTAAATAGGGAGGTTATTAATAATATTTCTATTAAAAGGATATAATAAGAGAAGGAGAAAAAGGAAGAAGAAGATTATTAGAAGGATTAAGAGAAATAAATTAAAGTAGTTAGCGAATTATAAAAATAGGATTTTAAGAAGGTAAAAGATAAATAGTAAATTTATAAGAAAAACCCCGCTAATAGGGTAATAGGTTTAAAAGGTAGATAGTATTAACCTAATTTTAAAGAATATATAGAAAAGATTAGAGATAAGAAAGATTTATAGAGAGATTTCAACGACCCGATTTATTTATTCTAAGTATACGATAGGAGACGTACGTTAGCCTTCTTTATCGATATTAGTATACTTATTCCTATTATTCTTCGCTCTATAGTTCGCCCCCTTTATAATATAATTATTATAGACGATAGAATTAATATTCTTAATAGAGATATTAAAGTTATAAGTATTAACGATAATTATAGGGTATTAAAGGAATCTTCCTTATTAAACGACGAGAATAATAGTTTTATAGTTATTAATAATAGTAATAATGAAGAGGAGGAAGCTCGCCTTCTCCCCTAATCTCTACTAATTATTAATATTAAATAGGTTATCCTTAATAGGATTCTTAATATACGTCGTAAATACAGTATTTTAGTAGACTACTTTATAATTAGATTAATTAATAACGAGTTAGAGCTAGAGCTTTTTACTAAATCTATTATTAGATTAGTTGTATTCGAAAAGGAGGCGAGGTTTGCTAAGTTGGGTAAAGTAGGTGTAATTATCGCTAAGTTGAAGGAATTTAAACGTAATAGGGATATATAGTAATTATAGGACTAGTTATAGAATTAATAGAAATACTATAATTTGTTTACTTTAATTAAATATTATAAAATCTAATTACTTTTGCTTTATTTCGTTGAGATTCGTTGTATTGAAATGTATAGGATATGGGTATATTTGTTGGTATATGGGGTGTAGACTGTCCTTTATTAAAATGTTGTCCTAGATTTTAGTGGCCTACTCTCTGTAAGAGAGTGGGTGTAGCTTGGCCAGCCTTCCTTATATAAGCCAGCCTCATACCTACGGGTAACCGCCTGGGCTGGAAGATTCAGTTTTACGGCCAGCAGGGCTGTAACTGCGGACGGTGGTGAAAGCACGGGTGGGCACTGTGCTTCATGCATGCAGCCCTTGTAAATTTGTGACAGAAAGGACGCTTTAGACGCCGTGATGTTCCTCCTTCCTTCTTGTGTGAGGGGCACGCTTCTATCGATTGGACCTGCGTTTTGAGAATCATGTATGGCCCCTCGGGCCTCTGCAGTCTTGAGACAATACGAAATCTTCCTGGAGCGCTCTATTTCCGTGTTCTCCTCACTCTCCGATGCCTGATGCCCCTGTCAAAGCCCGGAAGCGGAGGGCATGCCAATTCTTCAGCCCGACTGTTCCATTGCGGCATCCAACGCGAATTGTGCGGTCTTCCTTGCTGAGGCCCCGAAGGAGTGATGACTGCCTTTCTTTCAGCCTATCAAGCTATGTATTGAGCATTCGTCCTCTTGTCATCACTTTATCTAACCAAGACTTCAAGCCCAGTGTATCATTGCAGCATGTGTTCCCTTCCATCATCCCAATTCCCCCACCTCGACCTGTGCTCGCGACACGACATGGAAGGCATCACTGGCACTTGGCATACTGTGTTCCATCGCATCGGCGGGCCCTGGAGCACACTACTGGTGCATGAGCCGCCGCCCTCTCACATATATATCTACGTCCAAGCCCGATTGACTTGCTGGAGGTTCCGAAACCTTTTCTCGTCTTTCCCCGTCTCGACCCGGATTTCCACCTTCATTTTTTCCCAATTCCGCCTGACATAAAACGTGCAACACAATGGAAGGCCTCCGCTCTGTTGCGGCCAAATACAAGAAGCACGCTAAGCTGTGGGTTTTCTCGAATGTTCCCAACAATACGGCATCTGTTTATCAAATATGGCCAACGGTGGATGGATTAGGAGCACCCGATGACTTCCACGCGAAACCGGTTGAGGATACAGCCCTTATGGAATTCCTCGAACGGGGCACCCAGGCGGTATCTCCTTACGAGCCAGTGCCTGCTCTTAGTAATGCGGGCGTCAAGATTGTCTTTTTCGGCACGTTCAGGCACTATCGCAACAACAAACGTTTTCATATAGACGGCATTAAAATGCCCCAGGCCATCTTTGAGAGTCTAGTGGAGACGCTCAACCCGGATCCATTGTCTGTCAGCATGTTTAGCGGATTTTACCCTTTGTTCGAATACTCGGGCGGGTTTGCCGACGGAGATATTGCGGCAGTCCATTTCAGGACACGAGAGACGCGATTCATGTGGTCAATCCGGCAGCACGAGAAATCTTCCAGCTTCGACACGAGATGTATTGCCATCTTGGGACATGGCTACCAACCGATAAGCCCCCCGTCCAGGGGAGAGAGACGTACGCTGCTAGAGTGCTTGGAGGCCTTCAAACAGGACATACACTCTCCTCTCTATTTCCCCTTCGTCGTATCTGTACACACATTTCACTTCATTCGCATCCATCTTGACGCATTGGTGGAGGAATATCTGTCATCGATTGAACGTACATACGATACTGGTCGAAGCATCATCACTTTTCACAATGAATATATAGTACCCGACCTTGGGCGTTCCTTGCTTGCCATCAGAGCGACGATCGACAGCATTGAGTCGCTGTATGATTACCTCGAAAATATGGCAAAAGAACTTCCCCCATCAGCCAGATCTGAGAAAGTGGTTCAAAGCACCGACAGTATATTGTCTGCAATTCAATTCCAGCGCAAAGCTCTAAAAAGCCTCAGAGAAGGGTTACATTTTGCTGAAAGACGCTCAAGCAACGAGGCGTCACTTGTGAGTTACCTCTATCTATTAACCCACCTCTACGGATATAGTTGCATTCGACAGAAGTCCACCAAAACATCGTCAATGTTTTAGATCCATAGAGGTACCCATTAAAAAACGCCATTACAGTCGCCTCGCCTCAGTGCTAACCAAACTCTTCTTGCCCACAGAGAGCACTCAATCTATCCAGCAGCGACTCAAAGATCAACATCAAGACGGCGGTGGCAAGCCGCGACCTTGCAGGAGCCGCTCGCCGAGATAGCTCAGCTATGAAGAGTATCGCCGTTCTAACAAGAGAAAGCCTAGCTGCACACACCCCAAACCTACATACACCCAGTTTTCCCAGATGACAGCTGTTATGTAAATTATCGAGTTTTAGCGGTATTTCTGGCCGTTTTGAATGGTCATGACCATTTGAATCAAACCCCCATGTGACCCGCGTGATTCACATCCTCTCTGTACCTCCCCATAACTCTCAAAACCGATTGATTTGAGCAAGATTACGTACTTTGAGTGGGTTATAGAGGTTGGTGTTGGTGCGCGACGTGTGTTGTTGTGTAAGGGGGCGAGAAAGGGGTGCAAATGTGCAAGTTGGAAAGTGCGAATATTTTGACCAAGTTAGTGCAATGTTTCAATGCATCGGAAAGATGAAATTTAGCGGGTAAAAACGGAGTTTACGATGTCAGGTGTCATCAGCTGCATAGACCCACTGTTTTTGAGAAACTGGGTATATGTAGGTTTGGGGTGTGTGCAGCTAGGCTTTCTCTTCTAACAATGGCCTTCCTACCGGGGACCTTCTTCGCCGCGCTTTTCTCCATGCCCTAACTCGGCTGGGATCAACCCAGACACTTCGTACTCTACTGGGCATATGTCATCCCCTTTACTCTTGTCACGTTCATTATCTGGGCTATCTTTAGCCAACGATATGAGCTGCGGCAGTGGGCGAAAGGGAACTCCATTTTGTTGCCATTGTTGCCAATGTGGTACCTGGCTCCAAAAAAAAGGCAGCGGGACGATATGCATGAAGATTCGGAGCTGGAGGACGTTATCGCGAACGGTTGGGAGGAACACAAGAAACGGGAGAAGTTTGACAAGCGACGGAGGGAGGCTAAGGAACAGCTAAAGGACAGGATTGACAAGTGGAAACCATGGTAGCGTGACGAAGTACTTGCTTGGAAGTAACAACATACTTGTAGGCAAGTATATTGGCTCTTCCTGCTTAGCAGTCTCTTTCCCTTCCTCTATTCATACGTGAAGCATTTTCTCGAGTCAAGCTACTCTCCCTTCAAGCTTCCTTCACGACGGAGGATCTCATCACCATCGACTGCAGAGACCAATGACATACATTTCAATGTCAGACGCCAAAACCGCTAGAGAAACACCCAAATCTGCTCATCCATCACCAGCCCAACTGTATATCGGTCGACGGTGAAACCCATGCATTGCAATTCTCGCCTTACTGCTCTTGTCCGGGATTTCCTCCGCATGACCTGCTCTTGCCGTCGGCCCGTCGCTGGATCGGGACCTCATGAACCGAAGTTTTTGGATGGTCTTCGGGCTTGCCTGCGCTCACTACCAAGGGTAGGAGCGTTGGTGATATGGATGACGTTGTCGTTACAATGAGTGTTCATGCACCAACACGCAGCGTACATGCAGGTACCTCGCAGCTGGACACTCGGCGATCTTCACTCAGCTCCTGCTCTTCTGACACATCACAACATGAGATGCGGTATCTCCAAGGTATCCGAGGCCTTTTGCAACATGTACGGGAAACTTAATGGTTGCGATTATTGTTCTGTCGAGAAACCCTTAGAATTGAAATACATCGACCGGGATCAGCGCTATGGGCCCATTGAACAGACGGGCCTCTACGATCTGGGTCATATGAGCAACGCACAAGTTCACGACAACAATATTCGACGATGGCACTCACTCTGGTCACTTGTCAACAGTTGTTCCCGATTGAATAGCTCCAATCCATCAATTACGCTCCTGTACATAAGTCCTCCCCTGTTCTATCGTCTGACTAGTAGGTACCTGTCCGTAACACCTGGCTGATCCGGAAACACCTTCCAATCCTACCCGAAACTAACTCCTAAACTCCTTAAACTCCAAGTCTGATGCTGAAAACCGAATCTGTTGTTGCCGAAATAGCTCTGAGAAATGACAAAACCGGGAAGTACGCCTGTGAGTTGAAGAGTGGTCCTGATGGGTTGGTGGGTAGTCGTCGGGGGAAAAGGTGCTTGAAAAGAGAATGTTGCTTCGAAAATAGAGAGATTGTTGCTTTCAGGACAAAAAGAAATGACGATGGTACTACCATGGCAGGGTTGAAGGAGAAGAAGTCTTGTCGTTTTGCCGAGAAGTAATGTCGAAGGTAGGTGGGTTGAATCGAAATATGAGACGGGGAGGACAGCAAGCCGCTGGACTAAGCTGTTACCCGCCATGGACCGCTCGGTACCATGGACGATAGATCGAATACGCTGATGAATGATGATGAAGCCGAAGGAGAAACCAGCGAAGGCCAACAGAGAAAGAGAAAGCCTGCCAGGAGATGGACGCTGCCGCACCGGCCTCAGACGGGCCAAAACTCCGAAGCGACGTGCCCCTTATCGGGATCGACGTGCTTACGTTCCACCAAGGGGTTGTTCATGATCCGAAGGCCATAGATGACCTTGGAGTCCCAGGCCACATAAATGTGGCCCTGGATGATGAGGTTTTCCTCATCATACCCCATATAGACTGTAAAATGCCAATCGGCATTTGCAACGTCGTTCTTTGTTTGGCCGGTGCGAGGATCCTCGTAGGTTAAGATAGTCCCGTCAGCGGCATGCTGGTTCTTCTTATTGTGTAATCCAGTCCGGATTACTACAGCGTTCAAGCCGAGGCGAGCAGCCTCAGCACGGCAAATCATCTCCGTGGCTTTCACGAGATCGATATTGCCGTCATAGTCGGTGTCGAGGCCCCAGTCGTGCCTCTATCCCGTGGATGTAGAAGGGATGGGACCCGAGCGGTGGGTCGTTCTTGGTCCTGATAGTTCCAAAGGCATCATGCTGGTTCCTTTTATTGTGCAAACCAGCACGAATCACAGTGATACCCTTCTCGGGGTAATGGCCCGTCTCCGGGTCCCAGGGATTGTATGTGGTCTGTCGCTTTGGTGGCGTTGTGCCATGGGGTGGTTGTTGTCCATCGAGAGTGGTGTTATGCTCAGAAAGAACGGTGTTGATGGTACGATTGTCGTTCACGTTCCTGGGTCGTTTCATGTGTGGACTTGTTGGTAAGATGTTTGAAGCAATGGTGAAGAAGTACATATATAAAGTTGTACATTCGCATCAACCGATGGCCAAACCTCGTCATCGCGCTTCCATTCACGGCGAGGCTCCTGGCTCGACAGCCGTCGCAGCGTGTGTCCCGGCCTCTCGCGGAAACCAAGCGTAATCCCCGCTACAGGTGCCTTCACCGCGGGATTGCATGTAATGAGGATTTCCAGGGGCACCTTAAGCATCAAACCAGGCTGGTTTGAGAGGTGTGACAGACACTTGATGCCGCGCGCGTGTTGATTCCGGGTGTTGTGTAATGTGTAGGCCATCGCGAATTATTTGATGATGAGGATGGAACGTCAAAACTGTTACGAGCATAGAGGAACATAGTACTTTCCAAGACCAATTTCTTGTGCTTGACGTTTCATGGGCGATGCAATGTCCGAGTGTCTGACACCCAGGTACCTCTACACCTACCAGCACGTTCCGCGTTTGGCCGTTTCACTGATCAACAAAAGCAGATAAGAAGGAGAACTGTGAGAAATACCAATTTTATGACGCTGCAGAACTCCAAACATGCTAGAAAAGCCGTGAAATAGAAGCCCAAGTGATCAAGTGATCGCCACTGTCCCACCGCTCTAACCCTAAGATGCTGCCTGGTGTGGGCACAATATGGATTCGCTGGAATCAACTCCCTAACTCCTTGCTAGTATGACCCCATCCATGACTTCATGCGCTGGACTTAACTAGAACCCAAATGTCGAAAGAAGAATTTGCCGAAAGAAGGTGTCGAAAGAAGATGATGTCGAGAATTGGTGGAGTGGAATTCCGGAAAAGGATGACTGGAAGCCGAAGACTATTCGGCTAGGATGAAGTCGAGAAAAAAAGAGTACCACTGGGTACACGCCGGAGTGGCGACCGGGAAGTCGACAGGAGGAAAAGGAGAACAGATTGTTGAGGGGTTGATGGACCCAAAGCAAAGGATCGTAGGAAAATGGCGAGTGAGGCCGACTGGTCAAATGTACCAGTATTCTGATGGGTCAGGCTCGCGCTTTTCCTGAACAATGTTCCGGTCGGACTTGTCCCGAACGATGCGCACATTGAACGGGGCCTTGGTATCCCAGACAATGTAGACGTGCCCCTGCACGACTATGTTATCTAGGTCATATCTCATGTAAACGGTGATATGAGGGTCGTCCTCAGCCATGAGGTTTCTGGTTCTCCCAGTCCTCTGATCGTAGTAAGTGAGGATGGTCCCGTCCTCAGCATACTGGTTTGTTTCGTTATGGACGCCGGAGCGAACAATAACGACGTTAAATCCGAGGCGGTTGGCCTCCGCCCGGAGGATGGCCTCGGTGCCCATAAGGCGGTCCATCGTCACCTCGCTGGACCTTCCGGCCCAGTTCTCGGCCCAAAAGATTTGAATTTCGGAAAAGTCAGGAGAGATTGGGGCTTCCCGTTGAAATTCAACCTCCTCAGCGAACTTGCCACGCTTTCGCTGTAGGCGCGCGAAGAGTCTTTCAAGGGTGATACCCCTCTTGGGGTACCCATTCTCGGGCTTCCAGACTCTGGTCTTGGGAATCTCGAAAGCAGGCATTTTGATGTTTGTAGAGGTAGGTAGTCTGTCATCTTGTTAGGGTTATGCTCGCGGATCATTGATCTAGGGCCATGGCTACCATACCAACTTATATAGTCAGGTAATCGACTTGGCTGGGGATCCAGAGGTCGCAATTCGCGAAGTTTTGTCGAATAGCCTGAAAGAGTCGACGAGGTGGAGGTGGTAGAAGTGGTAGAGGTGGTAGTGGCAATGAAGGTGGTCGAGATGATGAAGGTGGTCGAGATGATGAAGGTGGTCGAGATGATGAAGGTGGTCGAGATGATGAAGGCGGTCGAGATGATGAAGGTGGTCGACTTGTCGACACTGGGTTCGTCGAGATGGTCGATGTGGTTGAGGTGTCGAATGTTTGCCTAATCGATGAAGATCGAATTGTCGGTGGACAGACAAAAATAGGTTAGGGATTTTGGTAGGTAGGAGTGCGGTCTTTATAAGGATGCAAAATACAAAAACCCAGGTGATTAAGAGACTGCAGTGAATGTGAACCGCAAGGTCAGGAAAAGAACCTGAACTCGAGTGTGCAAGTGAATTGGCTTATAGATATACCTTCACGGCGTATTGGAAAGGCAGAACCTTGACCCAACTTCCCTCCCTCAGGTTTGCTTGGGCCGAAGCCCTGCCGTGCTCAAGGTTGTGATGCCGGCCAGCATGGTGTTGAGTGAATGTCGGAACATCAGAGCTATAGCGACATCAGCACGAGTCTTCCACGAACCGTCATGTTTCACAAATCCAATTGAGAGCATTGAGATCGCAATGGAAACTAGTGTCTTCTTGTACCTTGTAGCTGTCCAGAGAGGAACAATTTGCGGCCATCCTTGCATTTGCACCCCTGGAACATAAAAGAGATCTCCATGCCATCCATAAACTCGAATACAATTGGCTTCTTGCGAGTTGATTGGAGAATGGAGGGTAGTTGGTCGAAGGGTTGCTGCTCCGAAGTCAAGACGAAGAGCCGCTTGGATACGACTGCGGGGGTTGAGAGGAGAGTGTCTGGGTTGCTGAGCTGGATTTGGCTGAGCACGGCAGGGAGCAAGTCGAAGCGGACGAGGTCGGCGGAGGGCGGCGCGGATGTCGGGTGGTGATAAACCCGAATTGGGAACACGAGCAGGCGAACACGGGCTCGGGGAGTGGTTGGTTTCGAGGAAGTATTGATCGAATATGTACCTTATCTATAGCGAGCTCGTCTACCTCATTTGAGGGTAGGTAGGCCAATGACGAGGTATCTTGAGGCTCTAGCGGGCTGGCCATAGGTGACAAGCTTCTGGTTTGAGCCGTCCACAAAATGCGCGGGTTCCATGGCGATCATAGTGTCATGATGCGGAAATGAATCTAAGAAGAGAGCCAATATCGACATAGGTACCTCTAGTCAGCGCTTTCTCAATGTGGTTTCGGAAGTTGCTTCATGCAGAAAGTGGGTTGCCTGTCAGGCACAGGGAGAACAGGCCAAGCAGTAGTGTCCGAAGTATTCCTTGATGGCCAGCCCAGTTTATGCGACATAGAGAAGATCCTACATAGAAAGACACGTGTAGAAGTGTTGGATTATGTATCATGTGCTCTTGAAAGCTACTTCTTTGCGCTTACAGCTTTGTAGACGATGAGGTCTATGAGTGTCTGACACTCCGGTACCTCCACATTTATCAGCGTTCCAAGCATCCCTCATGTGCATGCGGCCATTTCACTAGCACTCACAGGGATACAGGTAAGCAACACAGCACACTTGTATCGCAACAAAAGAAAACATCACCATCACAACACACGCATCTTAGAGGTAGGTATAAAATGACGACTGGGTTAAAACAAGTTAGGTAATGACGCTGCAAATGCTTCAAGTCCGAATAACAAAAACCGAAGTAATCCGTCCCAGTTCCAACCCTGAGAATGTCCGCAAAACCGAACATGAAACCGCGCAAACCAGGGAGCCAACGCCTTTGCTGATGCATCTCCACCGCTTGTAACCAAGCCCAAACTCCGCCAATGCTTCGCTGGAAGAATGCTGTTTGAATCTGAGAGGAAAGAAGAACGTTGAGGTCGAAGAAGCGAATTGACCGGTCGAAGTCGAGAAGTAGGTGGAGGTAAGTAAAAAGTCGAAGTCGAGAATGAGAATGCTGTAGTCGAAAAAGAAGAAAGGAAGCGAGAATGCCGGAGACTGTGTGAAAGAAAGTCGAAGCCGAAGAAAGATGCCCGTCGTCAGATGTCGTAGAACTACCACTGGGTATGTCCCCTGGCTGAAAAAAACGACGTTGCCGAACAGAGTTAAAGGAAAGTGGAAGCCACGGGAAGGTGCCCAAGCACTGGCACTAGATGAGCCAGTACTCAGAGGCAAGCCTCTCCCGCCCCTGACTCTCCAGGACAATCTTTCTCTCCCGCTGGGGGTCCTTGACCAGGCGCATGTTGAACGTGGCCTTCTGGTCCCACACGATGTAGATATGTCCTTGGACAACCAACTTGTCCAGGCTGTGCCCCATGTACACAGTAATGTGCGGGTCGTCGTCGGCGACGACGTTCTGGTAACGACCGCTCTGGACGTTGAACTCTGTCAGGATAGTCCCATCCTCATTATACTGGTTTGTCTTGGTGTGGACTCCCGAACGGATAATCACACACATAAAGCCAATGTCGGCGGCTTCCTCCCGGCACAGCTTCTCTGTGCCCAACACCAGGTCCATTGAGACCTCGCTGGAACGACCAGCCCAATTCTCGATCCAGTGTATCTCCGGCTCTGGATAGTCTTCGGTTCCAATGATTGACGACCTATGGATGGCCACCGGGGGTCCCTGCTTATCTGGACGGTTGTCCAGTCGATATTTTAGTTGCTTAAAGGTGATGGCCCTCTTCGGCCACCCATCTGTATCGGGATTCCACTTGCGTTGGAGGTTGGACATGTTGGCTGTTGAAGGTCGACAAGGAAGGTCGAGAATGTCGTTGGCGATGATGACAGATGAATGTCGCAGGTGAGTATAGGCAATGGTCTGTCTATACGTGCAAGTCTTGAGGGTCGAGAATGCCGATGGAGAGAGAAGAAAATTGGTCAAGGAATTGGGTGGTGCGTCGATTTTATAAGGGCAAGAAATAAATTCAAGGACATGGAAAAGTCGCTGTGAATGTGAATCTCGAGACTGGAGACAGAACCTGAACCTGGTGGCCTTGATATCTCGGTGAAGGTGAATCTTCACCAGACGCCATTCACGACAGAACCTAAACGTCCGGCCGTGAAGGGCAGAACCTTGATCCAGACCTCCTACCAGTTGATCTGGGCCCAAGGCTCAGGCATCTGCCCATTCACCAACACTTGAGTTGCCGACCATTGTGGTGTTGAGCTTTCGTAGGAACGGCTGTCACAACTATAGAGTTTCTGTATGGCCTACCTTGGCGAGTTCATGTTCGATGATTCTCCAGATCATCAAGAACGCATTTTAAGCCGCTGGACTCCTAGATATATCACTGGGCAGAGGGCGCACGTGGTTGTCAATCAGTGCAGTTGCTTCCATTCGCGACTGTTTTCCTCTAGCCGCCACTCCAGCCGTGATCAACGTTCTGTGTACATCAATCGATTAGCTTGTGAATGGCAACGACAAACGGAGTGACATGATCAGGTTTACATGTAGGTGAATTGGTTGCTCGTGCAGGTTGAGGTTGATAGTGGGCCTGCATTGACGATGGCAAATTGAAGTGAAGGGTCCGTCCAAAACAGCCGGTGAATTGAACAGTGAACTGCTCGTCTCCCACCATTCCAAGAGCATTGTTCAGTGTTCATCAAGCCTGCCCGCCGCAAACCTGAGCCATTGCCTGCCACATAACAAATGATGCGCGGTCGCATCATCCTTTAGGCTCGTTTAAGTTGACATCCATTACCTCTTCCATTTGCTCCCACATTTCCCCCTTCCACCTCAAACGCGGGTCCATCATTCTGTCGCGCACAATCCATCTCCTCCATCGGATTTCCCCTCCCTCGCAAACCACAACCAACAGAAACAGCAACGACCACAACCACAACAAAAAAGCAAACCACTAGCACGCCGACAACTACATCCACAAGCAACAAAGAAAAAGAAGGAAAAAAAACATTTATTACCGCAAGCACGCCGGCACGACAATGTCTACCACGACCAGCGCCCCGCCCCCCGCGCAGAAGAAGCCCACCACCAACATGGAATCCCAAGAAGTCGCCAACAACCCCCCTCTCTCCAAGAACGCCAGTAAGCCGTCGACGACCTCAAGCATTGCTGTCTCCGATGCGCCACAGGGATACGAGCTCGAGCCATGGCCCGAGTCCGCCGTCGAAGACCCCAACCAATACCGCCGCGGCGGCCACCACCCGATCCTTCTCGGCGACCATCTCGGTCCCCCCACCAACCCCTCCCGCTTCCGCGTCTTCCACAAGCTCGGCTACGGCGGCTTCGGCACCGTCTGGCTGTGTCAGGACATGGACGAGATGCGCAACAACAAGAGGTGGAAGTGGCGCGTCGTCAAGGTCATGTCGGCGAAGGCGTCGAACTTGAAGGGAGGCAACGCGGATCTGAAGGTCATGGAGATGTTCGAGGGCGTCGATAGGGAGTTGCTGAAGAAGAAAGGAGTGTCGATCCCGATGGAGAGTTTCTGGGTTGAGGGGCCTAATGGAAGACATTTGTGCTTGATGATGGAATGGCTGGGCCCGGAGACGACGGGGTTGGCCAGGTGCATTGGCCAGTGCGAGGGGATGATGAAGGACATCTGCTTCCAGCTGTTGGAGGCGATGGAGTTCATTCATTTGAGGGGCCTCTGCCATGGGGATTTCCGGCCGCAGAACATCTTGCTGAGGTTGAAAGATGGTGTTGATGAGTGGTCGGAGGAGCAACTGCTGGCGGTCCTCGGCGAGCCTGAGCGTGCTCCGGTGGTCATGTGGGACGATGCACAGGAGCCGCAGCCTGTCACAGGCAATCCGAGCGTGCCTGAGTACCTGGTTGGCTGCGGCGACATTGCATACGGCTCTGGCTTGGTGTCGACAAAGATCGCCGTGGTCGACTACGGCGTCGCTTATCCTTCTTCCGACCACCCGGCCAGGTGCAGCTCCGGAGTCGCGGGCCCGTATGCATCCCCCGAGGATCTCACCCTCCAGCGGGAGCTGATCGGAATCAAGGCCGACATCTGGTCGCTGGCTACCGCCATGTTCGAAATCCGCTTCGGCTTCCCGCCCTTCGGCACCAACAATCACGCCCCCAGCTCCATTCCCAGCATGGAGGAGTCCATGGGTCCTGTGCCGCCTCCTTTCCGGGCTACAGTTCGAGAGTGGTACAAGCTTCCCGCCGAAACAGAGGAGGAGTTGCAGGGCAAGAGCAACTCAGAGCTGTCGTACATCACTACCAAGCCCGAAGAGCTGGAAAAGAACCGCAAGTTTCACATGGAGGAGCGAGGCGCCAAAGACCCCATGATCTTCCGCATCTTGTATCCCCGCAGCATGAGCATCAGCCCCGCGCAGGCAGAGGACATCGCCAACCAGGCCAAGAGCAACCCGGCGCAACTCCCATTGTGGACTCCGATCCCACCCAACCCCGACAGGCGCGCCTACTACTCCCGGAAAGACTATCTCAAGTTCGTTCCTCCCAAGGAAGAGGTCGAAGTGTTCTGGGATCTCGTCATGTCCATCTTCAAGTGGAAGCCCGAGGACAGATCGACCATTGAGCAGATCATGGAGCACCCTTGGTTCGAAGGCCGCAAGGAGCGCAGAGTCACCGCCGTCAAGACCAACATCACCACCACGGAAGCCGGCATTGTCGGTTCCATCTCTACGAAGTTGGGACACATCAAGCAACACATCAGCGGCTTGTTCAACATTCTCATCTGGGACGAAGAAAAGCAGAAAACGAAGGGCCCGGATTTCCCCTCGCGCTACGTCTGGCAGCCTACCTTCAAGGCCTTCGACAAGATCTCTGGGGTTCCTACTGCCATCTTTTGGCTCCTCATGATTGTTCCGGCGGCATGGGTCATCAAGAGAAGGATCGACCGGGGTGGCAATGTCTTTTTTCCCAGCAGCGTCAGAGGACTTCGGCACTAAGTAGGCGGAAACGGGAAGGGGTCGGAGCGTGGCTACTGGAAGTCATATGCCTGGATACTGAGAGAGAAGGAGCTGGAGAGGAAGAAGGGTTGAGGGGAGGGAGGAGCAGGTTCACGAGATCGAGATCATGTGTGGCATCCGGATGTAATGCTACCTAGTCATGGACAAAGGGAGTCACGTAGATGCTTGGATTGCTCGCGCAATCCTCGAAGTTGCTGAACTATTCTCGCAGACGGTTGATTGTAGATAGAAGTACCAATAAATGGCCAAAAAATGACCAGACGAAGTGGTGATAGTTCAAGTACCCGCATGAAACTCGCTCCGTGACTGCTAGTGTTGATCAGCTTTTCACGCTGCATGAGAACAACTGTCAATGTTACCAGACGGTCCATTGAGTACAAGAGCATTTTTGCGTAAACAAGAAGGTGTGATGCGGTCCAATTATCGAGTGTCCTTAATCCATGTACCCGCGTCCCCCGCAAGTTTCATTCGCCATGCCCACCATCACGCCTGCCCAGTCCTTCGGAATGGAGCACAACCACAGTCCACAAACACCACTTTCCGCATAATCTCATCACTATTGCCATCATACACGAAGCAAGTGTGAACCACAGCTTACCTACCTAATTCACGACAATCACATCATCACCGAGCGAGCAAATGCAAAGTGTATATACCTCTACCCACATAAACCTATCAATTCACTATTCTACTTCCAATTATTCCACTCCGATACCTAGCTCATATTCTCTCGTCACGTCCCTCTCTGCCCCTCGATCTCAATCAACACCTTCTCACGCTAAATACAACACTTTACTCAATCCCTTCTCGCAAATCCATGATCCTCATCGACACCCTGGCATCCTGGCATCCTGCATGTCTTCCCTTGCGACCGCGACACGACCAGAAAGAGGTAGCTTGCTCGGCTTGTTCAGCACTTCAGCTTGGTAGGGTAATTGTCGGCCACCTCGGTTGCGGACTTTCACGTCTATGAACAGCTTGCAATATTCATTAGGCTGGTTCGGGTCGGCTTGCATTTTTTGCCAGCGCCTCTTTGTAGAACTTTTCGTAGTCCTCTTTCGTAATTTTGGGAGGCGGGGTTGGCTCTTTGGGTGATGGAGATAACGGGGGTGACGGGGTTGGCTCAATAGATGAGTCGTTGTATGAGGTTCTTTTCTTTACCGCTTCCCGCCGGGCGGCCCAGTGTCTGATTGTCGTATCATTGCCAATCTTGTTTTATTCTGTATATATTTCCTCCAGTTTGTGCCGTCCGCGTTATCCTCTTTCAATAAGGATCTTTTCGGTGCTGGAGAGCTTTAATTCGATGGTACGACGAATAGAATCTGGTACGGGATGGTTGGCAACGGGCATATAGAGGGATGGCCGCGTGAATGGTTGTATGAGAGGCTTCTCGATGACGGGGGCGGGTTTTGGTAGGACTGGTTTGGGAGGCGGGGTTGGTTCTTTGGTCAAGTTTTACAAGAATCGCAGCATATTTTGACCGCGGACAGCCCAGTCGATGACATGGTTGGCCATTTGACCCCCGATGTATTCTTCCATTTTGTCCTGGTCCCAGTGCCTCTTTAGACAATAGGTCCCATGCCTCGTCAATTTCTTTGATCGCCTTCTCCCGGAATTTGGGTGAAGGCTCATGATTTGCCCTGCTGTTGATGGGGTAGGTAGTTGCAGGGACGAAGATTGGTGTGGTTGTGAAAGAAGTCGTTCTAGGGGTCGTCGTCGGCGACGACGTTCTGGTAGCATCCACTTTTGATGTTGCACTCTGTCAGGAGGATGACAACGCACATGAACGCGAGGCGATTAGCCTCCTCGCGACACAGCTTCTCTGCGCCCTGTACCTGGTTGAAGAAGATGGAACGGCCCTGCCAACTCTCGATTCAATGGATCGAGGGCTCTAGGAACTGAGCCGCGTCCTGCTGCTTGTGGACCATTTGGTTTGGGTCTATAACTATAGTAGGGATCCCATTGTTGTAGACGGTCCCAGGGACGGGAGTGTTATGAGGACCCTGTCGGATCTCCACGTAGTTCAGGCCCAGGCGATCTGCCTCGTCACGGCAGATATGCTCGGCAGAGGTGAGCAGTGGACTGGATCTTGATGGTATTGAGGCCTAGCTCACCGGAGATCTTGTGCGGAGAGTAGACGGCTTTGTGTTGAATTGGGTGTACATAGAGCATAAAATTTATCTGAGAGCTCCCCGACCTCGACACTGACATACTTTCTTTGGGTGAGGGGGTCGGTCATCTTCTTCAGGTTACCAAATTCCACTGGATCCCAAACCACATAGATGTGGCCTTGTAGGAAGAGTTGGCTCTTTCTGATTCCCATGTATACTGTAAAATGGGAGTCGGCTTTCTGCTGAGCGTTCCGCCACTCCCCACTTTTTCCTGTCGGATACGGTGACAGTTCTCCCGTTCTGGTACACGTTTCGAGTTTCGTGCGCCAGCTGCCTAATGACCACACAGGTCAATCCCAGGCGATCCGCCTCCTCACAACAGAGCTTCTTTATGCCCTGGTAACCAGTGGATAGAGGGCTCGGGATCGTCTTCGGTTCAGGCGAAGGAACTTTTGTGAATGGCTGTTGGAGGTCCCTGTTTGTCGGCACGACTGTCGAGTCTGTTCTGTAGCTGTTGGTAGGTGGTAGTCCTCTTCGGATAGTCATCCTCATCCGGGTTCTATTTTCTGTGGAGGTCAGACATCTTTGCTGTTGGACCAGGGTCGTTAGAGGATGCTGTACCAAGAGGAAATTAAAGATTCCTAGGGGCGTTACCTACCGAGGAGACAATCGAGAATATCGTGGGCAAGGAAGGTTGAGGTTGTCGTTGGTGATAATGAATGTCGGCAATGCCGCGGGTGAGTTATGTTATGTATTAGATGGTTATATAGAAGTGTAGGAGCTTGAATTCGCTCACCCCATGACAAGTGGCACCAAGACGTGTCGTTTTGGGGTGCAACTTTGCGTTAAGTAAGCGTTGCGTGAAGGAAGATTTGGATGCGCGAGCGCAACGGGGAGGATGCGGAAAGTCAAGCTCATTTAGAGAGAAGAATGAAGAAATGAATCATGGCGTGAAGGGGTTTATTGTTGAAGGTAGGATGTAGTGATGGAACGAGACATGGGCATCACTTCCCATATATACACCTGAACAAGAACAAGGAAGCATGTGAACGGCAATTGTACCAGGCAATGCTTTCATGGGAGACACACTAGTTGCTGAAAACTTATACCCTCTATCTTCCTCTTTGTCCCGTCCTCACACCATATCACTTCTGCTCAAACGGATCAGCAAGAAAACAACGAAATCATTTGCTATCTGAGTCATGCCCATTGCCAACACTTGTGAACAATCCTCCTGGTATGCTGTTGTAAAACCCCAAACTTTTCCCTGCCTCCCACCTCTGATAGGCTTTGACACAATCGCTTTGACAAAGACTTTGTGAAAGAAAACCGAAAGATCCACATGTTTATGCCACTAAGCAATGCCGCCAACGAAAACGAGAATAAACTGCAGATGAATTCTCGCTTGATGGCGCTTGTAAGAAGAAAAGAAGCGCTCGCTTCCCTCGCTTGATGACCAGCGCTTGCTAGTATTGCTGTCTATACCTGTACAAGCTGAGGCCAACATGCTCTGCTGATCTCGTGCAACGGGCTCTTCAAGTCGGGTATGGAAGGCAGAAGAAGCGCGTCGCTTGACGGGTGTGATTGTGTCACTGGAATAAGTCCTGTCGTTGAAGAAAGGTCGGGAGTTGTTGCTGGAATTGAAGGCGGACTGGTTTTGACGAAGCCGAGGACTGTAAAAGGCGACGGCAAGAGTAGGTGGAGAGATGAGGCCGAATGAGACGACTGGAAACAAAGCTGATGGAGAACGAAAACCGAGAAATGGTTGCTTGGAGACCAGACACTCAGGAAGACTTGAGCGGCAACTCATCCTTGGTCAGAGACCAGTACTCATGAGCAACCGGTGTCTCTCCATCCTCCACGCTGACGTGCTTCCTCTGGTTCAGCGGGTCGGTCATTCTATCCAAGCCGCCGAACTTGAGAGGATCCCAGACCACATAAATGTGGCCTTGGAGCAAGAGTTCGCTCTTGCTCCGACCCATGTAGACTGTGAAGTGGGAGTCGGCCTCCCTCTGCTTGTTCGAAAAGCGCCCAGTGGATGCGTCCCACACGGTCACCGTCCGTCCGTTAACATAAATGTTCCTGGTTTCATGGGCCGCCCCTCTGATGACAACGCAATTCAACCCCAATCTGTCCGCTTCCTCCCTGCAGATTTCCTCCGTCATGGAGATTTGGGGGCCATTGGGTTCATATCTTTCGTCTTTGGTTGGGTCTACAATCCACGAGACGATGACCGGCTCTTTGGACCTTTCGCTCGTCATCTTCTTGGGTGTTCCCCATTCCTGCACGCCCGTGTATCTTTTCTTCTTCCCCGCCGCTTTTTTGTAAACCAACTCCTCTAGGGAGACTGCACTTACGGGGAAATCGTGGACTTCATCGTGAAACTCTGGGTAGGGCGGCCGGAAAGGTGATGTAGTCATCTTCAATGCTGACTTTGTTTATCGACTTTGTTTGGTGTTGATTTCCGTATGCTGGAATGTTACGTCGATGGATGGATGGATGGTGGTGTAGGAGGAAAAGAACCGGAGGAGTTCGCAGCTTTTATTCCAGATCCCACGGGAAATTCGACAATGAGTGAAGTGGCTTTCGACATTTAGAACCTTTAGCTCAGGTTCCTTGGACTGTCCATGATGCCCGTATCATGACCAGCGCGGCTCTCCGCTCTGTTCGTATCCATCTGAAGGTTCGTTAGTGACCATAGCCAAGGTAGGAAAGGAAAAAGACCTGTGAATGGGCAAGCTTACTATATCTAAGGTTCACCGGATGGCCTCAGGTGGTCGGACCAACCGCCAGTTCACCAGGCCTGCTATTGTCAACTTTGCCTTCACCACCCCTTTTCATTGAGACTTGACATTGCTGCCGACAGTCCATTCACCAGCGCACTTTGGAATTGGTGTCAATTTATATAGAGAACCTGTACCGTCCGTGCTCCACTCGCGGGTCGTTGTCGTTGTCTTGTCGTTTGCTGCGGTGCGCAATCGGAACAAAGAAGGCGCGGCGCAGAACCTGTGTTGATAGACACCAGTGCCTTCCACTTCCTTCCACCTTCTCTTCACTGCACCTTCCATTCACCTTCCAGTCACTTTTCCCCGCACTAACAGCTTCCACTCCCATCCCCAAACCTGAGCTCTTCAACTCTTCCATGAACATGACCTGGGACCTCTGAACACCACTTCTGTGCAACTGCCCTACAACCATCGGCCCCGAGCGACACGTCATTTGCGATCTTGGACCACTTCCACGACGGTTAAAAGGACGACCCTTCTCCGATCTTTCGCAAGTCCGATTGCTCATTGCTGTCCTCCTCGTCAATCATAGCTTGCTGTTTGCTCGCTTAGCTACATCCTCGCTCATTCAACACCACATCAACAGACCAAAGCACACAAGACGCAGACCTCCCATCACAATGTCCTACCTCGACAGCGAAACATGTCCGTACGAGCTAGAGTTCCCTATTGACGATTCCGATATCGAGAACCCCCGACGCTACCAAAAAGGCGGCTTCCACCCAATCGTCCTCGGCGACCGACTCGGTCCCCGCTCCAACGGCCGCTTCCGCGTCGTCCACAAGCTCGGCGCCGGTGGCTATGGCACCGTCTGGCTCTGTCAAGACACCCACCACAAGCCTAGCACTGTGACCAAATGGCGCGTCGTCAAAGTTATTGCCGCCGAGAAGTCCACCTCCGACTGTCCCGACCTGAGAGTCCTCGACCATTTCCGCGATGTCGGCCGCTCTACCCTCGAAGCTTTTGGCATCTGCCTCCCGCTTGAACACTTCTGGCTTACTGGCCCCAACGGCCGCCATCTGGCTCTCGTATTTCCCTGGCACGGCTGCACACTCGAGACCATTCCCGACTACTACGGCTTCCATACGGCCCTGATCAAGGACATGGCCTTCGAGCTGGTCGAATCTCTGCGCTTCCTACACTCGCGCGGTCTTTGTCATGGTGACTTACGACCCTGCAACGTCCTCCTCCGCCTACTGCCAGGAGCCGACGAGATGCCCGAATCCAAACTCCGCGAGGTCCTGTCCGAACCGGAGAAAGTTCGCGTTATCCGAATTTCCGACGACAAATTCCTCGACGAGCTTCCCTCTGCAGACCGTCCTGCCAACATACCCGAATACTTTGTCGCCCCAGTCGAGCTCCCATTCGTATCAGGTCTCTACAGTCGTCACCCCGTCCTCATCGACCTCGGCGTCTCCTTTTCTTTCTCACAACCACCCAAAGAAGGCACAACAGGCATCCCCATCTCCTTCGCCGCTCCCGAATCCATCTTCCGCACCTTCGACAATAACTCCCGGCCCCTCCTCGGCCCCGCAAGTGACATCTGGTCTCTAGCTTGCACCCTCGCCCACCTCCGCGTCTCGTGCAACCCCTTTCAGTCGGACTACGCCGATCTCTCCGCCGTAGCTAGAAGTTGGGAGGATACACTCTCCCCGATGCCGGAACCTTACCGCTCCAAGTACCGCGAAATCAAAAACATCGAGACGCCTCCTGACGAAGTATGGGGCGATAAGCCTGCTAGCCAACTCGACCCCGTCGTCGACCCGAAAGCGATGTACGAGGGCCGCGCAGAACGAAGACTTGCGAGATGCGGAACGAGGAATTGGTTCAAGGAGCGCATGATGCGAGTAAGACGGTTGGAGATATTCCCGGAGATGGCGAGTAAGATGCTAGAGGAGGGAAAGCAGGCAGACGCAAAGATGAAGGAGATGTTGCCCTTCGTCGAGGACATGGAAGTGGTGAATCTGTATGAACAGGGTATGCAAGTGAAGATGGAAAAGGAAGAGATTGAGTTGTTCTGGACGCTGCTGGAGGGATGTTGGAGGTGGAAGCCGGAGGAGCGAGTGAGCGTTGAGGAGGTGGTGAGACATCCGTGGTTTGAGGGTCGGGAGCCGAGGGAGATTCCCAAGCCGGGTACGTGGAGGGTTGTGGTCAGGATGCTGTGGTCCTTCTGGGACTGTGTCAGGCCGTTCGTCGGTGGTTGGTTTGATCGTGGCAGGGTGGGAGATTGGTCACTCACCGTTATGGGGAAGTTGCCTCCCTGTGTCGTGACGGCATATAAAAGGATTGGCAGGTTCTTCTTTGCGTTATTCGGCTCGCTTTCTCCGTCTTCATTGCGCAAGAAGCTCGTTTGGAGACCGAAGACGTTCCCCTCCAGTCCTCCAGGTACACCGAGGCAGGCCCCAGCAGACTCGACGGACTGGGAAACATGGTGAGAGGTTAATGAGAGCCGGTTGAGGAACAAACAGACGGCAAGAACGGACTGACTGGATACGGCGGAGAGAAGAAGAAAACCATCATGAGAGAGAAGAGAAAGATTGGGTAGTGTAGATTCCGAAGACCAGATGTAGGATATGCAGATTACAATGAAGATTACAATGCAGATGGAGACATGATGCCAAGTGTTTTCAGGAACGTAGCTATCTCTGCCTTGCATATTTTGTGCTTATGGATACCTACTGATTTCTCAACGATCGCTGGTCATATGAGCGAAGCTACCCAGGCTCGAACCCGATAATTGTGTCCTGAATCCTCCACCACTCGTATTCAAGCACAGAAGTAACCTCTGAATGGCTTCACCTAGGTGACAAAACCTCCAGCATGCTCTCTATTGTTTCCGCGCGCCCCTGTTTGACTTCGCGCATCTCCTCCATAACGACATCTATCTGCATACGCGCCCTGCAGGCAAAGGCATCATTACCAACTTCTTCGGCATACAATCGCACCCGCTCCCAAAACCTTTCCTCCCTAAGATACTAATAAAAATCTCCCAAGCAAAAAAAATCTCCAAAAAAAGAGAGTAGCCAACAGATAGCACAACCGGTTTCAACCGGCCCAGTAGCCCGAGTCAGTGATACAAATCCCGCGGTGTCATGGATGCACGCTGTCGGCTTTGTTCTTTCCAGTTGTTGTGGAAAAGAACCACACGATTTACTGCCCCGGCCGAGAATCGAACTCGAAACCGGACGGGGCCAACCGGCGGGAGATGCAGAGCTGAGCAGCGGTAACTACTGACTGCGCTATCCGACCAGGATCGAACTGGTCGTTGGCTGGAGGTGTTGGAAGGAGGTCTGGGACGGGGGCTTATATGGTAGGAGTCACTGGTTGGGGGGGGGAGGAATGGGTTGAGATGGAAGGTGCGGTGGTCGGCTGAGAGGGGTAGGCGGGCAGGCAGGCAGGCAGACAGACGCAGGCAGCTGCCGTGACCGTGCCTGCATGCCGGCGGCATTAAATCACCTTAGCCTTTCCATCGGAGCCTCGCCGGTCTCCTCCCATTCTTTGCTTCCTATCATGGCAGTTCGACGTCGCAGATACAAACCAGCTGGACATACACTGACCATACACCTCGGTTCCAACCATGCCTCCCGCGACCGCTTCCTCCATGTCCTCGATTGGCATTCCGTCTCCCTCCAACTAGAACGATGGCGTTCCATTCCGGTCGCCGCGGTCGACACCACCACAATCTAGTCCGACCCCACGAGAAGCTCCCGCGCACGCCTCTGGCTATGTCAACTTCCCAAGCGACATCGACATCAATATCCTAGGCGTCAAGATCCAAGTAGAGCAGAATACGAAGGATGACTGCAGAGACCAACGAAGACCACGACAATAACGATGACGATAACGAAGAGAACTACTCTCTACGAGAAGATCAAGTTCACGGCCGCGGCGGTTGCTATCAGATCCACATCCACGAGACGCTCGATCCTCGCTTCTTTGCCTTTCTCTTCGGCATAGTCCACACACTCGGCGGCGGCGGCGGCGGTACCGGCACCGTCTAGCTGTGCTTTGACTCGACTCGACTCCCCATACATATAGGCTATACTGCGTACCGTGACCGGGGCTGACCAGGGAATAGAATAGTATAAGTTCGTGCGTGTATATCCAATGGAGGCGCGGTTTAGAACCCCACTATGTGTAGAAGAACACCAATTCACGACAAGCCGAGCCCAGCCAAACGAGAAGCTCCCGCGCCCGCCTCTGACTCTCGATAGCCGTCGACGTCAAGACCCAAGAAAGAAGAGAACACGAACGAAGACTACGAACGAAGACCGCGACGATAGCGAGCACTACACGTTCCCATGCTATTCCTAGCACATAACACGAGAAGAAGGATCAACACAATTTGCTTCACCGTCACCGTTACTTTATTCGCTCGCTACGATAATATCCAAAATCTACGGCGTTGTTGGTTTCTACACGAGATCTACTTCCACGAAAATCTCGACCCTCTTTCCACCCCCTCCCGCTTTTCTATCGCCCATAAGCTCTTCTTCCACTGAAGCCAGCGGCGCCCCAGCCGCTTGTCGAGTTCTCGTGGCTCGCTTCTTGGCCGCATGCCTTCTTATCTTCTGGATCTGCCTCTCATGGCAGTCTTCGCAATGCATCGGCCGGCTTAGAATATTCCTTGGGGATGCCATCAGACTTTGAATTGACTCGCGCACATCACCGCAGGCTGTTGGACAGGATGTTTGGTACTCGCTTTGCCTGTACCCGGTTGAACAGAGTGTGTCGGTAGTATAGGGAGTTTTGAGGATTGGGAGCGCCTACTTGTTGCCCTTCCCCCCTTCGAAGTTCGCGTCCTGTTGAAGTGAAGGACTTATATGCGTTGACTTACCCGATCATAGAACGTGATGAGGTTGCCTAGCGTCGTTGGCTTCGACTTGCCCATCCAGACGGTAAAGTGCCAGTCAGCGGCCTTTTGAACGGTTTCCCAGCGCTGAGTCTCCCGGTCATAGAAGGTAACCGGGATGCCATCCTCGGTGAGATTGCGCGTGTCGTGTAATCCGTTGCGGATCACAACATAGTTAAGTCCCAGCTCATCTACCTCCGCCCGGCAGATTTCCTCCGTCTCGTTCCTTTGCGCGACGGCATATGAATGGTCGTGATCGTCGGCTGGCTGTTGAGCACAGCCAAAAGATGCGTAATCTTGGCCTTTTGAGACCTCTTGGAGCCCATCTGGCGTCTTCTGCCTTGCGGGTTGGGGTTGGCGCCCCTGTTTAATTGCAGTTGCGCGAGGGACATCGACTTCGTTGGAAGTTGGTGAACTTCCGGGTGGAAACTCCGGATACGGCTCGGGTGGTTGCGACGACATTTTGGTGGGTGGATTGAGCAAAGCTTCGTCGTACAACGAGGGCAGTGTACCATTACATAGCGGCATGAGCGACAACACTATTGCAAGGGGCCCATCCAGAACCCCCTGTTGCTGCTTGCGAACCAGGCGCCTGGTGTTGAGATTCATGACCATAGTAGGTTTCCCATTGATGTTGATATTTCGGGTTACGTGAGAACCCTGGCGGATCATCACGTACTTCAGGTTGAACCGATCGGCTTGGTCGCGACAGATTTCCTCGTCTTTGGGAATGGGTCGATCGGAACATGCCGTCCTTGTCTGGGTTCTTTCTCTGGTTTACCTCGCCCTCGTGAATAACCCGATGTGAGTTCAGTTCGCCTCCGCTTTCTAAGCGTGGGCAGTGCAGCGCTGGCTCCAGCCGTCATGCTGTCGACGCGGCTGCATTGAGTACCTTATGGTCGTCGTGGAGGAATACGACGGTCGCAGCGATGATGGCTCCGACGATGTCGACGTCGATGTACACCGCTTCTGCGGGAAGAAAGTGGTATCAGGTAAGACTTCCAGAGCTGTGATGAGCTGTTCCTGAATCAAATTCCCTACGGCGCGACGACGCCAGTGTCTCTTTGGAAGCCTAGTGGGTTGTGGAATTGCCTGATGGTTTCTGCGGTTGGAAAGATGGGAGTTTATGGTACCTAGGTAGAGGTGTACGCAGGCTATATATGCATGGGAGTATGATCAACTACCTAGCCATACGCCTTGCGCTTAATCTATAGTGCTGTCACACCTCTTCACAAAGCGTTGTGTGCGTAGAGGTATGCATCACGCCACCTGTCGACACCTATCTTCCACGCATGGCGTGGAACATGGAACGGAAGAGATGAAACACTGGAGAAACCACCAACTGAATGTGAAGGTGTGAAGGAACCATCCATTTATGGATTCATCTGTAGCCATCGATGACCAATGATAGATACCTGTAGTTGCGTGAGCTCGCGTCCCTCTTGGTTTTCACCACGCACGCAAAGATGTCGGTAGTTGTTTCATCATCAAACGCTCATGTTTGCAACAGCCCTGAAATGAAGGGGTGTTGGGTGCATTGATTCTAACACAAAGCAAAATTGCCCAACATCAAAGATCTTGGAGGATGGAACGACGCTTGCCAGGCAATCGCTGTGGAAGGTGGAGGAGTGTGCTTGGAAGTATGATTGCGAAGAGGCAAAGTCGTTGTAGATTACGGGCTGTGGGCAAACGAGAATTCGTTTTCATCTCCGTTGGATGGCTTTACTGTCGTTTGCCATAGCTTTCGTGTCCATGTCAACGCTGCGAATGTCGCGATGTATGCTTGATCTGTTGTCGTTGGTGCCTTCGGTGTTGAAGTTGTAGGTGTCGAGTAACGGAGTTGTATGTGTTATTTGTCTTTTTGTTTCTTTTAGTGGTTTTCCAAAGGAATTCAAGACTGTCGGAGACTCCATCACTGGTCTTCTTGAACCATGACAGCACTTTCCCGGTTCGATTTGTTCGAGTGTTCATCGTGAGAAGGAAGGATCTGAGGCGCAGCACGGACCACCGGAACTTGTCTCAGAGCTGCCACTTCAACTGTCCAGGAAACAAGAAGGCGGATTGTAAGTGCCCATATCATGGTTAATATCCTACGTTCGGGTCATTTAGCTACATGAACAATGCAGTTCGAACTCGCAGTCCTCTGAGAAGCGGTTGTTCTGGCCGAGTGTCATAGGATGATTGTTACGGAAACTTTGGTATTTAACGTGACGCCGCCGTAATATTCACCCTTGCCGGTCAAGCAATGTAATCACTTAGTCTTCCTTACGCCGCACCCTTGAACACTACTACAAAACTGGACAGATCGTGCATTACATTGCCTACATATACTTCAGAATGGTAGGTTCATTGATATAGGTTGCATGCAAGTACAAGAAGAGGATGTGATCATAGGGTGTGAAACTGCTGTGTTCGGCAAACGTGAAGTTTCGTTACAGCGGACAATGAGGTCTCAATTCGTCAAAGAAAGCACGCATCAAGGGTAGCACACGGATGGATATCACAGGAACAGCTATTACTGGCATGGTTATCACGATGAGATGAGCATTATTTCAGTGGAAGAGATTACGTGTGCAAGTTTGGGTTGAATGATAGTATTGTATTTCCGATCAAATTCGTCCCTAAACGATCCCTAACTCTTGGTATAAACTTATGATCCTTTCTGATAAGCACTCCTAGTAGAGCAAGGCTGGATGAATTGAATACGTCCCTGAACTCCTGACTGAACTGAATAATTCCACCAAGTCTCGCCGTCGAGATGTCGCTTGAGCCGCCATGAAAAGAGAAAAGCAACCGCAACGCTATGCTGTTGCTAGTTAGATGGGGCTGGCTTCAGGTAAGGGGGTATGGGTAGGTACTAACCATGTGGTAAAAGGGACAAAAGCTGACTGCCTACTGGCATCGACTACTGCACCACCTTCAAGGGGAGAGTATCACCCCTGACGATGCCCCAGTATTGCTTGGCTACCTTCGGCTCGCCATAGAACAACTTCCTCTCATTCTCCGGATCGGTCACGATGGTGATGTGACTATCGGCAGTACCGTCCCAATTGATGTAAATATGCCCATGGAGAAGCAGCTCGTTGATGTTGTGGCCCATCACGACAGTGATGTGCCAATCCGCCTCTCGCTGCATCTTCTTCATGCGGCCGGTCTTTGGGTCCCTAATCATAGTAGGGACTCCGTCCTCGTAGACGCTCTGGGAGTTGTGAGGACCCTGGCGGATCCCCACGTACTTGAGGCCGAGGAGATCTGCCTCGTCACGGCAGATATCTTCTACTTCGCCCCTGCGCATCTTGACGACTTCCCTGTGCCAGAAATTGATCCAAGCAACCCTGACCTTTCCTCCTGGGACGCGAGAGTTGAGGTCCTCTTTCTCAACAATTGGGACCTCTTCTCCTGGCAGCAGTGGTGCAAGGCCCACAAAGTCGTTCCACGTCGATGTGTTGACGGGAAGATCATGGATTTGGGGCCACCACTCAGGGTAGGGTGGGCGTGCCGTTCTCCTGCGGTAACCAGACATTTTGAATTCGGATGGTGTTCGGCGAAGGGATTGTGGTCGAAAGCTGTGATACGTGTTGATGGTGGTGTTGGCGTCTTGATGTTTATCTGCGAGACGTGATGAAGTAAGGAGGAAAAATGAATGGATATGGATTTGGAGGACGGTCGTCTTTTATGGTTTAGGAAGATGGGAAAAAATATCGTTGACGGACCTGACAACACATACGAACCTTAGAGCAAGCCTTGAGCAAGACCGAAGATTCACTGAACTGGTGGGTAACTTTGGGATAACACCGCCATTGTTCAGGGTCCAGTCCCGGCTCGAGGCCGAAACATGCCTTCAGGTTGCGTGCCAGTCAAGGTGAAGAGGGAACAGCAGTCAAACCTTGGATTGCTGTTCAGTGAATGACTTGAAATTGCGGTATATAGGACAAGGTTGACGCTTTTGAGAGTGAATGAACAACACGGATGATTGTGGGTGAAGACAGAATGGCTTTCTTGTTCACGGCACCTATCAGATAGCCAAGTATCGTCGGAGTGAAATGCATATCATGTGCGTTCCTTTGTCGGCCGGCCAATCTGGATGAAGATGAATGATCCCGATATTCATGTATCAGACGGCCAAGTCCACATGAAATGAATGAAGGGATTATGCTATGATCCCTCCTGGTTGTCGGATGTCATTCAATGTGCAGCCCGATGGGACCATTCGTCGCCAATGCGCCTGTTCAACAATTAGCTTTGATCGGTGAATGGGTGCTGGACTGTGCTTTGTCATCTGAATGGCCATTCACCTGGGCGCTGCCGTGGACCTTGGTGGCCTCCATTGTTTGGTTGCGCTTTCTTGTTTGCTTGAAGTTATCAGGTTCGGAACAAAGAAGGCGCGTTTGCCGGTTTCAATCTCCAGCCGTGGCCAGCTGCCATACCCGACGGCAACGTCACCCGAACAAAAGCCTAGTGCGGATTGTTACACCATTGTTCACCAAATTCTCACCCTGCGCATATCACAGAAGACTCACATTGCATTCACTACACCTTGCCCAGCCTCAGTGACAATTGAGGTGACACTCGGATTGGCCATACTTATAGAGCCACGGACCTTCGATTCCTTTCCTTCCAGCGCATCCAACTTTGCCCTCCATCATCAAAACCGCAACATTCACCTCCGAGTCAGACCATCGACTCTCGACACCGACCAACCCAGAAAACACCCCGCAACACACCCTAAGCCGCCACCACCATGTGCACGCCCTACGCTAATCCTCCCGGTCTCGCTGGTGATGACGAGGAGGAGTTTCCGTACGACGTGGAAGATGACGTCTGGGGCACCGTCGAGCCGCTCGACGAATACAAACCCGGAGGCTTCCATCCCATCATCTTCGGCGACCGACTCGGTGCAAACGGCCGCTTCCGAGTGGTGAGCAAGCTCGGGGCCGGTGGCTACGGCACCGTTTGGCTGTGCCAGGACACTCTCTCCCCGACCCTAAAGTGGCGCGCAGTGAAAGTCATGTCCGCCAAAGTCTCGAAGCCCGACTGCGAAGAGCTTCGCGCACTGGATGTCTTCCGCGGCATCGATCGCTCAACACTCGAAACCGACTTCCATCTTTCCCCCCCGCTCGAGCACTTTTGGATCGATGGTCCCAATGGCCGCCACCTTGCCCTCGTCTTCTCTCTCTGCGCCACTACCGCCGAGTCCATCTTCACAAACTACGGCCACCACCGCGCTCTGATCAAAGACCTCTGCTTCCAACTCGCCAAATCCCTCGAGCTTATCCACGCGCGCGGTCTCTGCCATGGCGACTTCCGGCCCTCCAATATTTTGTTCCGCCTCCGCGACGGCATCGACTCGCTTCCGGAAACCGAACTCCTGAAACACATGTCGCCGCCCAAACCCGTTCGCGTCATCTCCATCGAGGACGAAAAACCTGTCACTCGCGCCTCTGCGCCTTCCGTCCCCGAGTTCCTCGTCCCGTGCACAAGCATCCTCTACCACAGCGGCCTCTGCGCCACCCAGCTCGCCGTAACCGACTTCGGAGTGTCTTACTCCCCCTTCAGCCCGCCCGAGGAGGGATTCACAGGTATCCCTTCCCGGTACGCCTCCCCCGAGGAGCGCTTCAAAGTACGCGACCTGCTATCGTACCCGTCTGACATCTGGTCCCTGGGCTGCGTCATTGCTTGGCTAGCCATGGGGTTCACCCCCTTTGGCCATGAGGAGGACGGTGCGTGGAAAGACGAGCTCTCGATCAACATGGAAAAATACATGGGCCCAATGCCCGAGCCTTTTAGGGCCAAGTTCCGCGAGGAGCACGACCAACAGACTCCGGTGGAGGAGTTGGGCAAGGGGGAGGCGGAGTTAGAGGAGTTAGAGCCCGTCACCGAGATCGCGAAGAAGGAGTTTCAGCGGCACAAAGAGAAACAAACTGTGGGCCAGGAGAGCGGAGGACACTCCCAATTTGGGCGGGACTTGTTGAAGAGCAGGATGACCGACTCGTTGTGGACGGGCATGACGGCCGATGAAATCAAGCAGATGAGCGAGCAACTGCAGAACAAGCCTTCACAACTCCCCTTCTCGGAGTTACGCCAGCTGAACAGCAAAGCACGACCGGACTCTGATGACATGATATCCTTCAAGATGGACGAGAAAGAGGTCGACCAACTCTGCGATCTGCTCATGTCCATCTTCAAGTGGCACCCTAAGGACAGGGCGACAATCGAGCAGGTGCTGAATCATCCGTGGTTCGAGGGACGGAATCGAAATGCTGCAAAGGTACCATCCCCGGTTACAACCAAGAAGAGCGTGGTGGATGAGGCCGTCGAGAGCGTCAAGTCGTACCTTCATGTCAACCTCACCAACCGCTGGGCCCAGGGATTCCCTTAGGAGGGGAAATCCCGGGTCATGGCTGTTGGCGTGGGCGCTTTGGCGAGTTTGGCATCCATGATTGGACTTGGGAGGCTGATGAGAAGTGGAAGGCTTGGGAAGGCGGCGTCAAGGGTTGCGAGCTTCCTTCCGGCAATCTTTGCGTTGGTGGTGCCGGAGACGTTGAAGACCAACTTGGGTTGGGGTCCTACGGGTGTATTTGGACCGGGTGCTGGTGCTGTAGTGGGAGGATTGTGAGAGTCTTCGTGATTGTACTGCGTAGAGGCAGAATGAGAGCTGGTTGCTGAGCATCAGACTAAACATGGAAGAGCAGGACCAAGCGAGAGAAGCACGGATGATAGCACAAAGCAGACAAAAAGTACATAATACATGAAACAGGAGACAAATGTTTGACAAGAGACAAAGAAGAAATGTGACCCAATATCTTGTAGTTGAACTTCCAAGCCGAATGTGACTGAGATGACAACAGACATAGTATGTTAAGTTACATTCCATGATCTGAACAGAAAACACCTTATCGTCTCCCAGCATCCACCGTACCTTCAAGTCACACATTCACAACGGTTTACCAATGCCAAGTCAGGCAACTAAGAACACCTTCCCCATATGAACCTCTGAACAGCACCATCCTCTTAAAGCTTATCTTTCAGCCACGATTCACGAATCATTCTCCTCATTATCGCCCTTATCCGTCCCCTCAGCACTTGAAGTCATACACTGAGTGGATGACGGTACCCGCCTGGTTGTTGACTGACCGGAGTCGACGGCGGCGTGCGGCGGCTTTGAAGAGCTCCTTTGTCAAATCTTCCAGGTTAGAGATACCCGGCTTATCGAACGGCGTCCTGCAATTCTTAAGCGCATCGCCCTTCGTCTTAGATTCCTAGGTGATGGAGCTGGCGTCGCAGAGCAAGGTGCTGTCGGATGATGGACTGTACTTGAGCAAAGTTATCGGTTCCTTGCTGGTTCTTGGCGTACCACTGCCGCGGCTCCTCGAGCCAGATAATGCTGGTGTCGGACTCGAAGCCATACCTTGCCGGGTCGTAAGTGGTGGCGCCCATGGTGGTAGGACCGCCCCGTCCACCTCTCGCCGAAGGACCCCCCCAACCGCGGGCCTGGCCGCCTTGGGCCTGGCTACCGCCCGCGGCGGCGGCCTTCTGCTCGGATGGATAGATCATAGAGCTGCTCGGGCTCATCCCAAGCCACAAATCCGGTTGCACTACCACCCGGCGGCACAGGGCCCTGTTGCATGGTGCTCTGGTGGTCGAAGCTCTGAGGGGCGAAGTTGTGGTGCAACAAATCCTGTGACATGAAGCTCTGTGAGATGGATCCCTGTGAGTTGAAGCTCTGCGATAGTCTTCAAATCAAGACCATAGCCTTGATAGGTGTCGCCCGGGGTGTACCTGACATGCATGTCGGGATTGGGTTTGTGCCGATTACTGCCAGGGACGTTTCCCTCCTTGGTCGTCCAAGGATCTGTGGGAGGCATTGTGTTTGTGGTATGAAAGGGCCTGCTTGAGGTACCTGGTATGCCTTGTAGTAGAGCTATGTGAAGCGGATGGGGGGTCTTCTGGTTGTAGGGGCCTCCTCACGATCCGAGGAATTTGAGGTTCCTTGTCCGCCTCGCCCTCTATTGGCCTGCGAATCCTTCTGGGCTTCCGAAAAGTCGTAGTCGTCTTCGTCCTTGGTCTGCCAGATGCCTCATGTTACTACACGTGGATAACACGATGCTTCCATCATCTGAGTTCTCTCTTGATGATCATTGATAGTGATGGCCAGCCAGGCTAGGAAGAAAGAAACTGTTCTGCTATGCCATGCCAAACAAGAAGGGAAAACAGAAAATGAGTACTGGAAATAATTACTGCTGGAAATGGCGGTGCTTGCGGTCGACCGAGGTCCTTGAAATCGACGGCGAAGAAATGAGAGATGCCGGGACTTTGCATCTTAGGTCACCTTGTGGGTGTTTTCGGTGAGCCACTACTCCGAGGCGGGCGGCTCACCGGGCTTGGGGTACTGGCGCTTACTTGGGTCCGCCAGGTAGATGTATTGCCAATCATCTACATCGTCCTCACTTAGTTGGATCTTTTCGATGTAGATGTGGCCTTGCAAGAGGAACTCTTCGCCCCGCTTGTCATGCTGTTTGCCGAAATATAACGTAACGCGCAGGTCGGCGTCCATGATCACATTCTGCGGCCGGCCAGTCCAGCCGTTGGTAAATTTGACTACCGTTCCGAGTTCGTGCTGATTTTGGGTACTGTGTGGGCCGGCCCGCACGACGGCGTAGTCGAAGCCCAGCTGGCGGAGGCCGGAGCCGGTCACGGATGACCGATTGCAGTTGGCTGAATTGGATGGCCTGATCCTGGAGAGAATGTGTGAGCTCCCAACCGGTTCGAGAGAAAAAGTGCGACCTACCACAGGCATTTCGGGCATGCACAAAAAGGACATGACGAGAGTGTCAATCTCACGCGGGGTGAAAGGACGACGACCATAGAGGTAGGAGGGTAAGTGTATGTGCGTCATTGTCACGTAGGTTACTTTTTCTTTGGTAGGTTTGATGATGAGGGAAATATATAGAGATGAATGTACAGGGAGAAGAAGAACAGAAGAAGCTTTTCCATTGAGTCTTTACCAGGAAGCGGATAAGAGGCTACCTAGGCATGGTGGTCGGAAATCGAGGAGTAGACGTAGTGCTGAACTCCGCCCGGCCTTCTTAGCAGCCTCTACCAGGGCCACGCCAATCTTTTCCTGATCGCCATAAAAAGTGGTGTTGATACAAGCTAAGGTACCTAGAGGTAGTTGGGCGTTGCTGCTGGACCAGCTTGATGGGTCTGGTGGAAAGTTTGGGCGAGGTACAGTACTATCTTGGACTGAGTGTTGTTGACGTTGTTGTCCATGATGGCCATGTGATGTCACATTGGGGGTGGTAGAGGTAATGGGCTGACGGGGAGGTTGGCGGGTTGCCGCCTGGGAATCCATGACCAAGGGATCGGTCGAAGTCGTGGCGGTTGACTCGGCATAAGCAGTCTTTTTCAGATTCTTCTTGACCACGGTGCGAGGGCTTGGTCCAGCCGGTGAACTGACATTGCGCTGGCCCTGTCACAAAGATTAGTATCATATGTCAGATACTCTATGCATGCGGGATGTCAACTTACTTGTGCCTGTGCTTTGAGAGCCTGTTCACGGGTGCCGGCAATGCCGAAGCGCTGCTGGGCATGAGCAGGTGCTTGCGCATAAGCAGGTGCATGCGCCGGATTTGCAGGGCTCATAGTAGGCGACGCAGGCGCACTGTTGGTATGCTGTTCCACATCTCTCTCATACTCGAAATTGAGAGCTTCGTCGTTATAAAACTCCTCACGGTTGCGGTTGTCATCTTGGTAACCTTCCAAGATGTGGGCGTGGTTGACTTGTTCATGAGGCGTTCCAAGCAGAAACGTCCGCGGGGCGCCTTCTAGGCGCGCGCAGTACAACGCTGCTCGACTTCATTGCCATCGACAAAAACTTTGCGGCACTGCGGGTTGCCCGATCTGCCAGAGATGGGACCATTCTTGGTGACGTCGACACATTGTCCCTTCTCACTTTCCGCAGGGGTCTCTTTGGTGTAAAGCTCGCCCTGCAGAACATTGAACCAGGTAGGCAGCGAGAACGGCTGCTCGTCTAGACCGGGCGTTGACGTTGGCCTAATATTCTTTGGCCCCTCCCTCGTCTCCAGTGGTCAGTTGCCACGGATGTTGTCAAGACGGGAACGTGTGCCCGTTGTGATGTGGCTATCGCAGAAGCTGGAAGATTATGCCGTGTGGACAAAGGAGGTATACCTGATTGCAAATTGCTCTAGATATTGAGCCATGATGCTGTGAGGCCTGGTATCGGATGAGTGATGAGATAGTGTAGGGTATATATAGGTTACCACTTCGATGATGGAGTTGTAAAGATTGGGCGATCGGGCAGGTTCAACTGCATGGACAACCTCTTCTTATTCGCATCCTTCAAGAGTCCTGCTTGGTTTGCGTGCACACTATTGTACGTTAGCTTGTCAGCGTTGTCTTTGTCTGGTCTAGCACGTTAACACAAGAAACAGAGCCAGCAACAGCAATTCTTGCCATCAGAAACTGTCTGACAAGCGAATACATAATAAATGGCATCGCAAATGGTTTTCACGATGTGATACCTCTGTCCTGAACAAGCGCGTTGTCTAGCACATGGAGGAAGCAGCAGGCAGAGCAGCAACTTTGTGAGCAAATGGGTATGGGAAGCAAAAGGACAAAACGAATGCAAGAAAAAATGTTGGGAACAAATGGAATGTCCCAGGGCATCAGATCGGAGAGAAAGCAAAGGTTGGAAAACACTCTAAAGAAGAAAAGGGGGGAGGAAAAGAAAGTAAACAAACAAATGCGCCACAGCATCGCCAACCGCACCATGCCCAGTGCCAAAGACCAGCCCCCCAATCCTTCCCCAGCTCCCCAGACAGCCTCCGGCAATAACGTGCCAACTAGTCCCCAAACAGGAAGATATGCGCTGTGCCTGTGCCGCGATGGTGGGTGATGGTGGGTGATGCTCACCCGTTTCACCCTAAAATCTCACCACAAGCGAGGACTTCCTCGGACTTTAACCGCGTCGATACCACGCGCCGTGGGCGTAGCTGAGATGGCGCGCTGTGAAATCCCAGAAATATTGGAAATGGTGACCAAATAGGCAACCGAATCATTCAGCTCTCTGGGTTACTTAACCGCGAGGACAAGCACTTCCGCCACTCAACTGCAAGAACCTTCTTGGACTTCCTCCCTCCTCCTCCAACTGACACCAAAAATTCCCAATCCTTCATCAACACCCATCAAAATGCGCCTCATAAACACCACCACCCTAACCCTCTCCTCCTTCATGCTCCCCGTCTCCTCCCTTCCCGCCTACGCCATCCTCTCGCACACCTGGTATCCCTCTCCCGACGACGAAGTGACCTTTCAAGATTTCACCTCTCTCCCGCCTCACCAACTAGAAAAGAAAAAGGGCTACGCAAAGATCAAACAGACATGTCAGCGCGCAAAGAAGTCGGGGATCAAATGGGCTTGGGTGGATACCTGCTGCATTGACAAGACGTCGAGTGCGGAGCTGACGGAGGCGATTAATAGTATGTGGGCTTGGTATCGGGGGGCGACGGTTTGTTTTGCTTTTTTGGAGGATTTGGAGCCTGTTCCCAAGGGGGTAGGGCAAGGGGAAGGGCAGAATGGGCAAGGGCAGAATGGACACAGGCAGAATGCGCGAAACTCGCAAATTGGGGAGCAATGGTGGGAGGAGGATGGGGGGAGTAACGTGGGTACCTCTAGCAATGCCGGCAGCAACGTTTCTGCTGCTACCGGGTCGGGGACGGGTTCTGCGACATCATCACACTCTCAGGCCGGGCGAATGGACCATCTCTCGCACGATGAAAAGGTCCTTCGCTTCAAGACATGTCGCTGGTTTACAAGAGGATGGACGCTGCAAGAGCTCATCGCCCCTTCGCGCATGGGGTTCTACAACAGCAAATGGGAGTTCGTTGGCAAGAAGTCCTCTTTGAAACAAGTGCTGGCCGAGATCACGCAAATCAGCGAGTCTGTTCTCGAGAACAGTGCCCTGCTTCCGACCATCCCCGTCGCGCAGCGCATGTCCTGGGCTTCTTCGCGGGTGACCACCCGCCCGGAGGATATGGCGTATTGTTTACTCGGTATCTTCGACGTGCAGATCCCGTTGCTCTACGGGGAGGGCGAGAAAGCGTTTATAAGGTTGCAGGAGGAAATTGTTAAGGAGACGAACGACTTTTCGCTTTTTGCGTGGAAGACTGGGAAAGGGTCGGGGACGCAGCACCAAAAGCACTGGGGTATTCTGGCGCCGAGTCCGAAAGAGTTCGCGACTTGTAGGGATATCGAGAACTGGGGTAACCCGTTGTATAACGCCGAGTGTCTGATTACGAGTAAAGGACTACGAATCACGCCGGCACCGGGGGATGGGTTGAGGAGCGGTAGTTCCAGGTTTAAGGAGACTCAGGGGACGTATATCCTGGATCTGGGGTGTTATCACAGAAGTGAGAAGGGCAAGGCTATCGGCGTGTTTTTACAACAGCATGGCTCGGATTTGTATTGTCGCGTGATGCCGGAGAGCTTGCCGATGTGGCCGCTGGGACCCGGGCAACAGCCCGTATTGCGCAAGAGTAGGGTGTTTTATATCACCAAGACGGTGTCGCCCGTCGCGTCGACGATGTTGGGCACGAGTCATCGGTGGGCATTTGACCTGTCGCACGTGTTCATAGCGATGGCGGCGATCAAGTTCCGTCCGCAGCAAAGCCAGTTCAACCCGGAGGAAAGTTGGGATGGGGAGCGCATGCTGTTCTTGAGTCAGGGGTCGAGGAATTTCCAATGTTGCGCGACATTCGTGACGACGAGGAAGGACGGGTTGGGGGCGTTGAGGATCTTGGTATGGTGCCAGCTACATCTCGTTCACGGCGGCGAGGGAGAGGCGCAGGCGTCGGTCAGGGTGGAATTCGATCCGCCCACCGGAGGGAAAAAAGACAGCGACGGTTTTGTCGAATGTAAAGGGAAGGTCGAGAGGGATGCCTATGAGGGTCAGCAGGTGTTCAAAGTCAAGGTCGTGGCAACGACGAGCAAGTTCCGCGCGCTCCCTATCATCCGGAGCATGTCCTTTCGCGGTACCGACGCGTCGTTGAACAAGATGGCGAGGGCGCAACAGATAAAGCATCAGGAAAAGGTAGCGGCGGCCGCGGAGGGAAGAGAAAGGTATTTCAACTCGGCGGCGGCGAGCATGTCGAGTAGCATGGTGGGGAAGTAGATGGTGGTGGTGGTGGTTGGGTTTGTTTACTTTGGGAAGTTGAAGATGGATTTGTTGGATGGAATGACGAAGGGAACAAAGATAGGGTTAGATGAATGTACATCAACTTAGTTATAATTGTTAGTAAAATCACCTGTATGCGCAGTACCACACAACAAGAGGTACTTCCCGGTGAACCCCACCAGACACACGTGATCTCCCTCCTCTTTCGCGGAACTCGCCAAAGCAGGCCGCGACTCCCACCAACACGCCACGATGCGAGCACTGTAACGCGCTGTAGCCAGTGGGGTTCTCAGCACTCTTTGTCCTCTCTCCAACATCAGGCATCCAACTTCCTCCCTTTGCCATCCTTTCGACAACCAACTCTTCTTCTCGACACCTGGCTGTCCTCAATCCGCATTCGCCCACACGCACTTCCGCGACCCCAACAATGTCACAATGCCACGACAAAATACCTTCACCGTGGTGCCCAACCCACTGGGCATGCAAGGCCTGATCTCCCGCGACGATGCCCCGACTACGAGACCCCAGGCGATGACCTCCAAACAAGCCAAGAAGCTGTACAAACAAGCCACGAAGCAGCCGAAACTCTCCAAGGCCGAACAGCGTCGACTAGAGCTGGAGGAACAAGAACGAATCCGCAAGGATCTCGACAAGCAGAAATCGGCCAACAAGGCGAGGATTGCAAGAGAGAAAAAGAAGGCGAAAGAATTAGCAGAGATACAGGCGCGGAAGAAGAAGGGATTGCCGCTGGTGGATGTGCATCCGAGTCAGGATACCATTTCGAGGTTTGTGAGGGTTGGGGTGGTTAATACGGCTACAAAGAGGGATTCGAGTGGGAATGTCAAGGGCAAGGCTGTGGAGGGGCAAAGCCGGACTGTATCTCCGGAGAGAGATGATTCGAATAAGGAGAACATACCGGATGGCCGGGAGGAAGCGGTTGAGAGTCCGAGGAAACGACTACGACTAGACGAGGGCAGCCCACCGAAGAGGCGAGATGCGGTTACGATACCCTGCAATGAGAGCATAACGGAGGTGGAAGACAAGAGAGACGGTGAACCGTCTGATAAGGCAAGCTCCCAATCGAACTTACAGGAGAGCCCAATCACGATCACCGGCAAGGAGAACGTGCCACGGGTGGAGGACAGGACAGAGAGTACAAGCCAGCGGAACTCACAACCACGACGGTCAGGCAAGGAAGGCTCTCAGTCGAACGACAAGACGAGTACACGTACGGAATCCAGCAAGGATACGATACAGACTCCCGAAGAGGTTGTAATGGTCCTGCCGAAACCAACAAGGCTACAGCCGGACAGGCATCTGGAGGACATGGGGTTGAACCGACCGAGAGTGGATAAGGAGGTCTCACATCCGAAAGAACATGGTATTGCTCCTTCGAAATCGGTGCCGGCTAGGAAGGTCGTTAAACCATTACCAACTGGCATGCGACCAAGGCCTGCTTTGGGGGAAACTGACGGGAATCGGTCTACTCCGGCAAACCCGTCCAAGGAAACAGTGTCACCACAAAGCTATCAGAAGCCGGAGCTCGCGAATCAGGGAAAGCAACAGCAAATACCAAAGGAGAACTCTCAACCAAAGCCCAAAGACTCTACGCCGAAGCCGTCGGTGGTGCATTCAGCTGTCGAAGCATCCAAACCATTGCCGTCCCCTCAACCTCATGTTCACCCAATGGTTATCGTCTCAACTAAATATAGGGTTTCAATAAGCCCACCATCACGACCCTCAGTGCCTGCTCGTCAGCCTTCACATGCCGCGAGACCAAATCCTCCGGTACCCCAGCATCCGACCGGAGCTCCTGCAAACCCACCCAAGCCGTCGTCTACGGCGGCCAATCCCAACAAGTTCGCTTCCCCATACAGACCTATGGGTCCTCCAGCGTTTGTACCACAACGTCCCTCGCCTGGTCCACCAAGCTTTAAGCAACCTATGGCCAGGCCTAGCAGCGGGGGCATTCATAAACCCAAATTCCTTCCCAGGAACCACCTTCAAGTGGCCGCTTCGAAGGCGTCTCTCTCCAGCAACACTGGCAAGCCGGCAGTCCCTAGCAACAATACACCGCCGTCAAGCACCCAGCTATTCGTCATGTCGCACCTCGACGACCTTTTCCCAAGTCCATCTCAAGAGCTTCGAGAGCTGGAGGAGATCGTCCAGCCCACTCCCCTGTCACGCCCATCAGCCTTCAAATCCTTGCCTAATAAGCGAGGACAAGTCCCTGCGGTTGCCCCCAAGTCTCCTTTCGCACCAGGGCCGAGAAGATTTACCCGTCAAACGTCGCATATACAAATCGCACCTCCACAGCCTCGAATGCAAGAAGTCAAGCCCGTTGTAGATGACATCTTCCCTTTTCTCTCCACCCAGGACTTGCTTTTCTCGTCCCAGGACATACGGGAGCTGGAAAGCGACACTCCCAGCAAGGTTAACAACCGAAAGGAGAGCTTCCAACCTCCATCCTTGAAGCCATCACCCAAGACCGCCTCTTCGTCGCCGTCGATAGTAAGTAGCAAGGGACAACGTCAATCTCACCCGGCGACCACAACACCAGCCCCGAAAGCCGTACCGGGGCTTGTCTCTCAGAAACAGCCGGAAGGAACACATCCTTCCTCGAACCCCAGAAAGAGTGCTTCAGCAACCTCGACTGCCAGAGCAAGCCCGGCCATTGGACACCAACAAGCAGAAATCCCAAATCCAAGTTTGCCAACAGGCGCCGCCATTTCTGCCGCCCCCAAACCCACCCCTCCGCCTCGATCCCCGTCACCTCAACGTTTCTTTGGCTCCAGTGGCGTAGGCATGCAAATCCTACTCGCCATGGCAGAGAGCGAAAAGACCTTCAGAGAGGACGAAGAACGGCGGCAGGAAAAGGCGCGTCGTGAAAAGCTAGCCGAGGAGAGGCGCAAAAAGGCAGTGGAGGAAAAAGCCAAAAAGGCAGCGGAAGAGAAGCGCAAAAGGGCAGATGAGGAAAGAGCAAAGGTGATAGAAAGACTAAGACGTCACGGTGAGGAAATTGCTCAGTTGAAGATTCCTTCGGCAAGGAGGGCAGATTCACCGGCAGCAGCGTCGGAGCAAAGGCCTGCTACTCAGGCAAAGCTGCTGCCAGGGCAAAGTATTAAGCACCTCATTCCTTCGATTAGCAAGGTGAAGAGACCACCATCGGGGTGGGTGCCGGCGCAAAGGCCTAGCATGGCGAAGCCCGCCGTTCAAGCAAGCCATCCACAACAGCCGCCGCCGCCGCCGCCGCCGCCAAAGTCCAACATCCAGGTGCAGCATCATCCCGGACAAGCACCACAGGTAACCAAGACATCCTCAGCTCCCAGGCCAAAGTCCAGCATCCCAGGACAGTATCAGATACCGCAGGTCTTGAAGATGTCCCCTGCGTCATCCCAAGAGACGGACTACGGAGACGCAGATCTGGATGCGCTAGGTGAGTTGGGAGGTATGGGCCTCACACAGTTCTTGGGGCCGGACAAGGATCTGTCTTGGCTTGATGACGATGATGATGATTTCTGATGCTGAAGAGGGGCTAAAAGTAACCGATGTTAGAAGCGACCGGCGCATTGTTATTGGGGCCCATTTACCTACTGTTTCTTTAGACCTATAGATACCCACCAAATGTCATTTTACAAGTTTTTGTTCCAGGCCTTTGCGCCCGTCATGCCTGCTTAAACTCCATTTGCATGTATGACCAGGAGGTGTAGGGTCAAAATTCTTGGGCTTCTCGATCTGAGAACAAATTTCTTCCCAGAACGGCATTTTCTTTGAAGCTGCTCAACGCCCGCAACACTCCATTGACTCCAAGCGCCCCCATTCTCCTCTTTGTTTACATCGCTAGCAACAACTTTCAACCCCAATTCTTCGATACCACGATTGTCACGATATTGATCGCCAGTATGTTAGCGTCCGCAGCGTCACATCCACAGAATGGCAGGGGCAACCACGGCGGGCATGACAGAGGCCAACGACGGCGCAAGGGGCCGGTTTCAAGCCACTGCACTGCACTGCACCACCACAAACCACCACCAAACCCACGACGCTAACTGTGTAACACCACATCCGCCCCATCACCACACCACCACAATCCGGGGACGACCAACCGGCATCACGTCCACACACCTGCAGATGCGAGACAAGACATGCAACGCGTCCCCCGGCGTCCCGTAATTTCCACCCAATGAGCGCCGCTTGGTACCCAAACTCAGCCAAACTGACCCAAACATGAGCCAAACAGGAACCCAGACCATGGCAGACCAGTCAGGGCCACGCTGCACCCTCCAGACCATCCCACCACTACGGCACCGCAGCGAGACACAAGCAGGCCGCCTGAGGACAGCCGTCTTGGCCATGGGCATGGGGGATGAGGCAGACATGGCAGATTCCATACGACTCTTCCTCTTTGCAACCATTCACAAGCAAGTCGCCTTCGACGGTTGACATCCGGTGCGACGACGATCTATACTCCGACGACTCATACATAGCCAGAGAAACACAAGGCAGATCAAGGCAGCTGGCGGCCTGCGACCAAACTTCGTACGTGTTGTTCTGCTGTCAGTCAGTCATCGCTGCCATCATCGGTCGACGGTCGTTAGCTGGCTGGACTGCTGGCTAGGCGCTAGTCGGGTGCCTGACGCTTGACGCTGCTGCATGCTTGTGTGGCATCTGCCCTGCCGTTGCAGCCACTCATCGTCCACTCCCAACTCTGCGGCTTCATGCCCAGTTTTTCGTCAAGGGTTTGCAACACTGGTCGAACTTTGTCTTCTTGCATTCACTTCTCCGCATTTCACCATTGTTGCGACAAGATTGTTTCGAGTTTTTGCAGTGCTTCAAGTTGTGATTCCGATTTCGCGTCGCGCCAACACGCTGCGCACCTTGACGGCTCGCGCTAGATACAGGGAGGTTGTGCGCTACACCAACCGCCAACGGCCAACAGCCCGGGATTTTCCACCTACCATCACTAGCGATCGCCGCGCCGGTCGGCAACCGTTAACCGGGGTATTCCAACTTCTCAACGACGACATAACTTTGTTCTTCGCCATGAGGAGAGCTGAGCGCCCTCGTCGTATCGACGATTCCCATCGGTTCAAGACCTACCACAGCGACCGCGACTTCCCACCTGGCCCTGCCACTGCCCCGCTCGGTTCGCCAAGGGAAACCCGAAGCCACGTCGGCAGGCTCGAGAGAGACCGCGACCTAGACCGAGAAAGGGATCGAGACCGCGAACGTCCGAAACCACGCCTTGTCGGGTCAGCTTCGACTATTTCGTCCCATTACCCTTCTTCCCGTCGTCGGCAGGACAGTTTCGAGCATGTTCCCAGGCATGCGCGCACGCGATCGCTTTCAGTGCCCAGGTCTTTCTCCCCGCCGCCATCCGATGATGAAACATCAGCACAGGACTCGGACGAGGAGAGACGCAGGCTGAAAGCCAGGCATACGCTGAAGACAAAGACTCGAGAGCGAGAGCATTATCCTTCCGGATCCCACCACCGTCCGTCGCTTCAGTACTACAAGAACGATCGAGCGAGTTTGTCAAGTCCGAGGCTAGCTGGATGGCCAAGTGCCAGTTCAAGACCACCATCTAGGTCACCTGAGCCAGTTCGGCCTAAAAGAATGGACAGAGAACTTAGGAGGGATCTGTTTGATCGTGCTTCCTTTCACCAGCTCAACGATGATCGGGAGTCGCTGTTTCCCACGCCTTCGGAGCCGAACTTGCGCGCGAGGCTCAATATTGGCGTGGATGATGGCCATGTTGGACCGACATTGGTGAGCCCGAGAAAGCCTAGTGCGCTAGCAAGGAGTACAAGTGGCACAGGGACGTTTGAGTATGAAGGGAGACAAGGAGGGTTGAGTTTAAGGAAGCCAGGTACCTCTTCCAGGGCTCCGAGTGTTGCGCCTTCGTAAGTGACTTTCGTTCAACTTGTGTTTCTATTCTGTTGTCGGCCATGCCGAGCAACCCCCACGAACAACACCTAACAGGAACAGGTATCGACATCCTGCCCCGGAGAACGCCCAGTACGCAGAGGTCCGCGTCCTCATCCTGACTTGGGCCTTCCACGATCTGAAGGCCAGCGACAGCGACTCCCACCCGTACATGTTCGGCCCCGGCAGCGAGTTTGTTTCCCTTGAAGAAGAGACGCGACGACTCCGGGATACCTTTGAATCTTATGGGTATACAGTAGACGACTGGTTGATTCCCATGCGAGATCCACTAAAAGCTATGTTGACCAAGTTGGCGCAGTTTAGCAAATGGGCGAATGACGAGACGCTTTTGATTGTGTATTACCATGGACATGGAAGCTTGGATGAGAGAAGCGAGTTGGTCTTCAGCAGTCACGAACATCCGACAGATGCGCAGTGGGCGCAAACAGCTGCGGCGGAACTTTATGCTGCGATTTTGAACCAGGATGCGTGTACGCATCTTGGAAAGCCGACGACGCCTTATCATGAGTTGATGAAGAAGTAGTACGTCGTCCCGCTTCTATCCATTGCGATCACTACTAACATTACTAGTGAACGCTACCGCCCAATCTCCAAAGTGAAATGGTCCGATATCCGATCCGCCATTCTCGGTATCAACTCCGATCTCTTGCTCATTCTCGACTGTTGCGCTGCCGGCGGCGCCAATCTCGACATGGAACACTCTGACGCCACCGACACCTACCATACCGAGGGACCCAGCGGCAAAGTCTACACCAAGCATCTTTTCGCAGCTTGCGGCTTCGAATCCAGTACGAGCGACGACATGACTAGCGCTATGTGCGACGTTCTTGACGAATGGCCCGGTCCAGATGACGCTGTGTTGGAAAGTAGCGGGATGTTGGTATCAACGCACGGCGGGGGACCAAACGGACATGGAGGGTACTCGGGCAAGTGGCTCACAACTCGGAAACTCCACCAAATCGTCGAATCGAAACTTCAACGCGATGCCGCAATGACAGCAGTGGGCCTCAGAAGCGCCAGCCAACCGATCTTCAAGCAGTTACTACCTGTCGACTTGCTAGAGCGGTATATCACACTACCAAACCTGCAGGGAAGGCGAAGTCGAAACCAGAGCCGCGGACGAAACCGGTCTTCCCATCACGGTCAGGCAGCGAGTACCGCGGACGGCGATACCATTGTCGGCAGCACCATGAACGGAGGGATAGAGTACGGGATTGACGAGGCGATCCCTGGGAGCGCAACGCAAGTCGGTCTAGGAACAGCGAGGAGTCGAAGCCGGTTCTCGGCGAGGGACTTGAGTCTGGGGAGGATATCAACACGGGCGGAGAGGGACCGTGAGAGTGGATTGAGAGAGCGGGATGGGAGTGTACGGGATAGTGGGAGGGACAGAGAGGGGAGTATCAGAGAGCGAGAGAGGGAGCGGGACAGAGAGAGTCATCGGGAGGAAAGAGACGAGGGTTGGGACGTTGTCAGTATGAGGGAGGGGCTGAGGGAGCGGGATGGGAGTGTGAGGGAGAGTGGGAGGGATCGGGATCGTGAGAGGGAGAGGGATAGGGACTGGTAGAATGATGGTACGATGGGATGCGACCGCGGTTGGAGATGGTAATGATATTATGAAGGCTTGAGGTTCGGAACGGAACATGGTGATAGCCGGGTATATGGTTCTTTGACGGCAGGTTATAGCGGGTGCAGTTATGATGGTAACGACATTCAGTGCGAATACCTCTCCTTGTCAGGGATTTTGGATATCAGAGTGTGGGAGTTTCGGATGCTGGCCAAGCTGTTGTCTTGGGTTTCTCTTTTTCTCATATTCAATGTTTCATTGTGTTAGTAAATCGTATTCTTTCCTCTGTTCTTCTTCCCCTCAGACCTGTTACAACAAGTACTTATAGATGCTTATAATATGCAACATCTTGACACCTGAATGAGCACTTGAGCCGTCGGTCCCAGAACTAGCATGATGCAAACAGAAGAAGCAGAAAGAAAGCACGACGCGAGCAAATTCCTCCAAATGCAAAGAAAAGGGTTTCCGAAAAAAGACAAAAAGAAGTAAGTCAAACTCCCTCGGTAAGGATCGAACTTACAGCCTCCAGATTAACAGTCTGACGCGCTAGCCAATTGCGCCACGAGGGATGATTTGAATGCTGAATGTTTTCCAGCTGTTGTTGTTGAAAGAAAGGTGTTGAATGAGGCATTTATCAAGGCAGGTAAGTATGTAAGGTGGGAATGCGTGCGGGATCGAGATGCTTGGCGGAGTTGTATCAAATCTCTCGGCAGTTCGGCAGTCGGGAGGAGTGGATCGCCTGTCTCCGTACCGCCAAGAATATCAACACAGCATTTCAACATTTCAGTCGATATCGGCAAGCAATATCAATTGGATCAATCTTTATGGAAATATGGTTCTAGATAATGTGTCATGGCTGCGATCATTCGGGGGCTTTTATGTGTGGTGTTGTGGGAGAGCTGCTGTGAGAGATTGGACGCACCCACTGTACGAAGGCAATGCCACGGGCGCACTCCACTGTCTGGCAGGACGCAAGAAGCCAAGACTCGCAGGTGTGGGTTAAAAGGATACAAGTGGACAAAGCGTAATGTGGGTTAATTAATTCCCGACGACAGACGACATGACATGTCTTTCACGATAGGGAACACCACTCGATGGACACTCGTCGATATCATCCACGACCGCCTACCTAATGCCATGATGATCAAGGAGGAAGCAAACATCAATGGGCCAAGAGCATGTTAGAGCTGCTTATAGGGTCATCTAACATCGGTACAAGTAGGAGAAAACCACAACCTGAACACAACAGACCGCGGTCACGAGAACAGGACTGGAATCACGAGCGAAAATTGGAAATGCCACACAATAATTATGCTACCATTAAGAAACAACTAATGCTTTGCTTTTGCTTTCCACCCCGATAGACGATGCCATACCCTCTAATGAGCTTCTTCATTACTTGATGAAGACATTTCGATGCTGAGATCAATTGAGCAAGGCCAACTGAGCAAGACCAACTGGCTGAGACAGAAAGCAGAAACTATTCTGCTAAACCACATGCTGAAATGAGAAATCGAGAGAAGAAATAGCCCGGAACTCCATAGAATGATTGATGCTGTGGGAGATGATGCTGTAAAAGACGATGGCTGAAAGGTCGCGATGCTGAGAGGTATCGATGCTGAAAAGTAGCAATGCTGAGAGGTATCGATGCTGGAAAATCGTGCTGAGAGGCCATGATGCTGAAAAAATCCCAATGCTGAAAGGTATCAATCCTGAAGGGTACCGAGTTCCTCGAACTCAATTGACCCTGTCAAACTGAAAACGCCAAAAGACTGCCGGGGTATCTCTGTTAATATGACAGAAGAAAAACGTCAAAGCCCAAGAAGAAAAGTCTTCTGACCGGAAGACAAAAGGGTACACCGGCTTCCGTTCATCAGATCTTGAGGTTAGCAGTGGCCTCCTCAAGACCACTGGCTTCGTCGGCAGCGCTAGCCAAAGCCAACACCGGCGCTGGGCCCGAAGACGACTTGTGGACGTTCGGCGCGTACCACCATTCTTCACATGCAGGCATTTCACCGCGCGTATAGTGTCTTCTGGTGCTGGGATCTGCCAGATAACCGTAGTCGAACTCCTCCGCTTTGGTGCCGTCCCCGCGGGGGATCCTCTCCAGGTATATATGGCCCTGAAGATAAAGCTCTTCACCCCGCTTGCCTGGTGCCTTTTTACCCGCGTACAGGGTGATATGAAGATCAGCCGGAGAGGTTTGGTTGCTGGTTCGACCGGTAACCTGGTTGGTGATCTTCATGACGGTACCAAACTCATCGTGGTCGTTCTGATCCTCGTGAGGACCGGTCCGGACCACAGCGTAGTCGAGTCCCATCAGTGTGAGGCGCTGGCGGATGATCTCTTGGACTTGCGCAAAGTTTTGCGTTCCCTGTTCGCCGCGGGCGTAGCGTCTGCGTGGCTCTTCGAGCCAAATGATGTTGCTGTCTTTCTCCAAGCCATACTTGGCGGGATCGTAAACAGTGGCCCCCACGGTAGCAGGACCTCCCCTGGCACCTCTCGCAGGCCCCCAACCGCGGGCCTGGCCAGCCTGAGCTTGGCCACCACCGGCGGCGGCGGCCTTCTTCCTTAGGATTGTCTTTAAATCAAGACCGTAGCCTTGATAAACATCGCCCGGGGTGTACCGGACGTCGGGAGAATGGTTGGACAGGTGGCGGTCCGCCCCGGGGACCTTGCCATCTTTAGTTCTCCATGGATCAGTGGCAGGCATGATGGAGACCAGACTGGTGTTGAGGAAGAGTTATGTCGGGGTTTGTCGCCGCCTGCTTGTGATCAAAAGATTAGATCGGTGAGACTTCGACATCGAGGTTTGATTCGATTGCTTACTCGCTTTGGTGATTGGCGAAGATCGAAAGTGCTTCAAAGTCGCGCTTCAACTGAGTCGCTTCTGCTTGTGATGGAAAAGTTAGACTGGGAAGACATTGAGATCGGGGCTTATTGGGTTGCTTACATGGCTCTTGCTTGTTGTTATTGAAGATTGTAATCACTTCAGGTCGGGTTGACTTGGGTCACTTTGGGTGCTCGCTGGACACTATTGTCTAGAGGACAAAAAGTGGTCGGAGAAAGGAGGAGAGGAATTGTGGGAGGGCACATTTTATCTACCAGAGGAAATGGAATATTTGGACCTTGAGACCTGTGATCAATTCACTTGGATTGTCGGAGTGAATGGCCAGGTCCAGGTGAATCTTGGTGTTGCTTGGGTAACAAGTCTGATTTTGACGACCGGAACCTTGAATCTGTGGTTAATTGACCTGGAATACCGGAGTGAATGGCCTGTGGATGGCAAATTCAGACAGTAAACCTTGGTGTTGCTCAGGTAACAAATCTGACCTTGACGGCCATGACCTTGAAGCCGAACCTGAGCCATCAGGGCTCGTGTACGTCAGATACGACGACATGGTGAATGGCCGATCAAAGGGCAGGCTGAGTGAATGTTGTCCCATGTTCGGCAGGTAATGGTGAAGAGACTGGCAAAGGATCTTCATCTGCGCAATGGTGCTTTTGTCTTCAAGTTTCATGGTGGACGGAGAATGAGAGACGCATTCGACACAGGGATATAGGACAGAGATATATGATCCACGATGAAGGGAATAGCACCGGAGAACTGGCGCTCTGGCGGTATCTGAAGGAGGAGGGGCTTGAAGTTTATATCAGATTTGACATGTAGTTTGACGTTTGTCAAGGTGTGCATACTGGACGATTGCTCATTTTCGTACCTATCTTGGGAAGAGATTCCTAGCAATGACAAAGTTGGGCATACTGTATAATCGCAGAAGTACAAAAAGAAAGCTTAATAGTTTGAAGGGATCCCAAAAGGCATGACAGGTTTCACGTGTTGGGTCGAGTCTGTGGATGAAGCCGAGCATCTTATAAAATGATACTGGATTATTTGCAACAATTCTGATTGGATTGATGACGTGATGACACCATACTGGCGATGGACAGGAAAGCGTGACGGACATGATCAACCTTCAGCCCAAGTTTTGAACGTTCCTGCCTCCCAAGGTTTGACAAAGGATTGACTTGGGAGGGTACGTACCCCCCTGAGCCTCTCTCCAGCCACAGTGTGCAAACGGTTTGCTTCCCGGCAAGCCACCCACGGCACATGCTTTCTTCGTGAAGAAGCACAAAACCTTGGGACGAACAACAAGGTGGCCCGTGAATGTTGAGACTGTTCACCTGCAATTGATCCTGTTCAGGTCGCCCACCATCGCAAATTCGAAATTGGTGACTGCGGACTCTTCGCTATTTACGCAATTTCATCGTCCAAGCCAATTCCTGCCACTACCTCTCTCCTACTGTGGAAGTTGCGCACACCATCATCACAGGCACGCACCTCAACCATCATCAGAACCATCGACGAGATGGCGACCGACACACTCTCACCACAACCATCCAGCCCTTCAGGCGCATCCAACATGGCGAGCGACAAGATGGAGAATGACAAGATCGAGCACGACAAGAAAGCGCACGTCATCGCCAGCAATCCGATGCCGCAGGAGCAATCGCAAGTTTCCCCTTCTGCCGCGCCATCGCCCACAACGAACAACACCCCGCCCTCCATCGCCGTCCCCGATGATTGTCCCCCGAAGTGTCCACAAGAAGACCATGTCAAGGTCCAAGACGAAGCCCAAGAAGATGTCCAAGACGCCAAGTCCGACTCATCAGAACCCGAATACTTCGACATACACGACGACGACATCACTAGTCCCATTGAAGCTCTGAACGACTATGGCCCCGGCGGCTTCCACCCCATTCACCTAGGCGACACTCTCGGCCCCATCTCTGACCCTCCCCGCTTTCGCGTCCTCCACAAGCTCGGTCATGGCGGCTTCGGCACCGTCTGGCTCTGTCGCGACACCAAAGACGGCAAACCCAAAGCGCTCAAGATTCTTTCGGCTTATGCGTCAGAAAAAGCGGCCACGCAGTGCCCTGACTTCAGAGCCCTTCAACTTCTCACCGACTCCGTCTCCCACGAAGAGGGCCTCTCCCAGTCCTTCCCTCAAGCTCCCCAAGCTCACGAAACTGCCCAAGATCTTCTCCAAAAACACCACATCGCTTTGCCGTATGAGCACTTCTGGCTCCCCTACCAACCCAACGGCTCGCACCTCTGCCTCATCACTCCCTTTCTTGGACCCAACCTTGAGTCCTTCTGCGCCACCTACGGACACGTCACGGATCTGGTCAAACATGTGTGTTTCCAGCTTGTTGAGGCCATGCATTTCTTACACAAGAAGGGATTATGTCACGGTGATTTCCGGCCGGCAAACATTCTCTTTTGCCTGAAAGAAGAGGTGGAGCAAATGGGAGATGAAGAACTGGTGGAGGCTTTAGGAGGCGTGCAGATGGCGAAACTCTCTAGAACCCCACGCGACAACACGAAGGGGGCCACAGAGAAGGAGAAGGAATGGCCGAAGGAGCTCCCTCGGTACTTCGTCGGACAGGCCGACATGATCAAGCTGATCCGCGGAGGATGGTGCTCTTCAAGCGTCGCCGTCATCGATTTCGGTGTGTCGTATCCTGTCAACGAGCCGCCTGCTAAGGGAACGGGAATCCCGCTGGGGTATGCGCCACCGGAGGAGGCAATCACGGGCAAGAACAAAGAGGACAAAGAGGAGACGCTGATCAAGCTGGGACCAAAGAGCGATATCTGGTCGCTCGGCGTCACGCTTTCTGAGCTCGCCCTGGACTATCTCCCATTTGCGGACTCGAACGACAAGATGTACGGGGTCAAGAACATGGAGATGATCATGGGTCCCATCCCGGAGCCATTTCGTTCGGAGTTTAGGGCATGGTATAAGGGGATCTGGGGTGAAAGTGGGACTGCATTGCAGAATGCCGACATGGTGACTGATCCGGAGACGGGCGAGACGGTGTTAAGTCCATTGTCGTTTTCGATCAAGCGGTGGAGAGAGGAGAAGAAGTACACAAAGGAAGAGTCGGGCTACGAGGATCCGATTAGGTCCAAGATGTCAATGGGACTGGAAACCCTGCACACAAAGAAGAGCGGGGCCGACATTGAAACACAATGGGCAAAGGATAAGACGAAGTTGCCAGCTTATACTTGGGGACAGACAGAGGAAGAGGAAGAGGTGGACGATGACCAATTTCTGACAAAGAAGTTCGATGACATTGAGGTGTTTTCGGACTTGCTTATGAGTATCTTCCAGTGGATGCCGGAGGATCGGGTGAGCACGGCCGAGATTCTTGCTCATCCGTGGTTCGAGGATCGTTACGCTTCACGCTTGATCGTGAAGCCGGAAGGACTCGTGTCGAGACTCTCTCAAGGTATGCATTCCCTTTGGTTGCACTGTTTCTGGGGGCTGTTTACTAACATATTCTTTCCTCATCAGGCACGTTTGGTATCATCAACTTCATGGCCGGATTCCCTTTCAAAGCCGGCAAGTTCTTCTTCAGCGCGTTCTCTCGACTCTTCGGCATCTTTGCGAACCCTATTTGGTTCTTGCGGGGCGATCGCTCGCGTATCAGTAGGCGCCGTGATCTCGAATCTCAGTGAAAAGGTGTTGTTGGCAATGTGGTTGGACCCATGACAAAGGGAGGAGCTGCGAGGTCGGGATGAATGTAGAAAGGAGGAATGTGAGGCTAGGTTGCCATTGTAAATAGAACAAAAGGGAGACTTAAACCAATTAATGCTCCTCTCCTAAGCCTTGCATGTAGATGGTTATTCAATGACGTGTTTTGGTGTTGTTATGATCGAGTGTCTACGGAGTGTCCTTGATGCTCTCCTGTAATTGTGACGGTAAGATTGGTATCAGAGGCGTATTTGCTTGCTTACATGGCACAGTCGGAAAACGTGTAATTTCAATGTAATACAATCGTGGTTGTCAGCGGCTACTTGGGCTTTCTGCACGGCGATGACAACGACAAAGTTGACGCGTGCCAAAAGGATCCCAGTTCCAATACTTCAGGACTCCCCTTGATGCAATAGAATAGTGTCGTGTAGAAATATGGGCAAGTGATCGCAGTTCCTGATTCTTTCCAATCACGGCATGGTTGCGGCGATACCAAAGTTACTGTAACAATCCATGGACTAAAGCACGAATGACACTCGGCTAAAACGAACCAACTGTGGGCAATGATGAAGGGAAAGATAGATCTCAACACAGAGAGAGAACAAAATGATTGAGAAATTACCCTAGCCTAACTACGATGTCCGTTCTGGCTTTGGTCTCTACTTCCAAAGTCCGACCTGGGGTTCCTCCACCATCATCACAGCTGTGAAGATTCTCTTGGACGCCGACGTTCGTCGCGAGAGCGACGAGTGCATCCATCATTGGATTCCAAGTACGCTAGACCCTGTTCAATTACCGTCCCAAGGTTGATGTAGTTAGTTAGCTTAAGCTAGTTATTACTAGAAGGAAGGAGCTAAGAAGAAGAATAAGAAGGAGTTGGACTGTGCCCAATAAGAAAATAGGTACATAATACAGCCAATAGATAATAAATAAAGTTATGACACGACTTGAGTACCGGTCCCACACTATAATATCGAAGAGAATATAATACCCGAGTAAAAATATATATATAGGATCCAATCGCCGACGTTGCTTCTCGTGGTAGACCCCTGATATTCCGGACGTAGGATTTTATATACTAGTTGTTATGTAGCTGTCGGGTGGAGAAACTGTGTGCCCGAAGTTATTTTGGGGTGCATAAAGACAAAAGGGGTGGTGCGGGAAGTTAAGGTCTACAGGTAGAAATAGTTATACGTAGAATAATTTCCGTAGATGCTTCTTGGAAGGGAGGGTGCGTGTAGGGTTCATGTTTGGGGTGGGTGCGGGGACATGGAGTATTACTCCTCTCCATCTCCTCATAAATAGGCAGGGGACCCTTCTCCCCCTCCAACACCCCAGAATCCTCGCTCCCCGTCGTCCCCGTCGTCGCTGTCGTCGCCGTCGTCCCCGCCGACATCGGCAGCCCCCAAAACCAAACCCCCCCCGCCACAACCACCCCCAACCCCCCCAACCCAACCGCAAACCAAACCGCCATCCTCAACCCCTCCAACCTCACTCCCACCAACACCTCATTACTCTCGCTCAGAGCCGGCGCCGGGACTCTCCCGCTTCTCTCCACACCCGCCCTATCCCCCGCTCTAATCAGCGCTCGCTTATGGATACTCCCCGCCAGGCCCAGCCCGCAGCTGATACTATAGTTCACGACAGTGGCCACCAAACTAGCCGCCATCCCCTGTTTCTCTCTCGGCAGTTGCTCGCTCAGCAGGATGGTGGCAGCGGGGAAGGACAAGTTCATGGCGCCCGGCATCAAGAGGATAGCGACGAAGGTGTTGGCCCAGTATGTCTGGTGCAGCGGCGTCAGGACCAGCAGCAGACTACCCAGAAAAAAGAAACACATGGCTGTGAACATAATCAACGAAACGGACACGCCCCTGCGCAAGAGGTAGACGGTCAAGAAGGCGAAGAAGATGCCCGTAAAAGCCACCGGGGAGGTCTCGAATGAAGTTAAAAGGGGGGAGTGGCCTCGTAGGTGTTCGAGGAGGATGTAAAGGTAGTAAACCCAGATGCCGTGGGAGGACCAGCCGGTGAAGACGATGGCGAGGACGAAAGCTGCGTGGCGCTGGAGGCCGCGGAGGGGGACGATGGGTTGCTGGGCGAAGCGCAGCTCGACCCAGACGAAAGCGAGGAGGGAGAGGAGGCCGAGGACGAGGAGGGCGCGGATGTAAGGAGTGCTCCAGCCGACGAGGGGAGCTTGGTTTAGGGCGAGGTTGGTGAGGATTAGGCCGGTGACGCCGGTGAGGGCACCGAGGCGGTCGAAGGTGGGCTTTTGGCCTTCCGTTTCAGACTTCTTCGTGTGGTCTCGTCCAGGGGAGGCATCTGCAGCACTGCGGGCGGGAATGATGAGCCACGACACCAAAACCAATACAGCGCAGGTCATGGCCAGGAACCAGAAGCACCAATGCCACGAGAGTTTCTCAGCTACAAGAGAGGAGAGGATGGCGCCCACCGCGGCTCCCGTTGGCCCTGCTGCTCCAAAGCAAGCAAAAGCCATGTTCCGTTTCAGTCCGATGGGAAACGTTCGTCCGATGATGGCTAAAGCGTTCGGAATGACCAATGCTGGACCGATACCCTGAAAAGCACGGCAAGTGCTGAACCATATGAGATTGGTAGGGCCGCAGGAGCCGGAGACCAGGGACCAGAGACTAAACCAGGCCCAGCCTATCATCAAGACGAGCTTGTGGCCGTGTATGTCACCGAGTCGTCCTGTGTGAGGTCGTCAGTCAGTCAGTCAGTCATTACCTATCCTGGTGGACGCGTGATGTCAAGCTTGACGAGAGGCTGCGAGGTTGGTTGGCTTACCAGCAGGAAGAATAAAAGTCCCGACAGTCATGCTGTAAGCCGCCGAGAACCAGCTGAGGTTCCCATAGTCATGGATGTCAAAGTACTTGGCAAGGATGAGCATAGGGGCAACAGTCTGGTTCATGGCAGCCAGGGAGAGGAGCTGAGCGAGGCAGAGAACGAAGACGAGCACGACCTCGTGGACGGAACTCAGTCCAGTGTGCTTTCTCTGTTGTGGCAGGATCCCGGCCGGCGGGGCGACGATGGTCTTGCTTTGAGCCATAGCGGCTGGTTTTGTGTCTCTGTCACTTGTTGACATGTTGACTGATGGTGAATGGCGTCATGGTTTCGACCTTGAGCATCAGAATTTCAGGGAAACGAGTCCTCACTTATATCGATCACAGCAGTACCGTAGAAACTCGAGAAATTGGCCATAGTGATTTCCCTCTTTGAGCGCCGCACAGGGGGCATTTCTGTGCAGGGCAAGCGAGATCCTGTGCATTGAAACGTACGCAAGTTAGAGTAGTAGGCAATGTCCTCGAGTTTTCACTAACTGGACAGACACATCTGCTAGTGCATGGGTGCTTACGGAGCGCCGCGTTCTGCCCTGCCCGGCGCTTAAAGAGGGAAGTCATTATGCCGAATTTCCCGAGTTTCTACGCTTTGGTTTTCATGTTGAAGAGGCATGCTTCTGAGGTGCAGCTTGATCTGCAGAGTTGAAACAGTCAGGTTTTTCGTTCTTGGGCGTAAACAAGAACATATGCGCCCCGAAAGCAGGCTTTCGGTCTGTCTTCGGTCTGTCTTCGCGCCGGTTAATACCTCGATGCAGGTGTTGATGACCCGAGCCCGTGTATGCAAGGCATTACCGCTTCTACTCATTAGAACCGGTTTTTTCTAGTCCAGTACAGGCTTAGGCTGTGTTCGGATCCGCGGTAGCCCGATAACGTTTGCAGTATTCGGGTTCAGGTAAGCCGAGGTAAGCGGTAGCCTTTATGTACATGGGAACGGTAAGCTGGAAACAGCGTGGGGGTGGGCTATCTCGGGGTTTTCAGAAACGAAGATCGACTATTGACCAATTTGTTGCTAGACTAGTCGTTGTGTTTGTGCCCTAGAGTATCCCACGTTACCTTTGTGTCTTTGAACCCGATGACTTTACCATACCTTGTAATCTCGCGAAATTGAGGTTCGGTGTCGTACAGAAGACGCAAGGTTGAAGGTCTACCAAATACGTTTGGCGGTTGTTGAAGAGCATATACGTAGTTATCGGACACCTTTAACCCTACATTTCCCAACCTCAATTTCCCGAGTTATACAGTACCGCGGACGAGCGGGTTCCTGGACGTCAGCCATGCATAGAGGCACCAACCGGTGCCAAGTCTTAAAGTCCTCCGGGAGCCGTTACCTGTGGCGCCGGACATTAACTCTCTTGAGATTGGCTTGCTCAGCACTGCGAGTTCATTGGTCATCGATGCCTTCTATCCCGCACCGCGAAGGTCTGAGTTGTTTCGGGGGAAAACCGTAGAGGTAGAAATTCGCAAAGTTGGCCAAAAGCTCTCCCTCTTTAAGCGCCGCGCAGGGGGGCAGAAATCTGCGCAGAAATATGCCCCGTAAGGACGCATATGCCAGTAAATGTGTCTGTCCATCCAGTTAGTGAAAAACTCGAGGACATTGCCCACCATGTTAACTTGCACCACATATTCAAATGCACAGGACCCGGCCTTGTCCTGCCTGCCAGCTGCCTGCACAGATCCGCCCTCTGTCCGGCGCTCAAAGAGGGATAGCTTTTGGACCAGTTTCGCGAGTTTCTCCGGTAGACGCCTTAATACCTACCGAATAAACTCGTCTAATCCGTTTTTCGTCCTGTGCGCCATCTGGCGGGGTCAAGCAGTTTTCACGCACATACTGTAACATGTATGCCTGTCCAAAGCTCTTAACCCTAACCGTTCTGTACAAAGTGGGCGTTGAGCAGGCAGAACTGCACTGAAAATGTACATATCTGTACAGGACGAAAAACGGATTAGACGAGTTTATTCGGTAGTGCGGGCCGCGACATAGGAGTCCGTTTGACAAGGAGCTTGAAGCCAGGGCCCAAGATTTGATAGGTGCCTCAAGATGTACGAATAGTCTCTTTCGACGTGGTGGAAACTCGACGGCAACCAGGACAGCAACCAACCAACCGTGGAAGCTAGCCTAACCCGCCTTACCGTCCAGTTCCACGGCTTCCGCGTCTGTTAGCGTAAACCTTCCTAGCAAAGACTTCTTCGAACGATATTCGCATCTCATGCACGAGACTTGAGGCTGCAACGCCGGGAGAGTCCGTGAAGCTTAAAGATAAAGCTCCCGATTGGCGTGCTTGTAAGCCTGAACAATATGGAAGCTGCTAACGAAACGTCTTCGGCCACTACTCGGGACCGAACCCGCGAGGCTCAGCCGGCGTTCATCGTTCTTGGATTGACGATAGATGTTGAGATCAAAGATGCTACTTGGGCCGAAGCGGCACGGAATGTTGACGGAGGCGCCATCGGGATCATCTGAAAGCGGTGCTGTTGTAACCAAATACAGCTCTGCATGATGTGTAGTCGTGCCTGTTTAAGACTTGGAAAGATCCATTCTTATGTTCTGCATCTGAGAGTGCCTGGACAGAGTTGCTGGACACCTGAATGTTTCGCCAGTTTTGGGTGACGTGAAGCTGAGATATAAAAGCCCTTTCCGTTAAGCAGAGGCTAACACTCCCCACGTGTTCGCAACCACGCTTCAAGGTGTTTGTATTCTCCGCTTCGAGTGGGCCCAGGTTCAACAGCTTGCCATGTGTTAACCGTAGCACAAAGTTCACGCTAATGGTCTGTGATCAGCTCCTCCTCCGGTGTCCAACTGGAGACATGAGAGATGAGAGCATGTACACGTACCTGAAGGTGTTCATATCCTCAGCTCATCAGACAATCTGGAACCATGTGTCCTCATACTTGCCACACTCGATCGCCTCGCCGTCCATGAAACCATGTATATACGAAGCACAAACCAGCTGCATCGTTCCTTGGTCGTCATCCTTGTTAGGGCGGAGGATATAAGGCACATTTGCCCCCCGTAAGACGCAAACGACGTCTCCGACTTTGGCACCAACAACAACGGCGCCCATGTGCCCTTCATCTGTCACTACAAATGCACAAGTACTTTTTATCAAGTGGTGTACGACCTGGTGGAAGCTGTTCCAATCCTCCTGGTTATCTTGAAGTTCCATGAGCCTTGACACAAAGTTTCCTGCTCTGAGCGCCCTACACACACTTTGGAATACCCCATACTTTCTCCCTAATTCTTCCGATGCCGGAGACGTTATTCCGTGTTGCATGTCCACGTTCTCCACCACTGTCCGCCAGAGCGCTTCATGGCGTGAGATCGAGACCCCGTTTGGCAATAGGTATGGCTCTGGGCAGTGTGCCTCAACCATCTCCCATATTTCATGGTGAAAATCCGATTCCGGTTGTAGTTGTTCGCTAATATAGTGTATTGACTCCTCAACAGCAGTAGGACTCAACCAATCCACCGTGGATCTAGTGTCATGAAGACTGGCATCTTTCCAGTGGGATGGTTGGACATGGAGCGTGGACATGACAGCTATGCGTCCGATGACTATGCCCTTTACACTGAGACGGTTGGGCATTAGAGCATCTAATTCGTTGTAAGTCACGACGTTTCCTTCTGCCCACATCCCTCCTGAACGGTATGGCCACGATGGATGTCCAAGGCTGGGCGAAGAGAAGTCTGGAACCCACGAAGGCAGGCCAGAGATTGTTGAGCCGTAAAGTTCGCGATTCGCTAGACCTGCAATATTCAAAAGAGCAAAGCTACCTTGCCGGAGACTGTGGGTCGTTACTTTCTGGTATACCTGTTCAACTGCCAGCTCGTGGTTTGGTTGGAGGTCAGGGTGGTCAGCATCCATGCTCAGGCCTAGAAGGGCAACAACCTTGTCTTGCGGCAGTGAAGCCTTTGAGTAACCTGTATAGAGGAGGATGTTCGCAAGGGGAAGGGGCGTTCCATTCGCTAGGGGCTTTTGAAGTATCCATATGCTGGATATGCAATCAAGTGCCGAAAGTATTACGGTGCTTCTTGCCTCATCAACCCCCTCCAGGAGCATGTTCAGCATGCCATTTTTCGCCTTCAGAAGGATGGCAGCGTCAGAGAACAATTTCCAGTCGACGTAATGTCCACCATAGAGGATGGACACCTGCTTTCCACAGGCAATTTCCTGGATGACCCAAGTCCTAGACCAATAGTCGTGGATCACCATGTGCAGGAATGCATCACGGGTTGCCCGATCCCTGAGAGGATTGAGAGACGGAAACAAGGTCTCAAGCACCGGAAGTGATTGACTCCATCGGAACCTAAACTCCATGTAATTCTTGAAACGGGCAAGACATTCATGGGCCCGTTCTGCGTCAGGGGCATCACCAAGATAGATGACGACCTTGGAGGCGCCAACGTATATGTCCCGCATCAATGGGATCTGGTTGTCCTTCTCCGTCTTGTCTTTCTGGTTGATGCAAACGAAGTCGATCCAAAGGTATCGTGTTTCTCTCGGCTCTTGTGGCTGGAGACAGTCATCGTTCAGGATATCGTAGACGCTTGACGTGACTCGAAGGGAGGCATTGCCAATGGTGATGGAATGGGACAGCTCTGCACTGCCCCAACGGTACGAGATGGCTTCGTAGTTGGGCGCGTTCGCCAGCTGGAAGGGCACAAGATCGTAGAGGAGGCTTCCGTCAGCATGTTTGAGGAGTTGGATGAGTCGGAATGTACGCTCGTGCTCGGAGAGCGGAGAACTGCGGTAGTCATATTCCTTTCGGGTCGCGGTTCGGGAGCGTGGAGGAGCTGCGCTGGACATAGACTCGCCCATGGTGATTGTCATCTTCTCGTGGAAATCAGATCGGATAAGGGTGATTCGGTGGGTAGAGCACAGTAAAAGGGGAAGAACGGGGGATCAGGCAGTCAGACAGACTGGTCGGCGACGCGTTGAACGGTGGAAGGATCAATACAAGCGACCAAGCGCGCGCATGTTTGGTGTTGATGAATTGATTGATTGAAACAACGAGAGGACGGTTGAAGTGGGAAGAGGAGAAAGACTGGGTTGGACGCGCAGCTGAGAGACAGAGGCAGCAGGCAGAGGCAGCCTGCAGGACATCTACGCGATTGCAGCAATGCAGGTTGATAAGAACGATCGCAATAAGTGCTAAGCGACCATGTCTCCAGATCACCTATCACCACAACAAAGGTACATGTCCCCCTAACACATCCCGCGAATTACCCCTCATCCCCAACACCATCTGACCCTCTGGTCTGTGGAAGGTGCATCCCACCTTAATTTCCATTTGCAGAGTATTTACCTGGGCCAGGCACACCTTTTCCTCTTCAACCAAACAAGCCACCAATCAAGTACTTTCCCCATCTTGCTTCACTTCAAATCGTCTCACTCGTCACTGCTCCTTCCCGCCTCCCGTCAAAAGCCCTGCTTCCCTCTCCACTTCCCCTCCCACCCCGGAAAAAACGGACTCTCCTCCCAACGTTCCCACCTCCCACTCCCCCGGCACCCACCCCTTCCCCCTTTGCTCCTCCGCCCACCTCTCGCAAGCCCTCATCGCCACTTGCCTCACATGTTCCTCACACTTATACCCAATCAAATTCCCTTTCCCCTCCTTCAACACCTTCTTCAACAGCGCGGGAACAAACCTCTCCTCCCTGAGTTCCTCGAAGTCCCAAAAGATGGCCTTGAAGTTGAACACCACTGCCCCACTAACCGGTAACCTCCTCAACGTCTGCGCGTCGCAGCGCAGCTTGATATCCCCCACCGTGATCTGGTCTTCTCTTCCCTTGAACGCTGAGCGTGTCCATTCCCCCGATGAGCTGTCGGGAGGAGAGGTGTGGAAGGCTTCCCAATCTTCCAGGCTCCAGGAGCAGCGACTGATGGGTGACTCGGTAGGGAGTTTGGAGCTAAACCACCGGTCCATGGAAAACGCCATTTTTGATGACCCTTCATAATCGGGGACGTTGTGCGTGTGTATGGCTTTCAAAGGGGAGTCGCGGTGTTGAGCGGCGTACCAGCCTACGGATGAACAGACGATTGCTGCGCGGAGGTAGTACAGGCCGTCGGTTTCGTTGCGCATCATCACCGCGTAATCCTCGGGGACGTTATCGAACAACACCTGCAACGGGTCGGTTTGAAGTAAATTGGTGGTGGTGTTGAGGAGGTTATTGTGGAAGAGGGCGGCGTTTGGAACAATGGAGCCGTCAGAGTCAGAGTCAGACTCGGGAGAGGAAGAGGAAGAGAGGCGGAAGTGTTGAGGGTAGCGCTTGCACAAGAAGGAGAGGACCATCTCCATTAGTTCGCGGCAGGCGTGCGAGGCACAGGAGGGGTTTTGGAAGAAGATGCGGGAACCGTGTTGGGCGAGTAAGGAGCGGCGGGTGGACATGATGGTGTGGTAAGAGGAGGTGAGCTCGACCCACCAGTCTGGGTCGTATTTCATGAGGGCTTGAAGTCTTGTCAGTATGTTTGTCGATGGGGATGGAACTTGGAAGGGAGAGAAAACGAACCCATGTGCTGGTGATAGCCCCAGCGGAAAGGACGATAAGGTCGGAACTTGGCTTTGGTAATGTCCCAGTTCTCCGGGACGGGATTCGGATCGCGGACGCCGCTCAAAGCTGCGTAGTCGGGGAAGCGTCCGAGTTTCTTGATGTCCTGGGTTGAGAAACCGGTAGATGTGTAGAAGCCATCTTTTTCAAAGTCGGGTGTCGTAACTGTTGGCAATGCTTGGGACTTGAGGATCTCAGATGCGATGGCCTGTACATCGGCCTTCTCAAACCCCGGAAGCGTAGCGAGAACATGTCGTCGGGAGGGGGGGAACTGTAAGAGGTACGGCAGATCTGGCTTGACTTTCTCTTTCTCTTTGCTGATTGCGATGCTCGGTTTTCGTTCTCTTCCCTTCCATCGGACCGTGAGGAAGTGTTGTAGTGTGAAGAGGATGAGACAGACTATGGCGCCTGCCACTGATATGTGGGCTGTCAAGACGCCTAGTATTTGGTCAGACAACATGGTATCAGAGGTGCCGAAGACGTCTGGATTGGTGATGACTGTTCGGTGTTGCAGCCGGAGGTTGAGGCCATCAGTTATATCTCCGTGATATTGACATGTCGTTGTTCACCCCGCAATCCCGCCAAGCCATGCCGTATCTTCATCAACCACACATCAAGATCCGGAAGCATCGATGTTCAGCTGCGGCAAGGACATCATGCGCTCTACCAGACCTATCATATGCCGATCCGGTTCATCCCTAACCGCTATCGGTCTATGTTGTGCGACCAATCTAGACCATGATTGGGGATCCGATCCGGATTCTTGCGTGTAAGTGATAAGATATGGGCGAAGCCGATAGATAGCTCTCCGGAAATGGTGGTGATGCGGAGAGACGGGAATGAGGGGTTGATAGCGGTGCATGATCGCGGAGATAAGAGGGCTTCTTGATCTAGAAACAATTTTGAATGCTGTGCAGGTCCCACACTCAACGCGTGAAAGCTTTGTATCAGAGAAAACAAGCTGAAATGTTGTAGTGTCGCTGAAAACCAAACATCCTTTGATGAAGTGACGTTGAAAGCGCCAAGACGGTGGTCGGGAATTAAAGCACAACCAGCTTCAGCACGGCCTCATAAGTCCAGCAACTGAAGCCCCTTCCAACAATCAGCTACGGCAGGTGCCCACACCTGCGAGTCTTCCGTAGTATAGTGGTCAGTATGTGAGCTTGTCAAGCTTGAACATCAGTTCGATTCGCTCGAGACCCGGGTTCAATTCCCGGCGGGAGAGACCTTTTTTTTGCGCCTTTTGCACTTTTGCCGTTTCCACACTGCCTGCCTCTCTTCTTTTCTCTCCCCCCCCCCTTTCTTTTTGTTTGTTCACATTTTCCACTGTTTTCGTCTGCGTTTGAACTCTCACCCAAGCTTCCCTCCTTCCCCATTCAAATGTGTTTTTGGAGAATCGTGTTAATTGCAAGCGTACCACAACAGCAAAACATCAATCAGTGCGCCAAACTCCTTCCCCAAGTCTCCCGATCGCAACATCCAAATCCCAATCCGAATCCCGACCGAATCCCATATCCAACCCCAGGTGATTCCGTTCCGGACCCCATGCTTAAGTCAACGGCAATATCCTCAACCCATTCGGCAACACCATATCATCCGGTCCCTTATCATTAACAAACGCCAGCGAAATCTCCTGCAAATCCGAATCATCCACCATGAACACGCCCCTCTTCTCCTCCCTCGAGAAATGCGACGCCGCGGTTTTATCCGCCTTCTCCACCGCTCTGTGAATCAAATCCGCCACCTCCTTGCGCATCCTACAGCTCGTGAAAATCGGACTGCTCTCAATCTCCTCCAGCAATTCCCGCTTCTCGGTCCCTGTCTCAATCTCGTCGATGACGCGCTGCACGTCCCTGGCCGTTATGGTTGCCGGTGGCAAGATGCCGCGCGAATTGTCGCGATGAGGCCATTGCACGTCGGCGAGCTTGTGTAAGAACAAAATGACGGCTGCCATGGCTTGCGCCAACATGACTGCGCGCTCGTGCGGGGAGAGACCGAGGAAGATGCCGCCTGGTTCGGTGGAGGAGTGCGAGAGGGATTCGTCGACGAGGATGCGCTGGTGCATGCCAAAGGTGGCTTCGAGGATGCGAATCAAGAGTTGAGGGTCGTCGAGCACGGACGAGACGTCGCGCAGGTTGAAGAGCTGGACGGCTTTGGCGTAGAAGTTGGGCATGATGTCGCGCACGTCGACGCCGTGGAGCTTGCGGGCGTGCCCGGTGTCGACGTCGAAGTAGGTGGATGCTAATTCTGCTGCGACTGTTTTCGTGGTCTGTTAGCCATTGCATCTCTCCCTCTTGTCAAATGATCCGGTGGTAGGTAGGTACTCACACTCCGAGCTCACACCAGCCAAACACCTCTGAGCAGCCGCAAACGCCCTCCTAACCTCCTTTGACTCTCTCAACCCCTCCAGCGTCCTCTTCACCAACTCACCATACCCGCCCTCCTCCACCCCCGCCCCCAACTCCTCCCCCCAAGCCGGCTCCCCTCCCCAATCCTGCTCTGATTCCCCCCCACCCCCAACCAAAACCCTCATCACCTCCCTCTTCCTCCCATTTGTCTCGTCATCCTCCCCATGCAGCACATCCTTCCGATCACTCCCTCCATACCCAAACCCACTATCCCTCCTCTTTTCCCTCTCCCTATTCTCCAAAAGCAACCCACTATCTATTTCGTTTAACACCTCCCCCCACTTCTTCCCAATCGTGTCCTCAAACCTCTTTGTCACCAGATCCCGCAGTATGTGGCGCACAGCCACCTTGGACATGCCCTTCTCCTGCGCCGACCTGATCCAGTCCATCTGCACTTGACTTACGAACTCGTCGTATTTCGTGAACAGCAACAACACGGGAACATGCTGGGGCACGATTTGTGACAGGTGGTGGAAGAAGTATTGCTCGACGGGGGAGATGGGGCGGGAAGGGTCGGCGGCGGAGACGCAGTACCAGATGCAATGGAGGCGGGTGTCGACGGATTCGTCGACGTGCGAGAGGGAGGTTTGGGATTGGGAGTTTTTATGTTGGATGAATTCGTAGACGACGCGGAGGGTAGCATAGGCGAGGAGGTAGTCACCGCCGGATTCGGGAGAGAAGAAGAAGTTGGGGGAGGTGAAGATTTCGAGACGGTTGTTTTGGCCTTGGAGGTCTAGGGGGACGTTGATGTCGTGGGTGGGGGAGAAGGCGTCGGCGACGAGTTTCTGGTGGTGGTGGGAAATGTCAATGGTTAGTGTGATGCTGTTTTGTGATCATGAGTTCGGATATCGAAGCTGATATGGGACTTGGCACGATGCTTGCGATGCAAATGGGACGGAGGAAACAAAACAAACCTTCTCAAGATCAACACCAAACACCTTCGAAAAGAGCTCCTGCTTGGTCGATTCCGGGTTTCCCAAAACCAATACCCTGAACTTGGGGCATGGTGCAAGGAACTGCGACGGCGGCGTCAATTCCTTGACGATAGGATTGGTGGGTTCTTCGCCCATGATGTTCAATTCGTTGTTGTTGTTGCAATCGGTATGACAGTCCAGCCTGAGTATCTCTGTTGTGCTTGGTTACTCGAACAATAAAGATTGAGGTTATATCCCATCTTTAAACATTCCAGAAGCTCAGTTTTGCGGGAGATAAGGTGATGTTGAGCTTTGGTATCTTTCGGTGGTGGTCTGATGACGACACGCCACCGTCACGGTCACACCACGAACGATTCCCTCGTCCCATCTGGCCATTGACAGAGTGAGCAGAGCCATAGATAGGGCTTTGAGCAGTTTGACTCGTCGCACATTTGAGATTCGTGGTCTGGTCTTTCAATCGATCTTGAAAACATCTTTCTCTTTCGCCCAAGCCAATCTCGCACATCGTGCGGTGTTGTCGCGACCGACCGACCGAGATGCATGCAGTGGTGTTGCGAACTTCCACTTGCGCAGGTTTGGCAGCGGAGACAGGGGTCTCTCTGTCAATGTTGATAGGGCTGATTCCGATGTTGTTGTTGTTTGTGTCTGTGAACTTCACGGAGTACAGCATCAACCTCCGTTTACGATTCAAATGCCATCAGCAAACAAACAAATACCGACAGCAAGTCCTTACTCATTGACATATTTGAACCGTGGTAGTGTTCTTCTATAGGGATGACAGACTTCAATCTATCACTGCATCTTGGAGGACTTCTACTCGGCTGCACTAAAACTCTGGAAAAGGGGAGCATCTCTCGAATTGTGAACCACCACTTGGTGGCCCAGACATCTCAGTATGTAGCAACATCAGGAGAGGCCTGCATTCTGAACCACTGATTCATCGTCGCACAACATTGTCAATGGCGGTCTCGAGTTATCTCTCCAACTCCTGTAATGGAAATAGCAAAGCGTTGGGTTTGATGCATGCATTCCCGGCGGCGGGTGGTCCAATCCCCATCCCGTTGGTTGGTTGGTTGGTTGGTCTGTCTTTCCATTCCATTTGGTAATTGTCTGGACCTGCATCGGTGACTGCATCGCGGCGCATATTCCAGCGCCAGCAGCCATTGCAGCATTTAGAAGTCGTGACCCCACAATGCATCACCCCCTACAGTGCATCGCGTCTCACATCGCGTTTCCCCACATCAACAACAACACCCTCTTTCTTTCATCAACCACATCTCTACGAAATCAAGCCCGGTTGCACTCAAACCTATCGCGATGGGTTCCCCGAACGAAGTTTTACTCAATAAAGCTATCGCAGCAGTCCAAAGCGGTTTATCCCAGCGCGCCGTATCGAAGTAATACGGAGTTAACTAGTCGACCCTATCCTAGCGCCTGCGGGGCACCACATTAAAGCGCAACGCCAAAATCTCGATTTAACGGTTCTCCCCAGCCTAAGAATCCTTCTTATGCAAATGGATATTGAATGAGGAGAAGGCTGGAAGGGCTCCTAACCGTCGTTAAGTAGCTAGGTTTACAATAATAATATTAAAAAGAAGTAGTAATAATAATAAGCTGGGAGCGCAATAGGTAGACCGCTTTATAAAGAGGAATCCTTCTATCAGGACTAAAATTTCGAGCCCTCTCGAATTAGCGAGAGTTAAAGGTTCTACTAAGGAAGCTTTCAATACCTTCTTCGACCTTCTAGAAGCTACTATTCGAAATAAGGCTATTATTCCAGCTAATATCGCTAATATGGACGAATATGGGCTTTAAGAGTTAGAATCAATAAATAGAAAGGTCCTTAGGATTGCCTTAACAAAGAAAGTATACCTAATAACGACTAATATAACGACCTAGGTATCTATTATCGAATGTAGGACCGCGGAGGGTAAGAGGTTAACTCTTATCGTCGTCTTTACCGGGGTATCCCTTTAAGGTTAATAGTTCCTTAATAATATAGAAGATAACGAGCTTAAAAGCTAGAAATACGATAGCTCATTAATTAGATGGAGCAATTCAAAGATTACTCTACGTTAGTTAAGGGAGGTTTACCTTCTTAAAACCTATATTAATAGCGGTTAGCGCTTTCTAGTCCTCGATAAGTACTCGAGTCATCTTAATGATGATTTCTTAATAGAGGCCTTCCAGAACAACGTATAGCTCCTCTACTTGCCTCCTCATACCTCCTATAAGACCCAGCCTCTCGACCGTTTTGTCTTTTCAACTATTAAATCGTATTTTAGAGATTTAACTAGGGATTTCGCCTCCTTTCTAGTATTTGTACTAGTAAATAAATAACGGTTCCTCTAGTGTTATTAGGAAGCCTTACGAAGGGGGGTGAGTACTAGAAACCTTAGATTAGGGTTTAAAAAGACTAGAATATAGCCAACGAATAGATCTATTATTATCGACGACCCTAAGGCTATCTTTAATAACGATACTTTACTAGCCGAACTATTACTACCCAAAATACTACTAATTGACCCGGTATTATAGGGAATCATTTTCCCTACTCCTTAGAAGTTTAGGGACATATTGGCAGGCATTCGCATTAACGATAGGGATATTAGGACTGCTTTTATCAAGGTAGCGAAGGCCTTCGATATTAAAAACGTTGAGATCGCTACCAAGGATTACCAAATCCAGTATTTACAAACCCAGTTAGAATTATAGAAGCCTAAGGGTAAAAGGAAGGTTAAAGAGGGAGGCAACAATAAATTTGTACATATAAATCAGATTATTCAAGCTCGTAAGGCCTCAAAGCAGGCCCCCAAACGCCAAAAGGTTGCCAGGGCAACGAAGGTTACGAATCCGGTACAACAAGTAGAAAGAGCACTCGAGCAGACACTGCAAGTCATCCATGAACATCAAGAAGAATAAATCTGCATTTGAAAGGGTGAAAATCCCTGCAAAAGTGGCCAGTTTGCAATGATTTCTGGATCCTGGTGATGAAGTTACATGATGCGTTGTAGGGGGTGATGCATTGTGGGGTCACGATGTCTACCTGGGATGCAGGACAACGACAACGACGACAACAACAATTGATGACGGAAGCTGACAAAAACACAATCGATCCAAAGAACGGGAGCCAAGACAACGGCACTTTAAGGAGGGTTTCTTGGACCTGGAACTCCCGACCGGCTTTTCGCATCCGAAAGGCCTCGAAGCTGAGAAGACAGGGATACGACCGGTATTTGAGGGAAAGCCAATATCCACAGCAGCGCTATTTTTGTAATGCTGGGAAATGGAGGTTGCAAGGTTCACTACCGTACGCTAGGTTCTCCCGAGGAGTGAGCGAGGCCCTGTGACTGGATCTCTGGAGCTGGATTGGACTCGGTTCGTCTGGAGTTGGATTTCTCCTTGTGAGAATTTTGAATACGAAGAGAACAGAAACCTCTTCATCTCGCTCTGGTGTTTTATTGTTTCTTGTGCCCTGGCACGCCTGGCTCGAGCCTGGTACGAACGGGTATAACCGCTGCCCACTACCTGGGCTGTCATCAATGTTGACCACGAGATCGAAAACCAACAAAGGGGCATCAATGAACAATGAACTCACTTTGTCACAGTCTGGACTCAAGACCCCAAGATTCAGGACCAGGCTCGTGTTTTCGATTAGACGCCAAGCGAGAGGACGATCCCGGGTGCATCAGGAGGCCGGTGGAGGAGCGCCATTATTATATGGGGTGCAATGGGGTGCAATGGGGTGCCAAGACGGCGTGGCAGTGTCAGATTCACGGACCAAAAGACCCAATCAGATGGCTCATTGCCCCTGAGTGCACGGATCACATCGTGACAGTGGGAGAACGACCAGAACACCGAGAAGATCCCCTGAGAAAGTTCCTCTTTCCAGCGATGACCGAACAAGAAAACAAACAGGGCCCCTTGCGTACTGGCAATTTCGGCCCAGTGGCTGACCCACAGGGCGGTTCCCCACAGTGGTGTTCCATTCTTCCAATCGAATTGGCGGCCTCTGCTTCCGTCACCATTCCAGTTGCCGGTTTCCATGTTCCAGGGCCGCAGCACAGTGCCAGTCGTGCCAGTGTCCCACAGGAGGGTCCAGTCCAGTTCCCCTGTTCCTGCGTTTTGCCTGCAGTGGATGCATCTTCAGCTGAAGTGACCTTTGCCGTGGAGTGTCTTTGTTTCGTTCTTTTACTTCTTTTCCCTTTCCCTCCCGCTCTTCCATCCCATCTTTTTTCTCTCTTCGTCATCCCATCCACCCCTTCCATCCCATCTATCCAGCCCAAACCAGTCCACAATTTTGTAGGACAGACATTCGTTATTGCCTGGATATAACAACTCCCGAAACCGCCACTCTTTTTCCCGAATTATCAACAACAGCCCCTCGAGCACATTCGATTATACACAACAACCACACACACAATGCGCGCTTCCGAATTCCTCGCCGGCGCCGCCGCCTTCCTCGCTTCCGGCGTATCCGCCGAAGCCTACCTCGGTTTCAACTCCGGCAACACGCTCGCCAACCGCGAAGCCAAGTTCAAGAAGGACTGGGTACAGGAGTTCACCACCGCCCAGAACCTCAAGAACGCCCCCGGCACCTTCAACGCCGTGCGCCTGTACACCAACATCCAGGCCTACTCTCAAACCTCGGAGCCGATCGAGGCCTTCGAGGCCGCCATCGAGACGGACACCAAGATCCTCCTGGGCGTCTGGGCCTCGGGAACCGATAGCATCGATCCCGAGATCAAGGCTTTGAAGACAGCCATCACCAAGTACGGCAAGAAGCTGACGGACCTGATCATTGGCGCCTCCATCGGTTCCGAGGATCTGTACCGTGTTTCTGTCACGGGCATCAAGAACAAGTCGGGCGTCGGCGCCGGCCCTTCCGAGATCGTCAAGTTCATCGGCGACTGGAAGAAGGCGTTCCAGGGCACCGCGCTGGCCAACGTGCCCATCGGCCACGTCGACACGTGGGACGTCTGGGTGAACGGCACCAACAAGCCCGTCATCGACGCGGTCGACTGGCTCGGCGTCGACGAGTACCCGTACTACGAGAACGGCAAGGGCAACAACATTGAGAACTCGGGCTACCTGTTCGACCGGGCCTTTGACGCCGTCGCGGGCGCCGCGGGTGGCAAGCCCGTCTGGGTCACCGAGACAGGCTGGCCCTACGTCGGCCAGACGTGGGACCAGGCCGAGGCCACGGTCAAGAACTCGCAGTTCTACTGGCAGGAGATCGGCTGCCGCAAGCTGTTCGGCAAGGTCCCCACTTTCTGGTACAACCTCCGTGACTCGAACCCGGACAACGAGATGAAGTTCGCTATCACCGACAACCTCTCGACCACTCCCCACTTCGACCTCACCTGCCCCAAGACCTTCAAGACCACCCCCAAGGCTTCCAGCTCCGGTGGTTCTTTCACTACTGCTACCGGCACTGATGGTGTCTCCTCTCCTGCTAGCACTGCTTCCGGCTCTACTGGCTCTGGCTCTACTTCTGGCTCTGGTTCCGATGCCGAGAAGTCTGGCTCTGGCTCTAGCACCAGCTCTGATAAGTCCGGCACCGCTACTGTCGCTTCTGAGAGCTCGGTCGCTACTGGCTCTGCTACCTCCGTCAAGGGTGTGTCGGCCGCCGCTGTGGCTGGCATGACCCTTCTCGTTGGTGTCTTTGCTATGCTTTAAGCGGTGAATGTAGTGACAACGATATAGATGGAAGACATGTAGTTGGGATTTGCATATACTGGGCTAGGTCATGTTGTTAGGTAGACAAATAGAAGGCGATTGCTTGGTTATCATCATGTCTTGCGTCTTGGTGTTTGCCAGGTGGTGATCTTGATATGCACTTACATCGCTGTAGCTTGCCGTAGCCCGTAGACATCTGTAGCAATGGATGCAATTCAATCATCAGCAATGAAGATCCCTTGCGTTCGTGATTACTTCCCAATCAATGAGTGAATGACAACAAAACGTGATTCACCAACCAACCGGTGGCTCCGTGTTCCATTGTGCCCGTGGCGCCAAGTTGCCAAGAACGGAACCCCCAATGTTGCCGCTCAGCCGCTCTTCCCGCGACCGCCAACGCCTGTCAGTCACAAGCGTCAGCTGCTTTCAACAGTGAGTCGCAAGTGGCTGTCCGCCCACGGTGCCAACGGTTCACAATCATGTTGGCGACAGGCCGATCATCTCAACAAAATCCAATAACGAAACGAACAGTGGAGAGCTTTGTGCGACGGTCGTACGTTTGCGATTTAACCGGCTGGGGTCCCGGGGTCGCCATCAAATGCACGCAAGGGCACAGCAGGGTGCGCTGAAACTTCAATGCGCTCGCTTGGACCGCTGCCCCATTCTCGTCGCGGCTGTTAGGTGTACCAGGTTGCGCTAACATCTGACCTAGTACTGCATTTGCTGGAATGTTAGTGGCTCCGCTTGCTGTTATCATACGTCAGGGGGCACGCACCGCGGACTGGTCACTATCAGAAGCAACAGCGCAACTGTCGCAACTCCGTCATCCAGCGTATCACCCGGCCCGGTTACGTCATTGACATACATCATAGCTGTAGGGTCCTCTGCCATCCCCCCGGACCCTGATAACATTGATCAACAACGTTTACATCAACAGTTTTTTTCTTTTTGCGTTTGTCGTTTGCAAAAGTCTGTCAGATAAATATTAGCAATCGGGATCCTGCGAAGGTTTTTGTAATATTTCGAACCATCTTTCTTACCTATCCCAAGAACTGAACAGAACAGGCATCGCATCCATCATCTGCGATCCACACCCAGAACACCAACCAACAACTTCCTATTTTAGACAACCCATCGCAAACCACCGACACCAGAGTCAAGAAACCATACCAGACAGCCAAAATGTCAGCCCAACAACCAACCGACCGCCCCCAACCCCCCAAGAGCGAAGGCTACCGACAAGGCCAAGGGAACCCCTCCTCCAAGCCCACCACCACAACCACCCCTCACCACTCGCTCCCCTCCTCCAAGACCGGAACCCCCCTAAACTCCGCTCCCGGCACTCCCGGCTCCCTTTCAAGCCTTTCCAGCCTTTCCTCTATGGGCTATCCCCTACCGCCCGGCGGTCCGCTCCGCATGCCCTCCGAAAACGCCGTCTCCGACACCCCCCTCACCTCCGACCCCTACGGCACTCCCGCCGGCGCTGGCGGAGGGGGAGGGGGAGCCCAAGATTACATGTCCTACCGCCGACCGACCAACGCCCAATCACAGCTTCCGACCGCAGAACTGCGTAATAACCTCAACGCCGCCGCCGCCACTCGTTCTGCCGCCGGTCCCGGTCCCGGCGTTGGGGTTGGGGTTAGTGGTGCCGGAGCATGGGGATCCTCGCGCGGTATCGGTATCATCGGCGGTTCGACGGGGCCTGCCAATCCAAGAGAGGCGAGGGAGACGCAGTACGCGTCGAGGAATAATAGCAGCACGGGGTTGAACGGTATGGCTGGAGGACAAACATATAACGGACGGGGTGCCGGTGGACAACACCCACTGAGGGAGAACTTGCAGCAGAGTGATGAAGCGAGGACGGAAGGAGGAGCAGAACAGATGGCTACGTATGGAGAGGGGGAGGTGGCTGATGCTGTTGAGGGGCAGGCGAGGAAGAGGAATAGACGGGAGTCGACGGCGCAGGGACAGGGGGGAAGGCCGAATTTGAGTTTGGCGCAGATGGGGGAGGGACAGCAGGGGGAGAGTGATCATCACCATGGGAGGGAAAGGATGGGGAGTGCGAGCCATAGAGAGGTTAGTGGTGAGAGGCATGGACGTGTGAGGGGAGAGGTGAGCTTGGAGCCTTCGGAGGCTGATTTGGAGAGGTAAGTTCTTCACTCCTGATACGTGCCGGGATGACGACAGTGCTAACGTGAATGGTGATATACAGAAAGAAGGTGCAACAGTCTTGGAAGAGGGAGGAGATCAAGCAGGCTAGAAAGGCGGGGAAGGATGTCGATGGGACGAGCGGGTTGGGGGGAAGGCAGCCTAGGCCTGAAGTGTAAAGGGGTGCGCATTAGAGACAGGATTGCAGCGTTGTATCAGCTTCGAATCCATGGTTAGAAGGATGGCGGTTAGAGGTATGACGGAGGATACGTTTTCTGTTCTAGACAGGTGCTTCTTTTGGACGTAGACTTAGAGGTACACGACAGTGCCATAAGGAACTGAGCATAGTTCGAGCATAGACGATTGTTGCTTTCGCTTCGGAACTCGACTCGACTCGACCCATCCCGCGTGCCTGACGTATGCATCGATCGCCCTGAAGGGGGCTCCGGAAGGTCGAACACCCCAAGGATTGTGTAATCACTTGTCGAACCATGTCGCCTCAACGATGGGGTATCGCCGATAACCAGTCAGGCATGCTGTACACGCCATACGGCACGTGTCGAAGACTGATGAAAGCCTCGACGACCAGGTAGATCCGGGTAATGACGAATGTGTCCAGCACCAAAAGCAGGAGGGGCCAGTCCACCAGATCCTCACGGAGAATGACGAACCGCATGCGTCTGTTTAGTTTTGGCTGGCTGTGTCCCTCTTTAAAGGTCATTTCCATCGGTCCAAAGTACCACTTGGCCAAAAGAGCTGGGGCGCGCAAAAGGAAGATGGCGGGAAGTGCGGGTCACTCACTCGATCGAGTGAGAAAGCAATAAAAAGTGTAAAAAGTGCAAAAAAAAAAGTGTCTGGCCTAGGAATCGAACATGGGACGTGACTACAAACTGGAAGGGAGTAGAAGAGAGCCCTATTTTTTCACAACCGGAAGGCGCCAGCTACAGCACTACTACAGGCCACAGAATTCAATCCGACCCGATTCAAGTCCTGTAAACAGACAGGCCTGAACAAGGCACCCGCATCGAAGAGCGTCCAAGCTCTGCTGCCCCTCCTGTAGCCCCGTGAGTTTCGCCCTCTTGCGCACCACACCGCTCGACCACTGGACCAGACGATGACCTGGATAGAACTTCTGACTTATCAACCCCCATCCATAGGCACCCTCGAGCCCTGTAGGGAAGATCGAGTCCCATGCAGCAAGGTGAACTCCTCCATACATGGCATTCAACGCGCAGATGCAGACACAGATAGAACGTTCAAGTCTGCCTTCCTTGAACTCGGACAACAAGAAATCGACAATCACGAAGGTCAGTTGACGCATGGCGCTGTTCATAGCGAAGTCCTGCTGGTCAACCGTAACCGTAGTTCGAAAGTCGCTTATGACATTCGAGGCCCAACAGAAGCAGCTCCTGAAGACCTAGAGAGGATGCCTGGACTCTGAAAGCACCAAATGGAGGAAGTCCTTCAGGTCATTCCAAAATCCTGGAGGTAGCATCCAGAAGCTGGACTCCCGGGGGGTAAAAGTATCGTGGTACAACGCACTCCGGTACTTGAGCTTTGGGTAGCGACAACGTGGTCGATTTGCGCATACATCTGCGCAGTTGACGTAGGGTTGGGGGCGTTGCATGGGCTCTCCGTCAAGAGCAGTGATTTGTCTCACTACGCTTGTGGCTCGCTCTCTATCCGTGCTGGAGAAAGGAACTAAGGAAGGGGAGGCTTTGTGGCCATGGGACTTCTGGCCCTGGCAGCCCTGCGTACGGAAGACTTTCCGGTGAACAAAATTGGGGCCGCAAACATTGTGACGGTACCAAATCCACACGGAAGTACCATTCCGTCTTTCAGATCAAGCTCAGGCTGTGAAGGAGTGGACGAAGAGTCGATGTATGTAACTTGGATCGAGTCTCCGCTGATCTTCGTGATAGGCCTGAGCGTCGGAGTCCCTGGCTTGTCTATGGGCGACATAGTGCTGGAATCTGCTGACACTGCCAAGATGGGCGTCTCGTCGTTGAGTGTCTGCTTCGGATACAGGCATGTCCTGATGTTTTGTTGTTCGCAGAACTATTCCTGGACCATCAAGGCAAGGGCGTCTTGAAAGCTTTCGGTTGAAAGGCAGATTGGCTCCTGGATATCCATAGGCTACTATGGGGTACAAGTCAGATCGACGGATTCCCAATCTGGGGAGGGGAGGGATCAGAGCTGGAACTTACCTTGAACCACACGGCGTACACAACAATAGAGCAAGCCACGTCCACAAGAACATGGGTCTCTAGAAGCGAGATAGGCAGCCGCTGCGCCTTTCGGGCAACGCATTGTGTTACCATCCCAAGCAGCTGGAGCAGGACTAGGCACTTCTGGAACGGACTCGCTTTACTCTTATCGTCCAGCTCAGTGTCGGGAACTACGAGCAGATCCATGTAGCCCAGTTCGGCTAGCAAGCAGATGCCGTCCGGTGACAAGGCGAGATGCTTTGGTAGAGCTCGAGTTGCTCCGGATGGGTGGATGTCTTCGGTTGAGACTTGGAAGCCGCCCATGACAACGAAGAAGCAGAACTGGAGACCGAACATATGCTGTGCATAATAGAAGACTGGCAGTTAACCAATTGTAAGAGAATGATGCGATAGGCAGGAACGACAAAATACCCCTTCCGGGCAAGCCAGACCTTTTTCTCTTCTTTGATCGATGATGCCCTTAAGCTCCCGCTGAAGAGCCCTCGCTTTTGCATACTCCCAAATAGCCCCGAACAAAACAAAGTCAGGAGCCAGCAATGCTTCAATGGCCATTGTTATCTTGCCACCTGTTAGGCTGGCTGATGGAGGTGTTATTGTCTTCTTCTCTTCCTTGGACATTCGGAGCGTATCTTCGGGTGCATGGCTGTCCAGATGCAGGCAATCAATGTTAGCAAGCAGGAAGTACAAGATGTCTCCAGTGCCTCTGGTATTCGGGGAGCCCACCCATGCCGGGGCAATTGTCGTTGACAGGAAGTTCGTATCATTTCTGTGCTGGTCAAGCAAATCTTCAGTGCTTAGAACCTCCGAGGTGTTCACTGGGTACCGGGTGACATTATTCGCACCAAGAACACAGACAATGGCGAGGAAGAGGTACGGCATCTGGGTAGTCCGAGCAGCACTCGACGGAAATACGTAAGGGCAATAGGCAAGACGATCGGAGGTGATGGGAGCGGGCAAGCCGGATGCCAACATTGGAAGAGCAAAGTTTGACAAAGTCAGGTGCCATACTCACCTACTTAACCGCACGAAGGAGAGTGCCCTGCGGTGGATATAGACCCAGAAGCATGGAGAAAGCCATGATGATACTGCTCGCCTACGATGAAGCTAGCTGACGAGGTTGCACAGCAGTCAGCGGTTGGCTCGTGAACCTCAATGTACCTCGAGTGGCGGTGCCGGCTAATTGTCTGGTCCGGCAGATCAGCGAGGACAATTCGAGAACTACGGCTCCGTGGACATTGTATGCCCATATAGACTGTCTGTGTCACTGTTGCATCGCCGTCAATGGCTCAACGAGTGATCATTGTCGCGGAACGAGTTGCGGTGTCGATGGATGTACGTAAAGGTGGGGGCCGAACGTTGGCTGTTCGGAACTCTGGAGCCGCCGGGCGGCAGGACAGGAGGTACGCATCTGGAGAAGTTTAACCATTCGAGTTAGCAGCTGGTTTGGACATGATTTGATCTCGACAAAGAGCACGCACCTTCAAGGAAGCCGTCGACGATGGAAAGAGCATGGTAGCAAGTCTGTGGGATTGGTGCCCGAAGCGAAAATTTTTGGTTGCGAAGAAATGCGAGAGATCAAGTGCACAGATGAGCAAGTGGTTTGGTCGCTAAGATAGGAAAACTGCAGGAGTGCAAGGGCCGAAAATGGAAAGTGCAACTGGTGTAAGTGCGTTGGGTGCTTGTCGTCATGTCTTGGCAGAGGGTTTTGTGTGAGGGACACGTTATTAGTCATCATCGTGACTTGAGGTCAAGGGTTGTCAGTAGAAGAACGCACGACCCATATCACGGCACTTATACGGTGATCTCCAGCCCATGGTGGACTTGAGGCACCAGTGTACTGTGTCGAGAATCAAGATGCACAGAGGTACAATCGTCAAGACGGGAGCGCAAAATCTTGAAGGGACAAGGGCAGTATTGGAGAATCTTGAAAAGAGGATCGTTTGCCAGATGCCTCTTTCTTTCCTTTTTGCAGCCATTCGGGCCTTGGCAATGTGACGGACCTGGTGTTTGACGCCGAAATTCTCCCGTTGATAAGGGCTGAGCTAGCCACCAAACCGAATTCCAACCGGCCAATGAAATGAGGGGATCTCGAACACCGCAACACAACCGAACCGACGAGCACATCCCCTTTACCTTCACCATGCCCGAACTTAAAGACGAGCAGATTGTGCAGGCCATCGCCACCGCGCCTTCGGCCACAGTTCGGTCTGTCCTGCGCGCGCTCTGTGCCGACGAGGAGACGAAGCTCCGCATTGGACGATACCTTTCGCAACTTCCCCTCACCTACGAAGCAGCGGACCAGAGCCCACAAGTTTCCAGCTCCAGCACCTCAAGGAAGCGAAAGACAGCTCCCGCGCAAATCGAAATATGCGTTCAATGCGAGTCCCAGTTTGAGAAGGGCGACGAGTCGTTGACTTGCCGGCATCATCCATGTGAGTCCCACGCGTTTCCCATGGGGTCAAAAACAGCGGTTCGCGGGGTTGTGGAGTATCTGGATCTTATACTGACCTTGTCAATCGCTCCCGCCGGCGTATGAAGATGATATGGAACTTGACGACGACCCGTATAACCTTGCTTGGGCGGACTGGCCGGATTGGCAACCGATGGAAGACTCACCTTATTGCCGCGAGGTGAATCCTAACGGGTTTACATTTCCTTGCTGCGGTGAGCCTGGGTCAAGGGCTCACAAGGGATGCAAAATGGGCAAACACCGAGCTGCAGATGGGAAGCGGGGCAAGTATAAGCCCTCTAAGAACAAGAACGGAATGCTCGCGGCGCTTGAGGAGTTAGAGGCCAAAGAGAGAAAAGAGAGAGCCATAAATTGGGTTCCGAAGAGAGATGGCTTTGATGTCTTTGCCTCACAACCTAGGAATTGACTTCTTTGTAAAAGACGTTGTCCAAATCCTCAGGTCATTATGATCCTCATTTCAGGAGACGGGTGTCCCCACCAGCACAGCGGTACGCGGGGTTATCTGCGGGGAAACAAGCCCTAATGTACGCCGTTAGGGCCCGCCTATGCAAGTCCCCGCGGACAACCCTCAAAGCTCCAAAATTGACATCCCACGTTTATGGACCAAAGTTACCACTTCCAACATTTCGACACCACACAATCCTGAACCACAAGGCCCCGTTATTGACTTTCAAGTACCTGATAGCACATATCCCTTACGCCTGGTGATCATCATCAACTCCAAGATGCCTCCCGCTCGCCTACCAATCCCCGAGGAGGTCAAGAATGTGTACCTCATGATGGCCATCCAGGAGGCGCCCGAGTCCACCATCCGGACCGTTCTCCGAGCTCTCTGCGGCGACGAGGACTACAAGGCACGAATCATGACTCTCATGTTCAACAAAAAGCTCCCACTCAAGCCTGAAGCCACTACCACGGCAGCTGGAGCCTCCACCGAGTCGTCGTCCAGAAAGAGAAAGGCTCCCAACACGGAGATCTGCATCCAATGTGACGAGCCCTTCGAGGAGGGAGACAAGAGCGAGACGTGCAAGCATCATCTTTGTAAGTCCCATACTCCACATTCCATCCAAAACAAACGTGTCGAGACTAACGTACCTCCCCCAACAGACGACATGGAACTAGACGAGGACGACGAGACTTGGCTCGAAATGCCTGTGTTCCCAGAGGAGATCTCGGACACGCCGTTCTTCCGTCAGGAAAACCCGCAGGGCTTTGTCTTTCCCTGCTGCGGTACGAAGGGAAGCCGAAGCAGGGTGAACAGGGGATGCACTATGGGTAAGCATCGGGCGGCAGATGGCAACAGGACAAAGTATCCGGGGGAGGAGAAGGAGAGTTCTAGCGAGGAGGACGACGACGATGACGAAGAGACAGAGGACGATGAGGACAAGGAGGGACAAGTTGAAGTTAAGGAGAACGATGGGGATAAGGACAAGGAAGATGCAACAAAGTGATGCTTTCGCGGAAAGGCTGAGAGCCTAACACCAGGGCCGCCATCACAATACATGGTAGGCTAAAATATTGGGCGAGAAAATCTGTGTAGCAGATGGACATAAAGTGAAAGATGCAACCACGCATGCGTGTCATGACTTTGGGTCGGACTGAGTTGGATGGTAGATGATTGTACGTATCTACGTTGCATGGAGCATTATGAGAGTGTACCGTATAATCTCGGGGCACTGGGTTTTAGGTTCCAAGGCCTCAACCACAGAATCTATGTATCAGGTGCCTTAGGGTTTGGGTTTTGGTAGAGAATTCGAGCATATGCAATACCAGAGGTGCCTCAAGTGTACAGATTATGCCTAATTTCCAGGGAACCTAAAACCCAGTGCCCCGAGATTATACGGTATTCGAACTATGAACAGCACCACCTCCGACCTGATTTCTGTCAAGTGTTTTCTGGGCTCTTGGACCAGCACACTGGTTGAGAGGTGACCGAGTAATGTCAGCGAAAGGGACAAGATAGGTGACCAAGGGTTAGGGTCACCAATGGCACCCTTCACTGGGATGCCACGATGCCAAGCCCCCCCGCCCCCGGGCCGTCAATTTTCTTCCAGACCCCCATATATTTCGCGCTCGTCCCTCTTTCTACACCAACTCAATACGTCGCAATTATCGACATTCCATTGGTTATCATCGTCGTTCACAATATGCCACCCCTACGCCCACCCAAGCTCAACGACGAGCAGCTCTTGAACGCCATCGCTTTGGCGCCCGAAGATACCGTTCGCGCCGTGCTCCGCGCCCTCACGGGAGACGACGCCTTGAAGTCGCGCATCGCGACACTTATGGCCAAGTTGCCACTTGGACTTGCAACCACGGCAGCAGGGAATGGTGGCAAGCGCGATGAGAGTTCCAAGAAAAGGAAAGCTCCCACTACGCAAATCTGCGTGCAATGCGATGAACTCTTCGAGGAAGGAGATCAGTCCAAGACGTGCAGATATCATCCTTGTAAGTCTGGTTGTGATACTACGCCTTTCGATGTTTGACTTCACATGATCAAAAAACCTGGCCCGAAAATGGTAAAGAACTGATATTCATAATCTCCAGATGATATGGAACTAGATTACTCCGCCCCTGCCTGGGTTGACTGGCCTTATCCCGACGGCATACACGACAGTGAGCACATGCGCAAGGCATACCCGAACGGATTCACCTTTCCTTGCTGTGAGGCTTTGGGAACCGAAGCGAATGTGGGCTGTAAATTGGGGAAGCATCGGGCGGCGGACGGGAAGAGGAGCAAGTACCCAGGCTCTGATGGAGAGACTGCTAGTGAAGATGAGGAAACTGAGGAGGATTTTGACGAGAGCGAGGAGGAGGATTGGGATGACGATGAAGATGAGGATGAAGACGAGGATGAAGACGAAGAGGATGAGCAAGATGGCGAGGAGGGTCAGGACAAGGTCAAAAGCGACGGAGACCAGAAAGCGTGAGGCTATCGTGGGAAAGATGAGGCTAAAGTCAAATGTTTACTTTAATGTGATCACGCGAACCACTATAGGGTAGGTAGACCGAAGAACACCGAGGGTCATCACGGAAACCGGATGTTGTTAGCGACCAAGGGTTAGGGTCCAAATGTTCGATCCGCAGGAAATAGAAACATTGAGTGCACGTCAACCCTACCTGTACAGCGGACTCTTTTTTTTTTAAGATATGTTTATGGAGATACCTAAGCAAGGCCAAGTTATGTCCGACAGGAAAGGATGCGTGGCGATGCATTGATAAGGCTGTCAAAAATGATGCTGTTAGGTTCCGTTGAGGCCAACAATCGACCAAGTTCGATTTGTTGGTCATTTGCCTTGACCAGGTAACCGTTAGTGCGTGGTGAATCAGGGCATGGACATGGGTCATCCCCGCACAGAACCCGGCGCCACAAAGTTAAAATTGACGACGTGGAAACCACCAACCAACCGGCCAGCAGCATGACTTGTGATTCCATACCAACAACATCTTGCACCACAGCGACTGATTCTCTACGAATCGTTCTTTTACGCCCGCAGACGAATCACCAACCATGGCTCTCGCGCATCTAATCAAAGGGCGAACAGCTCACGTTGCCAATCGGCCAATATGCACTGCGCCGGAGAGTGTGGCAGTCGTCCCCCACTACCGCAAAAACTCGGGCTACTGATTTTAAGGTTCCAAGGCCTCAACCACAGAATCTATGTATCAGGTGCCTTAGGGTTTGGGTTTTGGTAGAGAATTCGAGCATATGCAATACCAGAGGTGCCTCAAGTGTACAGATTATGCCTGATTTCCAGGGAACCCTAAAATCAGTTGCCCGAGTTTTTGCGGTAGTTTGCATGTTTTGTTCCTTGCTTCCAGACTGCGGGTCCAGAACTCTTCCTTGGATTCTTCCACTTCTTGCCACAAGCAACCAAACACGACAAAATTCCCACTGCTTTGCTTTGTTCAACTTTTTATGCAGTGTCTTGCGCGCCCTTTGGCCAAGACCACAATGCAGACCATGACGCCCGAATTTAGTTTTGGGAAAACCAGATGCCCGGTAAGTCCGCTACAGTAGGTTTTAAGGTCTGCCACTTGCATTAACAGCGACGTACCTAGACACAGCAGAACGCAACTAAGAAACCTTCAACCCTACAGGTGCGGTGCGGGACTGACGGGCCTCGAGTTCGGCCTCCCTAAAATTACGTCAAGTGGCCGGACATTCCGATTTCCGTCGCTGGCCGCTGCAGCATCTCGAGGGCACAAGCCCCGCCAGGCATTTGGAAATACTTATAAAAGCCCACCACCCACCACCTTCTTGGAACCCGAGTTCTCTCCAAACCGTTACTCTTCCAAACACCTAGTTCGAACCAGTTCGAGGCAGCAACCGCAACCATGGCCTGGAACAACGACAAGATGTACTGGGAAGTTCCCATGCTCCACCCATGCCGACCATCCGCCCTGGACAAAAACATTATCGAGCAAATCAACAAAGCTCCAGATTACACCGTTCGCGCCGTCCTACGCCACCTCACCGCGGACTACGACCAAAGATTCGTTATCGAAAACCTTATTTCGAAGCTTCCACTCGACGAGTCAGAGTTGCAGATTCCTGAGAATAAGAGCAGCAAAAAGCGGAAAGCCGAAACTCAAACACCCGAAGATCACAGTCCCAAGAAGAGAAAGATAACGCCGAAGCTGGAGATCTGTCTCCAGTGTGAAGAAGTTTTCGAAGAGGGTGACACATCCGAGTCATGCCGCTATCATCTCGGTATGAACACACCCACCTGTCTTACACAAGAAACCCCAGGTTGCATAAGAACGTGAAAGCTAACCAGAAGCCGTGGTGCCTGGCGGGACTTCTAGGAATGGTTCTTGATCTCAAAGCCCCGTACTGGGAGACCCTGGGTCCTGGGTTCCTTGTGGAAGACCGACCCACCAACCGAAAGGTGCACTTGCGCGGATACTGGTTTCCCTGTTGCGATAGGCCCGGAGTATTTCTAAAGATGGGGTGCAGGGTCGGCAGACATAGAGCTGCTGATGGGAAGCGGGAAAAGGACCTTTATGGATTTAAAGATGAGGACCACTTTCGAAACTTTTGGGGTGTACCAAAGAAAGCGGAGATGGCCTCGTGGGAGGCTGATTGCATCGATCTCCGAAGGCGCTCTATGTCATTAGAGGTACAGTCTGATTCAGCTGCGGAGGAGTCGGACTCTTCTCCAGCCACGGAGGAATCAGACCCCAAGAAAGCCACCAAAGGGCCAGACGTCTACGACCCCAATGGGGAAGACGACCATTCAGAGGAGGAACACAGCTGGGTCGACGAGTATGACGAAAATGGCCAGGACTTTCCTGACTTCATGCAAATGCCTCATAAAAAAATGCTTGCCGCGTTGAGGGCTCAAGAGATCGCTGTCCGGGAAGCCTTCGCTACCAGAGAGGCCTTTGAATCCCTGCTCGGACCTCTTTGGCCTAGTCAGACCTTGATGGTGGAGAAGCCAAGTCTGCCAAGATGGAATCGTATACCAGGAACCGGGGCTCAAACGATCTCAAATGAAAGCGAGAACAAAGCCCAGGAACAGAGCGAAGACAGAGAAAAAAAGAATTGATCAAGGACAGGCAGGAGCTGCAGGCTGAGAAACCGAGGACGGGGGGTAGAGAGACCCAATCTCGTGCACAACAGTACCTTCAACCGGCTCGTGTCAGTGGTGGGCTTTGTTTGTTCAGATTCTCTGCTGCGGTACAGATAGCCTACACTAGTCCGACGATGCGATTTTAAGACCTTCTCCCTTCAAAACATTCGGGCTGGTCGGTAGTTACTAGTGACGAATATTACAAATTGAATATACTTCATTCAGTTCTGAGAGAGTGCCCTGCTCTCTAGTGATCAACAAACAACGTGCCGTCTACATGTACTTTGAATTGCTGCCCTGTTGCATCTTACTCGTCAGGGCTCGAAACGCCTCTGACTTAACTAATAGTCTGTGCCGCTTCGAGGCCAGACGAGTAGTACTTGTAGGTGGCCCGAGGTCCCATGAGGTGAACCATCCAGGTTAGATTCCTGAGTCGGCCCTCCCAGGCAATCTTTTTTTTTTACCACTTTTCACTGCTGTGCATCTTGGTGATGTGGAAGCATCGATCGTATGTAGCTCAGCGCACTGCATAATTCTATTGTCCTTGGAAGTGTACGGAGTTAAGATCCGCGCAGAGTGCAGACTAAGACATATTCTTACGAACTTGGCCTCTCTGAATTTCAATCTCGGCGGTTCCTAAGGCACGAACTTTCGTTCATGCAGCTTGTTGTCCGCGCTGAGTGACCGATGACACATCCACTTATGTTGGTGTGCCGCTGATAAGCGGAACTCGGGGTTCCAGCACCGGCATATCAGATGCAAGTGGAAGATGCAAAGGAGAGGAGAGAGGCTGTTTTCCAAGAATATGTAAGCATTCATGCGGGACGGACCTCGAGGCGCATTTCCGGCAGTATTTGGAAATAAAATGGTGCATCTTTGCCGGACTATGCAGCTTAGACCAAGTTGTGCAATTTGCAGTTCTTGTAGGATGTCCGGATTTGCCTCCGTGTGTTTCAGGGAGATATAAACCTCGCTCTCCAGCGGCAGCGAAAACATTTCTCCTTCTCCTTCTCGAGCCACAAAACACCAGGAACCCGAATTATCATTCATCGACTTCTTTCAGCAAAGCTCTTTTATTTGCAGATCCTAAAAATGGATTCCCATCGTTCCCCCGACTTTGACAACTGGCAGCAGCAGTATATCGAAGAGGTACGCATGAGGATCGAAGAGCGAAGCCGGAGGATCGAAGAGCGACGCCGGAGCATCGAAGAGCAGCGCCGGAGCCAGAGACTTCAGAGTCTTGAAGATATGGTCCGGAATGTGGACGATAGGCTTCGGAATCTGGAAGAGACTTTTTGCTCGAGTCTACCACGGGCCTCGCCGTCAACATTTGTTCTTGATGAAATCCGCCTTCACGAAGAAACACCACGTGTCCTCAAGCCCCGCAAGGCCACCTCCAGCAGCTCCAATACCAACACCCGTCCCCCAGAGGACCGGTACAAAGTCAAGCCGCAGATGTGTGTCCAATGTGGCGCGGATCCCTACTGGTTATACGATAATAAATGCGTGTATCATCCAGGTGAGTTCACTCTACATCCCCTTTTGCCTCATTCACACATTTTTGATCCATCAGTTCCTATTTATTCTATTCGTTCTGTGTCGGTCGCTGAAATTCAATGTCGACGTACCTAGGGAAACTAGAAGTCGACCGTGAAGCGCTCGTGTGGCTTGTGCAGCGTTATTTCGTCTTTGATGACAAGGAAATGGAGGAGATCGACTGCGAACTCAACCGGATTCACTACCCAGAAGGGTTCAAGTTCGGCTGTTGTGGTGGGAAGCACGACTCCAAGGGCTGTGCGACCGGAAAACATCGCCTTGATGGGGATCACGCGACATGTGGGTTACCTGAAGCAAATGTGTGCGAGAATCCTGAGGTTGAAGTCGTGATTGTCAGTGCGAAAGACGAGATAGCTTCATGGTTTTTTTCAGGCAATGTTGCACTGGGAAAGGCAATGGCAAATATGGGTTGTGGTTGTTGTAACGGAGGAAGAGGAAACGGAAAGAAGGGCAGCCTAAATACCCAGGACGGGAAGTGCCAGTGAATGGGCGCCAAGGCCAAGGCACGACCGGCCAACAGGCATGGGTCACACTGCATGAGGAGGTGGTTGAACCATTCGTGTTGTTATTTACAAGGAAGGAACGACCTCCCCGAGAAGATTACCAAAATTTCACTTCAAATTACGTCGTCAGTACTGCGCCTTCCTTCTGTGATTTGTTTTCTCGCAGGGCAGTGTGCCCTAATGTGCACGTCGATGGTCTCCGTTCCTTGAACACCTCCCCTCCGACATTGTCTTCAGTTCTTTTCCTTGGTCACCATCATCCAGCAAGAAGGCCACGCAATCGAGGTTGGCTGGCTGATTCCACAAACTCTTTGATCAATCATTTGTTCGTCCAAGCTGCAATCGTTCAAGATGCCCAAGAAGAGAGCTGCCTCCCCTTCGCGCTCGCCCGTCGCCAAACGGAAGCGTACTGCCACCGCTTCCAAGGCCACCGCTTCCAAGGCCACCGCTTCCAAGAAAACCACTGCTTCCAAGGCTACCGCTCCCAAAAAGGTCACCGCTTCCAAGACTCCCGCTTCCAAACCACCCCGCCCAGATCGCAATGCGTCTGGAACCGTAGGAAGTTCCGTCAACGCCAAGCCACCTGGCCCAAACCAAACAAATTCCCTCCAGCCCAAGGATGACGACAAACCGAAGCCGCCCACCAGGGTGAAGGTCTCTGAGCTCCAGAAGCCTCGAGCCTATTTCTACCCGATTAGAAAGGAAGAGGAGGAACCGGACCTCCGTCAGTGTGACGATTGCGGCGCTGAGTACAATAGCAAGACCGAGTCGGGGGACTGTTACTATCATCCCGGTAGGTGTCTCCCTTCTCCCGTCACTACAGGTGATCAAACCACCCCACATTCTAGCCGGACACTAATATCACTTGCTTCATCATTGAATTAGGCCAACTGGTCATCGACGACGAAGCACCCTGGCTCCATTGGATGGGCTTGCATCTCAATGACCCGGAAGAGCTGCAATGGATAGAGGACAACGTCGAGTGGTACCGTGACGACAAGTTTGAGGCTGGATTCATGTGGGACTGCTGCGGAGAGTCACGCTATAATAAGGGCTGTGAAACTCAGAGCCATGTGCCTGGATCTTGGCGTTACGAGGAATGAACTGGGGACCGTCAAGGAACAACTCTGTGACCAATTGCCCACCTGAAAGGCTGTGTATGCATGGGGATCGAGGTTTGAGCGCCGGAGCATATTGTTGGGTCCACGATGGTTGACGGCTGCAAGCACAAAGGTCAAATAGTACACGGCTTTCTGGCCTGCAACTGAAGTAAATAACGTCAATGTAACCTACCGGAATTGATTTGTGATATTCACTTGGGCACTTGCTATCAAGCAAGACATGATGGAAGTCCAGAGAAGTGATAGACAGAGGAAGGAACGCTCCCACAAATTGAAACCCCAGCATTCTTCGGTTCGTTACGACCCGCCCTTCCCACACCATTGCACTTTCCTTTCGTCGCCCCGCCTTTCTACGGAACGGCTTGACACTCATTTTTTTGGCCGACACTGAACTCAGCCCTTTTCGTCATACAACCACGACCACGGAGTTTTCGAAACGTTCGAACTTTGGCATTGCATCGCCATTTATTCTTCATATCTTTCAAGCCGAGATGGAGGAAGCACGCAAGATGCCCATACCAAATGATGTCTTAACCCCTCGCCCGCCGGTAAAGAAAGACAAGCAGGCTGCCGGTGCAACGCCTACCCCCATTTTGGAAGCCACCATTAGCCGTCGCAATAGCAACATGGGACCCTCTGTCAAAATTGAGGATGACGACGAGCCCAAACCGCTCATCAGAGAGCCCATCTCCTCGAAGCAACCAGCTCCTGGAGCCGTTGACGGACCGCCCGCCACCGTAAAGCGGAAGCGAGAGGAGACACCCGAGAAGAAGCCGAAGAAGGTCAAAGCTGAAGAGGAACTGGAAGAGGAGCCGGAAAAGAAGTTGGCGTATTGCATTCATTGCGAGGAAGAGTTCGACCCGGAGGACGAGGACGACGATGGCTACTGCCCGGGCGGTGACTACCATCCCGGTGAGTCGGCTCAGATGACCACTCCCATATTTTTGGACAGACACTGACAAAACCTGCGGCGTCGTTTGTTTAGGTGACATGGAGCTCAACCGGTATTCTCACAGCTGGCGCATGGAAGCGTGCATCGATCCTTGGGAGTCGGGTTCTGGTTCGGAGTACGATTTAGATACAGACGAGTGGCGTTGGTCGTGTCCCGGCGGATTCACCTGGGATTGCTGCGGAGAGAGTGGAGGCTCTATGGGCTGTGAGCGGCGTGACCACGAGGCGGAGGAAAGCGACGAGGATGATGAGTGACGAGAGCGACTGAGCTGGAACTGTCAAGCCAGATGAAAATGCGACAGCAGAACATGGGCTTTATTCTGTACCTGTAACGGAAGAAACAAGGTGAAACAAGGCAGCCAATAATACCAGAACGGAGTACTACTAGTGAATGACAACCCGAGTGAAGGGGCGTCAGGGCAGGGCACGGTCCACGAACAATCCGAGAGAAAGGAATTTTTGTCTCAATCCGTGCCCTGACTTGCTTTGCGCAAACACCAAACAATTCTCCATCTGGTCTATCTCACTGAACCCCTTCCACACCCCACCAACGGCCCTGGCAGTCAAGCGGCCAAAATGGCAAACGAACAAAGCATTCCACTTCCACAAGTGGACGAGCGCTGCAGAAAAACCCTTGATGCGATGAACAGCGCTCCCTGCCTCAGCATCCGCGCCGTACTGTTTTCTCTCTACGCCGAGGCTGATGCCGAGCTGAAGTCGCGCATCGAGGATCTTACCCACGACTTCACTATAACCGTTCAAAACTTGAACGCAGGAATAGCGACACCTGCCAGCGGGCTGAAAACGGAGAAAGCGACAGAGGTTCTGACGGACGTACCGACTGATGGAACACTCTATTGTCATATTTGCGACGACGTGTTCGACCCGACCAACGAGGGCGACCTCTGCTACCATCATCCCGGTATGTTTCCCCCCGTCTACTCTGACTCCTGAAAGAGTTGTCAAAACACTGACTTTCGTGACGTCGTTGAACAGGCAAAAGGATCGCCAACCCCGACTTTGACAGCGTGGCTTACGAGATGGAGGTTGATCCCTACACGTACAACTTGAAGGTAGAGGAAGGCTTGGACACGGAGGAGAACCGCTTGGTGCCTTTGTGGGCGTCCACTTGGGACTGCTGTGGAGAGCCTGGCGATTCGAGGGGTTGTGTACAGGGCATTCATGAGGAGTACGTGGAGGGCATGGAGGAGTGGGGCGATAGTGATAGTGACGAGAGCGACTGAGCTGGATTCGGCGAGTCGGGAAGTCATGGAGGATAGCCAAGCAGAAAGGGAGGCTACCGTCGCTACACCACGGAAGGTGAAGCTCGAATCCTGTGGCGGGGAAACTTGTCCAGATCAACGGAAATGCATGCAGGAAGGATAACACCCACGACAGACAGGTAGTAGCTCGGACAATGTTCGTTTCGTTCCGGCTGCTACGATTCAGAAGTTCAAGATGTGTAACGGAAGGCACGTTTGTCAAGGGGACAAGTTGGATTCTGATCGTGGCCCCTCTCTTTTCCTTCAGACTCTGCTGCTTGCGCCTTCCGCTTGCAACTCCTTTCACCCGCTTCTCACAGGGCAGTTTAAGTTGCACCAGTTCGCTCCCGTTTTTCAGAGAACACCGAAAACCTTGTTCCCAACAACGACAGTCAACTCCAGCGCCAGGTGTTCAATCTCCGCCGTTCTGCATCATTGAACTTCGATCCACCACATCCTGTCGCTTCTTTTGTACCAAAGCTCAAGATGCCCAAGAACCGAGCTCCGCCTTCCGCAACAGCTGTCCCGGCCCCCGCAGACAGTGAACTGTACCAAAAGACCGTCACGGCAATTCTGTCCAGCTCCGAGTCGGTGCTCCGCTCCGCCTTGCACAGTTTGTACACATGGGAAACAGGGGACAGCGTTCACAGCGATGCCCTGAAGTTGCGTATCTACGAGCTTGTCACTGGTTACTCCGCTTCCGCAGACGGCAACCGAAACCCACTACCCGCCAAGCGAGCGGGGGAGGAGATGCCGAACGATGAAAGGAGATCCAAGAAGCGGAAAACAGCCACCGAAGAAGCGCTCTACTGCGTCCGCTGTGGAGAGACAGGTGAATCCACATTGACGCGGTGGGGTTGCTCCCACCATCCAGGTGAGTGGAATGCTACCTCTACATAAACTGTTGGATTTAGACCTAGCAAATTTCAAGTCTGTTCAAACGCTGATGCGGCTTGCCCCGTCGTCGATTTAGGCATTATGAAAGTCGACTACCATCCGGATGGATTCAAATGGACTTGTTGTGGACTGCCTGGAAGCGATGAGGGCTGTGAGCCGTGTCATCACAAGCCCCCCGAGGGCTATGAAAGCGACGAAAGCGACAGCAGCGGCGAGGAAGACGAGGAAGACTCGGACAGCGACGAAAGCGACGACAGCGATGAGAGCAGCGAGAGCGGTGGGAGCGATGACAGCGACGACAGCGATGACAGCGAGAGCAGCGACGAGAATGCTTGATCTGATACTTGCAAGCAAGGACATGTTAGAGCCTTACAGAGAACGAACGGACACACTTGGAGCCCACTATGTGTAGGAGCATTTCGAACTTCGAATACATGTCTATGTATGGCTATGGAGTAGTGATGGATATGGGGGAAAAGAGGAGAAGATTCGGACTCTAGGAAGCTGGAACCATCAAGCAAGGACGCTGAGGCAGAGAAGTACTAGGGAAGCTGTGTAAGGAGAGTCGACCTGTGGTACCGATGACGGATCTTGAAGATTGTGGATGTATGAAAGGTGCTTGGGTTGCAACTTGCAACTCGAAGCAGCCGGTAATGGCCCGGAGATTGTAATTGATATTGATATGGCCCGTGCATCACTCCACTGAAGCCCCTGTATCGCCAAGATGACAGCCGATCAAAGTGTGGAGTCGACGGCGTCCAAACAACTTTGAAAAGGCGACTACTGACTGAATGGAAGTGTCCAGGTTGCAGGTACACAAGGAACCTCAGATGATAGTTTCTCAACACCCGCATTTCGAACAATGGCCGAGCGGTGTGTTGTTGGATTACACGTACCGTGGTGTGTTGCTTGCAGGGAGGAGCTAGCGGGAGGCGGCACCGTATGCCAGATACGAAACTCTGCTAAGGACGGGACGCTGGCTTGTAGCGCGCTTATGGAGCTGCCACAGTGCCACCTGCTATCGTATCGGTAAGGCCCCCGGTTCGAGCTCGGTCAGTTCCTTCTCTTTTTTTTCTGTGGTTTTTGCTTCTTCCCTCTTTGCCCTTCAGCCTCGCTTGCTGCCTCTTTTTCAGGGCCATCCATGACGATTAGCAAGGGTTCCCTTGTGTTCACGGTACATGAGATGTGCATCGGGCTGGGGGTGGCTCGAGTGCCTGCGGTAAGCGAATACGACACGTGCCCCTGGGAGTAGGATCGTGAGGCAGCCCACTAACGAAAAGAGGGATGAAGCGTTAGAATACGATGTAGGTATCGTCCTAGATACGGGTGTTCGAGTTCCCACTGATGAAAATGGATTGAGAATGGAATTAGGTAGTTGGAGCACGGCGTGATTTGAACTGGCATGCCGAACTAACACGTGCATTTAGCGGTGCCGGTGGCCCGCTGCAGGCCCATCCATGCTTGCCATGTTACAGCGCTGCAAAGGCGGGGCTAAGGAGCCGCAACAGAGGGCAGTGCTACAGGTACAAGTGCGGGATCTTTCCCACCGCCAAGAGAAAATGAACTTCCTCCCACGAACATCCCATCCTTCTCTTCTTGGCTTTTTCCATTTCACCTCAATCGGGCTGCCTGACCAGCAAACGCGCGCGCGACAAACTTCGAAATCATCATCCTCGAAGAACCACTACCAGCATCGCCCAGACAATGCGCGGCTTCCAACCGCACGTTTTGCGACTTTTTGTTGCAATCCTAGCAGCAGTCGGACTGATCCTCTTCTTCGATCCCCTCGGTTTGCGACTCGCATCATCGTCAGCTATCGGCAACTTCTATCCGACAGACAATCGAGCGGGCGGGTGGTTCATGTCTTCCACGATTACGCACATCGTTCTGTTCAAGTTCAAGGCCGATGCTGGCGCCGATCGGATTAAGACGGTAGGTCTTGGAACCGGAGCGCTTGCGTCGCCCATATCAACCCCCACCACACTGTGTAGACTTGTGGAATCCTGCGCAGCGCTGATAGTGCCCGACTACAGATATCCAACCGGTTCCTAGGGCTCAAGGAACAATGCGTGACCATGACACAGCAGCCGTACATCCGCAAGATATCCGGCGGCAGGGATAACTCGCCAGAAGGATTGCAGGTAAGTAACCAGGCACATGACTCCAGGATCTTGACCAGAAGCTGACCCAGATGGTGATCCAGGGCGGCCTTACACATGCGTTCGTTGTCGAGTTTGAGACCGCCGCCGAAAGAGACTACTATGTCAACCTGGATCCCGTGCATCAATCGTTCAAGAAGGATATCGAGTCTTTCGTGGAAAAGGTTACGGTGGTGGACTTCACCAATGGTGCTTTCTGAACAATCTTTCACGAAACGTCAAATATATCCTTGGAAACATCTAGTCATCGTTCATTCAAATGCGTTTTGCTTCAAACCTCAGTATTGACTTGACAATTGGATTGTATTCTCCCACGTGCTACGACCCATGCTAACCCCTGATAGCCGCCTCAAAGATCTCCATAAACTTCCACACGTCCTCGAACCGGCAGTACATTGGCACTGGCGCCACGCGAATGACGTTAGGTTTCCTCTTGTCGCAAACCACACCATTTTCTTCCAACGCAGCCGCCACCTTATCCATCAACCCGTCCCTCAACAGCAAGCTCAACTGCGTTCCTCTCTGCAAAGGATCCCTGGGCGTAATGATCTTGAACGCCGGCTCCTCGCCCTCTGGCTGTCTCCTGACAATCTCATCCAACAAATGCTCCGTATACGCCGTCAACACCAACGCCTTACTCCTCAAGTCCTTCATGCTCGTCTTGTTGAACACCGACAACGCAGCCGCCAAGCTCGTCAAGTCGATCGCACTCGGGTTGCTGATCTGGAACCCTTGCGCACCAGGCGTAGGCTGGAACACCTTGTCCATGTTGAACCGCACGCTCTTGTCCGCTCCATACCAGCCCGACAATCTAGGCTTGAACACCGGCTTGCCCGAGCTCATGTCCACCTTGCCGTGGCGCTCGTGCACGAAGGCGCCAGCCATTGCACCGGGGCCAGCGTTGAGGTACTTGTACGTGCACCACACAGCAAAGTCGACGTTCCAGTCGTGCAGCTGGAGCTCGACGTTACCCGCGCAGTGGGCCAAGTCCCAGCCAACAACGAGGCCGCGCTCCTGAGCGTACTTGGTGATGCGGGGGATGTCGAACAGTTGGCCGGTGTAGTACTGGATACCCGGCAGGAGAAGCAGTGCAGCATCCTCAGCGTGCTCATCGATGGTGGCCAAGATCTTCTCCGTCGACAAGTAAAGGTTCTCATCCGGCTGAATCTCAACCATGCTCTTCTCCGGGTCCAAACCATGCCACTCGATCTGCGACTGGAAAGCGTACCAATCACTAGGGAAGGGCCTCCACTCAAGGATGATCTTGTGCCTCTTCTCGGTGGGGCGGTAGAAGGAAGCCATCATGATGTGCAGGTTGACGGTCAGGGTGTTCATCATGACGACCTCGGAAGGGTCCGCGGCGCCGACGATGGCGGCGGACTTGGCGGCGCAGTCGGCCGCCATGTCTTGCCAGGGGGCGAGTGGGGAGTTGGAGAAGGAGGAGAAGTGCCCGTTGACGCCGATGGAGGCCCAGGTCTCTAGTTGCGCTTCGAGGTAGCGGCGGACGGCCTTGGGTTGGGCGCCGAGGGAGTTTCCGACGAAGTAGATGCAGGGGGTGTCGGCATCGGTGGTGCCGTTTGTTGGGACGCCTGGATGCAATCAGCAACGGGCACGTCGTGGATAATTGGGTTCTGGGGTACTCACCAGGAATGGTTCCGTCAAGCGCCTTCTTCTTCAACGAGCCGCGAGTGGGAATGATGAACTCATCTCTGAAGTGCCTGAGCTCATCCTGCGCGTCGAGACTCTGAGCATATTCCAAGGTGTTGGCGTTGGAAGGGAACTCGGGCTTTTGGCCGTCCCTGAGGACCTTGACTTTCGATGCGAAGTCGCTCATTGTGTCCGTCCGTTTGAGGCAATGTGGATCTGACGAAAAAGGGGGTTTGTTTACTTGGGTGGATATCGATGAGCGGATCCAAAGGGATGGATGTTGTGTTGGTGAAAAAGGTACGTCAGAAATCTGCTGATGAACCACCAACAATGAAATCAATAAATCATGCAACAATTTCCTAACGACCCAAACTGGTGGTTTTGTAGTCGAAATCTGGCCATTTGTCTTCCCCACTATCGCCCGCATTCTCCGGATGCTTTTCATTGCTTTTACTTGGAAAAGATCATGCACGAGACCAAGTGCGGAAGCGGAAGGTCGGGACGGGACCCGCTATTTTCTGAAATGTGGGGTATTCGTATCTTCCGTCTTCCGCTTCCGCATTCCGTGCTTCCGCCTCCGTGTCCGTCCACCGCTTGCAAGACCGATCCGACGACCGACAAAGGCCGCGAATTCGCGAATCACAATGGAACCGGCCACTCTGTCCTTTTATTCCGCTTTGTATACCGCCAATACCCGATCACAAGAATTAGGTAATTGTCAACTGGTAAACCGAACAGATGACGAACAACGGATGGATGAACAATGTGCTTGGAGTACAGTATTTCGTCCAACAATTCCTGTTTCAGCGGTGCCGAGAACTGCTTTGACAGGCTTAGCATGACCGTTGGACAAAGTCACAAGGAGAGTTCCACCCCTTCGAAAGTTCGGTGAAAGGGGCGCAAGGGGGCCAAGTGATCTGTGACATCAACGTCACCGACCTTTTTTGCTTCCAATACTTCCATCCCAATTCCAAATGGCCCGTTTGCTCCACAATGAACATGTGGAGTGCGGAACAAACAGCGGAAGATTAGAAGGCCTCGGAACTTGGCTACCTTGATGGTCAAGATAGAGAGCCCGGGGTTATGGAGCATGGTCACCATACATGCATCAAAGTCGTCCGAAGAACGCAGTGCATCGGCCCATTCACGGTAGATGACGCTCGGCGAAAGTGAACGTGATTTGACTGGATTGTGGTTGGGATAAACCTGCGCATTCAAGTGAAGGTCGAATCCTGGAGGATTCACAGACGGATAACACACGGCTTTATACGCATCGGATCCCCGTACGTACTTTTGTCCTCCGTTGCGTATAGATATCCCCGACGCTGTCTTACCTTCCGGACTTTCTTTTCTTTGTTGCTACCTGCCACCTGCTACTGCGGCTAGTTTGTGGACTGAACTCGACACTCCAACGCAACAGCAAGCACTCCACGCCAGACTTCCACACTCACATCACATTAGCGTCAAACCCACCGGATATTCACGACACAATGTCGCCTTGCGAACCCCTTCCCACATCTGCTGCCTCCAAGCAGGCCTCCTCCGCGTCCGAGTCCGACTCCTCTTTTCCCGATCACATCCAGTCACTGTTGAACAAGTACGACGTTACGACCAACGGGTTCCTTCCGGAGGGGCCACCGCTTGAGCTGCTGCCAGACGAGTATTATGCGCCATGGGAAGAACTCATCCGACGGCTGCCGGAGACGCTAGATATCGGCACGTTTCGAGAGGCGGCTGACAGGTTGCCGGTTCTGGAGACGGATCGACTGAAAACTGAGCAAGAGTGGAGGAGGGCGTATGTGGTGCTGTGTTTCTTTGCGCATGGGTATATTTGGGGTGGGAGTAGGCCAAGTGAGGTGAGTGCTGAGTTCCCCCTTGGTTCCCTCGTTTCTTGTGGTCGTCTTGACGTCTTCAACACCTCGTCGTCTCGTCCGAGCGATTGGACAAGAAGTGCTAACAGGCAACAAACAGGTTCTGCCTCCACCAATCTCCATCCCCCTCCTCGCCGTCTCCTCCCACCTCGACCTCCCACCCATAGCAACCTACGCCTCTCTCAACCTCTGGAACTTCCGATGCGTTGCTCCTCCCCCATCGTCCTCTCTCAGTCTCAGTCTCCCTCCTTCTCCCCCACTAACACCCGCCTCCTCCTCCTCCTCCTCCGAGTCCTCCCCATCTCCCACCTCCAGCCGCTCACAACTACCCACATGCCGCGCCAAATTATTCGACCCAACAGACCTCTCCCGCCTACAAACCCTCCACACCTTCACCGGCACCCCCTCCGAGTCCTGGTTCTACCTGGTCTCGGTAGCCATGGAGGCACAGGGCGCTTACATCATCCCCACCATGCTTCGCGCTCTGCAAGCCATCAGCTTACGCTCCGAAACCTGGAAGGAGACGACGACGAAAGCTTTGAGGGAGCTGGTCCAATGCGTGGAAGCAGTGGGTGAATTGTTGGAGCGGATGTACGAAGGCTGTGAGCCCATGGTGTTCTATCACCTGATTAGACCCTTTCTGGCGGGGAGCAAGGGGATGAGTGCCGTTGGGTTGCCGAGGGGGGTGTTTTATGACTTTGGTCCTGCTATGGAAGGGGAGGAAGGGGAGGAAGGGGAAGAGGTGCAGGGAGAGAGGAGGAAGGGGGAGTGGATGGCATACCGCGGTGGTTCAAACGGGCAGTCCTCTCTTATTCAGTTTTGGGATCTGGTGTTGGGGGTGGAGCATGTTAGTGCTGGGAATTCCACCCCTCATTCCCATTCCGGGTCCGGCAGCGGCGGCGAGAAAGAGCAGCAGAAACCCTTTCATGAGGAAGTAAGACAGTACATGCCCCTCAAACATCGACAATTCCTCTCCCTTGTCAGCAAGATGGGGTTGGGAAAGGGAGGGATCCGTAAAGCGGTGATGGAGATGGTGGAAGCCGCAGAACAAGAGGGGAGGGAGTTGGACGAAAAGGAGAGGGAGGTGCAGGGTGCCTTTCAGGATGCGACGAGGGCGTTGGCGGGGTTTAGGAATAAACATTTGCAGATTGTGGCGAGGTATATCGTTATTCCTAGTAGGCAGGGGGTGCCGGAGGGGATGATGGTGAAGAAGATGAAGGGGAGGGGTGGGTGCGGTGCTGGTGAGGGGAAGGATGGGAAGGAAGGGGAGAAGGTGGAAAAGGTGGAAAAGGTGGTTAATTTGGCGACTGCTAGTTCGGGGTTGCTGCAGAGGAAGGGGGGTCAGAAGGGGGAATGCGAAGATGGGAAAGAGGAAGGGAAGGAAGGAGGAAAACCGCAGTTGACGGGCACGGGAGGGACGGCGTTGTTGCCATTCTTGAAGCAGACGAGGGATGAGACGTTGAAGGCGGGGGAGGTTGGGAGATGAGCGCTGAGGGAGAAAGCATGATGGGATAGCGGAATGCAATGATGCATGGATCAAGGTGGAGGATTATGATGATGGGATCTTTGCGCTTCGGATCCGGGACAAAGGCGTTGGACAATGGAACCAAAAAAAACATGCTGTTAAAGACGACGGAGATAGCTCTAGTGGAGTCAATAAATGCCAAGACACGAAAATACCCTCAATTTCCGCAAAGCTAATCAACCTGCCATGCACGAAGGACTTGATGTTTCATCAAGGTCCCCTCGTTTATCTTGCTGCACTGCGCCGTCAAGTCCGCTTCTTAAGCTCCGTCTCCAGCTGTTGTCATCAACAACCACATGATTGACTCAATGGTCTAGTGGTATGATTCGCGCTTCGGGTTAAACCCTCATGGTATCCATGAATGTGCGAGGTCCCGGGTTCAAATCCCGGTTGAGGCCGTTTTCTTTTTGGTTTTTTTGTGTCTTTTGTGGTCCGTCTTTTGCTCTTTTGGCTTGTTGTCGGTGGAAAGCACGGAAATCTTTATGCCGGATGAGTCAGGTCCCCCGATCTTGCTGCGCACTGCAAGCACTGCGGGCAGTGAGGTCCAATGTTCCTCCTGTTTGTTTTCTGTTGAGCATGTTGGACTGCATTGGTCGTTGCTGCATGCACTGGGGCAGTCGTCGCCCACCTGAGTCCTGCGTTTCCCTTTGCCACGGGGCATTCTTCTTCTCTTCCTTTCTTCTCGTTTACCATCGATCATCTTTTCTTCAACATCGTTCACCATGCCATCTTCGGCCTTGATGCCACCCACCTCTTCATTGTTCGCTGTTCTCATCAATTCTGGCCTGAAGCAACACCAATTTCTTCCAAGTTTGATGCCCAATCCCCATCCGTCAAGGGTGATGCTGAAGAGCAGTCAGCACTCCCTCTATGGCTCTACCTACTCAGACCTGGTCAAGACTGACAAGTTCCAGGTACCTCTCATTCTTTCACGCCGGACGTCCGAGCGTCTCGTCATTTCCATGATAAAGAGCACATTTGTCGTCATTCGTTACTTGCTCTACGACTCAACCTCATTACAAAACAACCAAAAGCCATATCGCATCATTGCCAATCCTCCAACAAGCCCGGCCAATCTTCCACCGACAGCCCCTTGAGATAATCCCTTTCCACCTAGCGTACAAAGGACGAGTAGTGCTCGATTCAGCATCCATCTTGCCTCAACGGGACGCTCAACGGCTCTCGTCTCAACTTTGCTGGAAAGGGATATCTAGTATCTCGTGCAGTTTGTGTAGTGCGGGCTGCACTTGTTTCTCCCACTTCCCCTCGCCGGCCTTGAAGTCCTCAGCGCTCAGTTCCGTCCGCAGGATGGCCAAGACATGGCGTGCCCCAAGTGGCTTTTCCTCTGCATTGGCGAAGGTCACGGCGGTCCTCAAAGTGCTCTTGATTGTTCGACCCTGGTTGAGACTCAGTTTCAGTTGCTTGCTGGACACATGAAGTCACGGTTGAAAGGTGCTGAAGGCTTCCACTTACGTTGAGACAAAGCTTGCCAAGTTCCCCGTACACTGCATCATTCCACGACTTGTCGGTCTCTATGTTCCTGGTTGCTTGGATGAGATTCTCCCATATGCGAGCCTGTGCCTCAGATGATAATTCTGGGTATCGGATTGTGAGATGGATCAGAGAGTTGATGTCCTCGTTGAGGTCTTTTATCGTCGTTGTCTTGAATATTAGCACACCCTGAAAGTTCTCCAGCTCTCTCACAAACGCTTGGTGCAGATGTACCACGTCAGCTCCATGACAGCAGAATTATCAACTCAGCAGCTGCGCTCACCTCTACTGGTAGTCGTTGTCATTAGGTCACCTGGGGCACTCTTGCCGAAGACAACATCTGCTTCTTCGAGCAAGGCGACAGCTTTCCATCGTTCGGCTTGGTGGAAGAATCTGTCAAGTCTCCCTTCCAATGACCCAAAGTCATTGATTAACCCTGCAATCGATACTGAATACAGCGGTCGCGCAAGATATTCGGCAATGGTTTCTTCAGAAAAGTTCTCATTGTTAGCACAATCGTGACCGTGCCCTTCATTTCAGGTACACCCATCTAGTAAAGGACAAGGCAACCCACACCGGCCGTGTATCTTTTGCCCAGACCGGAATTCCTGTAATCACAGATTCACAGGTTAGTTGATACCCCTCTAATAATGTCACAGGCCACAGAGCCACTGTAGTTTGCAGAGGCTCAAGGAGTGGGTTAACGTGGACGACATACCCGTGAAGCAGGAAGGCCAGTCCTTGTCCTTGCCCAGCAATCACATCGTCGGAAGCTGCCGACATGCGTTTGTGTCCTTTGATCAAGGTCTGTACCAGGTGTTTGGTGTCCTGGTTATGTTGGAGAAAGTCGAAAGCAGCATTGTTCCACTCCACATCCTGCAGCCTATCACTAAGAACCCACCACCACTTCCTACTACTTAGACCGAACGCCGGAACCAGTGCCGGGAACAGCAACCCGAATTCCCTTGCTGTGATATGGAAAAGACTGACAGAAGCCTCAGCCAGTCCATCAATGGTTCGATGATCAGGCTTCCGGGGAGAAGAAGTTCTTGATGTGTTGTCGGTTTGGTCGTATGTAGTGGTAGTTAAGAAATCTTCCAGGCTAGATTCGACCTCGGAGCCCGAGCTCTCTGAATCCCGGGATCGCTGCCTTCTCAGCACTCCCTCCCTCGGAATGGGTAAAACTGGACGACGTGTGTCTCTTATCGAGCTACTCGCTGGCATCTGAACCACTCTCCTTGGCTTTGGCTTCCGAAGTCTGGGTTTTGAGCTGTCAATGTTGATATTCTCGACGTTTGTCGAGGGGAAATGGAGCGACCGGTAAGGGAACTGGGTAGCATCCACTATAACACGCTCGGTTATAAATCGAGTCGGGCTTTCTTCGTTTCTGAGGTTGGTATTATAGCCTCCCCATGCAGAGCCGCTGTAATCATGGCAAGTGAAGGACCTGAAGTTAGTGCCGAGACTAGTAGTGATACTCTCCGACCTTTTTTTCAGCAATGTTTCAAGCACTTTCCAGTCGCTATAGACGTGAAAAGGCTGTAGTGGAAGTTTCGCAATTTCGATCAACTCCGATCCCTGTGAATGGAGAGTAAATGTCTGTCGTACCAACACCGGAGAATTGCCGTCGAACCCGATCCTCAAGCGAGTCACCACCCACTCCTGCTCACCGGTATCTGTAGAATGTTGCGCCACATTTCGACAGATATAGCATTCTTTTATAACCCCAGTGTCGTACACAAGTAGCGAGCTCGGTGGGTAGATTGTCCAAACGAAATCGCTGAAGATTTTCCCTTCCTTCTCAAATCCTTCAAGGCTTCGATGATCGGTGTCAGCGGTCCGTTGGGTAGGTGCACAAACTCATCGAGCGCCTGAGCATCTCTTCGGAGATCTGTATCGATATTCTCGTCATTGGCGAGCGCTTTAATTTCCGCACGGTAAAAGAACAGCTCATGAAAAGGGCTCTTGAGGACGATGGGAAAGCCTTCGAGATTGGTGTTCTTATACGACTTGGCAGCGATTTCCCGGAAGCGGATGCAAAGCGGCTCTGAGTAAATCTCCAAGTCAGTTCGCACAAGGAGCGACCTCCCAGTCGTACGGTGATCCCTACATGTGCGCCGAAGGATCACAGCGTAGTCGCCAAAGTTCCACCGATCATTACCCCCGGGAGGTCCTGCTCCGCCCGAAGCTTTCTTTAACTGTACAAACTCCTCTGTTAGGAAGAACTTAGGAGGGAACCGGGTCCGGTACGGGTAATGATATTCAACGATATCAACGAATCATTTGGATGGGCGTTTGCTAGTCTTCGAAGTGTTTCCTCTCTGCCATATCCATTAGCAATCCGGCGAAGTGATCATCCACAACCCACAGCGGGCTTTTAACACACCTTCTCAATCGACACAACGTCTGGAGGGCGCTGTACACCACGTATAACCACACCTTTACTGACAGTACTGGTGTCGGTACCTGAATTGGAGGTTTTAGAGGAGGATGAGGATGAAGATCGCTCGTAATGAACGCGCTTCTCCTTAATCCTGGCCTAAATTGCTTGGGTGTTAGAAATCTGTCATCGTAATCTAGACATTTTCAACCGATTTCTCCATACCTCCAAAGTTGGTGACCTTTGTTCACGCTGTGCAACCTTTTCTTTGCTAGCCCCTGGATCCGAAGCCGGAGTGTCTTCTGTCGTGAAGTGATGTGGGAGCCGGGCTCGATACTCCGCCAGCGACATGACGATATACGTGCAAGGGACGGATGCACCGTTGGGAATGGAGGTTTCCAAGAACGTAAACAGTTGTAGGTGAAATATAATTGTTCCACACGGGGACACTAGGTAGAGGTACCCGTAGACCAGCAACCATTTGAGAGTACGTACTTAATCAAAGAAACACGGAGGTTCCAACATATTTCCAAGGGCTGGTATGTATGACACTCATCAAAAAGCGGGGTTGAGTCCCATGCCGTGTTCCATTTTATCGCTCCAATTAGGGCTCCTGTCACCGTCGGCCTACATCTACTGTGTTTCTCGCCGAAGAGATGCATCTGCATGCATGCCCGAATCGTCCCCGGCCGCACTGTCTGTCATGCAGCGGGCACATCCACTCAAAATCGAGTTCTGTTACAGGTGGCACGAATCAGCAGCCGGTTTCAACGCCAAAAACACGGCTTGGAAGGTGGCAAGGCAGAAAGGATGCCAAGCTATACCAATTTCAGCCGCAATGATGCGCGGTAAAAATGTGAGGTTGGTTCCAATCAAATGCACTGGAGCCTGTTCGCATTGGTCGTGTGCTGACTCTTGACTGAACAGCTGTGTAGGTCGAGATTGAACCATGAAGTCGCACATGCACTTCACACCTTATTCCTCCCTTCATCACATATTCTCAGTTGGTTAACACATCTGGAGCTGATTCTCGCTTCTCAACCCTCACACGCTCAACCCACCGAGGGGGTAACAACAATCCATATCGCCTTCAGTCCGCTATGGTCCACAACTCTCTTCCTGGACCAGTCAGTATGCCTGAGGGCAACAAGACGACGACATGGAGCACAAAAGGGTGGCTAACATCCTTCATCAGGAGAAAGGATGTCAAGCTTCCGTCATCCACTGCCCTCGGATTGCCTGCCCTTCCTGATGCACAGAGCCGGTCAGATTCTTCAAAGTTCGGCAAAGACACTCCAGGCCCCATCGTCCTCAACATCAATGATGTTGTTGCAGACCTTACCATCTACAAACGATTTTGCCTCCCATCCCTTGGACCTGGAGTCGAGGTCACCAACCTTCCCAATTTCGACGACATCACCCGATATAACGTACGGGTTGACATGCAAGAGGATCTTTGGAACTTAGAAGCCCAGAGATTGGTCAAGGCAGTTACCCACAAGGAATTACCGCGGTTTCAAGGATCTGCCGATCTAGTCACCGACTCAAAAGACGCCTATGCAATCCTCGCCGAGCTGTCAGACAAGGTGATGCAGTCCTTGTCGGTTGTATCACATGACAGGGAACTCCTTTCGAAGGAATACCACAGCCCTTCCTTTGACAGCGACAAGTTGGAAGAGTCCAGAGACGTGTTGGAATATCTGCTGAGTAAAAGGAGGAGCAATGATGCTGGTCAGAATCAGAGAGGTGAAGCATAGAGGCACGCAGCAAAGGACAATATCGAAGACTTCTTTGCCTTCGTTGATTATTGTACCGCAGTGCTGGCTCGCTATCTTTGTTCGGCTGTTGAGGGCAACTCGGTGCACATCAATATCATTGCACACATGGCCAGAATTGCGGCCAAAATCAAAATTGTCTCGGCCGATTTGAGGACATCTGCGCAACGATCACTCGAAGCCCTGCTCGAACATCGAAGACATTTTTATGGCGAGTCATCTGATACTAACGATAGTATAGAGGTGGAAAGTGTACACGAACACGACTACCATGGCCCAGTTCGACCTTCTGTGGAAGATGCCCTCAAAAAACGCCCGATTCTAGCTTACACTTATACAGCGTCCGCCCACCCTGGGGTTCACTTATCCCAGATTCCGCGGACTTCAGACTCGGCTCTCCTTTCAGCTGTGGGAATGGAAACGAAAAAGAGGGAACTTCGTATTCTATACTACGAGAAGTGTCAAAATTACCATTGGCACTTGGTTGGAATGCTTGAGGGGCTCTTGGGCCATCTCAGAGGTACCCAGGGGACGCAGATTTCTTCCCCCTTCTTCGAGATATGTGGGATGGTCTACGAAACCGGGTTTGAGAGTTTTCGAACACTTGTGTTTCAAGATGAAAAGCATACCGAAGCGGGAAACCCTAAGTCCCAACAATGGTTGTCTAGTAGACAATGTATGTAAAGAAAACAGTAATTGTTTTCCAAACATTGATTGTGTCCCAAACCCCTGGAAAGTTAAAAGTATAGGCTCTAACCTTCTATACTTTAGTAGGCTCTTTAAGGACTACTATAGTAAAGTTCAACATTGGAGTTTGAAGGTCGGTATTTGATTCCGGCATTGTCGGAATAGCTTCAAAAAGTTTGGTCACGAACAGGAATCGAACATGGGTCACGACTCACGAGCACGAATGAAAATGAAGAACTACTTCAATAACCACTTGGCCACTGAGCCATTGGGTTGTTTCTGACAGAAATGGCTGGTTCTTTCCGTTGATAAAGGGATGTTGGGCATCGGGGGGAAGGTGGGACTTTAAAACTTTGAACTTTGAGAAATTTCGAAATTCGGACCCGACCCAGCTCTAAAATTAAGGACACTATGTTACAGCGCTTACCCCCCCTATAAGAAAGATGCATTGGCTGGGAAACATTGATTGTGGTTATTGTCCAACAACCACAACGCATGTCTGGAAACAGGTTTTCCCACTACGGTAACTTTGTGGGAACGTCTGATACCCATATCGTAAACTATGCGCGAAATGCCTTCCACCTGCTCAATCAGGTTGTCACCACCCTACAGCCACACACGGGGGATATTGAGGATAACAACGAAGCTTTGGCTGAAGCAACAATTACATGGAAGTATGCACCCGACAATCCGGATATCGGCCCACTAAAACTTACTGGCGACCATCGACCCTCATTCAGGCTCAGGTCGATGTCCAACATCATCACCGTACTCGTTCCGCTGGTACTAGCAAACCCCTCTATCTTGTCTTGTGTGTCCGGTTTCTATGGCCGGATTGCATTTGACAAACACATGAGAGTGCATTCGTCACTTTCATCTCGGACAAACGACCACCAACTGGACAACTTCAAACGGATTCTGTACCGCAAGTACACTGCCTATTTTTCCGTCTCCACAAAGGAATATTGCAAGCAGCAGCAAAGTCTTCGCTACTCAAATGGACCACGATCACTCTCGAATGCTCTAATGCGGAACAACTAGAGGTACAGGTACCTTTACGCAGGCGATGAGCATTCCCCTTACTCAAGAGTCAGAACGATGACAGTTAATTCGTCTGCGACATCGTTCAGTAAGAACTCTGCCCCTCCATCAATGGATGATCAGAGCGCACTTGAACGAGTTGAATCCCGCCGCGAAGAGCTTGACCGTGTGGGCGAAAGGATGAAGTCCTGGATTTTCGAAGAAAAGGGAATCATGGTCAAGTGCAAAACATACGTGGCCTTGACGATGTTTTCCTCGATCTTACTTGCCGCCAGTGGCCTAGCTGTTGGCGTGACATTGGGTCCTCGAATAAGCGCCGTCGATCCATTCAACCTCACGACATACTGCTGGGCACTAGCGGCGTTTGTTATTCTCGTGGCGAAGAGTGTGCGGGTCCACGAATGGTCATGGAACGACTTCCTCCACTGTAGGGTTCTTTGCAAAAGCGTCTCGGAGCTGTCATCGGTCACGGGGATTGATGAGCAGCTAATCTTGGCGAAGCTGGTACAAACAGACCCAAACTCCATTTTGGAAACCAGAGGGCCTTTCAACCAGGTATTTGATGGCAACAAGTCGGGAGATGGTTTCTCAATCGACCGGCCCATTGGCATGTGGGCAATGCTTCTCAGTGGGCTCATCATGATTGAGGTTGAGTCTCTCGATGGCCGGAGACTGGTACAGGTATGTTTGGATCTCCGAAGAGGAACCAAACTCGGGATTGTGGAGAACCAGGTTAAAGAATACTTCAAATGTCTATACAGCAAGGAAGGACAGATACCGGATCGCAGAGAACGCGAAGGACTTGATGAGGAGGGTAATAGAACATCAAATCGGGTCCAGGTGAAACGGGGAGCACTTACATGGACGAGAGCGCTGGGGTTATATTCGAACAAGCAGGCAGTATTTGTCTAGTCCCTTATATGGCTACCGTAGTGGGAAAATCTATTTCCAGACATACGTTGTAATTATTGGACAATAACCACTATCAATGTCTGTCAGCCAATCCATCTTTCTTATAGGGGGTAAGCGCTATACTGTAGTAGCTTTAAATATCGAAATTAGGTCGGGTCCGAAATCCGAAATTTTTCAAAGTTCAAAGTCTCAAAGTCCCACCTTCCCCCTAATATTCAATATCCCTTTTATCAACGGAAAGAACCAGCCATTTCTATCAGAAATAACCAAATGGCTTAGTGGCCAAGTGGTTATTGAAGTAGTTCTTCATTTTCATTCGCGCTCGTAACCCTTATTCGATTCCTATTGTAACCAAACTTTTTAAAACTATTTAGACTTTCCTAAATTAAAGCCCGGCCTTCAATCTTAGATATTGGCCTTTACCTTGGCTGCCTTTACTTTAGTAGTTTAAAGACTACTAAAGTATAGAAGGTAATATCCTATATTTTTGACTTTTAGGAGCTTAGGAGACAATTAATATCTAGAAAACAATTACTATTTTCTAAATATTAATTGTCTGTTAGACAACGCTTGTTGCGACTCAGGGTTTCCCGCTTCGGTAGGTATCTCTCTCCAGCCAAGCTCATAGGTACCTCTAGCTAGAACAATAGACACTGGACCCAAAACCGGTTAGGAGTATTAGCAGAACCATCGAAGGTCCCCAGACCAAAACCGTCAAATTTCCTACATGTAACCTCCGACTTATAGCATCAAGCTCAAACCAACATCTGACTTCTCCCGTCTCAATCATAAAGCATGAACCCCGTACAGTCCGACTCCGAATCAGGATCCCTCGACCCTCCCTCCATCCAACTACCAACCAAGCATTCTACATCCCACAAAAACTCCTTCACACCCTTCTTATCATGCCACGCCTCATTAAACGCACAACTCAAACACAACGCCCCATTAAACGTGCCTAAAAATACCCCCAGCCCATTCGTCAGTTCCTCCCCCGTTACCCACGGGTAACCCACTTCCAACTTCCCCCTTCCCTCATCCCCTCCCTGACCCTCTCCCAGTCCCAGGTCATGCACCCTCTTCACAATCCTATCCACCACCCCCATGCTCGAAATACTAACACTCGGCACCACCTTCGGCTTCGGTACCTCCATCTTCTCCTCCCCCTTCAACACTCCCTCGGGAAGCAGGGGCGTCCGATCCGCCCATATGGCAGGCGCCAAGGCGTAGTGCAGGGGATCATCCCTCACTGCAGTGTAAAACCGCTTGATCTGCTCCAGCACGGTTTCGAACTCCTCCCTTCTCTCTTCCTTCGTCTCTGGAAGCGTAGGGGACATGTCAACCTGCAACTTGGACTCCGGTAGCGAGTGATATACCGACACGCAGTGCGCCGGCGTGTTATAGGGGGGTTGGCAGGCCGAACGCTCGTTGCGAAGGAGGTAGTTGGTGTATCTGACTTGTTTTCCAGGAGCGGCGGGGGAAGCGTTGGAAGAAGGGACGGAGGAGGACTTGGAGGAAGGGAGTTTCATGTGGGTGTTGCGCAGCGTGAGGGCAATGGCGGCGTGGAAGACGTGCGTAACTGTCGTTCCGGGGTGGGATTCTTTGAGGAAGGTGGTTAGCGCCGAGGTGCGCTCGGCCGAGATGTAGTGCGCTACGCGTTGGTGTTTTCCCGGCAAGAGAGGGCCCTTGGCGAAGGGGATGCCGATGTCTAGGGGCGCCGGGGTCTGGTCGTCGGGGTTTGGTGCGGGTTGGGAGGCTGCGGCTTTCATGGCGTCTAGTCGGGCTTGTTGCTCTGGAGTTGGGACCGAGGGAATGTTGGCGGCAACGCGGTAGGGCGGGCTGAGGTTGGATGCTTCGGAGCCGTCGAAGACGGGGAGCTCGCGGAAGAATTCGCCTTCGGTGAAGGCTTGGGCGGTTTTGGTGACGAGACTGTTGAGGAACTGGAGAGTGCCGATGCCGTCGATGATGTCGTGGGGGGAGCGCAGGACGAGGTCGCGGCGGATGGTGGACGGGTCCTGGGATGCAATTACGGGGCAGACGACGAAGAGAGTGGCGACGGGGGGAGCGGGTGGATCGGAATTGGCCCAGGCATCGCCTGTTTGACCGGTTGTTATCACTTGGAATGTCTTTTCGAGCCAGGACTTTGTCGAGGCGTCGTCGGGGATAGTTCGGTAGGACTTCTTCCACTTGCTGTCGAGGGCGTCGTAATGGACATATGAGGCGATGGTTGGGGTCTCGTAGCGTTGTCTGAGCCAGGCAATGCGAAGGGACTCGTCGAGCCTTTTGGATACGACTTCCGGGGTCTCATCTTCGGGGACTTTGATGGTCAAGGAGATATGGCCCGTGATGGCGAAGTGCATCCGTGCGGAGCCTTCGTAAAGCTTGACCAAGGTTGAGTAAAACACTTCTGCTTCATCGGCATCCCGCTGCCATAGTCCGGGACGGATCTGTCGCCAGTTGTAGTCATCGCGCTTGATACCGGCCTTCAACACTCTCATCTTGGGGTACGAGAGTGGAGTCGTGATGTTTTGGTGTCAAAAAGGGGAAGTAAACAAACGGTGGGTCCCCTTGCTTGGCGGGATTGTCGCCCTTTTTGCCGTCGATTTGTCGATCAAATAAGTCGGACGGATTGGATTCTGTGGCCTTATAAGGGGTCGAGAGGCTTCCTCAACCTTTCGTCGTTCAAAGTTAGGTATGTTGATGCCTGGAATGAGCCCAGAGTCAGCGCGGCCCGATGGGCAGGCATGAAAGCTGCATCATGTGTGCCATTTCGGCGTCAGCCAATGGCGTGAAAGGGACAGAGGCGCTAGAACAAGTACTTGCATTCACAGCCCAACACCCGCGTCGGTCGATGTACCTCCGCCTTTTCCACCAAAATCTATGGCACTGGTCTGCCCAGGGAGCGACACTAACACTTGTGCCCAAGAACAGCCCAGAAAGCACCGCTTTGAGCGCTGGAGCTTGCACCCACGGTCACTCATCTTCTCGATGTCCTCTTTCGTCAATGGTTTTTTCTCTTCGTCAGCTCTGGGATCGGAGTTTTCCTTATCGCTCGAGTTGGACATTCTTCTTTCGAGAGTTTGAGGTTCTCTCCTGCCTCACTGGCGAGCCTGGTTGATGTTACAAGTGGAAGTGTCGGTAGTGAAAGTGTTAGTGCTTGGTGGCGGGCAGGCTGTTAGGTGCAGAAGGTTTTCTAGCGCAACGGAATACGGTTTGTTGTCTAGTAGCGCCTTTACGGATTCCGAAAAATTGTCGGCCGTCGCGGAGGTTCGTACCCCTTCAAGTAAGTTGGGTGGTATTGTGGTGGAGTGTTCAACGCAACCCAAGCACTACCGGATACTGTCAATAACACTCTTGGGTGCATCTAACATGGTACACAGATAGAACAGAAAACCGTTGGTTGGGATTGTGCGTTACTCGCACTGGCTTGGTAGAGGATGAGCCAATCACGCCTTTTGCTCCCCTGCCAGATCTCCCCACATATATCAACGGCTTCCCCTTGACCCCTTCACGGATATCTGGTCCTCTTCTCAACATCTACGCAACGACAAAATACACAGACATGGCTCTCACCGAGCTGCTCGGAGCCCCCCCGTTGGTCTCCAGCGGGATGCCCAAATTCCAAGTTGCCGCCATCTATCTTGCCATTGGCTTTGTCTCTTGGTACATTATCTCATCCACTACGGCTTGGTACCGTCTCAAGGACTTTCCAGGCCCTCCTACCACTGGCTTTTCCAACATTTGGGCTGCTAGAGCTGTGTGGACCGGCAAATCACACAAGATCTTTCCCGAAACTCAAGAGAAATACGGCCCAATTACTCGCATTGGGCCCAACGCTCTCATGGTCTACGATGCCGCTACCGTTGTCAACATCAATGGCGTACGCGGCGGCTACGCTCGGTCAAAGGACTTTTACGACTGCATTCGAATAGACCTATGGGATCACAATGTCCTCTCAGAGAGCGACTCAGCTATCCACAACGAGCGCAAGACAAAGGTCTACGCAGGCTACCAGGGCAAGGGCGAGATGGATCTGGAGAAGGATGTCAACATGGTCGTTTCTGAGGCCGTCGAGCTTGTTCGCACCAAGTACATGCACTCTGCCACTTCTGGACCCAAGCCCCCCCTGGACTATACCCGTATTGCTCGACACATTGGCGTCGACTCGGTCACGCAGACCGGTTTTGGCAAGGCTTGGGGTGATGTCCGCGAGGAAAAGGATCACTTCGGCTGGCTTGGCATTGCGGATATGCTGGTTCGGTATATAGCTAGCATGGCTTATATTCCTGCAATCCGCAAAATCGTAGTGTCAAAGCCCTTGATGCTACTTCTAGGTCCGAAGCCAACAGATAAGACCGGCATAGGTGCTTTTCTCGGGTGAGTTCACAAGTGCCAAGATTGCATCAACGACTCCATGCTAACAGCTAATCCTTCCCAGTCTCCTCGAGCGTGAGGTTGCTAGACGCTACAAGGATGGTGAAGCAAAGGGTATGCCCATCAAGGCCGACACTGGCCGCTCAAGCATGCTTGTAAGTCACCAACCTCCACCGCTCTCTCCCCGCTAACACATCTTCCTCAGGACGAATGGGTCAAAAATGGCATCACCCAAAGGTCGGCCGTGCTCGAAGTCTACGCCCAACTCCCCGCCGGCACCGACACCACCGCCACCGCCCTTCAAGGCACCATGCTCTACCTCCTCTCCACTCCCTCTGCCTACTCGCGCCTCAAGTCCGAGATCGCCACCGGCATCCGCGAAGGCCGCATCTCCTCTCCCATTACCGACCAGGAAGCCCGCAAGCTGCCCTACCTCCAAGCCGTCCTAAACGAAGGTATCCGCATGATGCCTCCCCTCATGAACGGCTTTCCCCGTCAGGTGCCTCCCGAGGGAGACACCATTTGCGGCAGGTTCGTGCCCGGAGGTACGGACATCTTTGTCAATTACGTGGGGCTGTTGCAAAATAAGAGCGTGTTTGGCGAGGATGCGCACATGTTCAGGCCGGAGAGATACCTGGAGGGGGATGAGGAGCACAGGAATCGGTTGTTCAGGACGACAGATTTGGCTTTCTCGCATGGAAGGTGGAAGTGTTTGGGGCAGAAGCTCGCTTGGTTGCAGTTGCAAAAGGTTACTGTTGAGGTAAGTGACCCATGATTATCGCGAAATGTTGCGGGTGATGAGAGGCTGACATGAAGGCAGTTCATGAGGAACTTTGATATGCAGATTGTGGATCCAATGCATCCTTGTGAGTTGAGGTGTTACAACACGCCGGAGATGGATGGTTTGATGGTGAGGGTAACGGAGGCAAGGTTGGATTAGGTGTGTTACTGTTGAGCAAGATGAATGTGGTTATCTTGGCATTATCGATCCACACATGGATTACTCGTGTACATATATCAAGGGATTCCCCCACTCTCTCTTGTCCCCTTTCTTCTCCTCTCTTCAATCAATATGTTCACCACCATTCTTCATTTTCTTGTGCACTCGTGTTAACATCCACTCCGTCCACTTCGACAGTTACAGACCACCTATGAGATTGAAGATCATCGACGGATTTAAACATTACGGGATTGGCGTCCAAGCCAAGAAGTCATGCACTTTCCATCATCATTGCAGCATCACCGTTCCCCATCAGGCATTACCGTTTCCATCGGCGGCCACTAGTCCAGACATCAAGCATTAACATCAAGCATCAATCATCAGCCATTACCAAGCACCCAAATCTCCGTACCTCTTCTTCTAATCGTCATCTATATCCCTCCATTGCGTCCATTTTCCCCAAGGGGCTAACCTCATCCGTATTCCTCAGTCCTTACGACAAGTATAACTAAGGTAGGTATTTATGAGGAGACGAAGGGTGTTTGAAGGGTGGGAAGCCCTTTTTGCTGGCCGAGACGGCCGCTATAAATGTCGACTTCGGTTTCAACCGTCCGGGGAGTCTGTGAGAAAGAAGAGTGGAAGAGGAAGCTCAACTGAATGAGGGATGAGGGGGTCAAACGAGAAGTGGGATAACGCAGCGAGACAGAGGTCTCCATGTTCATTATGAACTGAAGTATCTGAAGGAACGGGCGGCCCTTTCTACTGGCCAGGAGGAGCACTGTAAATGTCCAGTGGCTACAAGGGTTGTCGTTCCCTCTTTCATTGGCGCGGGAAGGAGGAGCCTTCGACGATCTACGTCCAGAACGATGCACACTTTTCATCATCCACCACGCGCTTCTTGGCTTTCATTCCTTTGTGCAAAAGCTTGTAGGGCTGAGTTTGTGGCAAATTTCTTGCAAACACACTGTCTTTGATGCCACCCACAAGACTCCAACTCTCCCCGGATAAACTGCCGAGATGACTGTTGGGAATCTTCCCGTTCCAACCCTCTCCTCTGGGAATTCCCTTCCGTCCTCTTATCTCATCCATCTCACCCTCTTCTCACCCCATTCTCTTCAGTTCGCCATTCAACCACTCTGCTGCCAGCCGTCGGCGATCCTCATGCAAGCTGCAACGCCACGCCTGCCCCGGCTCATCCTGCTTCGGGTGCTGGCCTCTCGCTGACTGGTAGCCTGAACCGGTGCAACCACACCTGTCATACCCATCCTTGTTGGCGATTCGGTGCTGCGGTGTCAGCCCGCAGGACTTAATACAACCCATACAGCCCCCACCGCCGCATGGAGCCAAGCCATTTGTCGCAACTTTAAAGGTCTGTATGTTCCTATCGGCGAGGATCCGTCACGGTTCTGCGGATGAACGAATGAAGAATGGGGCCAGTCAACGATCCTTAGGTACTTGCCAAAGACGGAACCGCAGAAGCGCGGAGGCAGAGGCAGCGGAGGCAGCAACACTGGAACACAGTCAGAAAAGGTGGTGTGACGGGTTGCAAGCTGACAGCAGCTCACTAAGGTAGCTCACTGTTGGCCCCCCTACCTACACGACAGGAACGAAATGCCCGCTGCTAGGGGACGGCTTTCCGAGCTTTGAATGTTGTCCTCGCTTGACGAACGTTGCACCAAACGAGTGGATTGGAGAGGGAAGCGAGAGGCTCCGGGCCAGAACCAGCCACATCTACGACCCATCTTCCTGGTCCTCGTTCCCCGGATGCTTTTGCGTGTGGCATGATTCTCTTCCACTTTCCATCTTTCCGCTTCCCTTGATCACAATCTTTGCCTGTTTCATCTTCAATGTGACGGCGGGAATCGAATGCCGGTTTGAACTCGGCATTGAGCGCGATCAATAGCTGTCGCCTCGAACACCACTGAGGTCATCCTTACCTTTGCTTCACATCACCCACAACTGCTACGACGGGTTTGGGGGTGGCGCGGGATGCCGGTGAACAAGATGGCCGGCTTCACTGGGACATCAACACGCAGGACTCTGCTTCTTTTCTGGTATCTCATCGGGGTGTCACTCGCCCAGTTCGATCCCATCAAGGACTTCTGTAGACGATTCGGACATCAGTCGGCGGTAGTGGACGACAAGCTTTATGTGGATGGAGGTCTCGTCAACTGGAAGCCCTACTCGGAGACATCGGCAAACATCAGCAGTTCGTATCCCATACCGAGCATAGTTCACTCATCGGCTATTGACAGTTGACAGACCAATTCCTCCTCTACAGCGATCTCAAACATGAGACCGAAGGAATGCCCAATGTCTACGCCAACCTATCCAAGAACGCAACCATCCCCAGCGTCAGCTTTGGTATCTTATGGGAGGACTCAATCAACAAGTGGCTCTACTCCTACGGCGGAGAGTCTCAGTCAACAGCTCGCAACTTCATCCTCTACGGGTACGACGTCCTCAACAACTACTGGACTTCCTTCGGTCCACCATCTAGCAGCGGCACCATCACCCCCTTGAGTCATGGAGCAGGTATCTCCATCTCCGAACGCGGTGAAGCCTTCTACTACGGCGGATGGTTCAGCGAGAACTCCGTTCCCGGATGGTCTGGCACTAAACGGGCATCCGACAGACTGATCAAGTACGACATGGACAAGCACGAGTTCAGCAATCTCACCGGACCGGATAACGTCAGAAGAGCCGAAGGGACCATGGTATATCTCCCCATTAGTGATGGAGGGATGTTGGCCTACTTTGGAGGTGTTCGAGACAATGGGAACGGCACTGTGTTGCCGCAACCACTTGATACCATCTTCATGTACGATCTGGCGAACACCAAGTGGTATACGCAGAAGACATCGGGTAGAGCACCGGAGGATAGGCGGTTGTTTTGTGGAGGAGCGGCAGTGGCGCAGGATCAATCCAGTTACAACATGTACGTCTCCCCCCTGCCCCCTACCCAAGTCCCGACTGACACTCCCAGATACATCTACGGCGGCGCCTCCTTCGGTTCTAACCCCATCGGCTACGACGACATCTACGTCCTCTCCATCCCCTCCTTCCAATGGATCCGCAGCCTCTACCCCTCCAACTCCAACGTCACCGGCGAATTCCCCAAAGCCATGAGCTCCTGTAACGTCATCAACAACGCGCAAATGCTGGTCATCGGCGGCCGCGCCCTCAACGACACCACCTCTTGCGACGCCGACGTCGTCCTGGGTCAACACAACATGGTTCTAGGGAAGGATAACCCCGAAAAGGCCATCTGGGCTCGCTTCCAACCAAACCTAACCACTTACACCCTCCCGCCTGACATCGTCACCATCGTAGGAGGTAACCCAACCGGCGGCGCCACCGTAACCGCTCCCAAAACAGGCTTCGACGCTCCCGACATGTCCACCCTCATGACGCGCAAGCCACGCCTAGCCGAACGGACCGCCACCCGCAACGTCACCACCCCGACCTCCTCTCCCACCACCGACCCATCCCCAAACCCCAAAAAGGGACTCAGCACCGGCGCCATCGCCGGCATCGCCGTCGGCGCCTCAGTAGCCGGCATCGCTGCCCTTGTCGGTCTCTGCTTCTTCTGCATCCGTCGTCGGCAGAAACACTACAAACAACCGCGCGTCGGCGGCGCGCCCGTTACCGGTAGTAACCCGGCTAGTCCAATGGTGCGTGAACACCCGCCTGGCTCGAGCTGGGCTGATGGGCCTGGTGGAGCAACCATTTCGTCTCCGACGTTTAGTCAGGCGCCGACGTATAACACCCAGGCTACTGAGCTGCCTCCTTCCCCGCATGGACATGGGTATAGAGGCGTGGCGTTGGCGCCGCCGGTTGAATTGCCGGGTGCGGAGGCGGGGGAGGGACTCAATGCGGAGGGGAAGACCAAGTATCCTGGTTCTGGGACGGTGGGGAGTCGGGAGATGCCTGTTACCCCGGCGAAGAGCATGGAGTACCATGAACATGCGAGGTCGCCGAGTGATTTGGGACCGGGCGAGGGGGACGATGCTATCTCTAGAGGGGGGGTGTCGCCTTCGTTGCCTAGTCCGAATACTGGCACGCAAGATAGTGGGAGGTTTGGGGGTGGAGGGTATGGAGGGAATGGGGTGGGAGGAAATGGTGGGAATGGGGGATTGCCGCCGTATTCTGCTTCGGGGGCGTATGGAGGTGGGCCGGGAGGAGGAAGGTTTGAGGAGGATTTTGGTCATGGAGGGCAGTATAGGAGGTGAGTGTTGAGATCGAGATGGGAAATGGGAAATGGGAAATGGGAAATGGAATGGGGGAGGTGTCGTGGATGTTGGACAGGCAGCTGAAAGGGTCAGCGGATGTGCGCACAGAAATAGGTAGGTAGGCGTTGGACTTGGCTTTGGATCATGGCAATGGCAAGAAGGAGTTGTGAGCGAGTGTTTGTGTTTCCTTGGCTTGGCGCCCCACTTGTAGTTGTGCGAGTTCTCTTTGGAAGGAGCTGTGTTTGTTGGTGATGGAGGAAATGGAGGGGTAATGACAGAGTACCCTTGGCCGGAGATTGGTGGATGCCAATGTTAGATTGTAGGATGCACAACGAAGTTTTTCTTTTCCCTTCATCTTATGCGCACAAGTCTGCATTGAGTGTCTCTTTCACATGTTCTTTGTCTTGGCAAGTAAACAAACACTCAGACGAACCCTAACCCTTTGTCTTGTCTCCTCCTTCATGCATCCTCCCATCCCATCCATCCCATCCATCCGTTTCATCACTTCCATCTCATCCATCTCTCACCTCTCATCACCTCTCACTCCAAATAAAACGTCGCCTGCCCCCTCTGCCCCTGATCCCCACCAACACTCGCCAACACCAACCCCCCCTCACTCCCCGTCAACCGCAAATACTGCCCCGTCACCCCCGCCGCCTCAAACGACACCCCCTTCGCCCCATCCACCAACCCCTCCCTCCTCGTCCAACTCGCATCGCTCTTGAAACTTGCCGAAGAGCTACTAGACCCCGCATCAAACCTTATCTGCGTCCCGCTCCTCCTCAGGTACAACCCCGGCCAACTGGCAGATTCGAGACTAACGGTGTTCCCTCCCGCCAAGCCAGGGGTGATGATCCTAAACAGTTGATCGGCCAGTGTAGCAGAACCAGAGGGGGAAGTACCGGTGTAATAACGGATGTACGACTCAGGAGAAGAGAAAGAGCGCAAGCGGACGGGCGTAGCGCCATCAGGAACGGGGATGCCCAGATCCGGCGTCCCGTCCGCTCGCCAGTAGATCTTTTGCACACGCGTGCGACGGTTGGGATCATTCAACGGGTCGCCTGTGATGTTGGGGTAGCCGCGGTCGTGAAACACTAAAATGTCTGAGAGGTTGTCTTCAGACACAGTGAAGGAGTTGTGGCCGGGGCCGTATTGTTTGGTGTTACTGTTGGATTGGAAGACGGGGGTTTGCGATTTGCTCCAGCTGGCCGGGTTCAAAAGGTCGGAGGAGGTGGAGGCTGTGAGGAGACCCATGCAGTAGTTGCTATCCGTGGCGCTGGCGGAGTAAGTCAAGAAAATCTTGCCGTTTTTTTGCAGCGTGGCGGGGCCTTCGTTGACTTTGTACCCGATTCGTTCCCAGGATAGGAGGGGCCGGCTGATGACTGTTGCTGGTCGTTGGATTGTCCATGGGTTGATTAGCTTTGCTAATAGCAGGCTGCTGTTTTCGTCGGTACGAGTTGGCTCCTGCTGCGCCCAGACTAGATACCGCGTCCCGTTGACTTGGAACTGATGGGCGTCCAGAGAAAAGGTATCCCAATCCGTATTCACCAGTCCCTTCTCCGTCCATGTTGCGGTCTGCGGGTTGGCGCCCACGCCCTCGAGAACAAAGGCGCGGATGCGCCATTCGTTGGCGACGCCCAAAGCGACGTAGATGTACCATTTTCCGTCGATGTAGTGCAGTTCGGGGGCCCAGACTTGGTTGGAGCCGATGCCGGAGGATTTGCGGCGCCAGATGGTTGTTTCGGGCGAGGAGGCGAGGCCCTGGATGGTGGGCGAGCGGCGGATGATGATGCTGTCGTAGGCGGGAACGGTGGCGGTGAAGTAGTAGTAGCCGTCGGTGTGTTTGGAGATGTGAGGGTCGGCGCGTTGGGGGATGAGGGTGTTGGTGTAGGTGACTGGCGGACTGGGAGGGGGCGCGGCGGCACGGGAAAGGGAAGAGGAGAGGAGAAGGAAAAGAGAGAGGAAGGGCCGGAAGTTGATCCAGAGCATCTTGAAGTTGTTGGTACCTGTGGTCCTGTGTAGGTACCGCAGATGCTCGTGTGATGGGCTTGTGAGTGGGATATGATGTCGATGTCAAAACTGGGATTCCTTCATGTTGGTGGTTGAGCTTTATGTACGAAACATTTCGGTACTTGCACTTGACCCCTGTCGAATATCGGCTATAGCAGATCTTGTTCACATCATGCTCCCCGCAATATGGTTGTATTCTCGATCGGAGTGACGGCACCGCAAAGGGGATGTTGCAAGTTGATTGGCGCGGATATACAGCCCATTGGAACATCGACTTATTGGAGGAACATGATTGTCCGCAAGAGTCTTGATAGAGTTCTTGTTTCCGATGAACTCGTGGGTCAACTACCAAGGTTGTTTTCCGTCTTATGCAGGTTTTCGTGAGCCCCCTGCTCAAAGAATCCACATGTATCCGAGTAGCAGTACTTTTCTGCCCTCGCCATTCGGACAGCTATAACAACGCCAAGCCACCCAGTAACGGCGTTGATTGTGGCTTCGAGCCCTGTAACCGTGACATCCGCCCTCACAGCATGGCATTTAGGAATCGTTCGCCATTGTCTTTCCCGCCGCTGTTAAAGTAAACTTGTCGGCTACGCTGATCAGTTAACTTCCGATTTGTTTACAAAGCCATGCATTTCGTTCTTATGACTTCTCCATGTTCCACATCGTCAGTGATGCAGGAGGCCATCTGGCATCCACTATATCTCTACGCTTATGCTTCCCACCCAGTATTTCTCTTACGTATACTTTTCGACGCATTCTCACTTCTGTGGACTCATGACCGTTAGATCCGGAGCTAGATGAACTCGGACGCGAATCAGTCGAATCCGGCGAACGAGGAGTAGCCTCTAAGGTGGCAAGATCTGGGTGTCTCTCGTTGTATTCAGAGGCTAATGACACCAGACTGCTTTGAGACTTGATTGATCCCGCAGCTGTCGAGCTCCGCGCCTCACTTATGGAAATCGCGTCACAAGACGCATGATCCGGTGACTCGGCATCGGTCTCAAGCTTTCCCACATCAAGATTAATAGCAGACGATGCAACCATGGCAGTATTGGTCGTTTGACCGTCGTCAGCAACTCTGCTCCTTTGTGTGGTGACGGTTATTTCGGTTTCTCGATCGAACTTTTGGAGGTCATGATCAGAGGGTCTTTCCTGGTGCGCATAGTGTTGTGTATACAATCGGGCATTGTGGCAATAGCTCGAGTAGTCTTGAAGGTATGTCGCCGCAATCTCAGGAACAAGAGGATCCAAAACATTCGGGCTCGCCAAGAGGCTGCAAAGCGCTGTCAGGAGAGCACCAAGCGAGAACTTTGAGTCGGCAAACCACGGTGTATTGTTTCGATGATGTTTGGACAGCCCGTTCATGTAACGTTGTAGATTTGGGTCTTTCCACCAGCTTTGATAGTCGGCGCATATGTTACCATTGCAGTCAATGTTTGGGTGATATATCTTGGTAACAAAATGCAGGGTTGGTGGTTCACTGGGGTGTGGGGGAAGTTCGACCAGAATCCAAAACACCCCGCCTTGGTAAGGCGTATCAGGCGGTCCCTCAATGCTGGCGATGAGCCTGTCGAGTCTGTCGTTCACCAGGGACGCAGTGATGAAAGGGACTCCCGCCGTTCGCAAGCTTCGTAGCTCAATGAAGGCTCTTCTGGCCGCCGACGTTCCATTGTCTTTATCAGCATGCAAAAGAAGACGAAGGGATTGGCCTGAATGAATCTCGTCGTTACGGGCCCTTATTGAAGCCAGTGCGTCACCGTAACCAACAGCCCCAGAATCAAAATTCGGACTTGGAGTTTGGCCTGTCGAATGCTTCGCGACCTCGGCCATCAGTCGCTGATTCTGGGGCAAACTTTCCGGGTCTATAACAGGTGCTGGACTTATGGCTGATGTTGGCTCCTTGGCAGCTTGCGCTGACTCCTTGACAGCTTGCGCTGGCTCCTTGACAGATTGTATTGGTTTGCCTCGTCCGAAGAAGACTTTTGTTGATGATCGTGTTTGCATCATGGTGAAGGGAGATAAGATTGGCAACCCCTCAACGCGCTGTTTGACTCTCCTGAATAACCGTCTGTTGCGTTGGTATTGTTCTTGTTGTCCTGTGGTACCCAGGGTGGAGGTTACGGCATTTGTTGGCTCTGAGATGTCGTGCTCAGAAGTCTGAGAGTAGCCGTCTTCCTCGTCCTCAGGGATGGCATCTGGCTGAATCGAGGTTTCGCCAAACTCAAAGTGAGAGACTGCGGTGTAATAAGATGTTTGGGTCGAGCGGATGGTTCCGTTGGGAATGGTTTCGTCCAAGAGGCTCAATCGGATACTCGCAGTCTCAGATACAAGTCTCAGTGACATTGATGCGCCATCTGAAAACGTCAACTGCTGCAAGAGACGGAGACTTTGAGCATCAGAGATGGAATCAATCTCATTTTCAAGGAGAACCTGTTGTTGTCGAAGGACTCCAAGTGTGCTTGTTATCCCCTCTAGTCCATCCATCAACTCGCGGATGTTGGCAACGACATCTTTGAACTTTGCGAGGTCATGGACGGCCCACCTAGTCACTGTCCATGTTGATTTCTCCTCCTGGTTCTTGCGAAGACGCGCCTTGAGCAACTCAAAGCGTTCTCTGAAGATGTTGAGTCCGACTGACTGGTTCGAATGGATATCGACAACGGCCTGGTCATCTGCTTCGTCACCGTGTATGTCGTATCGGTCTGTCACGACGTCTGCCTTCTGAAGCAGTAGTTGTAGGTGGCAAAGGGCCGACTCGATTGACGGCCCGATGTCTTGTCGGTTCAGCAGTGGGTTAAACGGCGTAGAGGACTCCGGGGTGAGGCCTAGGGTTTCGCCCCATAGAACGAGACGGATGCGCTGTAACGAGAGCTGTAAAAGCCATGGCGTTAGTAAGTCAGAAATGTAACAACGGAGCGAGGGTTACATATGCAATTGGTTCGGGGGCATACCTGGGTGCAAAGGAGATCAAAGTCGGCGCCAAACTCGCGTGCCTTGACGACGATATCGAAGTTGTCGATGCAAGATTTGAACAGCCCCGCAATTCCAAGGACACCTATAGCCAGGCCTACAGGCTCCATTGTATGCTAGCTACAGCGAGTATGATTGAGAGGGAAACACTGCCAACGGTAAATGTGTGGTCTGTTGGAGAAGAACGGGGACGGTTGTCGCTCAAAGAACATTATTTGCTCTCCGATAAGATTGTTAACGAGCTCCGCTGAAAAGAAAGAAGTAATCGTCAGCAGCCTGCTGCAGACACAGGGAAGTATCATACCTCTTATTGATAGGGGTTGGGGAGAGGCTGTGCAGCGGTTGTGCTGCCCTATTGGAGACGATTGATGCCCAAATCATCACTATCGCTTTCCAATGGGCGCCCTGTTGACTTGCCGTCCTCTTTATTTGCTGACGCCAAGGCATCAAAAACGGTGGCGCACCTCATGGGGATGGCTGAGCAGAGGATTTGGTTCCGAAATCGTCCACGTCAACGGCGTCAACCCATTAGGCAAATTGCAGTCGGTGAGCTTGTGGGAAAACGACCAGTTTGTCGAGATGTGCTGAGTGGTAGTAAACACGATGGCACGAGAGTGGTGAATAAGTTGATTGATTGAGTTGAGAAGAAGAAGAAAGAACGGAAAGAAAAGAAAGAGGGGTAGAGAAGACCCCTTGTATACATGTACATATATGGGTCGAAATTGTTAAGGCATGCACGTTTCTCCAATACAGTTCTATTACGATGCCAAGGCCCCAGCCCACAGTGAAGCCATCCGTTTCTTCCACTTTTCTACCCTTACAACCTGCTTTCCCAGTTCCCACCCCCACGATGGACAGGACTGCACTCCATATCACCATTCAGATTTCTGATGCCATTCCGATCCTCTTGCAATGAGTTTATCCGTTCGGACTTCAGCATCGCATTGAGACATTCAACCCCGCAGCCGGCTCCTACGGACATTGAACCCCAACTTCATACACAACTTGTACACATCGTCAAACTTTGAATTCATCTCCAAAACAGTAAACAGACTCAAGTAGCACTTCAGCATCACAATTAACCATGGCCAAGAAAATCATCACCGTCTTCGGCGCAACAGGTGCTCAAGGTGGCTCCGTCGCCGCCATCTTCCTTAACGATCCCAAGCTCAACTCCGACTGGACCGTCCGTGCCGTCACCCGCGATGTCCCCAAGGAGAGTGCAAAGAAACTGGCTACCTTAGCCAGGGCGCCGAAGTCGTCGCCGCCGATCTAAACGACAAGTCGAGCCTCCTGAAATCAGTAGAGGGCGCTTATGCCGTCTTTGCCGTGACCAACTACTGGGAGAAGTTGGACAAGAACCTCGAGGTCCAACAGGGCAAGAATATCGTGGATGCAGCCAAGGAGGCGGGCGTGCAGCACTTTATTTGGAGTTCTCTCCTCGACATCAGCAAATGTTTGAATACCGCGCTTTCTCATCTCTGGGCATATGTGTTAACAAGCCGTAAACAGTGAGCAAGGGCAAATACCCCCATGTCTACCACTTTGACGGCAAAGCCCAAGTTGAAGAGTACACCCGCTCCGTCGGTGTCCCCTCTACGTTCTTCTTGGCAGGCATCTACATGTCCAACTTCCCCGGCCAGACTTTCCGCTTCGACAACGGCAAGTGGACATTTGCCTTGCCCACCCCCAGCTCGTCACTTTTCCCGGTCTTTGACACGGCAGACACAGGCAAGTTTGTCAAGGCTGCCATCCTCCACCGCGACGAGACCCTAGGCAAGAGACTTCTTGGTGCAACCGAGTATATGACGGGCGATCAGCTTGTTGAAGGCTTCAAGAAGGTGTTCCCCGAGGCCGGAAAGACGGCTTCGTACTACCAGCTTCCAGAAGACGTCTACCTCAACATTCTGAAGGGCGCGGGCATGCCTGAGTTTGTGGCGCAAGAGCTGCTGGAGAACATGTTGCTTCTGGGTACCTTTGGGTATTTCGGCGGGCGGCCCGAAACCCCCCTTGACCTCGGTAATATTCGCATTGTCGGGATAAACAAACCCATAGCTCTCATACGCCACGATCTCATTAATGTTCGTTTTATTCTGCATCACCACACTCATCTGCGCCCTCAACCCAGCTACAGAATTACTCAGCAACACCACACTTCTATTGATAGGCAGGCAGTACATCAAGCTACACTGACTTTTCGTTCACCAGCTCAAACACCGAATACCATGACTACTCCGACTTCCTGCTGTCCCGTGGGAGCACTAATCATGACTACTAATAGCGAGTAAGAAGACATAAATCTAAATGTCCACGGCTGCTATTGTTGTTTATAGTCCTAAGCTACGTTGAGCTGTGGCTAATTTCGCCTGAGCTACTACCTACACAGGAACACGAAAAAGCGGTGGAACAAGCGAACAGAACTGAAAAGCCTCCCGCACACCAACAACGAACGCTCAGGACCAGTTCGACTACATGTACCAGCCCGGAAGACACCCTCCCCCCAACCCCCATGTATTCACCGTTGTTGAAACAGTGCGCATCAGCTCGCCCCTACCAGCCAACCCCAGCCACGCACCCCAGCGGTCTCGCCCATCAATAAGGTAGGTAAGTAACTCAGCAGTTACCAGGGTCGGCGCTACAAACATAATCATACGTCAGCCAAGCCCATCAAAATGACCTAGGTACTCGTCAAAAAACTCCCTCCCGTCCAAAGAAGCTTACCGAAAGCGCCAACCGTTAACGGTCGACTCGCCGCCTTTCGCACAGGCGTTGATCTCGTTTTCCAGGCGGAGGGTGCACTCGCTGTTGGAGAGATCGGAGCTGCCCTCGTTCGGGGTGAGGTTTTGGACTTCGAAAAGCAGACCGATGCTTCCGGATCTCGGGCACATCGACTTGGTTTGTCCTCGGGAGTAGCCGCCGGTGAACATTCCGCCGTTGTTATTGCAAGCATCAATGACAAACCGCCGGGCTTCGTCCCTGTTGGGCCACGAGTCACCAGATCCGTAGCACGCGGCGGAAACGTCCTGGACGGCAAGGAGAATGCTGCCGAGGGCGATGATGATCGATTGAGTCTTCATGATGAAAAAAAAAAAAAACGAATTTATGTTTGAAGAAATGTTAAGCTGGGTGAATGGCTGCAGCTGTTATTGTTGTTGCTTGCGATGATGAGATGAATTACTAGGAAGAATGCGGGAAGGAAGTCTCTGTTTATAGGTAGTTGGTGACGGTAAAGTAACTTTAGTTAAAACAACTTCATCTATCCGACTCTGATGGTGTTGAGTCCGATAGAATGCGAGCTTCACCACTACAGTACCCTAGGTTCTCAGACGCTAGTCCAGGATGCAACTCTACCTGCATGCCAATACTTTAAACCGAATGTGAGAGCGAGGATTGCGATCCTCGAGTCCGCGCCTCCATCCAACATTCGCCACACAGAATGATGCGGCAGTGCGTATGGACAGAAACCGAGGGAGGTAAGGGTTATCGCCACCATTCATAAAGAACAATCGCCGTTCACTGGTTCAGACCCGGTGTAAGCCCAATGTTGCGAGCGATAGCTGAGTCCGATGCTGAGTCCGATGCTGAGTCCGATATAAGGCGACGCTTGTGGCCCGAGTTCCCCGGAGCTAAGTCGTATGCAGGGATCTAATCTAGCCTTATTATCCAGGGGTGAGTGGCCTTACGTATTCTGTGGGGAACCATAACGACGATGGCGTCGGCATTGTCTCAGCCCTTTATCTAGTGTCCCTAGGGATTCGTAATTGGCTAAAGAAAACATAGAAGCTGAACCCGGCTTTTGCTAACGGTACGTCACTCCAAAGCAAGGTAGTAGTTTGTGCACGCAGAGATCAGTAAGCACGGCGTGCATAATTGGTTCCATGGTAGCACACTTGGCCGAGTTACACCAGCTAATTGGGCCGGCTTCTAGACCTATCTATGAGAGAAGGCGCGATGCAGAGTCTCATACTGCACCTTCGCCGAGGATGGGACACATCACCAGTAGCAGTCCCACGACTCGTGATAGTTACAACGCCCCCCAATTAATCAGCTTTGTTTGAATAGGTCACCGCCATCGTAGACTCCTCAAGGACCAATCAGTTGGAGTTTGAAAAACAAACCAAAAAAAAAGAAAGAAAAAAAGAAAAGAAAACCGAGGGGAACTGACCCTTTGCAGCGCCGGGCCCCCCGCTAGCATGAAGTTTCCCTAACCCCCACAAGATCCTGACAGTAGAGAGACGATAGTGAACCGAGATATAGCCGACGGAAGTGCAATTTCTGAGCGTTCATGAGCCGTAACAGAGATAGCAATGATGATCATATGCTTTGGGTAAGACGAGAGGGCTGTGCAAGGAGGGCCTTTTGAGGAGGAAGATGGCGGTTGATTGTGAGCAAAGAGAAGTGTTTGGGAACAACAAAAATACGGGAACCTCCTGTACCCCTCCAACTAAAATCCGCAACCTTCCCAAGCTTCAGCACAACCCACACCATTGATTGGTCCCAATGACGAAACCACGCCCTACACCCTCCCAATATCCTTCCCCACCAAATCCAACTGCGGCAACAAATCACCCCCAGCCGCAAAGACCGGATACTTCTTTGTAACTGGACGTCCCCAACCCCGGAAACACCAGCTGCCGCTGCTCATCCAGCCGTTCCGCCAATCCGTCCCCGACTTGTCTCGTCTTAACTCTTCCCCATATTCGCAGCTTGATCGTCATAAGTCCGACAAGCCCGCATTGTCCAGCCCCAAAAACCATTGCAGCCACTCGAGGCTCTTCGCATCATCGCCATCGCGGCCCTCCTTGCGAGCGTCTGGTTCGCTTGCACATGGGTTGTCCCGTCTTCGTCCGCAGCGACGAAAAACTGGTGGTGATTGTGGCGATCCCCTCGCGGATGATGCCTTACCCGCTTGAAACCAACGTCCTATGCCCTCTCAATATCCTTACCAACCAGGTCCAACGTGATGAGAAGATCGCCGCCGTCCGAAAACTTAGGATCCTTGTAGCTGAACGTTCCCGAGCCCGGAAACACCAGCTGCTTCTTCTCGTTGAGATCCGCAGCAATCGCGTCGCCGATGTGCTTTGTCCGGACAACGTCGTGCAACTTGCCCTTGATGAAGTCCCCGACCTCAGTATCTTTCTTGCCAAAGATCAGCTTGAAAATATTGGAGTCTCTGCTGTCGTCCGCACTGACGAGGTCGATCTTCTCTTCTGGCTGCACATGGAGCGTGCCATCTTCGTCTGCAAAGATGATGAATTCAATCGTGAGGTGCACTTCACCGTCCGTTCCTCTGTTGTACGAGCCGGCGCCATGCGGACCACCCGCGACTGTCGTCAAGGAACCGAGCTTCATCTTTGAGGTGAGAGTGATCTTGTTTGACCGTGGTTGAGTGGTCAGTTCGGTCTCAAGCGAACTATCCGTGGAACGGTGGTATCCGAACCCGTTGAACGACTTCCCTCCCTTCCAGCTCAGCTTGGCCTTGGACCCGTCGATTGTCCATTTGGCATCCGGAATGGCTTCGGCTCTTGACCCGTTGGTGAGTAACCAATCCGAATCCCACCGTCCTCCATCCACCCACTTCATCAGATCATTCGCCATGTCGAGGAAGGAGACATTGACGGTGCTGAGAGCGTTTCCAACTAGGTACTTCTTGAAAAAGAGTTCCCTGCTGAAAACGAGCGCTCCCGGCATGTCGCCAATGATGAGGTTGCCCTTTCTCTGCAGCTCATCATGGGGGATGTCAGTACCTCCGGTCATCTCCATGAACACGAAGGCGTCACGGGAATTCGGAGGGATAGCCTTCCCGCTGATGGTTTGTTGCGTGTCGGAACAAGCTTGATATCGGTAGTTCTGGATCTTCACAGCGGTTGGAGGGAACGTCGGAGCCTTGTCCGTAGGGTCAGGGGCCGCCTCTTTGATCGTGTAGCCAAGGGTGAGAGCGTCTGGGTCCTTTTGTAGTCTGGACAAATATGCTTTCAGGAACATCTTAAAGAACATCTCCTTCATGCCATCTGGGTCGCTGTCTTTGCTGAGGCCGGGGGAGTGGGCGTGGTCCCAGTCGAGGGAAGAGAGAGGTGCCGAACCGAGAAACATGATGATGCGACTCAGGCTGTACTTTCCGGGTTCCAACTTGGCCCATTTCGACTTCAAGTCCGGATGGCTGCTGTCGGGGGGTTTGGCCAGCGTCTCTTCGTCATAAGCGACGAAGAACGGAACTTTCCAGCCGTCAATGGGAAGCGTTTCAACGTCTCCTGCCTCAACGCTCATCTTGTACTTGTAGCTGCCGGTCTTGAAGTTCAGGAAGAACCTTGAACGCTTGGTCTCCGTGTTGCTCTCGGTGCAGACCTCAATGTTCGGAGCGTCAAGCGTTGCCTCGGAGGTCCCGAAGCCGGGAATCTCATGCTTGAAAGCGAGAAGCTCTGGTTGCAGCTCAGGATCAAATCGGACTCTGAGATTGTCATTGAGTTTCTGGCAACTTTGTTAGTGCTCCTGGAAGATTGACAGACTTGCAAGCCTGGGGTGGTACATACATCTTGGGAGATAGCTATGATTTGATGGAAACCTTGAAGGTCGAACTCTTTCAGTCGTGACTCAACCTCTGTTGTCGTCATTGTGCTCATGTGCTGGAGTGTGTGTTCTGGGTGAAGGAAGTAAAAGTAACGAGATGTCGATTGTGCGTCGTGGGTTCGGAGGTCGAGTCTGCTGCAAAGCTGTGTCTTCGAAGCGACATCTGGTAAGTGCGGACTGGAAGTTAATATTTGTGATGAGCTGGAGATGGTACGTATCTTCTGAAGTGATACCTCTAAACCACTCATCGGGAGTGCCTACCTGCTAGCATCTGCCCTCAACATCACCAAATGGCGGGGCTCAAGATTGATAGGTACGTATCCCTCCCCACCTTTAAGGTAGCTGAGCGAATTGGCGACAATGCAGGGAGGATCGCCGAAACTCAGGCATCGATGCATGTTCTCATCTGAGCTGAAGTGTCGAGGATGGTTAGATCAAGATCATCAGATGCAGCCAAGACGGAAAGACGCTAATTAGGACCCGCTTCATTGACATGCAGCTCGAGATCGAGGAGAACGTCAGATCGTAGATCATTGCTCCCAGATGACGTTCTGTGCCACGTCCCTGTGCTAAGTCTTTCCCAATTGAGTCGTTGGATCTCTTTCAGCCCATGCCGACTTGCCGAGTGGTCGAGTGTCTCTACCGACGTGCTCAAAGCAGGTAGCTTCTGGTTCACTATTTGGTCGTAACGTGGTGGATATGTCCAGCTGTATGTCCGGCTTGGTTTGGCCTTCCCGATCCTCATGTGGAGCCTACCGCAAAAACGGAGATGCTTTGTGGATTATACCAGGATTATGAGCCAATCCAGTTGGCAAGATGCTGCATATGTAGCTAAGAACGGGCTGAAAACACCCGCATAAGGCCTGACCTTTTCCGAAAGAGCATCTCCGTTATGAGTGAGAATTTGCGGTATGTATGACTTGTAAGTGCTGGAATGGACTCCGCCGCCGATCCGCCTGTACGTAACAACCTTTGCGGCTACGTATGCACGGTTTCGAAATTCGGATGAATGGGTTGTGTCGAACGAAAAGAGCTGTTCAGTCAGTTGGAGACGATCCATGAGATTCTGCCTAGACACAGATGCAGTCCAGCCCAATGTCTCGAGAGGTGATCGAATTGTTTGGCTCGGGGGTATGCCAACACATGTCTGGATGAGCAATAACGCCCAATCTGGACATTCAGCTGGACGAAACTCGCGCAGCCAACACTGCAGAGTGCAGTCTCCAACTTCTACGTCGGTCTTGTCTGCTCTTCGTTGATGATCGTCGGTATTGGCCTTTTGGCCACAAGTCGCGGTACTTCATCCATCTGGCAGAGATCTTGGTACGACGATACAAGACTGTGAGAACCCAAGACAGCTATTAGCTCATATAATCACCCTCCGCCGTACAGAGTGTTTGCCGAAAAGTTGGTGAATGTTCTGTCAACTTGCCTCTCTCCGATACATCCATTCCACGACTTATTTTTCCATCGTATCCCTCCAGCATCTTTCTCTCTCCTCTTTGGACGTTGGCGTCCAAACACCCCGTCAACAATGTCCATCTACCATGATTCAGAGCTCATCGAGCAAGTGGTGACTTCGACACCGCTCCTGGACACGCAGGACTTCTACGTCGTCAAGGATGAGAAGCAGAACCCAATGGTGTTTTCCATTGGCACCAAGGGCATTCTGTACCTCATCAAACAAGACGAATGGGGGCGGAACCAGCTGATCAACCTCAGCGAAAAGCTAAGCATCCCGGCGGAGCATGAGGCCACGGCACTCGGTGTGTATCAGGATACCGACCTGACTTTGAATCTCGTGTTTGCCCACGGAGAGCCAAAGGGCCGGTCACAGTTGATCGTCCTACGCCGATTGAGGCCTGAAGCTTTCGATTCCGACCTCGACAAGCTCCTGGACCATGCTGTTGAGGGTCAGGACAACACCATCCAGGGCCAGATATATGGTCTTCTTCTCGTGAGTGCCTCATGTGCCTGACCATTTACTTCTCCCGTCTCCGTCTGATACTAACAGTAACCTGACAGGGCCGAGGATTGGATGACGACCATCCCCTTGCAGTAGCGAGGTTCAGAAAGGTCGACTCGCCCGAGAACGATATATGCCGCCTCGACATCGACTACAAGGTCTCTTCCTGGTCTGTCAAGACTGATCTTCAGATGCCTTGCAACCCAAGAGAGATCATCAGTCTCTGCCCTGGTATATTGCCTGGGGGTGGTGGGACCTTTGGACTCTTTGTCTTGTTCAGGATCAGTGAGGTTCTTCGGCTCAGCTTCACCGGACTGGGTGGTCAGGGAGGCTACTACTCCCATGTCAACTATCATCTGCCAGTACCCCCAGGTGCATCTGATGTTGCCACCGTTAGGACGTCGGCGGGCCGGACCGATCTTCTCCTATCCGCGGAAAATGGAATCCACCGTATTCCAGCCCGAGACTGCGTGAGAGGTTCAACAACGTTGCCTGACAGCAGTCTGGTTGCCACAGCGGACTGCCTTCGGGGACTGAAACAAATCCATGCTGCACAGTCTGGCTCCTTGATCTCTGTCTTCACTCGCAACGATGACGGTGTGATAGCGTACACACAATTCAAAATCGCTCCATCAGGCAGCGCGGTTGACGCCTTCGAAAGATACAGCGATGCCAACCAGGTCCTTGATGGAGGTGTACGCTTTGCTGCCTTGGTCAACGAAACCACTTTGTCCCAGCAAATGTTCATTCTCGGCGACGAAAACCATCCGAAAATGCGGGTTCTGTACCAGTCGGGGGACTCCAATCTTTGGAAAACCGGTGACTTCTGCGTCCCAGCGATCAAAACACATCGAGAAGTGTTCACGTACACGACGCACATCAAGATCAATCCTGGTGCTGGGGGCCGACCTCCGGCTGGTGGACTGGAAGTCGACCTCAGTGCATCGAGTACATGTCTCGCAACCGTGAACGGCCGGACAATCGAGCTCAGTCGACTTCCGGTCAAAGTCAAAGCCGATGTAATGGGAGTCCTCACGGTGATTCAAGAGATTGATGACCTCAATGTGCCGAGCTTGCGTGTGTCGGGTGTTCCAGGATGCGAGGCGACGTACATCGACCCCTCTCGAAAGGTTCTGGACTTCTTTAGCAAGATCAAGTCCGGCCAGGACTTGCAGAACGCCCAACTTCCGAATGGCGAAAAGCTCTTGAGCGGAGGATCGAAGAACGTCAACATTGAAGGAGCTGCCGCGGCCATCAAGTCATTGTCTTCAAAGGGTGCCAGCATGAAACTGGAAGCGCAGTTTACAGGCGCCGAGAAGAACGAAGTTGCTTCTTCGGAACAGGCCGTGGAACAACCCACACTTGGAGTGGCGTCCAGTAACAGCAATGAGACGCCAACTACAGGCAGCTGGGCAGCCTTCGACTGGCTCACCAGATCTCTTGAGTCCGTGGCAGACATCTTCGTCGACGGTTGGCATCTTGTTGTCAAGGTTGGACAAAAAGTCTGGAAATTCCTGGTCCAAACATACGAGCATGTGATGAAAGGCCTCAGGAAGGCCCTCCAGTGGCTGGGTGAGGGTCTGAAGAAGATATGGAACGGATTGAAGTTTCTCTTCGCCTGGGATGATATCAAGGAGACCCACGACATCTTCCGCGATTATTTCGAAGGGTTCGTCGACACTGCTGTCAAGGCAGTACTTCTCTTTGGTGACAAGGCGGAGTTGTATCTCGATGAACTTGAGGCCAGCATTAGCAAGAACTGCAACACAACCCAGCTTCCATCCGAGTTGGACGGTGATGTGGATCCCGACGGCAATGGCCAACAGGGGAAGGAACCGAGCCAAATGGAGAAAGCTTTCAACTCACCAGGGGGGAACTATGCGAACCACCATGCCCAGCACAACCCTGAGGCCCGTCAAGCCATGGAGTCTGCAGAAAAGAAGATCGAGGATGACGACATGACGAAGATCTGGGCAGCTCTCAAAGATCTCGTCAACGAGTTTGCGGAGGGTGCGGAGGACATTGGGTCCGCTTTGGTGTCACTCCTCGACCCGAATCGAAAAGCAACTGTTTCCGAGATCTTCTCCCAGCTCGGTAGTAAGCTCCTCACGAAGCTTATTGCCATTGCGAGAGATCTGATTACGCTTTTCGTCCAGGCGGGAGCTAAACTCATCCTCATGGTGAAGAGTGTTGCCACGGCGACCATCGACATCCCTGTCATCTCCTGGTTGTGGTCGAAGATATCCAACCGGCCTCTGTCGTTCCTTGATGCCATCACAATGCTGCTAGCCATCCCTGGCACAATTGCTTTCAAGATATGCCACGGTGTGAGCCCGAAAAATCATCCAAGCTACAAGGAGATCCAGGCTGCCAAAACCGAGCTGGATGCTGAGCTCGTTGGGCATGAGCTCATGGCCGCTCCTCAGCTATTTGCGGTCGTGCAGCCCACCGCTTCTGTGACGACCGATAGTGGCGTTGCCTCAAAGGATAAAGACTCGGGCCCTGGCGGCGGAAAGAGCCAAGAGAGCTTCGTCAATAAAATCATGAAGCATAGTTTTCTCCAGAAGATCGCTAAATGGTTGAAGGCGCATTCTTACATTGTCGGTATCATCTACTTTGGATACAACTGTTACTCCATTTACAGCGAGGCACGGGAGTGGTTGTTGCCGCTTGGAAGTGCCTTCCCGAATTTTGGTGCTCTGAAGGAATGGGACAAGGGCGGCGCAACAAAATTCCTGATCGGAATTGTGTTATCTTTCCCTAAACCAGATCCCGATGATCCGTCGCCCAGTTGGGGCCTCCAACTGGCTGGTTGGGTGGTCTCCATCTTCGCTGGCATCAAACATTGCAGCCTTCGGATCTTCAAGGGCATGGTGACGATGTTCTTCTCCGCTCTGCAAGTAGTCATCTACACAGGATGTGTGACTTGGGATCATGTGGCAGGGTATAGTAAGGCTGATGGCTTCCTGAAGATCGGCAATACGTGCCTGAGCAAAGGTCATGACTTTTTGTCTGGGTTGGCAACGGTCCAGGTCGGGAAGAATCCTTACGTTATGGTCGGAGCGGTGGCCTGCGGACTGACTTCCACTGTTGCTGGTTCAATCATTAAAGCGGAATTCGCCGAGACCAAGATATCCGAGTTCATCTTCCAATCCTAGAATGCGCGCTCGTTGCGGAAGCCGCGCATAACACAGGCAGGAAGGAGTACGAGGACTGTCTGTTGAAGATTCTTGTGCCTCGGGCTCTTGGAGCTAACGGTGTTCGGTGTTGGAGCAGACGTCATGCAATGGCTTCATGATGGGTGTCCTCGGGTGCGGTCGATGGGCGAAGAAGGCGGCGCCGATGCCACACAAGGTTGAGGTGGCCATGTTTTCTCTGGTCCTCAGGAGCTTGTATGGTTGTGGTCATTTCTCTTCTTTCGTGACGCGGATCAGCTTGGGGTGGGCTTCGGAGCGAGAGCAGTCGAGTTGATCGGGGAGAGTGGAAAGCTCGGTCGTCGTGGACTTGGTGCGTACGACCTCGGTAGGTTGGCCGACGAGATGTGGGAAACTAGGTCATTGAATAGGTTAGCTGGACTGTTTGTATCGTATCTTTCCAGACAGAATATCGAGAGAAAGAGCCGCCCTCTCGCACCTTGTAGGATTGGCATAACTGTACCTTTCCAAGTTCATCCGCTGCTTTTGCTTGACGTGTTCCGGGTCGTTTGTCGGAGCTTGTCGAGAAGGACGAAAGGAAGCAGGCAGAACATGAGAGGGATTGCATGTGGAAGTGAAAGAGATGCAATCCCCCAGAGAAAGACCGATGCGCGGGAACAGAAGTGAGGAGCACCAGGCAGAGTTCCTGCCTCGCTGGTGAAGGACCAAGATTTAGGGCAGGCGCTATTGTTTGTGTCTGGCAGGTGCAATATCGCCTCCAAATTTCTGTGATCATGCAGTCGACGCGCCCGCTGGGAAGGAAGGAAGCGTGTGACGCGGGGTTCGATGCACTTTCAAGTTTCAACCCCACTCCATCGCAGAACATATGCATCGGTCGGATCTTTTATTGGGCCGAATCTCATGTCGCGTGTCGTGGCGTGGCCGCTAGTGAGATGTTGAAAAGCAAAGTTAAGTAACTGCTTGTGAACTGCATGACCTGAACAAGCTTCCTGCTTCACCGCAGAAAGCATGTTAAACCTGGCTTCTTCAAATGCAACGGACTTCCGTAGTCCCTCGGCGTGTGAGAACTGCATTTATTGATCACACAAGCTGCCACAGTCCTTCTTCCCTTCTTTGCCTTTGAACCATTTCTTCCACCTTCCAGCTCCGATCAAGTTCAACCTGGAAATTGCGACTGTACCCGAAGACTTCAGTTTCGCACGTATCTCTCTCGCTCCAGCCAGACTGTTCCTTCCCAGTCTTGATCCTAATCCCACCCGCAATGTCCAGCAAGCGTCAGTTCTTTCCCCTTTTCTCTGCTGTCTGAATCGAATCCGTACTCACACCTTCCTTCCTGCTTTAGGCCAACGCGAGGTGTCAGCCGAGGAACCTGAGAACCTCGATGGCCAAGATGCCGCATCCCCGGCCCGGGGGGCGACTGCCAAGAAACAGAAGAGTCCCACTCCTGAGCCGCCGAGTTCAACACAGCCCAGAGTAGCACAGCAAGCTGTTGAAGATGATGAGGAGACCGATGAAGGAGATGAGACCGATGAGGACGCAGAGGTCGTCCAGCGTCCTAGCTGGTTCTTTGACGATGAGGATGACGACGACGATGACTACTGGCCCGGGGAAGAGGATTTCGTCTTCGACATAATGTCAGAAGAAGAGATCCAAGAGAAGGCAGACAGGTTGCGCGAGGAAATCCGTGTCGCTTTATGCAACGGGTTGGTGTGGAAGGTAAGCACCCAGCAGCCACTAAGTTTGTATCACTTGAGAACAGTCAGCTGATGATGAACTCTCGCAACACTAGCCGTCCAGTGTAAGGGGTAACTCTTCGGTAAATGTTGAGGCAAAGATTGATCACTACCAAGTCGCCAATCGGGCGTTCGGGGGCAGCCAGGATCCAAGTGACGAGACGTGGTCAGGGATGGATTACCCGACCGAAGACTTTAACGAGGATTTCGGGCCAATCCACAACGTTGTAAGTCAACCTACCTACCTACCCATGTCGGCCTGTTTCCGTCTCGCCTTTATGGCATGTATCTGACTGTCTTTCCCAGACTGGTTCCACACCTCTTGCGCTCACCGGAACTCATGTTCGCATAAACTTGTACGAGAGTATGAACGATCCATTGCAACAAAACATGACTGTGACAGTTCATGCCTCGTATGGTACACATGAGGCTCGGGACAGACTCCAAGACAGGGATGTCTGCCCGTCGGACCTAGGGGAGATGTCGTCGTCTGATGACGACTCTTCTTTCAGTGAAGACGGCGATGGTGAAGAGGCCCATCGTGGGGAGACTGAGGATACTGGGGAGTTGGACCCATCCGTGCACTAAGGCCGGAAGCCTGCCGGTTTTGCCTGGTGTGGAGGGTTATGCCTTCTTCGCATCTGGGGCGACAGAGGAAGGTGCAAGATGGCTTGATGCAGCAGCTGCCCTGTTTGGATTGATGCGTCGGTACTTTTTGTCACGCCTTTTGTTCTTGTGTGTTGATCGGTACCGCTCTTTCCATGATAGACAACGCAGCTGCCAAGCAGACCGTAATTGTCGGTTCCACTGGTTTCGGTTTCCTGCTGCTGCGCAATTTACTTTATTCTCCATGACAAGTAGTCTTTCCTTCCCAACCAACGGCCACATTAACCTCCCTTTGTGTGATACCGTGTCTTCCATTCATCGATCCATTGAGTCCATTTTGCCGACACTGAGTGCCGACCGGCTGAACCCCTCGCTCAACCATCTGGCAGTAATTTGAGCCTCGGCGCTCTGCATCCTGATCCTGCCGACGTATATTTGTTGGCACTGCATGCAATGCAGTATGCGGGAAGAGTACCACGCTCAACCTTTTCATCTTGACCTTCCTTCCTTCCTTCCTTCCTTAATATCTTCGTTCCTCAGAGCCGGATTCCAACAGGTTTGGTTGCTTTTTGGTCTTTCCTTGTGATGTCCCTGCGCCACTACTCGTGAGTGCCTGCATTCATTTTCTACCGACTTCCATCGCCCATCACAGGAACCGGCAACTTCTTACCGAGGTTTTGGAATTATCGTCGCCGAATGGCGGAATGGAAATGGTATAGTGATGCGGATCGTGACCCGATTGAGATTGAGCATCTCTTGAACCGTCGGATCTGGTTGTCGGGACTCCAGTCTTCCCCCACATGGAAAGGTCGACGCATTCGCTTTCGTAGAACTCAACCGATGGTGGATGTCGTGCCACCCGAGTGGTACAACAGGCACATGTTCCTTTTTTGATGCGGGTTTGATAACAAGATGCGCGTCATGTGAAACATGCATTTTGGTCGTCGTGGCTGGGTTGAGACACCATGTGCTGCGTGGGCGAGGGGAGGGGACATGGAGCTTTGGGAATAACAATAATACAGATGGCCGATGGGATTGTCACTTTTCAGAAACAGCTCCGATCGATATCTCAGGTGGCTTTCGGCAAGGGTGCGGTTTATGGTCGCCGAGACATGCATTGGAGCCTCATAACAGGAAGCATATTGAACATGGTACGGTCGGATTATAATTGTCCAGGCCAAGAATATTGGCGGACTTTGTTCTGGCTTGTCATGGTGTTGGCGCGCGCGCGGGTGCTGGAAAAGGGATGCCAAGACCTGAAGACAGGCCTCCCCGGGCCGCCGGTACTTGGGCGGTCCTGGCTCGGTACGTATCCCGCTTCGTTCCGACGATGCCCCTTTCCGTCCGTCTTCTTGAAGGACAACCACATCTTATTTGCCCGGTTTTCCACGGTATCCAAGGTCTTCCTTTTTTCTTCTTGCTCCATTTGATCGGAGTTAAGCAGGTTTTGATTTACGATGTGCCTAGGCGAGTTTCGGAACATTGGGGCATCAATGGCGCATTTGCAGTGCCTTATCGATGCTGACAATAACCGAGATGGTCAGCTATCAGTTTTCGGGCCAATTACCTGATACATCTGTTAATGCGTTATCGCGCTTCGTTTCCTATGAACGGACCGTGTCGAACAACACCAATGGATCCATCGTCTGTTACCTATTCACAAATCTCTCCGGGTTTGGATCTACCGGCATGGCGCTCATCGCGTGCATCTTGACCGAGCTTTGAAAGTGAACGCCGATTAATGGAAAGAAACGAGCTTTAAGATCGATCTACTCCTCCGATAGGAGAGTGACGGGATTCTTAGCAATCGTTCTTTCGTTTCATCTCTTATCATCCTCCCATATCATAGCCATTTTCGTTTCCTACTTCAAGCACCGCCAACAACAACACTCCCACATATTCCTCTCCATACATTACGGAAACTAAACACTAAAAAAAATGACAATGTGAAAGAAACATCTCACTGAAAATATTGGAACTAGTCCAAAAAAAAAAAAAAAAAAATGTTGTAAAAACCGTGAAAAAGAATGGGGCCACCCGGGGATTGAACCCGGGACCTCTCGCAAGAATGCTCAGGATTGAACCCTAAGCGAGAATCATACCACTAGACCAGCGGCCCTTGTTATTGGATGTTTGTAGGTGCCTGATTCTATGCTTATGACCCTGTCCAAACGCGGTGTTGAGCTGCTGACGGCAATGCCAGAAGATTATCGTGATGTTGTGGTGATGCATCGCCATTGCTCTGAGCTTGCGCTGCAGTGTCGAATCGTTTTACATTTGGAATAGTAATGGACAGTCAACCCACAAAAAACCTGTTCATTACTTTTGTTTTGCCAATCTTGTTTAGAATTCGGCGAAAATGGAGAGTGTCTGCCTGCGTGCAGTGCACTCCGAGTCAACGGTCATTGCACCAACTGTGGCAGTCGCCGCCCACCACCTCCACCATTCATCTCTGCTTGCTGCAATTTGGAAAAATTGCGCGAATTAAGAAATTCTCTTTCTCTTCTTCAACTTCACCTTGACCCGATTCATCGACCACTGTCTTTCCCCCCCCCCTGACTCGTTTACGAACCTAGGTAATGCACGCTTGTTGGCGATGCATTGACGCCCATTTTCTGGGCTTCCTTCACTGGCACTCCCGTCCAGTATTTCTGAATTGGTCTTGTTTCCGTTGTCGTTGTCCTCTTTCGGTTATTCGGTACCACTACATACAGTCAAGCCCATATTCTGCCGTCGCCTTTCCAGTTTCCACCTCCAACAATGAACTTCAGTCACCACCACCACCATACACCACTCCCGGACATGACCGTTTGCACTTCTAGGCAACCAACGAAACCACGGCAAGCAATCCCTCTCCCATTCGCGTTCCTTCGCGTCTATCCACCCAATAGCATCATCGAGTGTCTCGAGTCCGAGATCTCGCATGCGTGGAACATGTGCAGCAGGGGCACAGTTGCGGCAAAGAGGAACCGACACAAGCGAGGTGTGTATCGTCTTGGCAGGGGATTGGACTGATCACAAAGTCTATACGGCGTGTACTTGACATGGATTCAATAGGACCGTACTGTGCCTTCAAAGGATGAGCGTGTCTTGGACTATTGTCAGCACCAGTTCAGCACACTCAACTCACGATCAGGCGAGTCAGCCCCCAATTGGCGTCGACCATGTTTCCAGTAATAGCAATTGCTCTTTTATATGCTTATGAAGTCTAAGATTGCTCGTTGTTGGGCCTTTCTTGCACTCTTTCTCTTCCACCATCGTCTTCCTGCACCCAGCATGTTGCCTGCAAAAAAAACTGATGTGAAGTTTCCTCGAGCGACGCAAAAACAGTTCGCATCTCTTATCACTAAGCACGCCCTATTGCGCGGCACAGCTAGCATGTTCATTCCATCCTGGCCCAGGAATGGTGATGTTGTGATTCGGCTGCCAAGAAATCCGCCGAACTGTTAACGCCGCCCGGGCAATCCGGAGCCCCTGAGCTTGCGCTTCGGGCCACTGGCCCGCAAGCATCCTTGTAAGGTAGCGCACTATAGCATATGGACCCCAAGTCTGGACCGGTTTCTTCCTTCGATGATTATGTTCGCTATGCTGTAACATCGATCTCGAGTGAGTTATGGCCGAGTGTCTCGGTCGTCTTCGAGAGCGTTAACGACTTCCCCACGGCCAAGAACCACCACAAAGCCCGCACTTAAACAGACTTCATCCGATATTAAGGCACCCGCAAATCCTTTCCACATTTCTCCAAGTCCTTCATGCAGCGATCCTGCATAAAAAATCTCCCAAATCCTCGGGCCCGCCAAGTTGTTGCACTGGAAACGCTCCGAACTTTTGCCCACATAGGGCAAGGTGGCAAGGTCTCATTCCGTTGCACTCTTCCATCGAACCACTATATCTTCCGTCGGCGATTTCCGTTCTCCAAGATCCATGGTTGCACCTATGCGGCACAGCAAGTCATGGTAATATCACGAATCCCATCACGAAGCTGCGATGGCCTTGTGTCAGGGCGCGGCTAGGCTCCTGGAATAAGCGACCTCAGACATGCTACGGTTCACCCGGCACGCCGGAACGTACCTACTTCTAGTTCTACCCACTGGAAGAACCAGGTAACAGCGTAGCATTGGATTATTGTCCTACAGAGCACGGTACCTGCACGCTGTCAACCCTTCACTTGGTGTACGTCTCCCAGCAAAAGTTCCAATCCTTGAGCACGATTACCCCAGGCCGCTAGGGCACAGGCTGTCTCTACAATGCTGGTATCTTGATGCAGACATCCGGAGGGAGCGAGTAAGGGATCCCCGAACATTTGTATGTCAAGATGGAAACTCTCGTCCCACGGAGTACGGTTCCTGCGCCTTGTCAACTTCGCTTGTCCGTGCCTTTCATTGTGATCCTAGGTTGACAACAAAAGTTCCAATAAGTCGGCCTCTCGGCATAGCAACATCACTTACAAGGCTGAGGCTGGGTTTGTTGTCTCTAGGCAACCTCCGTCCTTGTCTCCGGAGGTCCGGACACTGATCACCGGCGATGGTATAAGTACGGACCTGTGGAACTGCATCTGTTGAAGGGAAAAAAAAAGGCATCAAACACTGCTCAAGAGCTTCGAGAGCCTCAAGAAGTCAGCAGCACTTCTTCAAGTTCCCTCGAGACTCACTTCACTTCGACACCTTTCGAGCAACTCATCCCGAACCTCACACCCACTTGAACATCACATCACCAACTCCTCACCTAACAATCATGCTCTCCTGTACCCGCTCCCTCATCTGGGGCGGCCTCCTGGCCCTAGCCACCCTCACCACCGCCTCCCCAGTTGCAACCGGCCCCCTCCCCATCGCCATCCGCGACAACACCTCTCCCCCTTCTTCTTCCCTCGAACACCGCGACTACAACACCTCCTCCTCCCTCTCCCCCGTCGTCGTTGTCTCCCTCCCGCCAACCATCCAACAAGACCTAACCGCCCTCCTCTCCCCCTCCGCCCTCGTCATCCTCCCCACCTCCCCCTCCTTCACGCAATACACCCACCGCTGGTCCCTCAACACCCACACCAACTCGCCCTCCTACGCAATCATCGTCATCCCGGCCTCCGAGCGCGACGTCTCCCTGACCATCCAATACGCCAACGTCCACTATATCCCCTTCCTCGCCACAACGGGAACCCACGGCACCTGGCAGGGCCTGTCGCGGCTGCAGGGCGGCATGGCCATCTGGACGCGCAACCTGACCAAGATGGAGTTCGCTGCTGACGGGCAATCCGCCACTCTCGGCGGCGGACTACGAGGAGACGATGTCGTCCCCGCGCTTTGGGCAAGGGGGAAACAGACTACCACCGGCTCTTGTCGGTGCGTGAGTCTGCTTGGTCCAGCGCTGGGCGGTGGACACGGTTGGTTACAGGGGCAGTATGGATTGGGAGCTGATCAGATTTTGAGCGCGAGGGTGGTGTTGGCGAACGGCACGGCGGTGAAGGCGTCGGACACGGAAAACAGTGATTTGTTTTGGGCGTTGAGAGGGGCTGGACATAACTTTGGGGTGGTCACGGAGGTGGAGTATAAGTTGTATGATGCGGTGAGGCCGGAGTGGACGTACCAGAGTTATACGTTTACGCAGGACAGGCTGGAGGAGGTGTACAGGGTGCATAATGAGGCGATGAGGAATCAGAGCGTGTTTGTGGTTTATTGGAGTCTTTGGAGGTGGGCGCCGGAGGTTGATCCTGTTAATGTCAGTACTATCCTCCCCCCTTTTCCCGTTCTAACCCTTTCCCCCTTCCCTTCCTACCTACCGTCAGATATCACTAACACCGACGCCACCAAGCCCATCCTAGTCTCAACAGTCTACTACAACGGCCCCCCCTCCGAAGCCGCGTCCTACTTCGCCCCCTTCGCCGCCCTCTCCCCCCTCAGTACCACCCCCGTCCTAACAACCGACTACCCCGGCCTCGCCGCCGCCGCCCAATTCCGCGTCACAGACTGGGCCTGCCAACCCAAAGGCGGCGCAACCGTTTACGGCATGGACGTCGACACCTACGACGTCAAAGCCCTCCGGCAATCCTACAACGCTTTTAGGGATATGATCCGCACCGAACCGGCCCTCTCACTCTCCATGGCCTATCTCGAGGGCTATGCCCTGCAAGCCGTCCAGGCTGTCCCCTACGAGAGCACAGCCTTTGCGCTGCGCGACCGCAAGCTTTTGTACGGGTTCCTGGTGACGTATGAGGACAACACCGCGACGAGGAACAAGACGCTGGATGCACAGGCGCAGAAGTGGGGAGAAAAGATCAGGGATGCGGCGTATGGGGAGAAGGTCAAGCAGAAGAGCGTTTATGTGAATTATGCTAAGGGGAGTGAGAGTCTGCAGGCTATGTATGGGTATGAAGGGTGGAGGCAGGAGAGGTTGAAGATGTTGAAGAGGAAGTATGATCCTAAGGGACGGTTTAGCTTTTATGCGCCTATTAAGGCTTGAGGGTGGGTTGGGGGAGGTTTGATTTGGATGGCAGTGGGAATAGGGCGAGGGCGTGGTGGTGGGAAGGGTTTGAGGGACAGGTTGGTGTTGGGGTGGAAACAGGACGGTTGAAGTTTTGAGGTCGGTGAGAAGTTGGGATGCGAAACTGGATAGAGAAGGGCAATCGGAATTTCTTAATGGATTGGATATATTATTATATAGACTTGGGGTTAGTTGTAATAGATAGATAGAACTGGTAGAAATTTGTCTTTTACAAGCTTGATCAGCTTTGCCGACGTGAGTCATCTGGAACGGTCCTGATCTGTTCCTGTCCTGCACCAGCAGCACAACGCATGCAGCATGCATATGAGCGAAAAAAGAAAGAAAAAGACAAAAGATATGGGTGGGCCTCAACTGGGATTCGAACCCAGGACCTCGCACATTGGTATTGCTTGTTCACAAGCAAGGAGCAGTTGCACCACCCGAAGCGCGAATCATACCACTAGACCATTGAGGCATTGGTTGTTGTTGTTGCTAGTTTGGTCTTGCCAACCACTTTATAAAGGACGATTGCGTACCTTACACAGTATGCTTTGAAACACGGCTCGAACCTTCGGCATCTGCCTTTCTGCGTTCATTGCCATATACCTCCACACTCCTCTTTTTAACACTCCCAGTCTACACTGTCCCGAACCAGACTAATATCACGGTCATCTTTGTCGCTGCAAAAGTCATGCTGAAGCTGTATGCCACGCCTGTCAGGCCATCTCAACGTGCAATACGTAATGATAAGTGGTAGTAGTATCGTGATATGGATGTTGCGCCGAGCTCAAAAAAGCACAGCAAGAACTGTATCTTGCCCGGACTTGGCCGATTCGCTGAGGTGTGGCGCCGCAAAGGTGTCGGACGGAAAGCATCATGGAATCTGGCCCGCCGACCTTTTGGCCCTACAGTGCAACGGCTCTGAAGACGGGGCCTACTTTACTAGGGGAAGACTGGAAGGTCAAGCCCGAATGATTCGTTGCGTGGGAAGGACCCATGAGGCCAAGGTTGCGATCGTTCCGGTGTATACCTGCAATAGCGGCATGGTGGATAGAAGCATGACCGAACACTGCACACCCTAGGTAGCGTCGAATGCTCATCCTTCGACCATCCAACAGACCAACAGTGGGTGCCAGACTTTCCGTGCTACACTGTACTGTGTTAGACGCATGTACCCTTCTTCCCCTCTTCTTTGGACTTTAGCGCCTTGAAAGAAGTTCAGCTACCTACCGCAGCGGGAATATGGGGAGCGTAACAAGCCTTGTTGTATATCTATGGCAAATCTCTGAAACAAGGCCTGTTGAATTGAGGGTGGTGATTAGGGGCCTCTCAGATCCCTGTCCGAACTCCACTTTTCTTGAGCAAAAAGTACCGGGTGTATCTCACCCGTAATTACCGTATTTTACAGACATATGACTACCATATGTATCGTATCTTCGATTGAGATAAAACATTCACACGCGGGGGCCTCTCACCGGCCCCCTGCACCCCCGGAGCTAACCCTAACCCTAACTAACCCTAACTAACCTAACCCTAACACTAGCCTAACCCTAATCCTAACTTGGGGTCCGCCCGTAAGGGATATATTTCGGTAATTTACAAGCTGTAAGGAAAGGGTACCGAAAGATACCTGTCACGTGATAAGCCCCACATTCTGAGAGGCCCCTATTCACCGGGCCCCTGTTGAATTAACAAGGCTTGTTGAGCTGAGGGAGGCCTCTGATTGGTCGGATTTTGGTGCAAAATGCCAAAAGCTAAAGACCCCTATAAGAACCTTCTGGAGGCCCTTATAGGGGTCTTTGGTTAGTGGTAGTCTTAGTGGTTGTGGTGGTGGTTTCTAGGGTAGTGAAGAAAGACTTCGACTTCGAAGTCCGGATGAGGGCATTCACACTTCCGCGCGAAACTTTTCGCGCGACGGAAAAAAAGCTGTCACTAATTGGAATCGAACTGACAATCCCAAGAGTGAGAGATAAGAACCATTGAGCTACTGGCCCAATTGATTGAATGCGATGCCCGTTCTTTCCTTTGATATAGGTAGGGTGGTGTCTTCCAGAGGAAGGAACTTTGGGAAAGAAGGCACTCTCGAAGGCACTGAAGCAGTGTGCTGAATTTACGACCTTTAGCGACCATCTACAGCGGGCATTTGGGCAAAGTCTAATCGGCCAATCAGATGTCTCCCTCGTTCAACAAGGCTTGTTAAATCAATAGGGCTTGTTGAAATCACAGGCCTTATAAGCCTTAGAGTGCGTTTATTATCCTACTATTATAGTATGTGGGGTCGATATTGTGGTTTTTATACTGCTAATAGTATAAAATGGTTCGTATTTGCATTTCTGATAGTATAAATTAAAGAATTAGACCCCCTCATTATAGCCTCGCTCAGCCTTACTGCTAGACGTTCGGGTTAGGGTTATATATAACCAAAATTTTCGATTTTTATGGCCATGACAGTATAACATAAACATGCTTTTTTCTGCAGTATGTGCAGTATGGCCAGCTTTTCATGCCTCATGCGCCCTGAATTTTAGGGATTCTAGCGTATGCGTACGACGCTTTTGCCCTGTAACCCGCTATAAGAACCCCGTCGTCGCAAAACGATTATTTTCGCAAAGTTATAGTAGTATAAGGGCCCGGGGGGGTCTAGATGGTTGTACTGTGCTTCTGCCTGCAGGTCCGAACTTTCGCAGTATGAGGCTATACTGCAAAAGATCTATACTGTGACAGTAGGATAACAAACGCACTCTTACTAAGGCAAAGAAGGCCTGTTCCCCGGCAGGTTTTCCCGCTACGGTACCCGGCTGCCCAGTCACGATGTCCCAAGGGCTCATCGTACATCCGGGCATGTGCTGAATGTGCCATGTTCGCCACCAGGGCAGGTTCGGCCCGCACACACTTCTAGGGAATGGATGGAAAATCTTGAGAGGAGGTTGAGAGGAAGGTGACGAAGGGTGGGCGAGTGGGCGTCAAGGGTGTATCTGGGAGCTGTTTCCAGAATGGAGAGCGCGCTTGGGCTTGGGCCTTGGACACAGTTATCTGCACGCAGGGGGGGGGGTTCAAGGTTGGGTGGCGTCCTTACTTTCTCAATCTCCTCACATCCTCTTTACCGACTGATGTCCCAAACACTGTCTCCTTCCTCGAGCACATTTACCTCGTTTCTCGTCCACGCCATCTTACACAGCTGTCTTCACCAACTACTAGGTTCCCTTTCAGAGTCAAGTCCAATCCCCGGACAATCACAATCACAATCGTAACCACCAACAATACCACCACCATCTTCCACTCGACCACTCTCCCCCACTCCCCCCCCCCCCACAACACCTCCCGAATATTCGCCGAACCAGAATTTATTACTCCAGACTGCCCCCCCGTCTCCCGATCCAGCTTCTCTACTAGAGACATGGCACCACCTCGACTCCCTCGGCATGCAACACATCGGTCGGTGCGAGTTACGAACTCGGCCTGCCGGGCATTTTACTCAAACAGTTTGCATCTCTGTGATTCTTATCCCGATATTTTTGAGGAGCATCTTTCAGCGCCTTGTATACGCCGGTTGCTTCCACTTTTACTTCTGCAGCGCAGCACGAGACTGCTGCAAGCGCGAGCAAGGGAAGGAGGGGTCCAGCGAGCGGAAGTGTTATTGGTGCAGGGGCAGGCAGCCAGCCCGACTTCGACAACAAGGAGTGTTGTAAGCAGCAGCAGCAGCAGCAGTAGGACGACGACAAGCTGGAACGTAGTAGGCCGTCCGTCCCTCCTACTGCCGCGCTCTAGCCTTGGCGAACAACCTGGGTTCAAGGACAAATAGGTTATTTGGAAGGTACTATGAAGAAGCGAGGAAATTGAGGTTGGGGCGGGCGCTGGCAGAGCTGAGAGAGTTGAGAAGAGGTAGTAGGCAGAGGAGGGAGGAGTTGAGGAAGGACTCGGGGGTTGAATGTGGGTGAAGAGGAGAAGGATTGGGGAATCACAAGGGGACGAACCACCGGGTATTCTTCAAGGACATGCATGGACGTGGAGATGAAGTTGACGCCGGGGAAATTGAGGGAGAAAGGCGGGCGGGCGAGCGATGAGAGCATCAACACGACACGACAACTGAGACCGCAGAACGGGAATGGAAAGGGGGAACGAGGAGTGAACACAGGTGGATTTACATCTGGGGAGAGCTGGCGATTACGAATCAGCTGATGGACAGATTGGAAGAAGCTAAAGAGGCGTGGGAGAGGATAGTGGAGATCGCGAGGGGGGTTATTACAGACAGGGCAGGTACGGCTGAGAGTGAGGGGGTGATAGATACCTACTAAGCCGCTGTGTAGGTAGAGCCGTGGGGAACTTGGGGTATGTGAATTACCTGTTGGACTTAAGGGCTTTGGAGAGGAAGGCCTCAATCTCTTCCTCCACTGACTCCGAGATGTCTTGTGAGCGAGGGGGAAAACGGATAAGAGAGGAGGCCGAAGAGGGAACAAAAGACGAGGAAAAGGAGGAGGATGCAAAACAACTACTGGAAACGGCCATCGAACAACAAAACGAGCGGATAAATTTGACCAAGACCATCGCAGAGGCTTGGGATGCTCAAGTCGCCTCCCACGACGACATAGTCGATGAGACCAAGGTATCCGACATCGACCGAGTTCGCAAGAGACACCACACCAGTACAAGGCATGGCAAATCATCGGTCTCTCGCGGTTAAGGCCTCTGCTACACCGCCCTCGCCCAGCTACCAGCCAGCCAAGAAGACCGCCCCATCGGCGGCGCAACTAAACGCCCAGAGGCAAGCAATCCGCGCAGCCGCATCCGCAGTCTCCCTAACACCCTCCCAACAAGATTCCTCCGTCGTCGCCTTTGCCCACTTCTTCTTTGGCCGCGCTCTCCTCGCCAATGGCCACCTCGGTAGAGTTAGTGGGCGCCGCGGCTGGTCGAAACCATGTGGTTCCAGGGCTCTCTCTCCTGGAGAAGTATCCGTATGACACTTTTGTTGCCGCTGGGCGGAGGAGCGACAAGTACTGAATCTTGCCAGACTGTCGCATGACCTTTCACGGAGTACCACCAAGCTCTTCAAGATGCTGCCCATGGGCCGCCCTGGCGTTCTTGGGAGAAGCAGCAGCGGAGATCTGGATGGGATCTTTCCTGTCCTTTGAGGCGGATCCTGACACCCGTGTTGGTGTTCGATCTGTTCCACCAAGATCGTCTTGAGCTCTCGGTCCTCCTGGTCGTCCACAATGCGAAAGCCACGACGAGTTGGGACCAACAAGTCCACATGTGGAAGGCCAACGAGAACACAAGCGCTACAACACTTCAACAACCTACGACGACGACCTGATCATTATCCCGATACGTACAATCCTGAGTCGTCACCCTTGAAGCTGCCGGACAAAGGCATCATCTGCACAACCGACCATCGATCGCCCTTTGCAAAGAACCCTCGGCCGAAAATAGGGGAGCGTACCTGAGGGAACTACTAGTCCAAGCGGGCGCTGCTGATCTTGCGCTGCTGGATGAACACGGGTACTACTCGGCGCTGGATTATGTTTGTTTTTGTTGGTGATGATGCTGAGACAGAGGCGCCATTTCTGGCTGACGGTCTCAAAATCCGAGTTCACCTAGTAGGGCGGAGGAAACGAGGAGGAGGAGCCGAGGAGGCGGCCGCTTTGGTGGAATCCTTGCGAGAGGGAGCCCAGATTGCGTAAGGCTGGGGTACAGGGAGCTGTTTCAAGAAAAAGTTACGGCCGGTGTTGATGGAGAGGGGGGGGACGGATTGTTTACAGAAGTTGAGGAGGGGCGTACGTCGAAGCGCTGGCTGGATAAAGACCCGGATAAGGGAGAGGATGTTTGATAGGTTGAAGTATGTTGTGCCTTGTAGGGAATTTGCCAGGTTTGGGAGGCTGGCCGAGGAGTAGTGATTTATTGACTCGGTTGTTTTCCCCCGAGAAACGAGGAGGAATAAGAAGAGCAAGAGAGCTATATCATCTTCTTTTTCCTATCGGTGGATCAATCAACAAGGATCCCGGGATGAGATCACCCGACGATGAGCATAATACCCAATACACAAAAGGATGTTGGATGATGCTACACAGCTATTTCTGGAGAGACATCCGCGGAGGTGGAGAGGAATAGGGTTGTGCATTTGGATGGTGAGTATCTCTCTTTCCCACTTTCCACGGCCAATAAAGTTGAGATTCAGGACTAACAAGAAGTAGGACTTTGCCTGTGTAGACCAAGACAATCCCGCCTCAGGCGTCGCCGCGCTGCCAATGATCCTAGCCCCCAATGCGACGCAGTCATCAGTCTGGTAGGTAATGAGTACCACGAGAGGGCATGGTGCTCAATCGAGGCGTTGATGATTCAGACACTGAAAAAGGGCGTATGATGTGCATTTCTGGTATGAGCACGTTGCAGCGGATGATGACGACGAAAGAGTTGGGGGCCGGAAATGGATATTGCCGCAAAACCCGGTCCGACCGGGACTGGACATCAACTTGGCGGAGAAAAAGTTGAGCTTGGAGGTTGATGGACCGAGGGTGATGTTTCTGGAGAGACAGAGTCGGCCTTTTGGGGTGATGAAAGATGCAGTTATTGCTGCTGCGGATGGACATCGAAGGGCATGTTTTTAGTGTCGTCGACTGCTGGGAAGAGGACTGGATCTGGATGTCAATATTAGCGCCGGGATGCTTCATATGTTGGAGAATTGGAGGCCCAACTAGACGACAGCACCACACCTGGACCCGGGACCATCGGCCCTGTGTAAAAACAAGTCCATACGCTATCTTCCTAAAATGATATCCCGCCGCTAGCTACTACCTACCTACCTACCTACCTACCTACCTACCTACTATTCACTAACCATGGACACCCGTCTCCCGAAAGAATAAAACCAAACAAACACCGAAACACCACGCTAACCAGTTATGTTTCCCACAAGTGTTGTGGGTAGGTTTTCTCTCTTCCCACAAACTTGATGCACCCTCTCCAGTTCCCCATTGACTTCTGTCTTCTGTTTCTCTCTAAAACTCATCCACATCACTCCACTCCCCCGTCCCACTGGCACTAGCACTTCCACTTCCAGTAGCACTGGCACCGCTTCCACTGGTGACATCCGAAGTATTCCCTCCTCCGTGACGACCAGCAAGATGTTCAGCCTCCTCCCACTTGGTTAACTGCCACTCTTCTCCATTTCGAGTCCGGCGACTCTTTTGAGGTCCTGGTGGGGGGTCACTATCCGCGATGCACCCGTTGCGTTCACAGAAGGCGATGATTTGCGCCCATTCCGTTCCTTCTTCTCCTCTGGTTCCCGAAGTCGGAGTCCCCTTCTCTTTTTTCCTGTTTGCACCAACACCCTCCACCTCACCACTAGTGTCCTCCCCTTGAGGGCTATCGTCGTCTTCCTCCTCATCAGAGTCCTCCTCCTCCTCATCCCCCATCATAACCTCCCTACTCCCCAACATAATCAACCCAAACTTGGCCCTCGTCAACGCCACATTCAATTTATTCCTTATCCCCCCTCCCACCCGTTCTTGCTCCCCTCCTTTCCCACCTCTTTTAACACCGCCCGGCAAAACCCCCCACCCCAACCCCCGATCCCTCTCCACAAACCTTCTTCTCGACCTCGTCACACACAAAATAACAACCCCATGCTCCAACCCCTGAAACGCCTCGGTCGGCCCCACATTCACCTCCCACATCCCTCCTCCATTGTACTGCTCGCTGCGTATCAAGCTCCGTATCAACCTCACCTGCGCTTTGAAGGGGGACATGATGCAGATCTCGGATTGCTTCACCAGTCCTGATCGAAAGAGTGATAAGGCGTATTGACATGCTAGATGGGCTTCGCCGACGTTGAACCAGCCCCCCGTGGTCGCGGTGCTGGAGGGGGAGGCAGGGCTTGGAGCTTCGAGGTCATCTGGGCTGGGGTTGTCGTGGTAGAGAATGGGCCAGCCCCGACGACCGCGCCAGCCGGACCAGGAATGAAGACGGTTTCGCTCGTGGGTGTCGGCTTCGGCGACTAGGGTGTCGAAGTAGAAGAGCTTAGAAGGCATGGCGAGGATGGCGGGGTGGGAGCGGTAGTTCCTGATCAGGTTGGTGAAGGGCGGGCGGAGGATGGGGAGTAAGTCCGGGTGGAGTTGGTATTGTTGTTTGGGCGGTTGAGCGTCTTTGCCAGCGAGGCGGCGGGCGAGGGGGTGGTTGGCGTAGACGGGGCGCTTGAAGAGCCGGGCGAAGAGGGATTGTTGGAGGGGAGTGGAGGGACAGGAGGTGCGTGGGTTGAGTTGTTGTTCGTCGCCGGCCATGATTACGAGCGGGGTGAAGAGGGGGTCTGCGGGACCTTTGAGAGGGGGGGAGACGACGTGGAGGGGGATGAGGGCTTCGGGCTCCATGGCTTGGGCGGCTTCGTCGATTAGGAGGGCGCCCCAGTGTAGACGGGCTTTGGTTGGGGGTGGTAAAGTCGGGTGGATTTGTTGATGCAAGGTGGAGGAGACGGCGTAGAGGTCCGAGTTGGTTAGACGCGCGTACATGAGCATGGAGGCGTCCCGGCAGGAGGTGACGATAATCCGGTAGGACATGAGTTGGGCAAAAGGGGGCAGGGCGAAGACGTCGTTTTGCATGTAGCAGTAGGGGAGGAGGTTGCTTAGCACCTCTCGTGAGTCGCGGGTTGGTCGGTTGAGACGGAGAAGCTCGTTGCGGTTCATGGACTTGGAGAGACGATCGGCCAAGGTGTCGGCTGCTGGTTCCGATGGGGCGCAGACGAGAATGTGAGACACATCAGGGACGTTGCGGACAAGTTGGAGGGCAATTTCAATCATGGTCTTGGTCTTGCCGGTACCGGGAGGACCAGAGATGAGATAGGGCATTGTGCCGTAGTTCTGGCAGAGGACAGAGTCGACTGCTATGCGCTGTTCGTAGTTCAAGGACTCGTCGAAACGTGCACTGTCGTAGTGTTCTAACCAGTTGACAATGTTGGTCTGGGAATTACAGTCTGCTTCCGTAGGGAACAGCATGGACTGTTTCCAGTACACATTTGTAGTGGACAACTCATCCGTCTTGGGTCTCGCGGAGCCGTTTCTAGTGACCTCGTCGATGAAAGAATCCAGCGCATCAAAGTCATTTCTAAGGACTTGTTCTGCCAGATCCAGCGACTGCGTGACGTGTGGGAGCACGTCAATCATAGGCGTATACCGGACCATGGGTACGAAGAACTGAATGTTGAACTTGACAACAAACTCTGTCGGCCAAGGCGGTATCATGGTAGGAGTAACGACTTCGGCGGTGTGATAGGTGATTCCGGCTACGCGTAAGACGAGGGTCTCGGTTGCTCTGACCACTGCCGAAACGCGGGCGTTGTAGATGTATCCGGTCCATGGAAAAAGGTCGGAGTGCAAGTGGCCGCCATAGTCGAACCGTAACTGGCGGAGCTGCACCTCGTCGTCGACTTGGACATTTGGGGTGTTCTCCCGAAGTCCTGGGACTGTGATGGTTACCGTCGGTTCGTTTGGGTTTCCAGGGTCATTGAACTTTAGTATTCCTGTGTGGCCGTATAGGGAATAAGAAGCGTTCTCCTTCCTTTGGTAACCAAGCTCGACCTCGATCAAGGAACGAAAGTATTTTTCGTAGCATTGTGGTGAAAGATGGGGTGTTTCGGAGGGATTGTCGGCGAACTTTGGCCGAGGAAGGGCGGGCAAAAGACTTGTGGGCAAAATGGCGGAGATGTACTGGAGGTAGTCGATAAGTGTGGTTGGGAAGGTGTCGACGGCAGTGCCGGCGTACTCGTTGATCTGCTTCAGGGCTGCTGGCACGAAGGGGGGTGCGTAAACGTCGAAGCCCCGAGCGTACTGTTCATCGGCATCAAAAGCTGGAGGGGTCTCGCCGGGTGGTGGGGGAACCCAAAGGACTTGTCCGAGCTTTGCTTTTGCTTTTGCAGACTTTTTGGGTTTCGGGGCCCCATCCTTGAATTTGCCCGTGACGGTCTGGCCCACGATGTTGTTGGTGGGTGTTGTTGGTTTGGGCGTTGGCACCGGGAGCGTGTCTTGTCCAGTTTCGGGGTTAACGATGCGCAGTGCCTTGGACTGTTTCGGCGGGAGAGTGAAGAAGGACATTGTGAAGACCTGAAGTCCTGATAAGATGACGGTCAGCTAGGGAATGTCTTGACACGACGCCGAGGTCCAGCGTCAGCGTGGTTATCCGATTGTCAGGGTAGCTAAACGTCCAGGAAAGCTCATCAGCATGAATATGAATGATGGAGCGAGAACTGGGTTTCACGCATGACTCAGCCGATGATAAGAGGTTCAACTAAGTCGAAGAAGGTTGGGCCAAGACAGAGTTGTGAGATCCGGGCATGGGCCGCATTAGGTGGTGCATGCTAACATCCAATGAAACGCAGCTGCCTGCCGCCCGCGCAGCCCATTGCAGCCTAACAATTTTGTGCAACAGGTGCCTGCCGCCCCGTAACGATTGGCTGTTTCAGCGTTGTCCGTGCCACAAACCTGGCCTCCACGGCCTCCCACATGGCCGTGCCGTCCCGCTGGAATGGCGGAATAGGCGCCAATGAGTACCTGTCACATCGTCATGGCATCGCATCTTTGTTGTTTATTCACCAAAACACGCTTAATTGAAGCGTACTTCAACTATACAGAGGTGGATGACTTTTACAGTCTGGAGTATCACTTTAGGGACCGGAATCCACCGAAGCGGAGTTGAGGGACGGTTCATTTACAATTAGGTTTTCTAGCAAAATTCTCAAGCCTCTCATTGGTCAACTCGAGTATACGGCCCTACAATTGGTCAAGGCGTTTGCCAAGCCCATTTCTAATTAGTCAATTCGCAAATAGTATATCTAATAGTCTACGCTAAAATACACTAGGTCCTGCCCTTTCTAAATGAAATACACAGCCCCCATCTATTAACGGCTAGTAGACTACTAGTATACAACTAGTACCCGCATTGGCCAATTATTCGTATCGCATCCCTCTACCCTGCTATTCAACTTCAACCTCAATTTCAACCTTCAATATTACTTCTATTATTATTGCGATTCTATTTTAATATTAACTTTACCGCTAGAAGCAGTCGCGACAAGATTAAATACGCGTATTATCAATTGTTAAATTCAGCCGGTAAGCGATTGGTAACTACCCCCGCCGGGTATAAGAACTTCGCCTCCCCTTATCTTTCGAGTCTTAAATTCTCCCTTCTACTCTTCCTTTTAAGAAGTAGTTCTCGCTTATCTCTTAAATCTAAATTAGGTTGGTTCTCTCCTCCTTTCGCTTTATTTCTTATTTCTAATATTATCCTTTCTAGATTTAACCGGCGACCGTACGACCGTATAGGGGATTTCCTTTATTATTTAGGGGTTCATTTCTTTTCTTTCCTTTTATTATTATAGATCTACTTGTTAAATATTATAAAACATACTACGAAATCAAACCTATTGCCGAATTTGCCAATAAGCAGGACCCTAATAAAGTAGTACAAAATTATTTAAAATACTGCAATACATTAGCTAAAGTAACCCCCTTTCCCATTCCCTACCAATCGATAAATATTACTTATTTAATAGTAAATCCTTTAAAAGTGTAAATCCTACTAGGAATCCTAATATACCGTATTAGTCTACTACCTACGGGTAAATAGCGCCCTCGAAAGTTAAGATTTAGGCCGTAGGGGGTTATAAGTACGATTTAGGAATACTAATTAACTAGTCCCTTCAATTACTTTATTACTTTACTACTATATAATACTAGGCCGGTCTTTTAAATAATTAATATTATAATAATAGGCTATATATTATAAGAAAAGAAGTGCCGTTGAATTATCGCCACTTCCCGACCGTCGTCTAATTTAATTAATTCAACTAATTCAACAACCCTAATTAGTATTTCGGCCAATTTAGCAACCCTAATTAGCACTTCCTCCTCGATAATTTCGTATTAATACCCTACGTAAAGAAGATATAGATAAATTTGAATTATTAAACCTTCCGCTACTACTACGTATAGTACTACCTATAGTACTTCTATTTCGACCCGTTCAAATTCAAGCCGGAGGTTATTATCCTTTAGTAATTACCCCGCCGAAATAGTAACCGGTATAGTAATTAGTATAGGTATAAGTATAAGTATAGGTATAGTAAAGGATTATCGACGTAAAGGGGTTTATTTAAATTCGAAAATGTATTATCTATTCAATTATACTATTCTTCTATAAAGGAAAGAATTTACAAATATATTAATAAAAGATAAAAAAGTATATAATTATAATTAACTATTTACTTCGTAGGATTCCCTAGAAACGGCCAAAATACGTCGCAATATTACCCAAATCTAATGTGAATATCGTCATTACCGTTGTAACAATTAAGATACATTTATCACCCCCTCCCTCTAAATTTAGAGGAGACGAAACCTTGGCTTCAATAATAATAATTTCGATGATAATAATGATTTCAATAATAATAATAATAATAATTTCAATAATTATAATATGAATAACGACTTTAATAATAATAACGACCCTAATTTAGATAACGACCCTGACCTAGATATCGACTATTTCTTCTATTTAATTTATTATATCGTTCGAAGTATTATTAATAAGTATATCGAAATTAGATATTATATATATTGTAAATTGGGTATACTTTATAGGAATATCGACCTTGAGAATAAGTTTTATTTAGGTTGTCGGTGGGTATTTATATGGGATTTATTCTTCAACCTTAATAGGGAAGAGTATAAATATTATAATTTGTATTGTAATAATAATAGTCCCGACTGAATCTAATTTACGGATCCCTTTCGTATATTTCGATAATAGTCTTCCGCTTTGCTACTACTTCGTCGTAGTCCTAGGCCTCCCGAAATAGGAGTAGACGGATTTAAATAACTTACGTTACTAAATCTCCTTCGGCTTATTTTATTCCCTAGATTTCCCGGTATTAAATTCGAATGGGATCTATTATATTATAGACTTTAAGACTTTTTAATAAGAGCTATTCCTAAAGTCGATTTTAATATAATTAAGATATTTGAATCGGCTAAAAAGGAAGACAATATAGAAAAGTATAAACGGTATAAAGAGAAATAGTTTAAAATGTATATCGTTAACGGGTATTATTATTAATACTATAATTATAATAACTAGAAACCTCTTAACGACCCTAATTACTTTAGCGCCGAAAACGAATTAGATTTTAGGGACGTACTAGACTTTTTACCACCCTTTAACTAAGTCGAAGAATAATTTATCGTACGGGTATATATTTTTATAGATATTTAGGTTATTAATAATTCTTAGTATAAATATTCTAATTATATTATCAATTTCCTTCGTAATATTAATTATATCTATTATTAATTACTTCGACTACCCTGCGAATTCGATATTATAATTCTTCGGCCTTATAGAGCTAGGGATAAACCCCGTATTGCCCGACGAATTAGATAAACTATAATAGTTAACCCAAATAAATTTTGTATTTGGTTTAACTTTTTAAAAGATAATTACCTTAAATACCGAAATATTGAAATTATAGAGGCTCGGTTTGAGGAATTGGAAGTACTTCCTAATAGTAATATATATAATAATTTAGTAATTTATAAAATCGATTCCAATAATTTCTTAGCCGATAAGGATCTTAATTTGGATGAAGAAGGTGATAGTAATAGCTAGGGTAATAGTAATACCGAGGATAATAAAGATAAGGATAAAGATGAGGATAAGGATACTTTTAAGCTAGAGGTCGCCGCTCTCCTTAACCTCATTGCTAATCGGGTAAATATAGAGCAATTTCGTTAAGAATTAGAAGGTGGAGGGCAATATATATAAGGTATTATACCGGTTTAATAAGTATACGAATAACCCCCTACTTAGCTTAATATTCAATTAGGCTAGTACCCGCTAATTCAACCCTTTATTAAACCCGGCCTATTACGGAATACCCCTATACGGGAATGGAATAAATTACAGCCTATTCTATTATAGGTATTTCCTACCCTTTACTTTAAAGGGAAAGCCGATTTTATTTAACTATATATATAATCTATTAACTACGATAATTATATTAAGTATATACTTAAATAGTATAATAGCCGATTTACATAATATTACCGGTTTCCTTTCGTTATATTTAATACTTTAATACGTAATTAAATTAATTCGAAAAGCTAATTTTTTGTACGGTTAAGTCGTAGTAGTACAAATAATAAGGGTTTGGCTAGTATTAAATAATTGAGGGAAGCGGTTAAGTCTAATATTCCCGAAGTATGTCGGCTACTCGATTTAGTTATTAAATTCTCTAATTCTATATAGGGCATACGGCTATACTAAATGCGTAAGAGTTGTAAATTACGTACTTATATTTAAGTACTCGGTATACCGGCTATATTTATAATATTTAATGCGGCCGATTTGTATTAGAATAGTTTTACCCGGTATATACCTAATTATAAGGAATAGAAGATTGCTTTTGTAGAAGGTTAAAAGAGAATTATAAGGAAGAATTTTAAGGAAAACCCTTATATTGCCGCTTATTACTTCGAAAGACGATTCGAATTATTTAAGAAGTATATTCTAATCCCTAAATTTAAGATCGAGGACTGGTGGTATCGTATTAAATTTTAGGCAAGAGGTAGTAGCTATAATTATAGTATTTATTAGGTATTATATATTGAAATATCTAAATTAACCGACGATAATATCCGATAGGAATTTGTAGAACTCTAAGGTTATTATATAATTGCTTTCAACTTAGAATTTAAACGAGTCGGATAATAAGGAGAAGGTAATCTTCTTTCTATTGTTATTAGGGATAGCCCGGAAGAAGTAAGTATATATAGGCCTACTTTTAACCTCTTATTATATATAGTTAACCGAATACAACGATATAGCTAATATATAAATACCTATTGCCTTCGTATTAAATAGTTTAACTAAGGTACTCTTCGTCCCGAGGATCCGATATTTAAGGTTTGTCGGTTTTATTTCCTTAGGAATTACTACTTAGAAGTATACTTTATACGTAATTTTAACCCAAAGTATTAATTATATAATAGGAAAAGAAATAACGATTATATAAATAATTATAATTGTACTATTATTTTAGTATAGTATACTAATATAAATATTTAGCCCTGTACTAGTTATAATACTATAGTTAATTATATTGCTAAATACTATTCGAAGGCCGAGAAGTAGTTATAGCCTTTTTAATAAATTGCTTAATAAATTGCTCCTTAGGTTGTATTTAGAAACTATATGGTTTCGTTCGTAATAAAAATAATAAATCAATTTATTATTAAACGTAACTAGTCGGCCTAAGAAATTAATCATTTATTTTTTAATTTACCCTTTAATTAGAATATTCGTATAGTCGTCGATATAGACTATCGTTACCTAAATAAAATACTTGGACTTAGAGTATTTATTAAATAAGGCGGTTAATAAGTTCAGATTTGTAATTAGTATACTAAATACCTATTTCGCTCTAATAATTTCGAGAATATTAGTTACTTTGAGTGGTTAATTCGATTCGATAATAATCGTCGTTTAGGAGATTGTGCCAAAAAGAGGGTTTTTAATTATTACCCGATTTATAAATCCGATATAGAGGACCAAGCTTAATATGAAGACTAGTATAAGGTTAAACTAATATTATAATATCCTTATCGAATTTAAATCGAATTATTTGGTGTTGTAAAACGAAATAGGATTCGAGAGGAGTAGGAGATATATTTTAATATATAGTTAACCTATATAGAAGAGTATGAATACCCTTATAATTATTACGGTAATATTCCTAATAGCGAACCTAATAATGAATTCGAACTTCCCTTTGAAGAGGAGAGGTAAAGGGAGCTATGGCAGGTATTAGCTAGAGAGGTTCCTATTTATTAAAGGGCTAATAACGACGACGGGGACTTTGGTATATTTAGTTTTAGAGATTAAAATATTTTATATAATTAGCATTAATATTTGGAATATTAAGATTTATTACTATTGGCACGGGATTATTAGTGTAATATAAAAGCCGATAATGCTTATTTAATAGCCGATATTTCTACCGTTACTACTTCGGCTATTGACAATTTCAATCTAGCCTAAAAAGTCGTCTTTAACTAATTTGTTAGCTATTACCAATTTATTCTTAATTATAATGATAATATTTACTAGATTATACGTATTCTATTATTACTCTTGTAAATTAATAGCCGTGGAGGTATTGGGAAGTTATATCTAATTAGGCTTTTATTTTTTCAGTTCGATTAAATAGCTGTAGTTCGTAATAAGAGTATACCGGTTATCCGTAGTGTTCCTACTAGAGTAGTAATTAATAATATTAATAGCTAGACTTTATATTCCTTATTCAAATTCCCTATCCTTCCTAAGAATATCAACCCTAATAATCCCGAGTAAGCTATTATAGTTTTAGAAGGTATTAATCTTACTCAACTACAAATTAAATTATAATTATATTAATATTTTATTATTAATAAGAAGTTAATATTGGGACTTCGAATATTCAACTTTATTAACTAAAGACTTCGACAGGCCTTTTTTAAATGCCAGAATGAGTTATTTAGTGGAAGGAGCATTCTTCTACTTGGTAATTTCTACTAATTAGCGCCAATTATACAGAAATCCCTTTTTTATAATTAGTAAGTCTTACTAGTATTCGAGGCTAGCGGTCGTAATTATTACTATACTTTTAATAAAACCGTTGAATTATAGTAAATCGTATAATAATAGGGTAATAATCAGGCCCTATTTAGGGATGTATTCGAGGGACTATAAAATAATCTACTTACTCGTCAATACTAGCAATTATTGTATATTCGAATTAAGATATAATTATTTAATGAAGAGGCGGCCCAATTCGATAATACTCTTCGAATTTACCTAAAGCGTAGTAATATAACCTCTTACAATATCGAGTATATAGAAGTATTAAATTAACTATGCCTTATACTCCCTATTGAATACGAGGGATTAAGTACTAAAGACGTAGATCCTACTGAAGTCAATAACCTGTAGTTTAACCTCCTATTAATAATAAATAGTAGGGTTATACTTATTAAGAATTTTTAGACCGAGGTTGGGTTAGTTAACGGTGTATTGGGTACTATTTTTAATATTATTTGGGATACTAATTTCCCCAATTGAAATATATAGGATAAATAATACCCTAAAGGCAACCCCTTTATTATTTTCGTTAAGTTTGACCGGTATATTAGGCCTCACTACTTCCCTAATTTACTGGAAGAAGACTAAGAACGATATTAGAATATAGTACCAATATTCTAGATTATATAAGACTTTATATCCTATAGGAACGCCTAGTATAAAAGAATACAATTCCCCTTAATAATTGCATATACTATTATAATATATAAATCATAAGGTTCTACACTCGATATAATTGTATTGGATATTTCAAAGAAGGATTTTCAAGCAGGACTTATATATGTGGCCTATTCTCAAGTCAAAACGTTATAGGGCCTTATATTTAATAAGCCATTCGATTTGAACGCTCTACGAATAACTTCTAATCGTATATTTATTATAAAATCCGCTAATAAAGCAAGGAGGTTACCAAAGAAGCTGCCAATCCCAGATGTCTAAACACTAAAGACCCGGGTATCCGGCATTACTACTTCCGAACTAATTCCGGTATAGCTATTATTCCGGATAGTATTAAATAGCCTAGAATTACTTAATTTAAATAGTAATTATATATATACGTATAATAATAGATATGATTCAAATCCAACTTTGCGTTAATAATTGAAATCCCTGGCGTGTAAGCCGGCCCGGGTTTACCCGGGTCGGGTTTAGCCGGGGAGGTATGGCGTTACGAAGATGTGGACTCTGCTTACGTGATTCGGATCCCAAGCACGCTTCAATATTACAGCGGGCGTTGCTTGACCTAGGGATCCAGCATCGCACCGGTGTCTAAGACTATTTTTAAGTGCTATCACCAACTCGAAGAATGCTCAAACACGCTAACGGAATGCTCATAACCGCTCACAAATCGTCTCCAAAAACCTGACCTCCTCCGGCCTCAGATTAAGACCCTCAGGAATCTCCACCCCTCCCCTCCAAATCACCACCCTCGGCCCTCTCTCATCACCATCCCCGTCATCATCCTTCTTTTTCCTCCTCCCCTCATTATCATCATCATCATCATCATCATCCCCCGACTCGGTCAACGTCCCGCCACTCTGCGCTTCAATATCCACATCCGCATCTCCCTCTCTCAGCCTCTCATCACTCCTAGCTCCCTCTCCCAACCTCGACCTCGACCCCGACTCCGAACCCGTCCCCCCTTTCACCGTCTCTTCACTTTTGCCTCCTGCCCCCTTCTTCTCCACAGTCACCTCTTCTTCCCCCCTCTGACTCCCCCCCTCCTCACTCCAAAACCCCCCCGTCTCCTCCGGACTCCACCAATAAAAAGGAAACCTCCTCCTTAAATTATTCACCAAAAGCGCCACAACCAACATAATCGCACACCCCAACATCACGGGCGGAATCAAAAACCAGCCCAGCGCTGCCACTTGCTCATCCAAAACCGCCATCAAGGCCGTGGCGCCCGCGGGGGGGTGGACCGTTCCCGTGAGCGCCATGACGGCGGTGGCGGAGGCGCAGGCGAGCGAGGCGCCGAGCCATCGGATGGATTCGAAATCGGGGGATAAAGCGAAGAGTTTGGCGATGGAGATGCCGACTATGCAAGAGAACAATTGGCCGAGGATGGCGTTGCGGGGTTGGGAGAGGGGGGATTCGATGGCGTAGAAGTCTAGGACTGCTGCTGCGCCCTGTTGGGGGTTTGGTTGTGGGTTAGTAAATTTGTGCTGAGTGTAGTAGGGGTTGTTTTAGTTTCCTGGGGTGGATGGTATGCTGCGTCCGAAGGGATGCAGCAAGCAAATCCGGGGATGGAATGGGATGGATTGTTGACGTGGTGTAAATCCGGGGGCGGGGGCGGGATGTGACGCCACCAGCCAGCCCATCGCATCCATCATCGCCCATCGGTCGGCCATCACCACTCCGCATCATCATCGCTCACAACACGACATCACCATCACCACTCCGCATCATCCTCCCTCCTCCCCAACCCATTCCCCCCAAAGCCAGAAAAATGAAAAAAAAAAACTTACAAAACTCCCCACAACAACCGGCACCCCCCTACCCCTAAACCCCTCATAATGCTCGCCCACCGCCCCAATAATCGTGATCGTAACAAAGACGCCCACAAACGCAAACAAGATAATCGCAATATTCCCCAAAGGCGGCGGTTTTTTCACCGGTCCCCGTTTCGGATTCGGATCTCGATAACCCAAGAAATAAGCGATGGGCGTCGGGAACTTGGAAAGAACGGACGCGGGGATGAAAGGGTTTACGAAGCGGTCCATGTCTAGGTGCCATGTTGTTGGGCGGGTGCGGTACCATGGTCGAGGCATGGTTTTGGTTTTGGGAGGTGGGTGAGGTGAAATGGGGTCGGTGGTTGGTTCGGAGACGGGTTTGTGGGACTTTGGTCTCCGGGTGGAGCGCCGGGGTTCCGTGGTGTGGAACTTGGCGTGCCGAGGTGGAACTCCGGGGTGTGGTTTCGGGGAGAGGTGGACTCGGTGCGGTAGTGCTGCGGTGTGGAACTCTGTCTCGGGGTCGAAGGCCGAAGGGTGGAACTCGATATTCGGTGTTGCGCCCCGGATGTGAAACGGGAGATTCGGGACGGGACGGAGTAGTACGGTGTAGCGCGATGTAAAAACTCAATCGGTACCGGGAACTTGGTACAGTATCGGAGGTGAAACTTTGGTATGTGCTGGCTGTGGTATGCCACTGCAATTCCCGCTGTGCGCTGTTGTTGTTGTTGCCGAAAATAATGTCGAAAACAGAAAACAGAACAAAGGCAGAAAAACAACCCAAGGTAAAGTCCAAAAAGATCAGGTGTAACGCCACGTTATATTCCTTTTCGCTTCCCCTGACCGCTAAACCAAAACTTGCTTTCCAACAGGCAATAGCTCGGAAAGTTTTTTTTTTTTTTTTTACGTTTCGTTTCCTCTCTCGATTCGATGACGCTCTACCAGACTACCAGTCTACCGGTCTGCCCGGGGCAATAGCGCAATGCCGGCAACCCTGAAAAACACCGAACAACCGAAGAGCGAACGTCGTGTGTGGTCAAAATAAGGTGTCTGCTCGGTGTTCCAGTGTTCCCATGATCTCATCCGATGGGTCCCGTCCAGTTGGGTCCAATTGTGGGCGATGGATCCACTGGACTTATAGTGTCAGCGGAAAGTGTCCGCTAAAACCAGGCACTGAATGGGCGCTGAAAGGTCGCTGTTAGGGGAAGGGCCGGGGGGTGCACGAGCCAAGTGTAGGCCAGGCCAAGCAGGCCCGTGAAATGAAAGAAAAAGATCGGGGGAGGCAAAAACGCCGATCTTTCAAGTAACCGATGGTGACGGGGTGATGGGGATCGGGATCTCGGGAATCGGAGAATGAGATGAGGTGAAAAACGAAAAGCAGAAAAAGGGAGCGGTGACTTGCTGTCTTATAAATCTCAATCCGGGACAAACTCAAAAGCAGCACTGGAAAGCAGCATATGAAAGCAGGCAGCAAACCTTGCAAGGAAATGGCGTCTTCATCACCCCTTCTCGCCTGTATAAAGCCAAGAACAAAGCCAAGAACTGAAATACATTAACAGCAACCTCAACTGAGCCAAACATCGCCAAACATCGTCCACAGTGTCCGGTCCGTCCCCGTTCATTCGGCAACGACAAAGACTCAAGAAAAAACAAGCCACATATGAAAGTGACGCTGTGACTAAAACATTCTAACCCCTTGGATCTCCTTGAGCCAACCGCGAGATGGCGCTGCGGCCTGAATCCAAGTTGACCTGCCGTGTGTTGTTCTCGCTCTTTTTCAAAGCGACCCAAGCGGACAAACGGTGAGCAAGACTGCCCGCCCAGCCGTTCCTCCGGGGTCTCACGGGCGTCAGATTTGCTAACAGAAACTCCGAAACAGGCTTAGCGGCCGCCTTCATGTCCGAGTGGTCCGTGCTACCGGCCACCACCCGGTTCGGCCTGCGCGGCTATCTCCGCGGAGCTTCCCGCCCGGCTGCCGTTAATGTACCTTTCCATCAGATGCCTTCTTTTGGTCCACTTCCCACCTCTTTATGATGTACCTTTGCACATCACGAAACTGGCCGTCTAATTTTGCACCCCGTTTCAACAGAAGACCTACTATCTCGCGCGTCTCCGGTCTGTCTGGCAATGATATGCCGAGTTTCAAAGGTGTTCGACTATTGTATGGCGCATCGACATCCGCACCCAACTCTAAAAGTAGCTTCACCATCTCGACGTTCTTCTCCTCTTTGGCGTTCTTATTGCTGAGGGCCATGGCCACTAGAGGCTTACCGCGCATGCTGGCTCCCCTGCTGGCCAAGTACCGTATACCATCCATATCATAACGCTCCACCGTCATCATGACCGCCGTTTGGCCCTCACTGTTTGCAAGATCTATGTCTGCGCCCCAGTCGAGTAGTAACTCCACAAGAGCCATCCACTCCTCGTAGTACCATGAATGTTGCACGGCCTCGACTACTAGGGGCTTACTTCGCATGTTGGCGCCTCTACTCGCCAAGTAGCGAACGGCACTCAGATCAAGATTTCTGACTAATGCCAGAAGCGCTGTCCCCCACGATGGGCTTTCATACTCAATATCTGCGCCGGCATCGAGTAGCAGTTCGTAGACACTCATATCCTCGGCGTATAGGAGAGGTGTCATCCCGTCATGATCAACATGATTGGGATTGGCACCCATACTCAACAAAAGAGCAACAGTATCTTTCTTGTTATACGCCACAGCTTCAATCAAAGCTGTACGCCCGCGACGATCACTTCGTTCAAGGTCCGCACCGGCCTTCAGAAGCAACTGTAAGAACAATACGTCTCTGTGCACAGCAGCTTCTATCAATGGCGTCGGGCCGCCTGAACCATCCGTCCAGTTGACGTTGATGGGTCCTGCTTGGATAAGTATCCGCGCAGCAGCTGTAGCTTCGGGGTCTGAACAACGTGGTGCCCGCATGTAAGTACTGGTACCTCCAGTAGGGAGGTAAGTGGGGGAGGAGCTCAAGCTCGCCAGCGTGAACAAGACCTTTCCTCTACATTCTTCGTCTGAGAACTCGAGGAAGGTATCGAGCACGAGCCGCAGAATCTTGTTTTTGGAAAATCGCGCAGCGGTAACCAGCCACTCTTGTACCAGTTTACGATCCGTATTCGCAGCACACAACTGGTCCAACACGAGTAGAGCAACATCCTCATGATCATAAACCAAAGCTTCCCCAAAAGCATGGGGTACAGGGGCGGCTCCTTCGTGGAATAAAAATCGAACCATAGCCGCATGACCTTGTCGGGCAGCGAAGCAAAGGGCGTCTGACAAATGGTCGCGGTGATAAATAAGCCCATGCTCACAAAGCAATTTGGCAATAGTTAAATTGCCATGCAAAGCAGCCCAGGAAATAGGAATGCAAGGAAGGCTGCCCTCGATAGGGGAGGGAAGATCCTTCACACCAGGGAACTGGGCGAAGTCCACGAGCATATTGTCCGAGCCGTCTAGTAGCAGCCGGATGAGATTTTCATGGTTGCCACGAGCCGCTTCCACGATCAACGTACTGGTGATGGGGCCGAAGTTTGGTATAGTTGCAGGTGAGCCGGTCGTAGCGGTAGTTGAAGCAGCTCTGTCCCAAAGAACCTCGAGGAGAACTTTTAGCCCATGCCTTACTGATATATGCAGAATGGTAGGCCCATGAAGATACTCGACATGCTCCCCAATCCTACCCGACTTGACATGGAACTTAGCGAGTCTATTCTCCATCTCGATGAGGAGGGCTGATGTCCACAACTCAAAGGGCCAGCCTGTCTCAATCACGGAACGGTCGTAAGCACAGGCCTGTTTGGCATGTTCGATCCAACGGAGTGAGGCATATTCAAGCATGGGGAAGGAGTTAATCAGCTGATATCGCAAATCATCCTCTTCCCCCTCCAAAAATGAGGAGAAACCAAGCCCTACTGGGTCAGTGAGTTCTCGCCATAGCCTGGAAGTTGCGCTGTGACTCGCATGGTATTCTACCACCTCTTTCATTGTAAACAAGTGAAGACAAGCTTTAGTCAAACGGAGGTTCGCCACTGCAATTGCTTGCTCGGGTGTTGTAGACATTTTATCCAGTGCCACAAGACCGTGGTTGAGAAAAAAGTCTTTAACCGACTGATGGATAAATTGGGCAGTATAGCACTGTCCAACTCTCGGGATTGGACTTTCGTCACTCCATGTCAGAGGGGGAATGACAAACGGATGATTGGACCAGTTTGATGAGATCACCTCGACAAGGCCGCAACTGAGGGTTTGGATCTGTCGCTTTATACCCTCGAGGTTTTCCACGTAGTTTCTGGACTGCCGGCATTCATGTATAGACCGTTGAGGGCAATCAGGGTCGAATGTCAAAGCCCACTGTAACTCCTCCAGCCTCAAGGGTCGGGCTGCGAAGCAAACCCATTGTATCAACCATAGCGAGTCATGTCCCATGTCTCGTAAGATCTCCTGATACAGCTCTTCAAGAGTTTTGGGAATGGCGTAGATTTCGGCCTCAATCCTTTTCAATCCCGCGCCCTCGCGGTGGAGCTGTAGAACTTGAGCCACAACTAAGCAAGCCCACAGGAACACGCCGTTAGCACCTTCCTTGATGAGTTTGGGTATTGAGGAAGATGATATATCTGGCGATGTAGCTGCAGAAAGCTTCCCCTCGACAAAGGTGGCAATATCATCGCCGTTCTCCTTCGCCACGTTCATTTCCATGACAGATTGGTCATGATTAATGATTGGAAAGTACCGACATGAGAAACAGAGTCGAAATTGAAGTTTGGAGGTGCTGTTGCCCCCAGTGTCTGTAGTGTTGCTCTTAGTACCCGATGGAAGATTGTGCAGCAGCGATTTGAATGTTTGCACAAGGTCGATCGCATTGTCCTTGCCGAGCTCGTCCAAGGCATCTATGTAGATCCATACCGGACGTCGGGCTACTAGTGGCGGAAGACAGGACTTGAAGTTCTCCAATAGTTCTCTTTGATGCCATCGCCAGGCCTCGCCGGCTCTGCCATAAGTCTTGCAGTTTTCATCGAAAGTGGCGATCAATTGCGGCAAAGAGTGTGGTTCTTGGGAAAGGATCTGGTGAAGAAGAGCGCGGAAGAGACCCTCTGGTGTTTTCTGGAGTTCGTCACCCCGAGCGTGGATGAAGAATGAGAGGATTAGAGGATTGTCGTCTCCAGCGGCAGCTGTGACTTTGCCATGTTCGAGGCCATACTTTGTGAGTGTGGACTTTCCGACACCCGGGTTTCCCATGATCCATAGCAGTCCTTGAGGGGTCTCAATCCATCTCTTGTACGTAGGGTGTCCAGGGAACCACGCGCAAGTGCCACTTGCTGCGGGCTCGATGTCCTGGAATCGGTCTCGCATGGCAGGAAAGGCGAGTGACTGCAGGCAGTCCTTCCATGAGCTTGGGGGAGGCGATGGTTCGGGTATTAGGGGTGCTTCTTCCACAGGGGCTGCAAGTGACACTAGAGCTCGTTTGACGGTCAGTCCATTGCCACTACGACATGGCTGCTCTCAAAACCTGAAGACGACTGACCTTGCAAGTTTCCATCCTGAGCAACCTTTGCATCCACAACTGGCACCCGTATCCATTCGGCAAGAACATTCAAAACCCTGACGAACCCAGTGTCGGCATCTGATGAGAACCTCACCATATCGCGATGATTGGCATGAATCGATATGGCACTGTATCCATCAATACTAGCAGATTCCCTTGGGACCACCAGCTTTTTTGCTACCATCGGCAGCTCCTCGAAGAAGCATTGGACTCGGATGTGGTTGTCACCTTGGGCCCTAGCATGCAGCACCATTCCGAAAAACCCAGTGTTGATATCATCTAGGAGCTCGCTACTCGTGCCCAGTACGTCCAACAAGGCCTTGTTACTAGACTTGAAGAGTCCCAGCACAGACACAGGCATCTGCGCCAATTCTGCGAACGGTGATCCTCGATGAGGAGTGCCCATGAAAATAATTCCACGTGTGTTCTCGAAGATTTCGCGATGGTGTTGGTGGCCACTAGTGTGCGAGATGAGAAGGCCTTTCTTGCATACTAGACCACCTAGACTATGTGTGACGAAGATGATGGGCCGTCTTGTCGCTGCGGCATTGCTCCTGGCTCTGTCACCGGCGAGGTCGTTGATCAGATTTTGTGCGTGGTCGCTCAAGCGGTTTGACGAAGCACCTGATCCGCCCCTCGCCATCACATATGCGTCATAGCCATATGTCAAAATGCGCGCGCTGGGAAGCTTTGGGGGGAGGAGCTTCTTGGGCCATGGTTCTGATTGTCCGTGAGCTGTCCAAGTGCGATTTCGGTCGCCGGTTAGACCATGGATAAAGCAGATATCAACCACGGCGTTCTCGCAGTCGTGCCACACTTCAACTCCGTCTGGAAAGATTGGAGGACCCAGAGATTTGTCCCCTTTGCTCGTGGACTTGAGACTGCCGGAAGACAAGACTGAAGGGGAAGAAGACCGTGAAAGCAGAGAAGCGTCGGTGAATCCACTTGTGACTGTGAACTGCGAGGCCTTATCGGAATCCGGAGATGCTGGCTGATATGGAGCCTGTTTGGATTGCCGTGAAGGGAGCAATTTTCGTAGGGACACCATCGTCTCTCAACGACAGGATGCAGTGGGTGTTTGTCGATATCAACGCTGGGACGTGTAGGAGCATGTTTTTGGCAAGAGAAATGACATGGACAGCTTGCTGAAGATGAGCATGGGGGCGGGGTAACGGAAGGCGACGAGACGACCAGGGTCATGATCGTGTCCAATCCGAGCTGATGATGTCGTGGAAATGCATGGCGGGATGCTACATGGCGAGTGGTCGTAAAAATAAATCGAATATGGACAGCCCAGTCCTACCAGTCGTGTCGGCCAAGAAAGGCCCTCGCAAAACAGTTGTATGTCTTGCGCCAAGCTGGAAAGACAAGAGCCAAACTCTGTGGGAGCTTTGGTCTCTATTCTCAGGCATGCTGGAGCTGCGATGTACCGGAGGTATTTGGTATGTTTTTCGAACAGTCATGGCGCCTTATCACCCATTCTTCTGTGGGCTCATCTTTCCAGTTCTAGTCCCGTTGGTCAGTCTGGGTTCTCGATGATGGATAGGCGATGAACTTACCCAGACGAGCAGGGGTCGGACTGCATTGGGCTACAGCGGAGACAGTGCATCACCATGTGTCGAGAATGAAGATGCCGACGGCGGTGACATTGGAGCAAGAAGGGCGGAGGTGAACTGGCCCAATCAGACGTCGTGTAGGCATTGAGAGAGGGTGAAAAGACAGGGAAACAATCCGACATGAAGGACACAGAAATGCGAACATATTAACAACGGTGGATTGAGAAGAGAGGTCTCGCGAAAGGAGTGTCGTGACTCGTGAGAGAAGTCGAGGAGAAGAAGTTGAAAGGGCAAAGTCAAATTGGAGGAAGTTTGGGTAGGGAAACCACTTCTGAGCGAGGAGAAAAAGAGACAAATTGATCAGCAGCATGGTCGGGGCCGAAAGGGTGATGCAGTGGCCCCTCTCAATTTTGAGAGAGTCAGAAGTGAGGAAGGAGCAACTGACAGACGTTGTAATCCATTTCTGAACACATGATATTTCCAGTTAGTGATCTGGGGGACCTTTGCGGAGATTGTTAACATTGGTGTCCTTCCTCTTGAGGTATCGTAACAGAGCGGGAAGACAAGCGTCAGATACCCGTGGGTCTGAGCTGGAACCTGGGAGACTATCAGTTTAATGTGGCATTTACTAGCAAGAATGTTAACAACGCGCGTGTAATATCGGATTCGGAACCAAGCAGCTCAAACCCTCTGTAACAAAGTAAATTCTGCTTAATGTTCCGTATCAAGTACACTTTCTTCTCTATACTCAGATCTGAAGACGAAGAGCTGGATGGGCACAGGCGAGGACCTTAAGGTAGCACACAGAATTACCCCGCTATAAAACAGTGGTGCTCAATTCCGTTACCCCACACTCAGCCCACAGCACTTCCCTGCCTACGGAGGCTTGTATGTTCGACTGTAAATTTCCCCACTTTGCCACTGTCAACCGGTTTAACGTCACACCCAAATTTCGTTTACACCCCGCAACCTCTCTGCAACGCCATTCCGCTCTCACCTCTCCATCGCCGCTGCAATTTCCCTCTGCACTTGCATCCTGCAACCTCGTATTCCCTACGCGTCCAACCCATATTAAAATGAGCGTATCCAGCGAAGAATATGAGCTATTCCCCTACGATATATTCAAAGGCAAAACCGGCTGTAATTTACCGGACGCGCCTAAGGAGTATACCGAGGGCTTAACGGATACGGAAATTACTTATTACTTAGTTAATACCCTTGAAAATACTTTTTAAAGAGTTAATAACTACTAAATTATTCGAAAACTCTTCGAATAATAAAAACCCTTTGAAAAATATCTTTATTTTTCTTATATTTATTTATTTCTTTAAGAAATATTTAAGGATCTTTTCTATTATAAAAAGAATAAGGGTCTTCTTCTTTAAGAAGTATATACTTGTTTATATATATAAATCAGGATTAAAAATCTAAAAAGGATTTTTAATAAAAAAAATAATTATTTTTTATATACTTTTATTTCTAAATAAGTAAATAAAAGGAATTAAGATATTAGTCTTATATATCCTTATTAAAATGAATAAGGATTAAAAATCTAAAAAGATTTTTATAATTACTTTTCTTATTAAAGAWAATAATTATTTTTTATCTACTTTTATTTATTATTAAATAAATAAAAGGAACAAGACATTAATCTTATATATCCTTATATATAAMTAAGRAGTAAAAATCTAAAAGGAYTTTTATAWTTATTATTCTTATTAAAGAATATAATTATTTTATATATATACTTTTATAATTAAATAAAAGGAATAAGACACCTGTCTTATAAATATACTTATTTATATTAAATAAATACGGGTTGAAAAATCTAAAGGATTTATATAATTATTTTTCTTATTAAAGAAAATAATTATTTTATATACCTTTACTTATAAAAAGGTTAAAAAGAAAAAGACGTTTGTCTTATAATTCTTATAAAAGAATTACGTTTAAAACTTTATAAAAATAAATAAGGTCTTAAAAATCAANTAATTATTTTTCTTATTAAAGAAAATAATTATTTTATATACCTTTACTTATAAAAAGGTTAAAAAGAAAAAGACGTTTGTCTTATAATTCTTATAAAAGAATTACGTTTAAAACTTTATAAAAATAAATAAGGTCTTAAAAATCAAAAGGATTTTTATAATTATTTCTTTTATTAAAGAAAATAATTATTTTTATATAAATTTTCATTTATATATAATTWAAAATTAAAAATCAAAAGTAATTTTTATAATTATTTACCTTATTATAGGTAATAATTATTATTAATAAGTGAATATATAATATTACACTTATATAATCTTATATAGAATTATAAGATTTAAAAATCTAAAGAAAATAGATTTTTATAATTATTTTATAAGAAAATAATTATTTTTATATATACTTATATTTTTAAATATAAGGCATACGATATTAATCGTATATATATATATTCTTTTATAAATATAAGAAGTAGAAAATCTAATAAGATTTTTATAATTATTTAATAAAATAATTATTTTTATTCGTATAATAAATACGAATGAAATATAAGAATTAATCTTATATATTCTTATATACTAATATAAGAAGTAAAAATCTAAAAAGAGCGTTTGTAATTATTTTTCGTTTTTAAGAAAATAATTATTTTTATATATATTTTCATTTATAAAATGAATACAAAATATAAGATATTTATCTTATAGTCTTTATATAAGAAATTAAGATATTAATCTTAATTATTCTTATATATAAATAAGAATTAAAAAACTAAAAAAGGTTTTTACTATTTCTTTTATTAAAAGAAGATAGTTTTTACACGTTTATAAATAAAGGAAAATTAAATATTTTACTTTATAAAGAAGACTTAAAAAGCCTTAAAGAATAAACGTTAATAATTATTATTCCTAAAAGGAAAATAAGTCTTATAAATTCTTATATAAAAATAAGAATGTAGAATCTAATAGATTTATATAATTAATTTTCTTATTAAAGAAAATAATTATTTCCCTAGTTTATTTATATAAATAAACAAGAAGGAATATAGGACTTTAGTCCTATAAGTTCTTATATACAAATATAATTTAAAAATCAAAAAAGGATTTTTATAATTATTATTCTTATTAAAGAAAATAATTATTTTATACTATTATTTATTTTATATAGATAATTAAAAGAGAATTAAAAGATTACAATCTTATAATTCCTATATAAGAACTAAAATCTATAAGATTATTATAATTATTATTCTTAATATAGAAAATAATTATATTTATACTTTTATTTATAAATAAGTAAATAAAAGAAATAAGACTTTAATATTTAATAATTCTTATTAATAAATATTTCTAAAAATATTTGAAACCTTATTAAGATTTATTATTATAATAGATCTTTATATATATAAGGTCTTAAAAATCTTTACGATTTTTATAATTATTATTCTTATTAAAGAAAATAATTATTTTTATACTTTTATAAAAATATAAAAGATATAAAATATTCGTTGTAGAATTCTTATAAAAATCCGTTTCTATTAAGGTGTTACAGGGTTAGCCTATGTCGTACGTATTCACTCACGTGCCTTGTGCCAGCGCACAGCAGCTTCTAAGACTACTATCGCTGTCAACTAATTAGCTATAGCGGCCTCCCGTCGTAGACTTACATCAGGTCCACTGCTAGCCGCCCTTATAAGGCTAGTCTTCTAGGCATTCGTCTATACTCTCCTCCTTTCTCCTTCGTACAATTACGTATAATTATATCTACTATTTACCCTTACCCGTAATATAAGGAATCCTTTAAGATTTACAAGGATTATTATAATAATAAATCCTTATATTACTATATAAAGTAAATATATATATTTATATATATATATATATAAATCTTTAATATAGTTAGAAAAGCATAACTATATATATTAATATTATTAAAAAGAATAATATTAAGAAAGTATAATATTATTAAAAATAATAATATTAAATAGAATCCTTCTAAGGAACTAGAGGCTAATTATAGCTAAGCTTTAAATTTAGGAATTAAAAAGCTATTTAATAGTCTTCCTAAAAATATATATTAAGGCCTCGTTTAATAAAACGATAAAAATAACTATAAAAGAAAGTTTTATAGTAAATTCTAGTTTAAAGGTTTATATAACCTTATAAAAGGAATTCTATTATATATTAAAGAAAATCTAATAAGGAATTTCTTAGGTTAAGGCTTAAAAGGAGCCTATATTAGAAATTGAAAATATATCTATATATTTCAAAGGTTCTAATAGGAAAATGCTTTTAAAAGAATTGTTATTATATACTAAAATTAAGTATATATATAACTATATATTAGAAGGAAAATATAATATTATTCTAAATAAATNAAATATATCTATATATTTCAAAGGTTCTAATAGGAAAATGCTTTTAAAAGAATTGTTATTATATACTAAAATTAAGTATATATATAACTATATATTAGAAGGAAAATATAATATTATTCTAAATAAATATTATATAAAACGGATCTAATACCTTTAGTATTAGTATATAAATTAACGGTTTATACTTTTTMCCGATTGATTTATACAACCCAATAATCGACTATTTAAAAAAGGCGATATAAATACTATTAATATTAATAGTAAAGAAGAAAAATAATCGTATGAAAAAATAGTATTAAGAATAATACTATTATAAATATTATTYAAAATAAGAATAATAATAATATTAATAAATATATATTAATATTAATAAATCGATTAATAATAAATCGATTAATTTGAACGTACTATATAAGCATTCTACTTATTTTARTACGAATAATATTAAAAATATTATTCAAAATACGATTACTTCTTATAAAAAGGGTTATAATAATAATTATTCTAAATAATTAAAATAATTAAATAACAAAAAGAAAAAAGTATTAAAAGTAATACTATATAAAATTATAATTAAAACTATAAGGTTAGTAGTAACTATTGTAATCTACTTGCTATAAATCCTTATAGTACTTATAAATACTTTATTACTTTTACCTATAAGGCTATTCGTTATATTATAAATTACCTTATTAAAATAAGGAAAGAATTAACGAAGCTATAATCTCCTTTAGAAATAAAAAGGAAGAATAAAAATAATAAAAGAATAATATACCAATTAAATATTCTTTATATTAAAAGAATAAAATAGTTTTCCTAAAAAGATAAATAGGATTTTACTAAAGAAAGTAAGAGCCTTATTATTAAACGCAAACAAAAAGCGTTAATAAAGGCCGCCTATTTATAAGAATAGACTACCCTATAAAGCTATAAGGTTTAAAATATCTTATAATTAAAATATAATAAATATCTAATATTAATATATTAGAATTTAGGGATTAATAGTCTTTAATAAATTAAAGGGACTTAATATCTTAAAACTAGGCCCCCAAGCCGAAAAAGCAATTTTTATAGGCTATGGGGAAAATAATAATATTTATAAAGACCTTAGCTTCCAGAAAAACAGGGTATTCTAGAAACAAGATATTAAAGTATTAAAAGGTTTATACCTTAATACTATAAATAAGAATTTATCCATTTCCAATATAAATAATAATATTGGTAATAATACTAGTATAAATAATACTAGGAATAATAGTATAAATAATAATACTATTAAAAGGGATTTAAAAATTATTATTAAGAATAATAATATTAAAATTAATAAATCAGAAAATATTATTATAAATAATAATATTAAAAATAAATCTAATTCTGAATCCAGAATTCGACTTATATATAATAAGTCTAATAATAATAATATTAATAAAAATATTAATATTAAAATAATAATAATGGATTATTATATCCTAAATTATTATTAAGGTCTACGCAAATTACTAAAAATAATTAATTCTAGTAACAACTTTCCAAATACAAAATATTACAAAAATCTACGCGTAGTAATATAGGAAGAATAAGGAATATTAAAAAGATTCCAGTCTACAGCTATATAGACAATTCTATCCTTAATATTATTATTTATTTTAATAATATTAAAAACGCTTCTACTTAAAATAGGCTATAGCGAGTCCCTATAGTAAAGAATAGATAAATTCTATAAATATAAAAGTAGAAGATCTAGAAAGATTATTGGGAAATAGTAGACCTACCCAAAATAAATAAACTTTTAAGGGCAAATAGGTATATAAAATAAAACCTATAATAAAATTACTAGTAAAAACACTAGTGAGAATAACTAGTATAAAAGTAATATTCTTATAAAAAAAAAGAATAAAAAGTACTGCAAATAATAATAATAATAATAATAATATTATTAATAATAATAAATATAATAATTATTATAATAATAATTATAATAATAATACTAGTATTTAAACTAGTAAAAATAAAATAAAAATGTTCTTTATTATAGCTATTATTATTAGCTAAGAATTATTATAATACGACGATTAAAAACAATTTTATTCACGCGTATATAAATAAGGATATTTTATTCCTCTAATTAGTTATTATTATTATTATAATAATTTATTACTTAATAAAAAGTATAAATTAAAGAAAAACCTTATATGGTTTAAATTAAAGCCCTTAACTTTAATATAAATATTTAACTAAAGTATTAAATCTTGGTTTCGAAGAATTTCCCCTTCGAGAAGAGTGCTTTTATAAATAATAATATAAATATTATTATTTTCGGTTATATTAATAACCAAGCCCTAAATTTCAAACCTTTAAAAAGGTCGCTATTTTGCTAAGGTATTGAAATAAATTTAAAATCGAAGTAATACATCGATTTATATGCACTAACATAGTTATACCAAGAAAAAGCTTAAAAGAATAGGTTTTTTATCTTATATATATAAGATTTTCCTATATAAAAGGTTTTTGGTATTTACTACCTTTTTACCTTATATAAAAATATTATATATAAAAAATATATTATATATAAAAGAAAAAGTTTTTTAGTATTTATTACTTTTTTACCTTATATGAATATATTATAATAATATATAAAAATATTATATATATATATTATTACATTTATATTAGGGTAGCAAGGACCTATATAAGGCCTATTTGCTATAAGTCCCTATTTATATAAATGTATTAAAATAATATTATATATATAAATATAATATAAAATACTATTATATAAATAGTAATAATAAGAATTATAATAAAAATTATAATTATAAAGAAGAAGAGTTTATAATTTTCTCTTTAAATATTATAAGAGTTTAAATTTTTCTCTTAATATATATATTATATAATAATATATATTTATAACCTACTTACTACCGTAACTAGTTTACGGGGGAGTGTTGGTCTTAATATATATTATATAATAATTATATATTTATAACGGATTTACGGGTCTATACTATATTGCATTAGTATAAGATTTATTATATGGGTAATATATACTATATATATATACCCTATATTTATGGTTGAATTTATTCGATTTTATTCGAATTTATATTCGTGGTTGAAATTCCACCCTATATAATAACCGTAACCCTCGTACAAGGTGTCTGGGTAGCCCAGACTGGTCTGGGCGGTCTGGAAGGTTGGGAATCTCGATGGTGGCGCGGGTGGCGCCCGGAAGTGAAMATCGAGGACAAAGGAAATCCTTTGTTTAAACCTTCCAACTTTGAAAACCGGTTTCTCAACCAGTTTTCAACGTACCAAAGAAAACGGACCGTTTCCGGAATCCACGGAAGACAAGGAACTCAACGGTACAGTCGGTTTTCTGACTGCACAACCATAAGACCCAGAAAGTCTATAAGAAGGGAAGGATCCTTCGTTGAAGAAGGATTTGAATAGTTAGACATCACTTATCGATATCTCTACCAATCTACTACCTTTCCACACAAACCACATACCATTCTACTCTACTTTGAACGCTCTATTCAATTATACTATTCGATTCTTCGTAACGCTTCAACTCGTCGATCGATACCCTCCAACAGGTATTCTATATATTATATACAAAAATCGCTAAAATTATCGAAGAAGTTAGGGCGGAAGAGGAAGCCCGGGCTAAAGAAGTAGAAGAAGGCATTCTAAAGCCTAAGGAGTAAAAAAATAATAAAAGCGTCGTTAATAGAAGGGTAGGGATAAGATTGGAATAAATAGGAGATCTATTAACGAATCTATTGACCGAGGGGATAATATAGGAGATTATAAGTAGTAATAGTATTAAATATAAGAAGTTATTAAGTAAGCGCTTCTACTTTTAAATCGACGCTTACGCTAATAAGGGTTTTAAAATTATTATCCGGGCCGCTAAGATTGCTAATAAAGTCAACTTTAATGGCAAATTAGACGAGGATTCCTAACAATGCGAAAAAGTTATTAAAATCGCTAGAATTACCGAGGAGGACGCTGCTAAATTCTACGAGAAGGCCGATAAGCCCCCTAAAACCGATATATAAATTAAAGAAAAGCTTCCTAATTAATATTAGAAGTATATCAATGTATTTAGGCCTAAAAAAGTTATAATTATTCCCCCTTACTATTCCTACGATTTTAAAATCGAATTGAAATTAAGCGAATAAGCGCTATATATTAGATTTAGACCTTTCAACCCCGACGAATTAAGCGTTATTAAGAAATAGATCGACGATAATTTTAAAATCGGCTTTATTCGCCTATTTTAATTAGAGGCCGCCTCCTAAATCCTATTCGTAAAGAAATTAAGTAGCGGAGTCCGAATTTGCGTAGACTATAGAAGTATTAATAATATTACTTTCAAAAGCCATTACCCGCTTCCCTTAATTAAAAAGACCTTTAATACTATTTATAAAGTAAAAATCTTTACTAAATTTGATATTATCGCCGCTTTTAATTATATTCGCGTAGCGGAAGGATACGAATAGTTAATTGCCTTTATTACCCGTTTTAGCCTATTTAAATCCCTAATTTATCCTTTTAGATTATAAAGAGCCCTAAGCGTTTTTTAAAATTATATTAATAATATTCTATATAATATTTTTAATATATACGCAATTACTTACTTTAATAATATTTTAATCTTTTCCGATAACGAAGTAGATTATAAACGCTATATTAACGACGTCTTTAACCGACTAATTAAGGCGGGCTTATAGGTCGATATTAATAAATACGAATTCTATACTAAAAAGACCAAATACCTTAGGCTAATTATTACGCTTAGAAATATTAAAATAGACCCCGAAAAGATTAAAGCTATTACCGATTAATAACCCCCTACTTCTAAAAAATTCTTATAAAACTTCTTAGGCTTTACTAATTTCTACCGATATTTTATTAAAGGATTTTCAATTATAATTATTGAAGCGCAATATACTTTGAGGCGGCGAGAGAGCACTGAGTCTTCTAGGCCGCAGCGCCTAGACGATATTAGAAAGAAGCAACACCGCAACACCGGGAAGGACACTTACCCCGCTTACTGACCATACAGGTGTACTCCGCGAGCAGAATCCGGAAGCTATCCTGGCCTAAGGCAGCGATGTTCGGGGTACTCACAATACGGTCGGCGAAATTCAAAGTATAGCCGAGGTAAGGAGGAGTACGAACGACGCTAAATAACGGAATTAATTAAGGAAGACGTAAAAGTGTAAAGGCGGGAACTTTACCAATCGTTAGGGAGACGAAACTTAAAATTGCGGGATAAAGTATTAACAATAGTAACAGGATTTTAAGAAAGAATTATAGGAGCGGCGGGAACTTAGGGAATACGAGGAATAGAGGGCGCGACCTCGGACTCGGGCGAAGATTCTACGAAAAAAGATAAGTCGGGGTTTAAACCAGTCTAAATACCGAGGTTACAGATATTACGGCCGGAGGGGGTACGGCCGGGGGCGCTACTAAATAAAGAGGAAACCATCTTAAGGACGTAGTAATTTGGGGAAAAAGAAAAAGGTCTAAAATTAGCGCCCGGAGAGAATTTATATAAACAGTAGAAGAAGCCCTTATACAGGTATAAATTATAGTAGGGACGAAAGGATAAAATAAAAGGGGAAAGAGTAAAGGAGAAGGGGCGGGGCAAGAGAGTAAATATAAATAAATAAGGCAAACGGGGACGGGGAGGCGGCTAAAGGACGGGAAAAAGGAGTAGGAAAAAGGAGCGGTATTATAATAGTTCTAATATTAAATAAAATAAGATAGAAAGCGCATTTGTTCGCTATAGTAATAAATAAGAACCGTTATAGTTGGAAATTAAAAAGGAGCGGTACAACTTATCCGTAACCGGAATAGAGTTAGGGGTTTTTATCCGGCGGCGCTTATCGCCGAACGGTTTTTCCTTTAGAGAACTAGGAGAAGTACCTTATGCCAATTGTAGCGCTATAAATATATAGCTAAGGAATAAGATTATTATTATTAATTATTGAAGCGCAGCTGTTATAGTCTAGGGAAAGAAGTGTATTAACACGAAGTAAGCGAGCATAGCGGAGCTTCTTTATAATAGGGTGGTACCCTTGTCAATAACCCCTATAAGTTATCTGTCCTATAATTGGTCTATCCAGTAGAAATCCGTTCCTTGGATTGGTTAGAATTTTAGTAGTCCGTGCATATTGTGGATCCGTTTAACGAGCAATCCGTTCCTTGGATTGGTTAGAATTTTGGCCGAGGTCCGTGTACGGGGGTCCCCGGGGGTGTCCCCCGGGTCTTATAGCTTTAACTCTTTTAAAGGGGGGTCCCGGGGGGCGTAGCCCCCTGGTAAAGGGAGTAAAAGGAAAAAAAGTAAAGGGAGTAAAAGGAAAAAAATTGACCAAGTCTAATTAGTCTCTGCTTACCCTATACTTTCCTATTAATACTAGCAAATTTTCTAATAAAAAAAATTAGAAAAAGAAGAGAGGATAAAATAAAGGAGGAAAAGAGAAAAAGAGTAAAAGATGGTAATAGTAAAATAAATAAAGGAATAAAGGAATAAAGGAATAAAGGAATAAAAGAAAAAAGAAAAAAGAAAAAAGAAAAAAGAAAAAAGAAAAAAGAAAAAAGAAAAAAGAAAAAAGAAAAAAGAAAAAAGAAAAAAGAAAAAAGAAAAAAGAAAAAAGAAAAAAGAAAAAAA